>CANJKZ010000069.1:430000-1015000 GCA_947471745.1 Closterium sp. Naga37s-1
CGTTACCCCCATGTGTCCCCTCGCCTCTCTCTCTCCTCTCCTATCCTCCCCTCTTACTGCTGCAGTGCAGAAGCGTGATTTGGTGGCATCGGTAGGAAGGAGCGAGGTGTACACGCCATCTCCCTTTACCCCCCACCCATTTCTCACGGCACTGCAGTGCAGAAGCGTGACTTGGTGGCTTTAATAGGAAGGAGCGAGGTGTACACGCCATCTCCCTTTACCCCCCACCCATTTCTCACGGCACTGCAGTGCAGAAGCGTGACTTGGTGGCTTTAATGGGAAGGAGCGAGGTGTACACGCCATCTCCCTTTACCCCCCACCTATTTTTCATAACACTGCAGTGCAGAAGCGGAGGCTGGTGGAAGAATCGGGGCAGAGCGAGAATATGGAGGAGGTGGAGAGGAGGGCGAGGGCGAACATTGCTGTCAGCATGGAGAGGCAGCTGGGCAACGCCAAGAAGACACATGTGAGTGCTGCTTGCTACTTGCAGATGCTTTGTATTTTTACTCAACAAAAAGGTGGAGCGGAGGGCGCGGGCGGACATTGCTGTCAGCATGGAGAGGCAGCTGGGCAACGCCAAGAAGACACATGTGAGTGCTGCTTGCTACTTGCAGATGCTTTGTATTTTTACTCAACAAAAAGGTGGAGCGGAGGGCGCGGGCGGACATTGCTGTCAGCATGGACAGGCAGCTGGGCAACGCCAAGAAGACACAAGTGAGTGCTGCTTGCTACTTGCAGATGCTTTGTATTTTTACTCAACAAAAAGGTGGAGCGGAGGGCGCGGGCGGACATTGCTGTCAGCATGGAGAGGCAGCTGGGCAATGCCAAGAAGACACATGTGAGTGCCTCCCACCCACTGCACGAGAGGGCGCTGTGGAGTGAATGGACAGAGGGTGGTGAGGGCGGACATTGCTCTCAGCATGGAGAGGCAGCTGGGCAACGCCAAGAAGACGCATGTGAGTGCCAGGCTGGCACTGCCAGCCACCACTACACGGGCGATTTAGAGTGAGCGGGAGGGCAAGGGCGGGCGCTGCCCAGAGCATGGAGCAGCAGTTGGGAATTGTCAGGAAGACATGTGTGGTGCCAAAGCACGCCCCCATGCAGACTGCTTCCTCCTTTCCCTTCGCATTTTCCCGTTCTTTTGCCCTCACTCCCGTGCTTAGAAGACGTTCTGCTTCAAGTGGTGCATCGGTGTTATGATAGGGTCTACAGAAACAACTGAGTCTGAGCCTCCAACCTGGAGCTTCTGTGTGCTTCAAATCCAAACCCTCCCCTGTTCGCCCCTTCCTCTAATCCTCCCTCCCTCACCCACCCCCCTTTCACTGTGTGCACCTCCCCCAGAAGCACCTGCTGAGCCTGTGGCAGGAGAAGCGGCGCCTCTCCTCCCTGCAACTCGCTGTGGACGAGCTCTCCTTCCTGGTAACTTCCCATGAGCTTGCCTTATGGCATGTGTAACATAGCATGCACACACCATGCTCATGTCATGTGCACCATGGTAGCGCCAGATGCCATAGCCGTACCCCACATGCCACGTGCCATATAGCAATGCACCACTTGTCATATCCTCGCTTCATATCATGCCTCCCCTCGACATCAGGTGCGTGAGCGAGAGGGCGAGTTCAAGGACCTGAACGAGCACCTACTGAAGCTGCAGGGCACCATGCACTTTACCGACACACACACATACTGCGAGCACTCAACATAGCCATGCATGCACCATGCCATCTCCCCTCGACATCAGGTGCGCGAGCGCGAGGGCGAGTTCAAGGACCTGGACGAGCAGCTGCTGAAGCTGCAGCAGGATGTGATGCGCGGTGAGCAGGGGTGGGGGTTGTGGGGATGCGATGTGAGAACAGAGAAGGAAAAATAGGGGGGATATGAGGGGTGAGTTGGCGTGGATGATGAGGCCATGTGATGGGTGAGGCAGCAGCAAAGAAGTTGGCACTTACGCACTCACCTTGCACACCCCCGTTCCTCTTCCTCCATTCCTCCCCTACCTCTCCCCGTCTCCATCCACTTACGGCCACAGGAGGATCTGGTGCAGGCAGCGAAACAGGAGGGAGTTTGAAACCATTTTTGTGAGCGATTTTTTAGAACTCTCAAAAGTCCCCACGGTCCCACCAACCCCTCTCCCCATTCCTGCCGTTCCCCTACCCTTCCCGTTCTCCCCCCCACCGTCTGCCTGTGCAGAGGAGGATCGGCTGCAATTGTCGAAGCACTGTGAAACTCACCTTTCCCCTATCTCTCTCCCCAATTACTACACTTCCACTTTCCTGCCCCCTCTTCCCTTCTTCTGCCCGCCAGAGGAATATCGGGTGCAGCAGGCAGCGGAGCAGGAACACTGTTGTAACCCTCCTCATTTCTGCCCTTCCCCTGTTGCCCCCACCCAATGCGTCTCTGCACAGAGGAGGATCGGGTTCAGGCAGCGAAGCAGGAGGCAGCAGCAGCACTGGAGACAGCGAGGGGGGTGGTAGACCTGAGGAGAGATGAGGAGGCCAAGAGGCTCTTTGAAACGGTGAGGATGGGTGACAAGGTGTTGGTTGGTTGTAAGTGGTGATGTTGATATTGGAATGATTTTACTCCAAGTCACCTCTTTTCCGTTCACCCCCCCATCCCCGTCAAAATGCTCGTTTGCCCCGTTGTTCTCCCCCACCCCCGCTTTCCCCAACTCTCTCTCCCCTCGAGAACCCAGCATCTGGTCTGGGTGCCGTGCACTGTTTCAGTTCCCTCTCCGTACCTTTTGGTAGCGGTGCACATTGGGGCGACTTCTGACGCCCTCGGACCTGCCTGAATCTCTACGCCCTTTCCCTCAGCTGCCCGACTCACTGGAGGAGCTACAGGAGGAGGTGGAGGAGCGCGTATGGCAGGCACGCCTTGCCTCCTTGCGTTTCTGTTATGCGCGCTGTGTTGTGTTGTGGCGTTCCCGCAGCTTCCCGCCCGACTCATTGGAAGAGCTACAGGAGGAGGTGGAGGAGAGAATAGGGCAGGCAGGCCGTGGTCGCCCCTGCCTTACCTCTTTGCTTTTCGTGTGTGCTTCTGTGTCGCGTGCGGTGTTGTGTGGTGTTGTGTTGTGGCGTTCACTCAGCTGCCCGACTCACTGGAGGAGCTACAGGAGGAGGTGGAGGAGCGCATAGGGCAGGCGAACCACATCGTGTGCCCCAACCCGCACGTGCTGCAGCAGTTCCAAGAACGGCAGGAGCAGGTAAGTGAGAGGGAGGAAAAAGCTTGTGAGTAGGGAGGTGGGAGAGAGCGGATGAATGGGAGATAGAGTAGGTGGGAGAGAGCGGGTGAATGGGAGATAGAGTAGGTGGGAGAGGCGCACACCTAAAGGCACCTAAAGAGCAGGCGGGAGAACAGTTGAAAGAGGAGGTGAGATATAGAAAGAAATTCACAACAACACTGTGTGCTTTCCAGCAGTACCACCAGGAGCGGCTGGGGCAGGTGAGGGAGGGGAGCATCTTCTTTCCAAGCTCGTTGCAATCGATGAAACACATCCTGTTGGCGCAGCAGCTGTTTTTAGTCGGCTCTAAACTTCTTTCTAAGTTGCTTCATTCTTTGAAACACATCCTGTTGGGGCAGGCAGCACCTGCAAGGCTCTTGACTCCCATCACACCTCCTGTCGCCACTTCTTGGCCTTGCCTCGCTCCCACTTCCTCCCGACCAAACCCCATGCCTCCATCCAGACCTGCAGGGTGCGGCCAAGGTGATGAGTGAGACCCCACACATTGCATCTCTCATCTCTCATTGCCCCCATTTTCCCCGATTTACCGCGTTCATTTGTCGCGTTCATTTGTCGCGTTCATTTGTCGCGTTCATTTGTCGCGTTCCCCGCCATCCCCCCTAACCCTCCCCTCGCTGCATGTGGCCATGCAGATCCGCAGCATGCAGGGCAAGGTGGAGAGTGAGTGGCAGCAGCTGGAGGAGCTCAGGGCGGAGGTGGAGCGCGTGCAGGTGAGAATGGGTGGGGTGTGTGTGACTGTAATGTGTGTTGCTGTAATGCGTGTAACTGTAATTGGTGTTCAGGTGATCGTTATGGGGGTTGGGTCTGTGTGACTATAACGGGTGTTACTGCAGCAGTTGGAGGAGCTTTGGGAGGAAGTGGAGCAGGTGCAGGTGATTGTAAGGGGATGGGGGGAGATGCAATGGAGAGGGTTCAGGTCAGACATGGGGTGTTGGGACATGCGATTCGAAACATGCCATGGGCTCTGCCACGTGTCACGGTCTCATTGGCTTCGACCGCGTTGTTGAAGGAGAGAATTGATGAATTGAATAATGAGCCAAGAGGCCTTTTAGTACAAACAATGAGCAAGAAAGAGATGAGAGGGAAGCTTATCCTATTGGCCAATATGTTGACCAATGGGTGAACTTGCTTGTGGCCCAAGCAACCACAAATGTGTGTTGGTTGGGATTGGTTGAGTTAAGGACCAATCCCAACCAACCACAAAATGTGGTTGGAGGGTACACTAAACAACCCCCCAATTTATAAATGTGCTACTCATCTAATTCTAGCCTATGTATGTTGTATAAAATATGAAATTACAACACAACCCCCCAAAATGCATGAGGCTAGAAGGCTAGAATGAAGAGGCGGGGGGCGACTTAGGAGGAGTGAGGCCAAGGAGATGAAGTAGTGAAGAGTGAGCCGCATGAGGAAGAGCTTTTGTGAAGATGTCGGCAAGGTTGGTCGCCGAGTCAATCTTGTCGAGCCGAAGGTGCCCCGCCTGAACAAGATCGCGAATGAAAAAATGACGGAGCTCAATGTGCTTGGAGCGCCCGTGAAGACGGACGAGTACCGACTGTGATCATCAACGAGCACGAGAAGGTAGTGATGTCCCTGGCGAGTGGGAGAGGGATTAGGGCCCCAGAGGTCCATGTGAACAAGTTCAAGTGGCTGTGCAGCAGTGGAGGGGGAGCTCCGGTGCAGCTGCTGCTTGAGCTTGCTCTGAACGCAGACAGTGCAGGGGGGGGTAGGGGATTTGGTGAGGGGAGGGAGGGAGGAGGGGAGACCGTGGAGGAGACCGAAGGAGACAGAGGAGCGCAGAGTAGCAAAGTTAGGGTGACCTAGCCTGTGATGGAGGAGGATGGTAGGGTGGGAGAGGGAGCGACAAGAACAGTCAGAGTCAGGGGGGCGGGGAGGGAGGGGTGGGAAGGAGAGAGGGAGAGGCGACTTGGCAGGTGGGGGGGCGGGGAAGCCGAAGGGTGTACAGACGGGAACGAGGACAGAAGGGAATACGAGAGAGAAGGCGACCTGTAGCAGTATTGTAAAGGGCACAGTAGTTAGCACCACGTGGGAAGACAGTGGTGATATTGGCTTGTTGGAGGGACCTTTGGGAGAGGAGGTTAGTGCGTAGGGAGGGAATGTGGAGACCGGTGACAGTACCTGAGGGAAAGAGAAGACAGGGAAGGGTGGAAGTGTTGTGACAGGGGATAAAAAAACTGCTATCAGCACCGAGGAGGGAGGTGGGTGTGGGCAGAGGGCGCAGTGTACCAGCATCACGAAGGACAGTGTCAGTGGCTCCACTGTCCAGGACGAAGTCAAGGGTGGAGGAGGGTGAGGCAGAGTACTAGAACGAAGTTTCATCAACAGAAGAAGGGTACATGGGAGATGCAACAGATTCAGGTTGACCTAGCAAACCGACAAAACCAGAAGAGGGGAAAGCGGTCACACTGCCACCTGCAGACGGCCCTATAGATGCACCCGAGAGATGGGCTGCGGAGGCAGCACTCCAGGCAGTCCAGGTAGGAAAGGGCTGCTACTGGGAAACGGGAGGAGGGAGGAGGGGCAGCTGCGGCTGTAGGTCGAGCTGCTGCTGGAGATGCTGGAGTTGCTGCTGGAGTTGAGAAAGGAAAAGCTACTGCCCATACTGCTGTAACCCCTGTTGTTGACTCCCAAGCTGTTGCTGCGGCTGCTGCTGCTGCTGCTGGGGAGGGGCAAGGGCCTGGTGGGCCTGGGTGGAGGAGGAAGGCTCATAGAGGGGAGAGGAACGGACTTCAAGGGGAGTGGGGCGTGGGTTGAGGGCAGACCAGCGAGGAGGGGTGTCGGTGTTGCCACGGGCAAACCACTCATCACTGAGTGCCTTGAAGCATGTTTCTGTGGCATGAGTGGTTTGGCTGCAGCGCTGTCCCTGAGTGGGACCGTAGCGAGGCAGGTACTGACAGGGAGGAAAGGCAGCTGCCGCACCGCGACCTGCACCACCGCTACCACTACCACCGCGACCCGGTGATCCGCCTCGTCCACCCCCACGCCCACCACCACGCCCACCCCCACGCTCACCGCCACGCCCACCCCTGCTGCTGCGCGGCTGAGCTACTGCGACTGTGGAGGTAGAGTGGCGAAGGATCTCGGCTTCGGTGGTGATAATCCACTGAGCGACTTCAGCAGGGGTATGGTGCTTGGAGAGAAGCTGCATGTAGGCAAGCTTGTGAGCGTCGAAGGCAGGTGTGAGGCCCTCGAGGGGGTGGCAGCAGATGACAATGTCCAGGTACACCACATCGAGTGCCGCAAGGCGCCGAGCAAGGTCTAGGACACGGCGAGTGAAGGCAGCGGCGCCAGAAGTGGAGTCCATGGAGAGAGTGCCGAATTCTTTTATGAGGGCGTAGAGGGTGGCAACGTCTTGCCGATCGAAAAGGTCGACGAGGAGTCGCCACAGGTGGGAGGAGGAGGTAGGTGAGAGCTCGCGTTTGAGGGAGGAGGGGACGGTGGCAAGAAGAATGGCAAGCGCGCGCCGATCGGCAACTCGCCAGGCAGTGATTTTCGTGGTGTAGTCGGCAAGGTCTGCAGTGTAGGTGTCAAGGTCCTTCTGGTACTTGCTGTAGCGGGCAGCGGCGTCGTCATAAATGCGCTTCTCGTCCTCGTAACGCAGGTGCTCTTGGAGATTGGTGCGGTAGGTGCGGATGGCGGTCTCTGAGCTCTGTGGATCGTTGACATTCGGTGCGAAGGTGGGAGGATCACCAGGGGGAGAGGGCTCGGCGCCAGGGTGGGTGGGGACAGGTCCAGTGGGAGCGGTGAGGGCCACGGGCTGAAGTCCACCACCTTCCTGGAAGACAACCGAGCGAAGGTTGTAGCCGCTGATCACAACAGAG
Source organism: Closterium sp. Naga37s-1 (assembly GCA_947471745.1). Taxonomy (NCBI): domain Eukaryota; kingdom Viridiplantae; phylum Streptophyta; class Zygnematophyceae; order Desmidiales; family Closteriaceae; genus Closterium; species Closterium sp. Naga37s-1. The sequence continues at coordinate 437,084 of CANJKZ010000069.1, forward strand.
GAGAGGAGAACCTCGACCGAGTGAGCGTAGGAGTGCCATTTGGCAGCAGTGTTGTCGGGTAGCAACTCGAGTGCATCAACAGTAGCAAGGTCGACGAAAGAATCCGACGATGCCATAGAGACGAGGGTGGGTGGAAACTAGGGCAGGAGGAGGATGGGGCGAGGGTACTGCTGCTGGTGGCGCTGCTGGTCCTGCTAGTGGTGCCGCTGCTGGTCCTGCTGCTGGTGCCGCTGCTGGTCCTGCTGCTGGTGCCGCTGCTGGTCCTGCTGCTGGTGCCGCTGCTGGTCCTGCTGCTGGTGCCGCTGCTGGTCCTGCTGCTGGTGCCGCTGCTGATCCTGCTGCTGGTGCCGCTGCTGGTCCTGCTGCTGGTGCCGCTGCTGGTCCTGCTGCTGGTGCCGCTGCTGATCCTGCTGCTGGTAGGATGGGAGGAGGAAGGGAGGAGCGGAAGGTGGGGGAAGGTGGAGGAGGAGGAGGGGGGAGCGATGTTATGGGGGAGGCAGGGGGAAGGGTGCTGCTTTTGGCGTCGCTGCAGATGCCGCTGATGATGCTGCTGTGGGTAGGAACGAGGAGGGCAGCCCTGTGGCAGATCCGAGCGCGGGAGGAGTGGATCTGGGTGCGGAAAGTGCAGATCTGGTCGCGAGGTATGCAGATCTGGGCGCGCAGGGCGCAGATTTGGATGCGCGGAATGCAGATCTGGTCGCGTTGAGTGCAGATCTGGTAACGAAATGTGCAGATCTGGGTGCAGGAGGAGTAGATCTGGGCGCGGGAGGAGTAGATCTGGGCGCGGGAGGAGTAGATCTGGGCATGGGAGGAGTAGATCTGGGTGCTGGAGTTGCAGATCTGAACGCGAGGAGAGCGGATCTGGGCGCTGGGAGGGCAGATCTGGGCTAATAATGAGAGAATTGATGAATTGAATAATGAGCCAAGAGGCATTTTAGTACAAACAATGAGCAAGAGAGAGATGAGAGGGAAGCTTATCCTATTGGCCAATATGTTGACCAATGGGTGAGCTTGCTTGTGGTCCAAGCAACCACAAATGTGTGTTGGTTGGGATTGGTTGAGTTAAGGACCAATCCCAACCAACCACAAAATGTGGTTGGAGGGTACACTAAACAACCCCCCAATTTATAAATGTGCTACACATCTAATTCTAGCCTATGTATGTTGTATAAAATATGAAATTACAACACGCGTGTCATCATCTCATTCCATCTGCCATGTGCTTCCTTTTGTTTCTTCTGCCACCTGTCTCATCCCATCCCCATATGCCACGTGTCACCATCTAATCACTATCTGCCATGTGGCACCATCTAATCATTATCTGCCACGTGGCACCATCCCATCCCAGGGTCTCTGGCTGCCTCGCCTCCGTTCGCTGATCATTCGCATCAACGAGGCCTTCTCCAGAAACTTCCAGGAAATGGTTGTTGCTGGGGAGGTGGGTCTAGGTGAGCGAGGGAAGAGCGGAGGGGGAGAGGGTGTTGGGGGGGGAAGCAAGCATGAGAACGTGTGAGTGGGAAGGGAAACAGCTGAGTGGAGGCTGGCGCGGAGTGAGGGAGTGAACTGCGAGAAGGTGTGGTGGAGGAGGCAGTAATTCTGAGTCGATGGCATGGCATCAGATGGAGTGCTTTTGATTCTACTCAGAGGCAGTGGCGCTGGGCGTAGGTTTGAAAGGGGGAGTGAGGGAAGATGTCAGCTTTTCTGTTCTCATTCTCAATAAGCGACCATGCCAAAGAATCATTAACCTCAAGATTTCAAGAACCTTTCAGCTAACAGATGGCCATATGCAGTCCACCCTCACCCTCACCACCGCCCATCATTCAGCCAACAAATTGCGACGCACCTCCCCTATTTGTCTCCCTTCAGATGAAAGGGGCGCTGACTTTCGTTCATACGGCATTCGGATCCGAGTCAAGTTCAGGCGATACAGCTTCAGGTGATTCAGCTTTAGGTGGTGATTATGCTCGATTGGAGTTGCAAAAAAAAAATCATTGCAGGTCCCTTGAATTCCCTAAGATTCCTACCAATGCCAATTTGTCAGAAACTCGCATCGACTTGTGCATTTTCCCATCCCACGCACTTGTCCCTATCAGTTGAGTTCCTTTCCCACACACATGCGTTTTCTTGTAAATGCCCACACCTCAGAATAAAAGCCCTTGTGATCACACATTTCATCCAGTCCTACTCACAAGTCTCTGCACGTTGCCGCATATCTCTTCTCATCGTCTACCGTCCTCCCCTTGGCCTCCTGCCCCTTTTTCTGCTCCTTAACCCCCTTCCTTGTGCTCTTTATGTGGTGATGAATGCATGCGTCAGGGAGAGTGCAGAGCTACAGGACCTGAGTGCGCACCACCAGTCCGGAGGGGTACGTTTCTTGCTTAAAGGGGTTCTTGCTGTGCTGTCCATCTGTAGCGTGTGTCGCCTGCTGGTGTTGCCTTAAATTTGCTCCTTGTGTTGCTGCTTGTATTACTTGCTTGCTTTCAACCCCCCTCTCCCTTCCCCTCGGTCCACGATTCTCCACCTGCTCTCCTTGCACTACCTAACGTACACAATGCTCAATCCCCTCGGCACGGCATGAAATCACGCTCTGTATCTTCCACCCTCCCCATCCCGCAAACCTTGTTCCCTTCCCCCATGCCAGGAGCGCTCGGTCTCTCAACCATCCTGTACCTGGTGTCGCTGCAGGTCCTGACGCGCTGTCCGTTCCGAACCAGGACATGCAATCCCTCTGTTCCTTGTTTCCTCCCGTTTCCCATGTGCCTCCCTTCCCTTGTCCCATGCCAGGAGCGCTCTGTGTCCACCATCCTGTACCTGGTGTCGCTGCAGGACTTGACACGGTGTCCGTTCCGAGTGGTGGATGAGATCAACCAGGGCATGGACCCCACCAACGAGCGCAACATGTTCCAACAGCTCGTGCGCGCCGCCACCCACGACCACACCCCGCAGTGAGTGGCCTTCATTATTCCATGGGGAGGGCAAAGACCCCGCAGTGGGTTGGAACCAGCATAGGTCGAACATCGTAGCAAACGCGTAACTTTTGAAGCATCTCAAGCACAGGTGTAGCCAGGTGTAGCACAGGCCACCACTCCATGTGTGTCTAGCATGGCATCCTCAAGCCAAGCCATGGACTGCCCCAATGAGCAACGTTGTGCACCCCTCCTTCTCTGTTTGTGCCCGCGATAATCCTCTGTCACATGTGCACCCCTCCTTCTCTCGTCCTCCCCCGTGCACCAACGTCCCCTCCGGCAGGTGTTTCTTGCTGACGCCAAAGCTCCTGCCAGACTTGGACTGTGGCGAGTCGTGCACGGTGCACTGTGTCATGAGTGGCGTGCATGCCGCTTCCCTCGCCTCCACTGCTGGTGAGTGCCATGAGGACTGATGGCCTGCTGACTTGAGCTGACTTCAAATGATTTGGTCTATGGCGACATGTGCACTGGGTCATCATGACTGGCGTGTATGTCATCCCCTGACAGCCATTGCTGGTGAGTGTGTGAGACCAGCTGTGACGTGAGTTGAGCTGAGTTGTCTGGAGCTTTTTTTTGTTGACGTGAGCTGACTACCAATGAGTAGACTTGTGTTGACTTGTTTTGACCTGAGGATTGCGCACAGCCTTATATATAGCCCGATATGGGGGTGACATTCCGTCGTGTACCTGTCTCTCTTGTCTGGTTCGAATTCAGGATTCAAGGAGGGCCAAGCACTATGGGACTCGCTTCAGCAAAGCGCTTCTACGGCTTAGGTTGTGTTCCTCCCTGTGGCCCCGTACCGGACCAGCCTCTCCTCAGACTTGTGCTGCTTCGTGCTGAACCGCGTTTGAGATTGCGCCCATCGAAATTGTGTCTCATTATAATTATAATGTTATGTTATATATCTGCCTGTAGGATTTACTGTAGTGTAGTTCCTATTGTTTGGTGGTGCACCTTTGTACATTTTGCTATATGTACCTTGTGTGCTATAGTGAAACCCACTCATTCTCGACTCCTGCTTTGCCTAGGCTTCTAGCCTAGGCCCTTAGTTAAACCCGGCGCCTAGCTAAGATCGTTTCGTAACATCGTATCAGAGCGTTAGATCCTGCGGACCGAATCTCTTATATGGGCCCACCAATCGTGCTCGTCATGTCGCGCCCCACGGATCTCCTGTCGCGTTCTGCCCATAGCTCGCTCGCCACGCTCTGCACGTGGCGAGGAAGGCGGCGAGCTGTGGCGATCGCGCCAGCAACCAGTGGCGAGCATACCACCGGCCATTCAGACCGCCAGTGACGGTCGCTAGCGCCAGCGACGGTCGCCAGCGATAGCGTTGGCGCCAGCGAACCCGCCGACGGACCCGCCGTCGGACCCGCCAACGAGCGCGCCAGCAAGCCCGCCGACGAACCCGCCGTTGGACCCGCCGACGGATCCCCCGACGGACCCGCCGACGAGCCCGCCAGCGAGCTCGCCAATGGACCCGCGAGCCCGCAAGCAAGCGAGCCGACGGACCCGCCGTCGGACCCGCCAGCAACTGCCGCCAGCACCGACGCCAGCGACACCGCCAGCGACAACGCCAGCGACACTGCCAGCAGAGACCCCGCCAGAGCACTGCCAGCGACAACGCCAGCGACACCGCCAGCAGAGACCCCGCCAGCAGCGACATCGCCAGCGACCCCGCCAGCAGCGCCACCGCCAGCAGAGACACCGCCAGCAGAGACACCGCCAGAGCACAACCGCCAGCGCCAGCCGCACTCTCTGCCACCCGCCCCTCTATCCCTCCCCCCCTCCCCCGTCGTCTCCCCTCCCGCGGCTACTGCTGTGGGGGGGAGGTGGCGGGGACGGGGGGTTGGGGGGTTGGCCGCCGTGAGAAGGACCAGAACTGCCACCTCCTCTTCCTCTCGCTCACTCACGCTTCTGCCGTTGGGTGGGGGGGGCTGAGGGGGTGGTGGTAAGGATTCTGCAGGGACTACCGTGGGTGGGGCAGGGGTGTGGAGGAAGGAAGGGGGGGAGGGGGTGCGGTCCCAGGGGGCGGCTGTTATGGGGGGTGAGGTTAAGGGGGGGGGTGGTTGAATGGGTGTGGGGATTTGGGGGTTACTAAGAGGGGTTTCGCCGCGCTTGGCTCCCCCCCACCTCCTCTCCTCGTCACTCTCTCACCTCCCCCTTTTGTATACGAGGGTTTCGCCACAGGTGGCTCCCCCTCAACTCCTCGCCTCATCCCTCTCTCACCTCCTCCTTCGTACTTCTCTCCTTTCCTCTCCTCTCTCTCTCTCGCCTCCTCCTCCTCACTTACCCCTCTGCCGTCTTCCGCTGCGCCAGGTGTACCCCTTCAAGGGGTGTTCTACACAGGTTTTCTCCTGCAGGCAGTTTCGGGGGTGTGTCTGACATTATAATTATAAAGTTATGTTATATAACTGCCTGTAGGATTTACTGTAGTGTAGTTCCTATTGTTTGGTGGTGCACCTTTGTTCATTTTGCTATATGTACCTTGTGTGCTATAGTGAAACCCACTCATTCTCTACATTCCTCCTCGGCACAAAACTCTCGACTCCTGCTTGGCCTAGGCTTCTAGCCTAGGCACTTAGTTAAACCCAGCGCCTAGCTAAGATCGTTTCGTAACAAATTGTACAGCAGAGAATCGCAAGCGTATGTTAGCTGCGCAGCTGCTCTTTTAAAGAAATATATGTCCATCCATCCGCAGTTGCAAACAGCAACCTGGGTTGAAGGGGCGATAATCTGAGAGGAAGGGGTGACAACCTGCAAACAACATCACAGATGGCGCTACAGCCAGAACTACCTAATAACTTCCTCGTGTGCCACAGTCAATGACACCCAATCTATACCACACCCGTATGAACCTCAAAACGCATCCCGGCAGTTTTGTATCACTCAAAAAAAATCCTCAGAAGTGTTACAGTACAAGCACACGCACTGCCGCCCTCCCTATACCACATCCATATACATCTCAAACTCATCCTTGCAGGTCACCACTGACTCACATCAACCAGCAACCTCATTGGGGGCGAGCTGGGCGCCTCCTGCAGCATTCACTCCGCGGATTTGGAGCGGAGGCTGGGGAGAGGGGGTTGGGGGGGTGGAGTTTAAGCGCCGAAGAAAAGAGGCGTCTCCACAAACTTGGGATTGGCATCGGGTTGAAGAGGAGGTTCGGAGGAAGGTGGGGGGAGCCAGCGGGGAAAAGGATGGTGTCAATCGAGAAAGTGCGGGGTTCCAGGAGTGGAGGGTAGAGTGCCAAGGGAAATGGCAGCCCCATTCGAATCACAGACGTTATTCGCATCATGGAGCCAAAAACGGAGGCGGTACGTTGTCACTCATGGTGGAGGGGCAGCAGTACTCGAGAAAAGCTTAAGCAAGTAAGAAAGAGAGTAAAAGAAGCCCTAGCTAAGAGAACTCTGATCACAAAAACTGTATTAAAAAGAAGAGTCACCAGCAGCATATGGCGAGACAGATTGGGGTTAGGGGAGGGGGGAGGGGGTTAAGAGGAGGCAGAGTAGAGCGACAGTGATAGTAGCAAAACGAAAACAGCTTGTGATGGGAAGGAAGTGAGTAGTGAACACATGAATACACAGCAGACGTGAGTGAATCACTTGGCAGGGAGGATGTGGGCAGGGCGGATGTGGGCAGGGAGGATGTGGGCAGGGAGGATGTGGGCAGGGAGGATGTGGGCAGGGAGGATGTGGGCAGGGAGGATGTGGGCAGGGCGGATGTGGGCAGGGCGGATGTGGGCAGGGAGGATGTGGGCAAGGAGGATGTGGGCAGGGAGGATTGTGGGCAGGGCGGATGTGGGCAGGGAGGATGTGGGCAGGGAGGATGTGGGCAGGGAGGATGTGGGCAGGGCGGATGTGGGCAGGGAGGATGTGGGCAGGGCGGATGTGGGCAGGGAGGATGTGGGCAGGGAGGATGTGGGCAGGGAGGATGTGGGCAGGGAGGATGTGGGCAGGGAGGATGTGGGCAGGGAGGATGTGGGCAGGGAGAACTGGCATGGGGAACTGGCATGGGGAACTGGCATGGGCAGCTGGCATGGGGAGCTGGCATGGGCAGCTGGCATGGGGAGCTGGCATGGGGAGCTGGCATGGGGAACTGGCAAGGGGAACTGGCAAGGGGAACTGGCAAGGGGAGCTGGCAAGGGGAACTGGCAAGGGGAACTGGCAAGGGGAACTGGCATGGGGAGCTGGCATGAGGAGCTGGCATGGGGAGCTGGCATGGGGAACTGGCATGGGGAACTGGCAAGGGGAACTGGCAAGGGGATCTGGCAAGGGGAACTGGCAAGGGGAACTGGCAAGGGGAGCTGGCATGGGGAGCTGGCATGGGGAGCTGGCACAGGGAGCTGGCATGGGCAGCTGGCATGGGGAGCTGGCATGGGCAGCTGGCATGGGGAGCTGGCATGGGGAGCTGGCATGGGGAACTGGCAAGGGGAACTGGCAAGGGGAACTGGCAAGGGGAGCTGGCAAGGGGAACTGGCAAGGGGAACTGGCAAGGGGAACTGGCATGGGGAGCTGGCATGAGGAGCTGGCATGGGGAGCTGGCATGGGGAACTGGCATGGGGAACTGGCAAGGGGAACTGGCAAGGGGATCTGGCAAGGGGAACTGGCAAGGGGAACTGGCAAGGGGAGCTGGCATGGGGAGCTGGCATGGGGAGCTGGCACAGGGAGCTGGCATGGGCAGCTGGCATGGGGAGCTGGCATGGGCAGCTGGCATGGGGAACTGGCAAGGGGAACTGGCAAGGGGAACTGGTAAGGGGAACTGGCAAGGGGAACTGGCATGGGGAGCTGGCATGAGGAGCTGGCATGGGGAGCTGGCATGGGGAACTGGCATGGGGAACTGGCAAGGGGAACTGGCAAGGGGATCTGGCAAGGGGAACTGGCAAGGGGAACTGGCAAGGGGAGCTGGCATGGGGAGCTGGCATGGGGAGCTGGCACGGGGAGCTGGCATGGGGAGCTGGCACGGGGAGCTGGCATGGGGAGCTGGCACGGGGAGCTGGCAGTGGGGAACTGGCAGTGGGGATTAGGCAAGGGAAGCTGACAGGGGGGTTTGGCAGGGGGAACTGACAAAGCAGATTTGAAGGGGAAATTGAGAGGGAGAGCTGGTGGGGAAAAGATGCAAGGGGGTACATGGGGAACCGGCAGGGGAACTTAGGCATGAAGGACTCAACTTAAGTGATCAGCACACTGTGCAACATCTTATCCACACACTCGTTACAACATGATGAGCATCCCAAGTTCCTGTCACAAGCTACAACGCTGAACGTCACTATTCGCACAGAAGTTCCATATCAATGACTAAGCGGGGGGAGGGTAGCATCATCTCTTCAAATTCCAAATCTATCACAAAAACGCAAGTTCACAAGCTTCTGAACGAACTCCAGTATCATGACACACAAACAATGAACTCTCAGACTCGGCTAGCTAGCAGCCTTCAACCTGTTTGTCTCTTCCAGTCGAGCCCTGCGTTGCTGATCAGCCTCCATCCGCCACACAGCAACATCAGTGCCATCCAGCAGAGCGGTCTCAAGGGACACCCGAATCTCCATGGGGATCACGTCACACAGCCGCTTGTGCATCACCTTGGCATACGAGAACATGTTGATCTGCAGATCCCTCGCTGCCTGGTCGTCATTGCTGATCAGGTTGGTGAGCGAAGCAGTGCTGGACGCAAAATCCTCAACAGAGGGTACAGGAGGGGAGCTTCCATTCGCAATATCTGGCTGAGCCTTCTTGTGATTGCTGATCTGTGCTTGGATTTGTGAGACCGTATCCATGTAGCTGTGGTTAAGTGTGAAGACCAACTTCTTCTCGTTTCTTAACAAGAGCCGAACAAAGCGGTTTGCAGAATCCTTGGCCTCCCTCAGAGCGTGCAGGCCTGAATGAAGCTGAGCGACGTCGTTCAGCCCGGGGTGTATCCCACTGACATGTGCCACCACAACCTGTTGCACTGCGGTTGCAAAGGCGAAGCAGTCATTCACCAGCTGCAGGCACGGCGCTTCAATCCTCTCCACCAACTCCTGAACCAGCTTCCTCGCCACAGCCTGATCTAGCATGTTCGGAAGAGGAATTTCGGGCATCTCTGTCAACACCTTCTTACACCTTTCAGTGTAGTCTGCACCAAGGAAGTCCGGGAGAGCAGCCCGCATTTGAGCCTCGAATTTGTTGAACATCTCGCGAAGCCTAGCAGAGTAGAGCACCGTCTCGTTGCTTGGAGGGTGGCCTTGCTTCTCACTGGCGATGACATTCTTCCCGCTGATGACGCCACTCATTACATCATGCCTCTTCGCAACAAGGGCTTTCTGGATAGCCTTTCTGATTTGTGGGATCTTGTCAGCTACCCTCTTGGCTTGAATCTCCATCAGGTGTTTAGTCAGAGCCGGAACTCCGCGGGAGCTTAACCCAATCCGGCTCAATTCCGGATGGTTATCAAAGAAGGCGGCTTCTGCCTTCCTTGCATCCTCATAAGAAGCATCGGTGTCAGTCTTATTCTTGACACACACATAACCAAGCTTGATCCGCACGGAATTCGCTTGGATTTTCTCGTATAGACCGTCAGGAGCGCGGTCGACCTTGGTGACGACAGCGAAGGTGCGATCGCCGTCAGGGTCCACCTCTTGCGACATGACGATGGACTCGCACGTGGAGAAATCCACCTCGGCTGCTAGCACGTTCAGAATCACGCTCTCCTTCGGAGTGATGTAGTTCATTATCATCGCCTTGATTTGACCGTATATATCCTTCGGCTGATCTTCAACAGGAACGCGCGTGATTCCCGGGAGATTAACGAGTGTTAGGTCAGGCAAGCCGGGTCGTTGCACTTGCAGGGTGATGGGGGAATTCAAGACGCCTTTCTGGTTCCCAGCTAAGGCCACCGCCGCCTCAGAAAATTCCTGCTCGATCATCCCCTTATCAGGTAAGACTTTAGACACCTTACCAGAGGAAGGGGTGTACTCGATTTTTATCGAATCCTGCCCGTTCGCGCATGATTGGAGCTGCAGGATTAACGGCACTTGAGCGACGGACCCCTTGCCTCGAGGCAGGCTGATTCCAGAAAGGTTCTCTAAGACAGAAGTCTTGCCGGTGGATTGATCACCGATCACGATGATCGTCGGGAGCTCGATCCCTTCTTCCTTCAAACCTAGAACCCGAATCGCACTTAGCATAAGATGGACATTCTCGTTCAAGGAGGACGCGTGAGGAACCATGGCGAGGCGAGCAGGTTCGGCGAAATAGCGACCAGGGACAAGAGAGCGGAGCGCGGTTCACAATTATAGTACCTCAGAACTAGGCCGTCTTATTTGGCAGCAGACGGGCCCATCCTACCAGCCAAGGACGGCTACTCGCCCACCTGTCACGTCATGTACTCGCAGCACTGCTCACGCCAGCGTCATAAAGATGTAAAGCCCACGCGGGCTTCTCACAGAAGAGAGGCTGCCGCAACCATTCGCGGTGACGAATGCTTGAGGGTGGTGAAGAGAATTCCTCGCAACTGTCAGCAGTGTGGCCATTGTGGAATCTAACGTGCATAAAGGATACAACGCGCCGCGAAACATGGCGTACGTTTTCTTGTATACCCGTTCCAGCATTGTGTTGCACGTGCTGTGGCGTTTCGCTTGTGCAGCAGCCATGGCTTGCATCACTACCTCGAATCATATGCGGAGAACTTCTGTGCCCAGTTATGGTTCGAGACAATGTAACGCAACGATATTACAACCTCCAGACCAGACAAATTCTTAAATAAACATAAATTACAGGATCCAGTAATCAGGACTCACTTCACAGAGATAGCATACCATACCATGCACGTTTATATATTTTGCATTGCTTTATATTCTCCTATTGCCTAAGTCGCAAGACCCTCTGTACTTCATTTTCAAAGAACTGGCCTTCTGCTGTTTATGGGCAGCAGCATCTCTATATTCTTTGTTACTTCCTTGCCTTGCTTTGTCTATGTGATTCAAATGATAAACTGATTGTCGCAGAAGTTATGACGCAGTTGCATCACACTGTATTGAAGATTGGTTCAATGCCAGGACGCATTCTATGCAAATGCTCCATAGCTGTGACGGAAGCAATCGCTGAGACGGTAGCAAAGAGACGGAAGCCATGGCTTTGTCGCAAGCCAAACCGCACAGGACATCATACGACGTTCAGCACGATCTAATGCCGGAAACAGGGCTACAGAGGATACATTTCTCGTTTTGCGCCGCAGGGTTCTTATTCTGCACGTCATTTTACACAACGGTTGCACTGTTACTGCGTAGAGTGTCCCTCGACAATCGTCATGTAGTCATCATCACCAATAGTTGCGGGAGATCCAAACTTGTGAGTGATCCGTGAGTTTGAGATCTGAACGGTCCCGTTACCTTGCCTTCTTTGTGACGTGCTCCACGTAAGTAGCGATGCGAGCACGCGACGCGACACGGATTAGGGCCCGTTTATGGGTATGACGGGCCATTTTCTGCCAATAAGAAGGGTTCGCTCAAGGAAGTAACACTACAAAGCATGCTACGCTCTCTGGTTGCATCTCTGCGTCCTACCTCCAAGGCTTCTGACCTGAACCCTCCAGTCCCTGCCATGGTTCCGCTTATCTCCTCCTTCAACGAGAATGTCCGTCCGATGCTCGACGCAATCGACAAGCTGCGAGTCTTAGGTCTCAAGGAAGAAGGCATCGAGCTGCCGACCATCGTCGTCGTCGGGGATCAATCCAGCGGCAAGTCGTCTGTGCTGGAAAACTTGTCCGGAATCAACCTACCTAGAGGCAAGGGAATCGTTACCCGAGTGCCGTTGATCCTGAGACTCCAGTCCTGCGTCAACGGTCAGGATGAGATTACGATCGAATACACCCCGGTTTCTGGTAAAGTGTCCAAAGTCCTACCTGACGAAGCGATGATAGAGCAGGAAATTTCCGAAGCGACGGTAACCTTAGCTGGCAGCCGGAAGGGCGTCATGAATTGCCCGATCACCCTGGAAGTGCGACGACCGGATTTGCCTGACCTAACCCTCGTAGATTTGCCAGGAATCACACGCGTTCCTATCGAAGATCAGCCAAAGGACATCTACAATCAGGTCAAGGCAATGATAATGAACTACATCACTCCGAAGGAGAGCGTGATTCTGAACGTGCTAGCAGCCGAGGTGGATTTCTCCACGTGCGAGTCCATCGTCATGTCGCAAGAGGTGGACCCTGACGGCGATCGCACCCTCGCTGTCGTCACCAAGGTTGACCGCGCGCCTGATGGGCTCTACGAGAAAATTCAGTCGAATTCCGTGCGGATCGGGCTTGGATACGTGTGTGTCCAGAACAAGACTGACGCGGATGCTACTCATGACGATGCAAGGCGAGCAGAAGCGGTTTTTTTTAACACCCATCCGGAGTTGAGCCAGATTGAGTCACACTCCCTTGGGATTCCCGCCTTGGCTGAACGTCTGACGGAGATTCAGGCCAAGAGGGTTGCTGACAGCATTCCACGGATCAGACAAGCCATTCAAAAGGCGCTTGCAGCAAAGGAATCTGAATTGCAGACAATCCCGCTTGCAGCCACGTCCACCGCTGCAGCTCTGGGCGTGATTTCTTCCGCAATTCAGCAGCGACGTGACATGATGAGTGGCGTCATTAGCGGCAGGTATGGTTCGTTCCAGAGTGACGAGGAAATGCACTACGCCGCTAGGCTGCACGAGAGGTTCAACAAATTCGAGGCTGAGATGCGAGGGGCTCTTCCGAATTTCCTCGGAAAAGTATACACCGAAAGGTGTAAAGAGGCGTTGAAAGAGGTGGCTGGGATATCACTCCCGAACATGCTGGACCAGGCTGTAGTGAGACAGCTGGTTCAGGAGGTGGTGGATAGCATCGAAGGGCTGTGCTTGCTCCTGGTGAATGGCTGCTTTGCGTATGCAACCGAGGTGCAGCAGGCTGTGGCGTCTCATGCCTGCGGGATATACCCCAGGATATACCCATTTGAAATGAGACGATGCCAATTGCTACATGCAAGAAAGCAAGCTTTCTAAATACGTGGTTCACCTGCAAGGGCTCAATGCTGTGAGGGAGGCCAAAGAGTCTGCAAACCGCTTTGTTCAGGACACGCTGAAGAAGGAAAGAAAAGTAAATTTCACGCTCAACCACTACTACATGGATACGGTATCTAAAATCCATGTGAAGATGGTCGATTACAGGGAAGCCAGGGCGTACCACCAAGCACAAGTTCAAGCCGCCCCTTCTGTACCCTCTGTTGAAGATTTCGCTTCCAGCACTGCTTCACTCACCAACCTGATCAGCAATGACGATCAGGCAGCAAGGGATCTCCAGATCAACATGTTTTCGTATGCCAAGGTGATGCACAAGCGGCTGTGTGACGCGATCCCCATGGAGATTCGCATGTGCCTTGAGACTGCTCTCCTGGATGACACTGACACCGCTGTGTGGCGGGAGATTCACGGTGGAGATATTGCCAAGATCGCGGCTCTCAAGGCAGTTGATCAGCAGCGTAGGGCTCGGCTGGAGGAGAGTATTAAAAGGTTGAAGGCATCTGAAGCCACACTGCTGGGCCTTGCGTTTGATGCTCCCAGGCTGCTTGCTTAGCATGCGTGAAATCACAATGCTGTAAATGAAAAGTGTAAGCTTTTCAGTTTTCATTGGGATTTTGACTACTGATCATAAACAGGACAATGAGCACTTTTGTTGCAGCAAGGCAAGTGGAACGAGTTGGCTACCAATTGCTGATCGGTCAAATTGCTCTCGTGCCGTTTCTAAGGATGCAGTTACCAGCTTGAACTCCCAAGCCAGAACCCCGTGATCTGAAACCTTCATCTCCTCCCCTGCTGGGCATGGTGACCCATTGTGATTGTTGTTGTGACCCATCAAATTGGGTAGACCTCACCCGCTTTATTACACTTTGCATTGCATACGGTAATCTTTCCAGACTTCAGGCCATATTCAAACAAGCTCTACAGCTTGTGCGCAACAATGCAGCGGTGGCGAGGGCTGCTCTCCATCTGCTGCGGGTACTCAAAGCCTCTCTCTGCAATGGCATCCTCAATGGGGAACGTGCGGTAGTCATCCAGGTATGGCTCCGTTGCCTTGAACTGCAGGTGATGCGAGGGAGGGGAAGTGAGGAAGGGGGGGCGAAGGATGTGAAGTGAGCAACAGCAGCAATGCCCTCAATGGGAACGTGTGGTAGTCGTCCCAATACTGCTCCATTACTTGAACTGCACACGCAAAAGAAAGGAAGAAATAAAGGGAGAGGAGAAAAAAGGAGTAGAGAAGAAGAGGAGCAGGTAGTGAGCAAGTGCAGAAGAAAGCACAAGCACACGGAACACAGCTGAGTCAAACAGGCAGCTGGACATCTTCAGAACTTCCCATGGCAGCAATGAACATGCAAACCGCCAGGATAGTAGGTACATGCTCAAGACCACACCACAGCAGCACAGCAGCACATCAGCAAATCAGCACAGCACTACGGCAGCACAGCATGGCAGCCCACGCACGGCGGCGAAGGTGAAGGGGTTGTTGGAGATCCTCTGGAAGAAGGGCGAGCGAGGGTTCATCTCCATCACTGCAAACGCGCCTCCTGGCCTCAAGATGCGATGCGCCTCCTCTATGATCTGCACAGTGTGAGGAGATGGTCATGGTGAAGCGAGATCAGAAATAGAGAGGTTTTTGCGACGCCTCAATTCACCCCCCCTGACCTCAGAATCTGATGCACCTCCTCAAGAACCTGAGAGCAGTGCAAGGGGATGGGTGAGATACAGCGGGTTCAGAAAGGAAGGGGTTCTGCCGTATCTCAAAATGCGCTCCCTGGCCTCCAGATTTGATGCGACTCCTCTCTTATGTGAGCACTGTGAGGGTATGGTCATGGTGAGGCGGGCTCAGGAAAGGGAGTTCTGGATGCCTCAAGACCACACCCCACCCCCTCGTGGCATCATGATTCGACGACTAAGGGGTAATGAAGGTTGGTGACAGGGAGGGCGTGAGTCAGAGGATGGAGGATTAGTGTGTGTCTGTGTGTGTGTGTGTGTGTGTGTGTGTGTGTGTCTGTGTCTGTGTGTCTATGTGTGTGTGTGTGTGTGTGTTTGTGTGTGTGTGTGTGTGTGTGTGTGCGCACGGAGGGATGCGGAAAATATGGGTACTGGTAGAGTGAGATGCACGAGGGAAGGAGAGAAATGAAGAGCAAGAAAGGCGTGCATGAAATGCAGCAGATGACTGACTTGAATCTTGCTGCTGTTCACTGTTCGAATTTGGCGAAATAGATTCTCTCGTCACAACCCCAAAACTGAACCCCCTCCCCGTCAACCTTTTTAATCCTGAACAACTTGGGCTGCGGCTGAGACGGCTGAGACGGTCAACCTTTTTAATGCTTTTAAGTATTTACATTTAAAAGGTGAGACGGCTCAATTCTCTCAGCCATCGGTTCCCCTGTGACTCCCACCCTGTAGCACACTCGGATATGCGCCTAGGGCCGACACAACGAATGGTGTTCATCACACGGCCACCGGACAGATGGATGGACGATACGCCCGAGGGTGGAACTATGTGGAGAAAGACGCGTCCAGCGTCCTGGACGCATGCGTCCAGACGCATGCGTCCAGACGCTGGACGCTAGTTTAGGGCCCCCGAGACGCAGCAAAAGACGCAGGTCCGGGCAGCCAAAAAAAACCCCCCAGGCAGCCAAAAAAAAAGTTATAGGGCAGAGGGAAGAGGGGGTAAGAGGGGGGGGAGGGGGGGGGGGGGGGGGGAACACACTTTCATAGCAAGGTGAATTAGATGGCTGGTTTTGGGGGTCGAATTTGCTTGGGGGGTGTCGAATTTTGGCGAAATTGACATTCGCGAACACACTTTCATAGCAAGGTGAATTAGATGGCTGGTTTTGGGGGTCGAATTTGCTTGGGGGGTGTCGAATTTTGGCGAAATTGACATTCGCGACGAAATCGCGAATGTCAATTTCGCGATCGCGAAAAAAAAAAATCTCGGTCTGCCCGAAAAATTTTCCAGGGTGCGTCCTGCGTCCGGACGCGCGTCCTGCGTCTTTGCGTCCGGACGCTGCGTCCGGACGCAGGACGCAGGGCTGCCCCAGCGTCTTTCTCCACATAGGGGTGGAAGGAGGTCGGGAGCCCAGCCTCCTCTGCCACTCATTGCACAGCCATACAGAACCTGACAATCTCGCACTTAGCTCTAGCACTTGAACTTACGTCCACGGACTCACCTTCTTGGTGGCTGATCGTTCGTGGCACAAAAGGCAGATGGAAACC
Organism: Closterium sp. Naga37s-1; assembly: GCA_947471745.1. Lineage (NCBI taxonomy): Eukaryota > Viridiplantae > Streptophyta > Zygnematophyceae > Desmidiales > Closteriaceae > Closterium > Closterium sp. Naga37s-1. Next base: position 453,294 of record CANJKZ010000069.1, read on the forward strand.
AGGTCTACCAAGCCAGCAGGCAGCTGGATGTTAGGGTGCTTCCGCCACGCCCACCCACACATGCCCGCCTCCTTCTCTCCAGCCATCACACACGTCCACGCTCTCACCTTCTTGGTGGCTGATCGTGGCAGCTCGTGGCACACAAGGCAGATGGACACCAGGTCCACGGAGCCAGCAGGCAGAGCTTCTCCTGGTTGCTGCTGCCTCGCACCCACACGCATCCCACCCTCTCTGTCCCTCACTCTCTCACCTTCTTCGTGGCTGACCGTGGCACACGAGACAGATGGACACCAGGTCTGCCGAGCCAGCAGGCAGCCCCGTGTCCTCTGCTGCCGCATGGATGAACGTGAATGGCAGCTCGCGTCCCTGGGGTTTGAAATGGTTGGGATGTGTATGGGGGATTACGTTGAGCGATCATGGTGGCTCAAAAGTGAATGCAAGGGGAGCTCGTGCCCCTGGCAGGTTGGGAAGGGTAGGGAGACAGTGGAGTGAGCTGTTGGTTTTCTGAAGCGCCTAGAGAATGAAACATTGGGGGATGGAGTAGTGGAGTGCGCGGCGTGGAGCGAACATTTGAGAATTAGCATTTGAGGCCAGCACTTTAATCCAGAAGGACAAGGCGTGACAGATCAACGACTTGACCTGAGAGACGTAGCACACTACGCCTCTTCCTGTGACGTGCAATGAGGGCAGAGAGGGGCATGCTCGCCTTACATGAGGCGTTTCAAAGCTCACCGCTTGCTTGCTCTTCTCCCGGACGTTGTAGTTGGAGGCAGCAACGAAGTAGGGCGAGAGGTCCACTCCGATAAACTCGGCCTCAGGGAAGGTCTGCACGGGGAGAACCGGACGAAGATGAAGGGAGAGCCAAGGGGCCCTTCAGTTGACGCTGTGCAGGAGAGTCAAGCAAACAGCATGAGCAGCAGGGGAATGAGCGCCCGCACCAGCATCCCTGAATGCACGAAGGCAAGAGGGTCTCGGACGGAATGCACAAGACGGATGTTTGACAAGAGCGCTACCCGAAAGACGATTCTTGGGTCCAGGCTTACCTCGGCGAGTGCGAAGGTGCTGAGGCCGGACGCGCAGCCCAGGTCGACGATGCTCTTGGGCTGGATGCGCAGCTGCTCCACCAGCTTCGCGTGGTACCCCCTCCTCAGATTCGCGTCGCCCTCGGGGTCTAGCGTCTTGCTCTGCCGAGAGGGCGAGGGGGAGGGATAGGGATGGAGGAGAGAGAGCAAAGGAGAGGAAGGAAGGGGGAAGTGGTGGCGGGAACGGGTGGGCGGGGGGAAGAACAGGGGACAGAGGGGAGAGGGAGAGAGGTGTTTACGGGATGGGACCCCAGAAAACGACCAGCTTCCTGTGGTGTGTGTGCTATGCTCTCACTCGCTTAGAGTAACGCGCTAAATCAATGGACCTCTCCTCCTTCATCTGCGCTTCCTCTCCAAGATGCACTGGCCGGGTTCGCTTCAGCATGTTTGGAGGAGTCAGAACTGGTTCTGGAGCCTCCGGTAAAGAAAGATAGAAAGGTAGGAACCTACCTCGGGGTCGAAGACCGGGGCGTGCACAGCCTTCGCTGCCAGCTCCACCTCCAGCGCCGCGTACAGCGAAAGGTTACCCTTTTCGTACGCGTGGAACGGTTTTGTGTAGTACTCCGGGTAGACGTACTCCCCGCTGGCGTCCCTGGGGACGCGGCTCGTGGCGGCGACCAATCGCAGCTCCTCGTCCCAGTCGTGCCGCTTGAGCTCCGCGAGACGCGGCGCCCATGGGAAACCGATGGCATCGCCTCGTTTGACCATCATCTCGCGCGCCTTTCCCGCTGCAAACCTGAAAAAAGGCTGCGATGCCGACACAGCAACGGGATCGGAGGGGGGACAAGGAGTGAGAGAAGAAAACACTCAATCCGACCTTGGCAACATGCGTACATGAAGGTTTCGATTTTCTAATGTTGCTACATGCCCCTATCTTTGACAAGCTGGCGGTGTGATCTCAACCGGGATCATGTTGCAGTCGACTCGATTGCACCTGAAATTCGAAAAGCGCATTCGCGGCGCTGGTCATGAAGTTCATTCAGGATGCCTTCGAGTTGTTTCTACTTCTACTGAGAGTTCCTTTCTCGCTTTCGAGTTCTACGAAACATGTCAAATCTACCTGGAAGCCGAAGAGCGCGTTGATGGCGCCGGACATGAGGTTCATTGTGGACGCGTCGCTTGTCGGCGTGTACTCGCCGGCGGACGCGGAGGCATCGGCCTTCTCGACTCCAGGCGAGGCCACCTTGCAGCGAACCACCGATCGTCTGGCATTTCCACCAACGCTCGCGTTGCTGACAACCTGCATTCACCATGATACCGCCGTTAGGATGAAATGCGCGACCTTGGAAACAACCTTAGTAATTAACGCGTGGTACAAGAATGCTCAGGGTACGCGGCTGACACAGCGTCTGAAGTTGCGTCCTTCGAAACAGCCTGAGCAACGGAAGAGCACATGGCGTTAGAGCGTATATGCGGATGCGAACCTGCGGATTGCAGAGAGCCACGCCTCTGAATGTGACTTGGGAGCTAGCAGCTAGACACGCCATTGGGGACGACGTAATGCGCTAGGGTTCTGCGTGGCTGGTGGAGCTGGGACAGGATGCCTGGATCACAGAACGCGGCGGCTCGGGAAGCAACTTTGATCGGAAATTTTATGTCCTGCGTGGCTACCGCCTAGCTGGAAGCAGTCTGACACGTGTTAGGGGGTGAACAGGAGGTAGGGCTAGGCTGAAAATAAGATGTTTGCCGCTTTTTGATGCATTTGTTGTCTTGCGTTGGCAATATCGAGGTTCGAGAAGGTGGGTGTTGGAGGAAAGCGACTCGGCGGCATTCTCGAGAGATTCAGCTGCGCTGAGTCAGCATCCGACAATTTGTCAGCACGATACAGCCAATAGCTTGTCGAGAATTGAGATGTCCCTACCAGCGAAGGCGGAAAGATGGGACCACGGAATCTCCGACGCCGTGGCGAGCCATTCCCGAGCGGGTACTGGGTTCGCGGACGTTACAGCGCGGCAAGAAGTGAATCTGTTCGCCAATACAGTGTCGCAAGGAAATAGAAAATCGTCCGCCAATAGCGTTGCGGTTACCAGCCACGGTGGTCAGATATCTGGTGACAGCGATGCACAGCCACGTGTGCGAGAGTGATGGGCTTTCTCGGGTGACAACACGTCACAAGACTCACCTTTCTCGAAATTGAGCCTCCAGGGCTGCTTTGCGAAGAGCGTTACTGGGAGGAACACCACTAGCGTGTTTGCCAGATTGGTTGACATATTCGACTTCGCCGAAGTCGCCAGTCTCGCAACTGCCTAACAGGTGGGATTTCCACATCAAACCACCAGATTGAATCAGCCATCTCCTTGGCCCCCCGCTGCGTCGTCTTATCACCTAAACAGCCAGATTCCTTTTCATTTTCCATAGCATCACTCACTGTATTGTCCCTCGCATCGCCAGCTCTAGATCTCCCGCTGTTTCAGCCATGGCAACCACTCAAGTGTTATTTGCCAGTAGCACTGCCGTCCTTCTGGCACCCAAAAGCTCGCTAGGTAAGAACGGTGCACATCATACGTTCACTGTACCGACTTGCATCGTCGCTTAGTTTTTACCTTTCCACATGGTACCGTTTCAGGGGTCCCTAGCTTCCAAGGCCTTGCTGGAGCTAAGTCCTTGACATCTTCACCGAAACTGGTGGTTTCCAGAGCCCGCAACAGCAGACGGACTGCAACACGGACACTTGTTGTGGCAGATTCTGATTACAGGTGACATGCCGTGTCCTCTTGTCGGGCCACTGTTTCATTTACGACGTGGTTGCCTTCTTGCTGGTTGTGTTTTTTTTTCGGCCTGGCTCATTGCGAATACCTTCATTCATTGCAGGAGAGAGGGTGGAGGCGGGTTTTTACCTGGCTTCGTTCTAGGTGGCGTTGTATTCGGTGCCCTCGGCTACCTGTTCGCACCGCAGGTTAGTCACTTGATTATTCTGCAACAGGTGATTTCATGGACACTTGCCTCATCTTGTGTAGAAACTGTCCCCTGAAACCCCACTCATCCCTGGTAGATCTCAAAGGCCATTCTCGGGACAAACGAGGAGGGTTCGTCACCGAAACTTCCGAAGTGGATTAGCGAGAGTGATAACCTCGAGGTAGGTTGAACTCTCACTTTGAGATCGCATTTTTCCCCGTAAGTCGAGGCAGCTCACTTTGTCGCATGGCTCGCGTTTCAGGAGAAGCGGAGGAAAATGAATGAGAAGCTTGCTGAGCTGAACCGAGCAATTGACAAGACATCTGCAGAGCTGAAGGGAAGTGACTTCGCTGAAGCTCCCACCAATAGGCGCACTCCTAACGTCGATCACATCGAGGCCATCTAGTTGCCTTCATACATGCACACCTTCCTGCTTCCGTACGGATGCCGATGCTGCTGATGGTCTCATTAACTGCTTTTCGTCTAAGCGTTTTTGGCTATAGCTTCAAGCAAGGTCTGAAGGATTTCTTTCTCCTGCCTAATGTTTGAGAAGGTATGTAGCTGGGTCAAGCAGCACTGGCAGCTTGACGTTATAGTTGCTTACAATCTATGTGTACGTTATCCACGTGTGGTACATGTACATTCTATTTGGAATAAATTTATACACGCAGCAATCCCTATCTTCACTCGTATTGGAACAAACCTTTCCTTGTCCCCCGTGATGGTTGACCTTTTTGTTACTTGTGAAAAAGCTCGTCTGCTGTTTGAATTGCCTTGGAATTGTGTGCCTCCCATTCTCTTCTGTCGTTTCCAGGTCCCTCTAGTCCCTGCCCCCCTTTCCTTAACATTCCTCTTGATTGCCTCATTCCATCCTATCTTCATCCATGTCTTTCCTCTTCTTTCCCCTTTTTCCCCACCTTACTGCTTTGCTCCCTTCCACCCATCATCCTCCTCCCCCTTGCTGCCTATTTCTCTGTCCACCCCAGTCCGTCTCCTTAGTCTCTTGCACTTCCTCTGTACACTTTCCTCCCGTCCTCCCTTTTCGTGCGACCCTTCAGTACTGTGTGCTTTTTCTGTACACTCTCCTTTCCACCTCCCTCCATCCCTCATCTTCTTTGTTCCCTCCATCCTCCGTCGCCTCTCTTTCTCCTCTTCATCCATCCCAACAGCAGCTCCCGCTCCTCTTTTTTTTGTTCTTCTTTCTATTTCATACCTCCGTTGCCCGCTTACATCTCCCCCTCGCTCCTCCAGTTGTTCCCTTCTCCTTAGTGCTTCCTCGTTCGCATCGCATGCTCCGCTTCTCGCGCTTCTCTCCATATCTCTTACGCCCTTCCCCGACCTTTATGTGTTCCTGTGGCACTACCCGACTTCTTTCCAGCACCCTGTGCTCCTCTCCTTTCGCTACCCTCACTTCTTTCCTCACACCTCTTCCTCTCCCTATCAAGTTATGGAATGGACAAAGCAAATTCCATCAAGAACATCGTGCCATGCCCATAGCATGAATGCTTTGGTATATGAGTGAAACCTGTGTGCCATTACCAAGGGAAGGCACCACTACAAATATTTTCATTATAATGGAGGGGCTATTTTCCAAAGTTCTAAACCCTGGCACCCTGTTCTTAAAATTAGAGATAGCCACCACCACGTGTTGAATCAATCACAAATGGCAAGGGATGTAAAGGTGAGAGTCCAATTCCCACAAGTGATTATTTCCAGTACAGTAAATAAAGAGCATGGCTAGGAACTTCCCGATGCTGTACCAAAAATGTTCGTATCTGCTGAGACATCCCTATAAGCTGTACCAAAAATGTTCGTATCTGATGATACATCCCTGTAAGCCGTACCAGAAAGTTCATATTGCACTACCAATTACGAGGATGGTGAACTGATGTCGCCAAACCCCGAGTATGCAATGCAATCTCTCTCCACCCCGTCGCATCCCACTAACATCCTATCACCTTATTATCCTCCTCTCACTTAGCCCAGCAAATATGAATCCCAGATTCGAGCCGCGTCGCTCCTCCCTTCCTCCTCGCATAAAGCCACATATCCATCCGTCTGCTAGACTCCCGTCGTCGCCACCAGGATTTTTTCGTAGAATCGCCTCAACCGATCGCTAATCTCCATGGATCTCCTTCGCGCTTCCCCGCCGGCGTCTCACCGGGTCGCAGTTGGCTCGATTGCCCCCTCCGTTTCTTCTGCCTCTCCCTCGTCCTCTTGCCGCAATGTGTGTTCGAGGCACAGACCTAACGACCACTCTCCCGCATTCTCACGTGATCTCCAGTGGAACACGTCTTCTAATGGCCGTACCTTATTCCCTTCCCTCCAATCACCGCTCGCGCCACGACACTTCATTCCCGTTGCAACACGTCCTCCGTTGATATGTGATGGAGCAATTCTCCGAATATCTGGCTCTAGCAGAGTTCGTTCCCGAATTTCCGCGAGTGCCACGTCACCCGGTCGCGCCTCGCCATACTTCCTTCAGCAGAATTACGGTTCGCCATTTGTCCATTTCTCTGGCGCCGCGGGGATCCGGACCGTTGAGCTGTCCACGTCAGACGAGTCCACGTGTCGCATTCTCATTGACGGCGCTCGTGTGACATCGTACCGCGCGATGATGTGGCACGGTGCGGTGGAGGAGGTCCTGTACGCGGCGACGAACGATGATGACGTGGACGGCGACGACTCGCCCAGCTCATGCAACCTGATTCGAGGGGGGCTCGTCGTCAGCTTCCCAGCCAGTGGCGCACTGACAGCTGGCAGCGGCAGGAGGGTGCCACTTGGCGAGCTGGCAGCGCAAGGAGAGTGGGAGGTGACGTCAGCATCAAGCGCGCCGAACGGGAGCTGGGCTAAGGTGGGGCTTCGAGAGGGGCAAGGGGAAAGGATGGGTGTGGATGCTGGGAGGGGAGGGTAGCGGGAAAGGGGAGGAGAGGGTGGGGAAAGAGTGAGAGGTAAGAGGGGAATGGGGGAAAAAGGGGGGAGGGAAGGAAGAGGGAGAGCAGGGAAGGTGGGTGAGGTGTGGTGTTGTGGAAACGTTTTGGCGGAAGAAGTCGAGGTGTTCCTAAGGGAGAGTCCATGTGGCTCCACACATGTTGCATCTGTGTCACCTTCATTGCTTCTCTGTCCGTGGGAGTCTAGAGCTCTTCAGGCTGGGCCATGAGTGTTGCACACACAGAGGGGGAGGTGAAGGCCCTCTGCCTCTCATGATTGCAGCGGCACTTGTCAGCTTCGATTCTTCATTGAATATTTTCCTCCCGCTTTTTCTTGCTCATTTTAACTCCCTCCACTTCGTCCTTAGCCTCTCAATTTTCATCCTGTCTAGCTTATTACTTCTTCGTTTTTCTCGTTTATGCCTCTTGGTTTCTCAGTGCTCCCTTTGCCTCTAAACCCTTCATCTTTCTTTCTCTCTGCTCCCTGCATCTTTGCCCCTGCTCCCTGAAACTGTCTCTTGTCATCCCTGCAGGTTGTGCTCTCTCAGTCATTACATTCGGAATCACACCCTTCCTCTTCTTCCTCCCCATCCTCTTCAAACTCCTCATCCGCCTCCTCCTCTTGGTCAGGAACCGCCTCACTCGCCCTCACCATCACTCTCACTCCCAATTCCCTCTCCTCCTCCCTCAGCGTGCAAAACACCGCCGCTCGCACCGCCAGCACCACAAGCAGCAGCAGCAGCGTGACACAAGCGGTCACACAAGCATCCTCACAACCCACCAGCACCCCTCAGCAGCCCTCCACTGATCTCCTCTTCGCCCCCTCTCTTGCCGCCCACCTCTCTCTCTCCACCATCAATGGAGCTCGCCTGATTGGCTGCAAAGGAGTGCGGTACTGTGGCAGTCGTAGTGACCGGCAGCAGGGGCGGCAGCAGCAGGAGATGGCTGAAGGAGGAGGGCTATGGGGAATGGGAGGTTTATTCGGGCAATTGGGCAGGACGAAGCAGAGCAGTGGGGAAGTCGAGAGAAGTGCTGGGTTTCAAGAGGTAGGAGCGTCGACAGCAGGCACAGCAGCAGCAGGGACAGGTGCAACAGTAGCAGGATTGGCAGCAGGGGCAGGCTCAGGAGTTAGTCCAGATGACAAGGAAATGGTTGTGCGGCTGCAGGGGCTGTGGAGGGACGTGTTGGTGGGGGGGAAGGAGGGCGTGGAGGGAGCAGACTATGCTGATATTGAGGCGCCTCTAAAGCGGATGTTTGTGGATGGACCTAGCTCGGTGACACTCCTTGACAGAGTAAGCGGTGTGACTGCAAGAGGTGTGTGTGCGTGTGTGTGTGTGAGGGTTTTTTATGAGGGTACGTTCTTGGCCAGTGTCTAGCTTCGGGCCAGGCTGCTTGATACGAGGTTGGCTTAACGGGCCTGAGGCAAAGTCTACTGTACGTGTCAGACCTCCTTGGGGGGGTCTGACACCAAGTGAGCTTGACCCGAAGCTTAACACCAGCTAGGACTGTACCCCAATCTAGATGTCTTTGTGCTTAGGGAGTGCAAGCGCACGGCTGGATGGTGTTGCATCTTGCAGCATCAAGGGGGTGTTAGTGGTTGAGTGGCTGGTGTGGTCAAAAAGTTTCTGAGTTAATTAACAGTTTTGGGGCCTTCTCCAAGCTCTGGTTTTGCTCCTTGCTCTCATAATCGTTTTGAAGTCTCGATCTGTGGCCATTCCAATGAGTCACATGATACCTGCATTCCCTACCACTGCCTCACACACACAGTCCCTCTCAACCCATCCCCCTCTCTCAGGGTCGCAGGCTGTCATTTCGCCTCACAGCCGTCGGATTGGGTGATCTGACGGTGCACGCGGCAGATGAGACCTGTGGGCTACGAGACTGGGACGAGTTCCTCTGTGTCGGCTTCTCTTGTGCCCGCAACCCGCTCACGCTTGCTGCTGGCGGATCATGGACAGGGACTTTCACAGTAACCAACCTCGGCGCTCCCTGAATAATGAAGCATTGAATTGAATACCGAATCCCACCGATATAAGCCCCCCCGAATCCCCCCGATATAAGCAAAAGGGGCGACAAGGTTTTTTCCAATCACAAGCCCCTACTTAATTTGTGGAGATCCTCGCTATTGACAATCTTGATAAAAGTGAGCCTTTTGTTGGGCTCAGAAAAGCCCTTAGGAACAGGCCCCTAGATTCGTTTTGGGACACTCTGATGGGTCAGCGTGCACCCTTCTTTGAACTCTGTCAGTCAGAGTTGCCTGAAATTTTGAGGCTGGAAATTCAGACAACACCGGTTTTTTTAGGCTGAACATTCAGAGTTAGACTAAAATTGAAGGCAGATGACTTATATACTTCATTAAAGAAACATTTCAACTATCTGACTCAGATTCTGACAGATAAGTATCTACAGCTGCCCGCTCAACTACTCGCTCCTCTACAAGCTCCTTCCCAGCCCTTGGGGGCTCCCTGTGTCTAGAAGCAGGTGCTGTGACTGGCCGGCGCTTCTTGTAGCTGCGCCAAATTTCTACTACACCAGGCACATCTAGCTCATAATCTAGCAATGACATACACAGCAGATCACAGCCTACAGTCCTTGATACTGCCCCTCTGCCACGTCTTGATGAGATTCTGTCGAGAGAATCCTCTCTCACACTCGACGGTGCTGAGAGGCAGCACTGCAATCGCCACCCATAGTCTGACGAGGTTGGGGTACGCTTGCTGCCAGTCAGGTGTCTTGAGAATTGCAGCCAGTCCCGTGTTGAACTTACGCTCGCTCTTAGGAGCTCTGGCCAGGACTGGGCACAGAGTCCGCAGCTCCTTCACGGCACGCTTCTTGTCAATGCCTGCAAGATAAGACAAGGCATGGGATTAGTAAAGGACGCGTTTTCAACGGTCGACCGAGCGTGCAATCATGAACTGACCTGGTAGAATCTCGTCTGAGTCATCGGCGCGAAACAGAGTGACTAACGACAACAGCCACTCAAGGCACTGTGCCTGCCGCGCGTGCCTCTCCCAATTCGGTTGCCACAAGTCAGGAATGAAAAGTCGCACGCCGGAAAGAGAGTCGAGGTCGCTGAGCTTTGACTGGAGCTGTTGGACGAGGAGCTCGGCCATGTCGGCGCAGAGCGCCACACACGCGTCGTGATGACCTGGCCCAAGATAGTTCGCCACTCTGCGCTCGTGTAGGATGACCTTGAAGCAGTTGAGGCTCCCATCTGATGACGCGCCTTCCACCACCATCTCTGGTGACCCCTTCGGTCCGTGCTTCTCAATGAAGCGATAAAGCCGCTCGTTGGGGCCGCCGCCGAAGTCGTCTCCGTAGTCGATGTACCGGCTCTCCAAGAGAGACGTTGTGCGCAAAATCTGCGCATGCACCAAGGGGTAGTCGAGCTGCCACACAAAAGTGCAGAGTGAGTTAGTACACGGGTACATGTGTAGACAACACAATACATGTACTCAAGTTACTTACCTCCCGCTGCTGGAAAACCTTGGAGAGGATGTTGAGGAGCTCCAGAACGTCCGCGAGGAACCGTAGCAGGAACTGAAACCGGTAGGACGTGACGAGCTCGTAAATCGTCTGGTCCTTCCACTCTGACAGCATCACCACGATGGCAAGGAGGACCTCGACAAAGCGGGCGACTGCAGCACCCCTTGAAAGCCACCGCACCTCGTGGATCCCTTGCACCTCGAGATTGGTAGACGTGAAGACCTCCTGCAGCTCCATGAATCGTTGATGCCACGGTGATGATCGCCCCAGGTACTCAGCGACGGCGCGGATGACGTCGTCAATCATGTTGAACGTGGGTATAGCCTCTACAGCAGCTTTGGCAGCCAAAGCCTCTCTACACATCGTACAAACAAACAAGATTAGCATATAATTAATAACCTCACCAACGTCTCCACATGAGCATTAAACACAAACGAACCGGTGAGCAATGCAGTGGAACGAAACCAGGTTGGGGATGAGCATCCGAAGTCGAGCAACCACACCATTGTGGGCCCCCACCATCACCATGGCGCCGTCTGTGCTCACTCCTGAAATACGGCGGAGATCAACGCCGACAGCCCTGAGGTGGGAAAGCAACAAACTACACAGGGATGCAGCGTCAGCTTTCTCAACCGTAAGGTGAGCAACGAACTCAGTCACAATTTGACCGTCGCGCAGAAAGGTGGCAAACACAATCATGTGTTTGCCGCACCGCCGGTCGGTGCTCTCGTCCAGAGTGATCCCGATGCAGGGGCTCGTTAGAAGGTGTTCCAGTTGCGTTGTTTGGAGCCATGTTGCAATTGCCTGAGTTAGTTCCCCGAAGCCGTACCTGTACAAAAAAATAAACAAAGGCAGTTAGCGATCGAAAAGGAGAGAAAATCAACAATACGCCAATACTTACGTATTATAGTACGTGCCGTACCCCTGCTCTGGAAACCCGGCCACCTTCTTCTTCGCCAGGTAGCGCACTAGCCGAATCCACGAGTCCATGGGCTCGTTGCACTTGCTCATGAAGTACAGCGAGTCCACGAGCGACGAAACCTGCAACATCTCCTTGTCCTCCGCTTTCGGGTGTAGATCGATGCGCTGCTGTCGCCCATATTTCTGCAAGAGGTCCTCCTGCCGCTGCAGAGCAAATCGATGCTTCACCGTCCCTTCATGCTTCTTGAAGGACTGCGTCTGCACGTCGGTAGCGCCCTCACCACGCCGTCCACACTTGCCTGTCAGTCCCGCGAACTCCAAGCATATACTGCATTTAAAACCAGGGGCATCAGAAGTGGTTTTAGTTAGAATCAGCCACGAGAAATCGGTAGACCACTTTGTCTTATAACGAAAGTGAGCTTCTTCGTATTTCAAATCCAACTTGTCGGAGGGAGATTTGTCAGTGGGCTTTGAGCTGTCCTGCATGGGAGGTTCGTCGCTCTCTGCAGCTTCAACGGTCGATGGAGGAGGTGGAGTTGCCCACGGAAACGTGGTCTGTTGGTACCGCAGCTTCGTCGGTGGTACGGGACGGGACGGTGCTTCAACGGACGCCTCCTCGGGCACCGACTGTGGCGCAACGATCACGGGTTCAGTGACGGGCTCGGGCAAAGATTCAGAGTGCATGGAAACCGGAGTGCGACTAGAGCTAGGTTGCGAAGGTGGCGCAGGCGGTGGAACATGCTTCGGAAAGACTGATCTAAGAAATTCTAGGCCGGTCACAGCGTCGGAAACAGGGCGACGATAGGCATCTTCGTCATCGTCGAGCCCTTCGGCGGCAGCGTCTATGGCTGCCATTGAGTCTGCCGAGTGTAGGTTTTGCGAGGTCGAGGAGAGGGAGCCTGAAACAAGGTTCTGGCACTACTTTCCGGCGAGGCAATTGATGTGAAGCGAGAGAGACATGGCACAGCAGAGTGACCCTCAAGAAAGGCGACGATGAGGAAGATGAAAGGTCCTCGTATTTGGACCGCTCATCTCCCTGGTGGTCACTGCATGCATGGCACCTGGCCGTGTATGCAGGGAAGGTGGGGTGCGTGGGGTGGATGGATGTGGTGATGTGAGAGTAGCAGCGCGCTGCGAGCTCTGCGTTGGCAAGGAGGACGGTGGGGTGGGGTGGATGGTTGTGCTGTCGTCCGGGTGCAGCGCGCTGCAAGCTATGTGTTGGCAAGGAATCTTGCCAACACTGCATGCTGTGCTGCCGCGATTGGCTGGAATTCAACCGGAGTACAGCATTTCTGTACCAACGCGACTGTGCGGTGCCGCGCTCGGGAAAATTTCGTTTCCAGCCCGTGATTGACAGTGTTAGTGAAACACGCCGCTAGGCTGGCGGAAACACCTGCATTACCCGTTTAAGAGTGCACCCCCGATACAAGGCTGGGGCTCAGCCTACAGTCATAAAATTCGTCTGAAATTTCAGCCAATACATAAAAAAAAACTCTGAAAAATCAGAGAAGGTACATCTAAAAAAAAAGCCTGAATGGACTCTGAATCAGACTAAAAAGTCTGATACCTAGGGCCTTGCTTAGGAAATTTCAGGACTAAGATCAGGTGTTGACGTAGGGATGTAATAGCGGAAGCGTTTAATGAAGAATTACTTGAACCACCTTGTACTGGTGTGTGAGAACAAGATAAGTTGATAATAGGAGAGAAGTACAAGGCTTTTATATGATTACAAAGGAATATGAAAAGTTCTATTTTAACTGTTTTTGCTGTTGCGGTTCGATACAGTGCCGACTCGGGTAACTGCTCTGTAACGAGTCAGTTATGTGTCCTTGCTGTCGCACTGTACGTTTTGTCAGGTCAAAGGTCGGAGACCTTTGACCTTCGCGCAACCTCCGACGGTTGCCTTGGTTGACTCGAGTGCTTCTTCGCTGTAGTCAGTTCCGTTTTGTGTCGAAGCTTTGATACGACAGAAGCGTTATAAATCACTTGTTTCCAACACTCCCCTTCGCTTCTAGAGGATCGTTGCTGATGACGTGTCCTTGTCCAGTCAGCAGCATGCAGTACTCGAACTTCTGTTTTCCGAGTTTCTTGATCAAGTAGTCAGCTGCCATCTCGGATGTGGGACAGTAGGATAGTTCGAGTCTTCCCTATTCGATCTCGTCTTTCACGAAGAATTACCGAAGGGCGATGTGCTTCGTTCGATTCGCGAACCTGTTTTTGTTCGCTATGCGAATGGCCAATTGGTTGTCGCAGAAGAGAGAGAAATTGGGTAACTTGTGAGAATGATAGACGAAAGAATGAATGAACTAGAAATGAGATGGGTACATATAGGAAACACATAAGTGTTGTACCCACTAAGAGCTACCCCACTACAGCCTAAATAGACCATAGCAGATATAAGTTTGACACACCCCCATAGGCAAAGTGGGGGAGAACAAGAGGTCACAAGACCAGTCAAGAAAAGCAAAGCAAGCTCAGGGTGGATCACAAAGTCACCACACAGTCTGAGCACAAGCAAAGGGCCATAAGGCCAGTTCACATGCAGAGTTATATAAAGGAAAGTACAGTACAGTGAACACAACCTAGCAAGTGTAAGCATGCAGGTATAAGTATATAGAGTACAGTACAAGCAGAGTCAAGAAGTCAACAAGTGAGGCACAGTAGGTACAAGGCCTAACACAGTACAGAAACGCTGATGATCACAAGGCTGAAGTGCCTTGGTGAAGACACCAGCAGTGTTGGCCTGAGAGGCCACGTAAGCAAGACGAAGCTGGCCACGCTGCTGCAACTCTCGAGCAAGGAAGTAGCGCAGAGCAATGTGCTTCGTTCTGTGCTCCAGTCTGTGCTCCTGACACAAGGCCAGCATGGCCTTGTTGTCGACGTACAGAACTGGAGGAGAACGAGGCGCCTCTCCCAAGTCGGTCAGCAGGTAGGTGAGCCAGCGAAGCTCCTGTGCAGCCATGGCCCCAGCGTAGATCTCAGCCTCACAACTGGAGCTGAGAACAGAAGAAGAGCGGGTAGACCGCCAGGAGACAGAACCGGAGCCAAGGCTGAAGGTGTAACCCTGTGACGACCGCTGCGTAGCCAAGTTGTCAACCCAGGAAGCGTCAGCGTGACCAGTGAGGACAACTCGAGCCCGTCCTCCAAGCACGAGCCCCATGCCCGATGTACTGCACAAGTATCGCAACACCCTCTTCGCAGCATCCCAGTGCACCTTTCGGTGCCTGCCGGGAGCCACGTAGCGAGCCAGAAGGCTGAGAGGGTATGCGAGGTCAGGTCGTGTGCAAGTCATCAGGTACATGAGGCAGCCCACAAGCTCTGGATACGGGCCACTCGGCTCTACGGACTCGTCCGAAGGTGGAGCTGAGAGCGAGTGACCGGTAGGCAGAGGAGTGGACTGTGGCGAGGAGTACGTGAAGCCGAAGCGCTGAAGGACCTGCTGCACCATGTGTGACTGAGTCAAGGTAATGGTGCGCTGTGCTCTGTCCCGGGTGATCCGCAAGCCAAGATAGCTTGTGAGCTCACCCAGGTCTGTGCACGTGTGTCTCTTCTGCAGCTCGGACTTCACGTGGGCGAGTGCCTCCGTGTCAGCAGTAGCAAAGACAAGGTCGTCTACGTACACAAGAACGTAGAACGGCGGCAGAGTAGCGTCAGTGCGTAGAAACAGAGAAGGGTCAGCAGTGGAAGGAGCAAAACCAAGAGCAGCAAGAGTCGTCCTGAGCGTGTCGTGCCACTCACGGGGCGCCTGGCGGAGACCGTAGACTGGCCGCCGGAGGCTCCACTGGGTACCAGCAGGAAACGACCCAGTGAAGCCAGGTGGGCGGCGCAGCCAGATCTCCTCGTGCAGGCTGCCCTGTAGGAAGGCTGTGCTGAAGTCAAGCGAGTGGAGCTCGTAGTCACGCTGAGCAGCAACGTGCAGCAGTACCCGAAGAGTGGTCATCTTCGGGGTAGGGGAGAAGGTCTGAAAGAAGTCAACTCCCTGTCGCTGACTAAAGCCACGTGCAACGTAACGCGCCTTGAAGGCAGGCGGAGAACCCGGCGGCCGCTTCACCCTGAAGATCCACATGCCACTGACGATGTTCGCCCCAGGTGGGGGAACCTCGTCTACGTAGGTGCCTGTGGACTTCCAGGAAGCCATCTCTGCGTCCAAGGCTGCCTGCCACTGGGAGGAGTAGGGACCCTCTATCGCCTCTGCGTAAGAGCGCGGGGTCGGGATGTCTAGTGCATCCGGGTCTCCCTCAGGGGCAAGCAGCATGGACACGAGATGAGGTGAAGCAGCAGCAAAGCACTCAAGGTCCTCCTGCCTGTCCTCAAGGACGTCCGTGCCAAGAGCACACTCACCCCCGACGGACGGAGGACAGACAGACACAGACCCAGACTCAGCAACAAGACTAGCGGCGTGGTCTAGGCGACTGGCTGCAGCAAAGTCAACAAGCTCAGCAACAAGAGCAGACGCATCAGAGAACTCAAACAGGGGGTCAGTGACAGCAGTGGCCAGAAAGCGCGTGACAGTAGGACTAGCAGCACGAAGGGAGTCAGACTCCGGGTCCGGACCGTCAGGAAGAGAGGACGCAGGAAGAGAGGGCAGAGGGACACGCTGTGGAGCAGTGGAAGGACGCAGAGTCATAGAGTGAGTGCCAGGGACAGGAGGAAGACGCGGACGCGAAACACGACCAGCGCGAACAGAACGGACAGGCGACGTAGAACGAGACGCAGGCGACACAGGACGCGACTCAGGCTCACGACGCTCCATAAGACCTCTAGTCGGACCAGAGTAAGGAGAAGGACCAGGCAGCGGAGAGGCCGGCTGTAACTGCGACTGAGACGGGACAGGCGGTGGACTCAGGGAAGGAGGAGGAGGACCAGGAGAAGGTGGGGAGCCAAGAACCTGCTGAAGAAGCGGAACGTAGTACGGCCGCGGCCGCGCAGCGCCTCGAGAAACAGCAGAGACAGAACCGGTACCCTCAGCCTCAGGGTCTCCAGTCCTAGCAGCACCTCCAGCAACTCCAGCACCAGCAGCACCTCCTGTAGCTCCAGCACCAGCACCACCTCCAGCAGCACCAGCACCTCCAGCAGCTCCAGCAGCTCCAGCACCAGCACCACCGCCAGCAGTGCCAGCACCTCCAGTAGCTCCAGTAGCATCTCCAGCACCAGCAGCACCTCCAGCAGCTCCAGCACCAGCACCACCTCCAGCAGCGCCAGCACCTCCAGCAGCACCCGCACCAGCAGCACCTCCAGCAGCAACCCGACAGCGCCGAGAGTACCACTCACGAAGCCGCTGTGGAGAGAGGGGCTCCCGCCGCGACGGGACACCCAGAGCACCTCCAGACTCAACACGCGCAGGCTCAGCACCTCCAGACACAGTACCCTCAGGCGCCACACCCCCAGGCTCAGCACGCTCAGTCTCAGCACCCCCAGACTCAGCACCCCCAGTCTCAGCACCCCCAGTCCCCGCACCCACAGGGTCAGCACCCCTAGCAGCACTTGAGTCGACAGCTACCTCGACCGGCTCGGCAGGGTCTACCTGGGACACACCTGAGGGGGCAGGACCCTGGGGGGGGAGGGGGTCTACCGGAGGAGTACCTGGGGCAAGGAAGAGCGGTGGGGGAGGGGGAGAGGCAGTGCGGTAGGGAAAGAGACGGTAGTACGACACCGACTCGTCCAACGTGACGTCCTGAGAGGACAGAACACAACGCGAGCTGGGGTGGTAGAACTGCCACCCGGGTGCGTCAGGAGGGAAGCCAAGGAAGACACAGGGAACGGCATGGGAGGACAGCTTGTCCGCTGTAGTATCGCGGACAAAAGCTCGAGATCCCCAGACACGGAACGCGGACGCATCGCCAACCTTCCCCGTCCACCGCAGAGTAGGTGTGGTCTCCGGCAAGGAGACACGAGGCTGAAGGTTGATCTGATGCGCAGCGTACTGAACCGCGAACGGCCACAGAAAGTGGGGAGCAGCCGCATGGATCATGGACGTACGAGCGACATCCATGACCATGCCAATGCGGCGCTCAGCAATCCCATTTTGCTGCGGGGAGGCCGGAAGCGTGAACGTCTGGCGGATGCCCTCCAAACGACAGAAGGCTCTCAGAAGGTCGGAGGAAAACTCCCCGCCTCTGTCTGAGTGCAGACGCAAAACAGGAAGGTCGGAGCCGAAACTCTACCTAACCTGGCGACGAGCACCGCGGATCCAGTCGATCAACACCTCAGTGACCTCACCCTTGCTGCGCAAGGGGAACACTGTGGTGTAACGCGAGTAGTCGTCAACGACCAGCAGGAAGTAACGCTCGTGACCCTGTCCACGAACGCGGGCTGGACCCCACACGTCCATGTGAAGAGTCTGCAGAGGGGCCTCAGTCGGAGGAAACGAGGAGGAGTGAGGAGCGGCGCGCTGCCGGCCCTCGACACAAGGAACACAGGTGGGGGCAAGCCCCGGAGGAAGGGGATGGAGGGACCTGGGGAGTCCAGAGACAAGAGCACGGGAGGCCATACCTCGAAGACGAGGCAGGGAGGGGTGACCAAGGCGGTGGTGCCAGAGGAGAGTCTCGTGCGCCAGAGGACAACACGAGCAGGGGGCAGACGCAGGACTAGACCTGGACGCAGCAGCAAACACCTGACTGGACGCAGCTACCTGACCAGACGCAGGGACCGGAGGAGGCGCAGTAGTCAGTGTGTACAGACTCGACCCTGGCCGACGGGTGAACGTGGCCAGGTGGCGGCCCGTCCGAGAGCAAGTGCAGTGGGTCACACGCTGACCTCCAGTGGTGAACTGGTCAACCCACGCGTCCTGGAGGTCAGGTCCACTCACCAAGTTCGTAGAGAACGAGGGGAGGTGGAGTCCCGACAGCAAGCCCGACGGGGCCGCAGGACACGGTAGAACCGTGGAGGAGTGTGCAAGGACTGGTCCCCCGGAGGGGTCAGCAAGGGAGACCGCAACAGGCCGACGGAGCGGCGTGAGCGTGGTGCTGTCTCTAAAGAAAGAGCGCGAAGCACCAGAGTCAAGTGTCAAGGTGTGAAAGGACTCAGTAGGTGCAGTACCAGAGGGAGGAGACATACCAGCACCTGGAGCAGCAGACGCACTAGCACCTAGAGCAGCAGCCACAGTGCCCGGGTCGGGCGGGACACGCAGGTAAAAGTCACCCTCAGTAATATCAGCAAGAGCATACATGGCAGCAAGGATAGCATCAAAATCTAGATCAAAGATAGGCACATTCTGCAGAAGCAGATCATGCCAACGAGGAAGATCAACAGCGTCAGGAAACTGGGTACGCCAAGCGTCAGTCAAGCGGCCAAAGCAGCGCTGCGTGGTGTGTGGGAGACCACACACCTCCCCACTACGAGTGCCGGTGCGAAGAACGTTCGCGCAGGGACCTGCACCCCCAGACCTCCCACGTCCAGCATACCACTCACGAAGCTGCTGAACAGACGGGGTCTCACGGGTGCGCAGCTGCTGCGGACGCTGGCTGCCACCAAGGCCTCCACGCTGCGGGGCCACCACCTCCTCCGCTACCTCCACCACCGCCGCCGCCGCCGCCACCTCCTCCACCACCGCCGCCACGGCCGCCACTGCCGCCACCTACGCCCCCACCTCCGGAACCACCCCCACCACCACCTCCACCTCCTCCACCTCCTCCACCGCTGCCTCCACCGCCCCCACCACCACCCCTGCTTCCCTTGCCCTTGCCAGTGCGGCGTCGCCCACTAGGGGCAGACGCAGCGCCGACCTCCTCAGTGCCAACGAGGTCGACAGCAGCAGCAGAGGCAACAGAGGGGAGAAGGGGGACAGGGGAACACCCCTCAAAGAAGGGGGTGCGACGGTCACCGCGAGAAGCACCAACAGCTAAGATACTCTTCTCAGCTGCAGCAAGACGCTCCTCTAGCAAGTCGACAGTCAGCTCGGTGGGGCAAAGGGAGAGAAAGTGGTCCCTGACTGAAGAAAGAGAGTCAGGGAGGCGGGTGACTAGGTAGTAAAGGGTGATGTACATGGGGGGGGGGTTCTTGGCACAGAACTCAGTGGGAAGGGCAGCGCGGTAGCGGGCGTCACTAGTGCGAAGGTGAGCAACTAGGTCAGCGACAGTGGCAAAGGCAGCAAGGTCAGGGAAAAGGTACGGTAGCATGAGGCGGCTGAGGGCAGCAGTGGTAGTGGAGGAGTAGCGTGCAACTGCAGCGTCGTACAGAGCCCTAGCACTCTTGTACTGGCTAAAGTGCGCGCGCTCAGTAGACGGCAGGTGGTTGCGCACAGCAAGACGAGCAGCAGCATCGCGCGTGAGCCACTGCGAGCGAACAGTACTGTCAGCATCAGCAGTAGGGGCAGTAGAGGCACCAGAAGTGAGATCGAACAGTGAGAGACCATCCTTGCAATCGCACTGTAGGAAAAGCTGCAGATCATCTAGACAGACCTCAAAGTCAACAGCCCGACCCTCAGCATCAAAGGTAAGAACATTGAGACTAGCCATGACAGGAGAAGCAGCAGGCTAGCAGTAGCAGCAGTGGAACTCGGCTAAGCAGGCTAGGTAGGGCGACGCAGCTCGGCAGGGCGGTGTGGCTCGGCAGCGCGGCGCTCTTACCAGGGGAGAGGCTGGGGCAGGGCCAGGGTAGGGCCGGGGCAGTCCAGGAGCAGGGCCGGGGCAGGGCCGGGGCAGTTCAGGAGCAGGGCCGGGGCAGTTCAGGAGCAGGGCCGGGGCAGGGCCGGGGCAGTTCAGGAGCAGGGCCGGGGCAGGGCCGGGGCAGTTCAGGAGCAGGGCCGGGGCAGGGCCGGGGCAGTTCAGGAGCAGGGCCGGGGCAGGGCGAGGGCAGAGCCGGGCCAGGGCCGGGGCAGTTCAGGGGCAGGGCCGGGGCAGGGCCGGGGCAGGGCCGGGGCAGAGCCGGGGCAGTTCAGGAGCAGGGCCGGGGCAGTGCAGAAGCAGGGCCGGGGTAGTTCAGGGGCAGGGCCGGGGCAGAGCCGGGGCAGGGCCTGGGCAGAGCCGGGCCAGGGCCGGGGCAGTTCTGGGGCAGGTCAGGAGCAGGGCCGGGGCAGTGCAGAAGCAGGGCCGGGGCAGTTCAGGAGCAGGGCCGGGGCAGCGTCGGGGAAGAGCTGCGACAGGGCCGCAGCAGGGCCGGCTGGGCCTGAAGGGGCCTCTAACGGGGCCTGACTGGGCCGAACGGGGCCTATAACGGGGCCTGACGAGGCCTATAACGGGGCCGAACGGGGCCGATAACGGGGCCTGACGGGGCCTATAACGGGGCCGTATGGGGCCTATAACGGGGCCGTGCGGGGCCTATAGCGGGGCCTGACGGGGCCTATAACGGGGCCGTACGGGGCCGTACGGGGCCTATAACGGGGCCTGACGGGACTTACGGGGCCTGAAACGGGGCCAAATGGGGCCTGACGGGGCCGAACGGGGCCTATAACGGGGCCTGACGGGGCCTATAACGGGGCCTGACGGGGCCTATAACGGGGCCGTACGGGGCCGATAACGGGGCCGTGCGGGGCCTATAACGGGGCCTGACGGGCCTTACGGGGCCTCTAACGGGGCCTTACGGGGCCTCTAACTGGGCCTGAAGGAGCCTGACGGGGCCTCTAACGGGGCTTGACGGGCCTTACGGGGCCTTAAACGGGGCCAAATGGGGCCTGACGGGGCCGTACGGGGCCTCTAACGGGGCCTGACGGGGCCGTACGGGGCCTCTAACGGGGCCTGTCGGGGCCTAACGGGGCCTTAAACGGGGCCGAACGGGGCCTGACGGGGCCTTACGGGGCCTTACGGGGCATAACGGGGCCTTACGGGGCCTTAAACCGCGCCCTAAACGGGGCCTAAAGGGGCCTTACGGGGCCTAACGAGGCCTTAAGGGGCCTTACGGGGCGGGCGCAGGCTCTAAGGGCGGGCGCAGGGGCCGTGACGGGCCTCGAAGGGAAGGCGCGAAGCGCGCGGCAAGTAGGCAGGGGAGAAAGTTCAGTGGTGGGCCCTTTTTAAAAAATCTCGAAACTAGCTCTATACCATGTGAGAATGATAGACGAAAGAATGAATGAACTAGAAATGAGATGGGTACATATAGGAAACACATAAGTGTTGTACCCACTAAGAGCTACCCCACTACAGCCTAAATAGACCATAGCAGATATAAGTTTGACATAACTGGGCCAATTTTGCTTCCTCCAGTAGTTCACGAAGATATAGCCCTTCCTTGGTTGCTGAGCAGAGTGCGATATATTCTGCTTCTGCTGACGAGAGAGCAATTAGCTCTTGCTTGTTCGACTGCCATGAGATAGGCCCGATAGGTTCGAGTCTGTAGACGTAGCCGGTTCTGGACCGTCTGTTGTCGGAGTCTCCAGCGTGATCGGCGTCGACATAACCGATTAGCTTAGGTGTTGCGGTGCTGGTCTTGTGGTAGGTGAGGCCGATCGTCGGAGTGCTGACGAGATAGTGAAGCGCTCGGTCGAGTTCAAGCATGTGATCTGCTTCAGGTTTCTTGAGGTAGGTAGCAAGTTGACTAGCTGAGTAGGATAGATCCGGTCGTCAGGTGACGGCTGCGAAGAGTAGGCAGCCTAGTTTCCTTTGGTAGTCGCGGACGCCAGCAGGTTTGAGTAGGGCTGAGCCTTTTCGATTTCCGTTGGTGTAGCGGTATGGTGTGGAGATAGCCGTTGGGATGAGTCCGAAGCGTTTAGCAATAGTATCCGTGTATTTAGCAGCGCTGAGGTATATGGCGTTGTCGCCATCTTCGATGTTCAGTCCTAGGTACTGTGTCACGGTGGTTGCGACGGTGAGAGTTCGATCTCCCTGCAGTTCCCCTTCAAACCATGTCGTTACAGCGTCGGTGGAGCCTATGTAGAGAAGATCATCGACGTAGACGATAAGTAGAATGTAGTCGGTGCCTTTCGTCAATCGATACATCCCTTGGTCGTGTGGTAGCTGAAGAAATCCGATGCGAATTAGGCGAGTGTGAAGGTGCTGCTGCCACAGTCTTGGAGCCTGCTTCATCCCGTACAACGACTTCTCCAGTTGACAGATTTGCTTTGGGCCTGCGTTGGACCCGTGTGGGAGTTCGACGAAAATCTCAGCGTCGACGGGGGCGTAGAGGAAGGTGTTGGCGACATCGATTTGTCGGAGCTTCTTCCAGTTCATGGCGGCGATTGCGAGGAGAATTCGCAGTGAGGTATGTCAGCTTACTGGGGCGAATGTTTCCGTGAAGTCTCGCCCTTGCTCTTGGTCGAAGCCCCGCACGACCCAGTGAGTCTTTGTCGAGCACTGCTGCCTTGATTGTGTTGTTTAACGTGGTGTTGCTTGGATGACCCAGTCGTTCGTGCCACTGGGATTCACTTGCACGATGTCCGGGTGAGCGCCTGTATAGGTCGGAGTTGGAGTAAAAGGCGGCGGTGAAGTTGGCGCTTCTGTGAACTTCTCGTGGAGTGGGAGCTAGCTGCTGCGCAGGAGTCGGTGGAGTGTCGTCGATAATTGTTGGTGCCATCCAAGAGCTCGCGATTGGTGTTGTAAGAGTTGTTGGTGTTGCCGATATTGTCTCTGCTACTGTCGATGTTGTCTCTTCTTGTCGGATTGTTGCTAATGCCCGTGTTCTTTCTGCTTCATGTATGGTATGTGAATACCAGAACCCTCCGGGGCTGAAGTCAGGATTGAGGTCCGGTGGGTGCGTCCAAGAGGCGAAGTTGACGATGGCGTCGCTATCGGCGGTTCCTTGATCTGGTACAAAGTCGAGGACGAAGACGTTATTTTTCAAGACCGCTTTGCCGATGTAGAGTCCTCCTCTACCGTGGAATAGCTTGAACTCCTGAGTGGCGCTGTCTGCTTCAAGATGGATTCCCTTCGCCATCAGTTGGCTGACGCTCAGTCAGTTGTAGCCAAGCCCTTCTGCAATCAACACTTAGTCTCTCAGGACTGAAGTTGTACTACTCCTTGTCGTTGTGTGTGCAGGTTCTGGTTGTTGGCCACAGTGATGACGACTTCGCGCTGAAGTTGATGCTTTTGTTGGACGAAACGGCTTGAGGAACACATATGTTGTCCGCAGCAACTATCCAAGAACCAGGTGTCTTGCCCAGACGGCTCGCTTTGGGAAATAGCTGCATACGTCGGATTGGGCTCCAGTGATTCACGGCGGGGAGTCCTTTCATTGTTGGTCTTCTGGTGAGTAGTGGGGTGGTGATCCGGTGATGCAGGAGTCCGTCGTTCTTGTCATGCAGCTAACGATGTTTTGTGAAAGAATTGAGGAATGATAGTTGGAAATGAGAAAGAGGATGATTGCACTAGCAAGCAGTTGAGTACATATAGGAAACCCTAGATTGGGCTGTACTCACTATTGAGTACCCCACTGCAGGCTAGACAAATATGACATTCTGACACACCCCCATAGCCAAAGTGGGGTGTAATCAGCACAAGAAGCAAAGCAAAGCAAAAGACAAGCTCAGGGTGGATCACAATGTCACCACACATTCTGAGCACAAGTAAGCAAGCAATAGTTCACAATAATAGTAAGCAAAGCTAGAAGCTATCACAGAGGGCAAGTGTGAAGGAGGAGGGACTATGAGAGGAGAGGAGGTAGTGGGCGGCAGCTGAAGCTGCTGGCACACGGCGCAACTGGAGCAACTGGCACACGGGCAACTGGAGCAACTGGCACACTGGCAACTGGAGCAACTGGCACACGGGCTACTGGAGTAACTGGCTCCGCGGCTAACTTTGAGCGGCAGGAGCAACGGACTCACGGGCGACTGGAGCAACTGGCTCACGGGCGACTGGCGCAACGGGCTCACGGGCGACTGGCGCAACGGTCTCACGAGCGACTGGAGCTGCGGGCTTCACGGCGGCCACCCCCCTTCAACCTCCCCAAACTATCCCACCCCCCTTTCACACACCCCGTGCTGCACCCTAGGTTCACTCACACTCCACCCCCTAGCACCACTCCGTCGACTCCCACACACCCACCCCCCTGAGCGGCAGCTGCAGCAGTGGGAGACGAAGTAGGAGGAGGAGCAGGTGATGCCACACACCCGCCACCCCCTACTCGCCACCCCCAAACCCTAACATAGGGCAGGGCGGGATGGCGGGTAGGGAGGTTACGGGGGGGGGGGGGGAGATTACGGGGGCCGACGCGCGGCCTCACAGGGCGCCAGAACAGGCGGAAGAAGGGGCGACGCGCGGCCCCCCAGGTCGCCCCTCCCGTCGCCTTTCGTGGCGACCTGGGGGGGGGGGCGCGGGGGGGGGGGGCGGTGCGCGGGCCCCCGGTGCGCCGCGACAGGCATGAGGGGCGCGGGGCCGGGGCAGGGTCGGGGCATGGCCGGGGCAGGGCCGCGACAGGGCCGCGACAGGGTCGGGGCAGGGCCGCGACAGGTCCGGGACAGGGGCGTGCCGGGCGACGGGGCAGGGCCGAGACGAGGGGCCCGCGACGGGGGGCCGCGACGGGGGGCCGCGACGGGGGGGCGCGACGGGGGGGCCGCGACGAGGGGGGGGGGGGGGGGGGGGGGCGCGACGGGGGGCCGCGACGGGGGGCCGCGACGGGGGGCCGCGACGGGGGGCCGCGACGAGGGGGCCGCGACGGGGGGCCGCGACGGGGGGCCGCGACGGGGGGCCGCGACGGGGGGCCGCGACGGGGGGCCGCGACGGGGGGCCGCGACGAGGGGGCCGCGACGGGGGCCTGCGACGGGGGGCCGCGACGGGGGGGGCCGCGACGGGGCCGTTAAGGGGCCGCAAAGGGGGGCCGCGAAGGGCCTTACGAGGGGCCACTAAGGGCCGGGAAGGGGCAGCGACGGGCCACCAAAGGCCTCGAAGGGCAGGCGCGATGCGCGCCTCGGGCAGGTAAGGAAAAAAAAGTTTTAATGGTGGGCCCTTAGGAAGGAAGATCGAACTAGCTCTATACCATGTGAAAGAATCGAGGAATGATAGTTGGAAATGAGAAAGAGGATGATTGCACTAGCAAGCAGTTGAGTACATATAGGAAACCCTAGATTGGGCTGTACTCACTATTGAGTACCCCACTGCAGGCTAGACAAATATGACATTCTGACATGTTTCTTGTTCCTTGTGCAGATTGCGATGTTGAAGATGTTGAAGGTTGTACTTGACTGGTGGGATGCGCCTCCGTAGAAGTTACTTGACTGCTTGAGGGCCAAAGTTGACGATGCGGTGTTGTTGACTGCTGCTGATTTGGGCAGTGTGTGCGCGGATGCCCGGACGTCTTGCAAAGATGACAAAATGGTGGGACGTATTGTTGTGCTTGTCGGTTGTTGTGTCGGTTGTTGTTGTTGTTGTTGTTGTAGCGTCGTTGAGTATGGAAGGCGAACTCCGGTGCTAATGCTTTCTTCTTGTGTCGTTCTTCGTGCAGGTCCATGTATTGCTGTTCTGCGTGAATTTCGGCGCAGAGTGCTGCTTCGGAGATCTTCCCGTGAGCTCGAAGAAGTGCTCGAGTGGAGCGCCAATGAGGACTAAGGCCGGCGATGATGACTGTTACAAATGCTTCTTCCGAAATTGACCCTCCGCATCGAAGGAGCCTGTCGCGCAGTCCGCGACAACGGCTAATATAAGCCATTCCCTTTTCGCCGGGTTTCATTTCCACTGTTGTCAACTGTGCCATGAGACGACTCTGGTTAACGCTGTCTGTTGCTTGATACTGGCTCTTCAAATGGTCATAAGCCAGCTCGGCGGAGTTGCCGTATCCTCGATAAGACCGGATGTCCTGTTGCTCGTTTGGCGTCAGGTTTCGAAGAAGTATCGTATACGCCATCAGCGACTGATACGTGTATTGCTGCTTGTCGTACTGTGTCCCGTGTGCTGGATATGGCAGGGACCCATCGAAGAATCCGAGGATTTGCTCGCCTTCCATCATCAGTTCAAATTCAAAAGACCAGGTATAAAAATCCTTCCCGTCGAAAAGCGTTGATGTTTGCAATTTGAGAACGTGTGCGAATTGCGATTGCACCTGAAGCGCGTCCAGTGTCTTCTCTTATCCAGGTGAAGACTGTGGCTGCGGCGCGAAACTGGCAGAGCCGCGTTGAGGCTCATACGGAGCAAAGGTAGGTTGTTGTTGATTTCCGCGCGCGTATGATGAACCATCTAGACTCATCGGTGTTGCTCTGTTGTTGTTGTCGGTGTTGTTTGATTGCGCAGGAGCTGCTTGCTGGTGTTGTTCGTAGAAGGACATGAAGGATAAAACTTCTCTATCATGTTTGGGTCGAAGCCTGCTTGTTGATTCCCGGGAGTTTTCGTTGACTCTGAAGCTGGACTTGTGCCTTCTTCTGTCTGTAGGCCAGAGACTGGAGGTGGAGTAGGGGTGGTGCCGAGAGATCCTTTGGAGGAGCTTCTCTCCTTTTGTGTAGCCATAACTTGTATTGTAAAAGGTTAAAAGGTGATATTGTCATGCCTTGCTCTCATACCATGTTGGGCTGAGAAAAGTGTCAGAATGTGATGTTTGTGTAGCCTGCAGTGGGGTACTCTATAGCGAGTACAACCCGAATTAGGGTTTGCTATATGTACTGAACTGCATGCTAGTGAAATCCCTCTCTTTTCTGTTTCTTGATTCTGCCTAGCATTTCAACATGCTATCAGAGCAGGTCGACCCTCCTGGGTCGATCCTGTGGGTGGGTCCCACCCGATGCTTCCGCTGGTCTACTGCCTGTAGCGCGCCCCGGGCGCGTGCTGTTTCCTGCCTGCCGCGCGCTCCGGGCGCGCAGCGATTTTTCTTCCCGCCGCGCGCCCCGAGGCGCGCGGCGGTTTTCTGCCCCGTCGAACCGTCGCGTCGCCCCCCGTCGCCCGACGCGGCCCGCGCGACCTGCGCCAAGCCCGCGCGCGGCCCGTACGGGCTGCGCCAGGCCCGCGCGCGACCCGTACGGGCTGCGCCAGGCCCGCGCGCGGCCCATACAGCCCGCGCGCGGCCTGTACGGCCTGCGCCAGCCCAGCGCGTGGCTCGTACGGGCTGCGCCAGGCCCGCGCGCGGCTCAGGCAGCCCGCGCGCGGTTCGTACGGGCTGCACCAGGCCCGTGAGCGGCCCGTACTGTCTCCCCCCTTGCCGCACGCCGTCCACCGAGCTCCTGACTGCGCCCCACCCCCGCTGCTGCCTGCGTTCCTGTGTTAGGGTTTGGGGGTGGAGAGTATGGGGGTGCTGTGTGTGTGAGCCGTCCCCTTCTCCTCCTCCTCCTCTGTCTCCCACTGCTGCAGCTGCCGCTGAGGGGGGTGGATGTGTTGGAGCCGTCGGAGTCGTTCGAGGGGGGTGGCGAGTGAGCAGTGCTAGAGGTGCAGCAGGGAGTGTGTGAACGGGGTGTGGGACAGTTGGGGGAGGTTGACCGGAGGTAGCCGACTTGTCGTCCGCAGCGCCTGAAGTCCAGAGAGCCACGACCCCCTGTAGCCTGAGTAGTCCGGGGCTCTGCGCCCGGTAGCCACAGTGTGAGGACTCCTGGTAGTCCAGAGAGCCACGACCCCCTGTGGCCTGAGTAGTCCGGGGCTCTGCGCCCGGTAGCCACAGTGTGTGCACTCCTGGGAGCACAGTGAGCCAGCTGCGCCTGTCGCCGTGTAGTCCGGGTTTAGCCTGGTAGCGACAGTGCTGCGCACTCCTGCTGCCTGTGTGTCTGCAGCTTCAGCCGTCGCCTCCCATCTTCTCGCCCTCACAGTTTCTCCTCCTCCTCACTTGCCCTTTGTGACTGCCTCTAGCTTTGCTTATACTTGTGAACTACTGCTTTGCCTGCTTGTTGTTTTGATTGTACCCCACTTTGACTATGGGGGTGTGTCAGAATGTGATGTTTGTGTAGCCTGCAGTGGGGTACTCTATAGCGAGTACAGCCCGAATCAGGGTTTGCTATATGTACTGAACTGCATGCTAGTGAAATCCCTCTCTTTTCTGTTTCTTGATTCTGCCTAGCATTTCAACAAAAAGCCCGTAGGAACTCTCAGGACTAAGATCGGGTGTTGACGTAGGGATGTAATAGCGGAAGCGTTTAATGAAGAATTACTTGAACCACCTTGTACTGGTGTGTGAGAACAAGATAAGTTGATAATAGGAGAGAAGTACAAGGCTTTTATATGATTACAAAGGAATATGGAAAGTTCTATTTTAACGGTTTTTGCTATTGCGGTTCGATACAGTGCCGACTCGGGTAACTGCTCTGTAACGAGTCAGTTATGTGTCCTTGCTGTCGCACTGTACGTTTTGTCAGGTCAAAGGTCGGAGACCTTTGACCTTCGCGCAACCTCCGACGGTTGCCTTGGTTGACTCGAGTGCTTCTTCGCTGTAGTCAGTTCCGTTTTGTGTCGAAGCTTCGATACGACAGAAGCGTTATAAGTCACTTGTTTCCAACACCTTTCCCATGATGGCGCAAAAAGTAAAATTTAATAATAATGATAATAATAATGATAATAATGATAATAATGATGAGAATAATAATAATAAATCTAATAATAGTAATAATATTAATAAGCCCCGGGCGATAAATAATAACCCTCCCACAAGCCCCCCATAATCATGTGTCTCTAAACTAACCACCCCTAACCGTGCTGTTCCACACTGGATATCGAAGTCCACTATGGCGAGAAATAGGGTGTATGTTGTCATGTGGAGCAAGAGGGCGGCCAGACCCGAAACACTGAGGGCCGCCAGACAAGAAACGCGCTAGTAGAATTGCGAGCTAAAGCACCAGACGCGAAATCCGCCATAGGTAGGTTCGTGTTCGTCGCATCAAGCAGGTTCACGACGCAGCTTACTGGCGAGAGGGTACGTCGTGTTGTGGGATTCCAGCTTTTTGGTCCAATAGGAGTCCCGTTACACACCTACCAGTTTTGTCCTGCTACTGCCCCTAAGAAGTTGCACTTCGCCTTTAACAAAACCCTCACCGCGCGGCGATGAAGGGTGCGCGCGGTCGCGAGAGCTCGCGCCTGCTGTCGACCATCCGCGCGACCGCTGCAGCCTCGCCCTCTCCTGCTTCCACCTCCGCCGCCTCTCTCACCTCCGCCGCCTCTCCCACCGCACGACCCACTCGCTCCACCTCCACTTCTTCGCGGAAAAACAGGGCGTCACTGCCCGAGAATGGCTGAAGAACCTCGACGTTTATTCTGGGGTATTTACCCATATAATCGACCTCACGGTGGAGGTTAGTTGCGGCACCCTGGACCATCTTCTGGGCGGAATCGGCGCGGGGTGGCCGCGACTGGAGAGGCTGAAGCTCGTTTCGGCGCGTGCCCGCTTTCATATCAGCCCCGCGACGTGGAGGAAGTTCGCCACGCAATGCCCGTGAGTGAGTGAGTGAGTGAGCGAGTGAGTGAGTGAGGTAGTGAGTGAGTGAGTGAGGTAGTGAGTGAGTGAGTGGTTCTGGTGACGACTCCTCGTATCCTTGTTCTCCCACTTTCGTTCATTCTCTGCTTTATTCTTTGAGAATTCTCAAAAAACATTATCTATCAGGTTCGTGTTTTGTTAGTTCTGCCCTGCTGCGCACAATTGGTTGTCTCTGCTACCCCTCGTCGCTTTGCTTTCCGTCGTACGATCCTCTATCACCTTCGCCAACACGGGATTCGCCACACCCTCATTCGCCACACCCTCATTCGCCGCCGTTTTTTTCATTGCATGTGCACCGCTGCATGTCTGTTCTCTTCGCCGCTCCCACGCCATGACTCCGGCCCCACTCGCTTTGCCTCTCACATCCTCTCCACCTGTGTTCCCGTCACCCCTTCCTCTCCCTCCTGTCTAAGACTTGAACCAATTCCTTCACTGCATGGCACCACTACTAGTTCTCATGGCTCCACCCATCACCCAACCCATGACGCCCCGCTAGGCCAACCTAAACGGTTCTTGTTCAGAAGCAGCGGTAGCCTGTTCAACCCTTTGTGTAAAGCCGCATACGTCACACAATCATATCCCCCTGCACCCCTCTTCCCCCAATCTCTGTGCCCCTACCTCGTCCGCCTCCTCACCTCGTCCGCCTCCTCACCTCGTCCGCCTCCTCTCCTCGTCCGCCTCCTCTCCTCTCCTCTCCTCTCCGCCACGCATCAGCCACATAACGTCACTGGAGCTCGAGTGCCATTTCGCCAACACTGACCCTCTGCCTCCCCCAGTGCACACCTTCCCCTCACTGCACTCTCTCTCCCTCCTCTTTGTGCCCGCGCACCACTGCTTTATCTCCCTCTGCTCCTCCCTCACCTCGCTCGCCCTCTGGAATCCCGACCCCTTCGCCCTCCACTCCCTCGCATCCGCCTCCTCCCCGCTCCGCTGCTCCCTCGCCGCCCTCACCATCCACAATGCCAGACTGGAATCTACCCTCACGCCCCTCACCTCCTATCCACGCCTCACCTCGCTCTCCTTCCTCTCCTGCATCATCGACCCCTGCGACCTGCACGCGCTCTCTCGCTCGCTCCACACGCTCACCCATCTGGCCGTCCATGACTGCCCCATGATTCGCAGCCACTCTCTCGCAGCGCTCGCTGAAAGCAACCCCGCGCTCGCCTCCCTCTCGCTGCACTCCACCTCCCACTTCCTCTTCAGCGCGCGCGGCCTTCGGGATCTCTTCCTCGCCTCCTCCTCCCGCCTGCACACCCTCACTCTCTCCGGGCTGCCTTCGTACCGCCCGGGAATGCTTGCATGCTGCAGCAGCCTGCAGCGCCTTATGCTGCGAGGAATAGAGGCGGCGAGGGGGAGTATCATGCCGTCTGAGTCGCCGCAGAAGCCGTCTCTGGATTGCATTGTGGCCATGCTGGTGCGCGTGGAGCAGCTGGGGGCTCCTGAAGGACCAGTGGGAGGCGGCGATGGAGTGGAAAGATGGAAAGGGGCGATGGTTGGGGAGAATGGAGGGCGAGGAAGCACTGCTGCTTCCCCTGCAGCAGCAGCAGCAGCAGCAGCAGCAGCAGCAGGGGAAGAAGAAGCAGATGATGAAGTAGAGGCAATGACGGTTGAAGCAGGGGAGGGCGACGAAGCGGTATCACCTGCAGCAGCTGCCACGCCGGCGGTGGCCCGCGAAGGGATGAGTGGCAGCAGCAGCAGCAGCAGCAGGCGACGGTACGTGGATTTGCACATGGAAGCAGCAGCAGGGCGCGCTGAGTTTGTGGCAGCAATGGACAACTGGATGGCGCTCACCGAGATGTCTAAGTGGAAGTTCAAGAAGGCCGCCACAGAGGCTCTGCGCTGGCGCCGCTTGCACCACGGGGTGGGGGCTCTCGATTACATCTACCAGGCTGTCGTTCAGGTGCGCTCCGCCATCCTGCTGTGCCGCTGCGTGCGGATGGCTAAGGCCGAAATGAAATGCTGGAGTGCACGCGAGGAGGCACTTGCGAAGGCCTGTCGTGCTGCCGAGGCTGCACGGCATCTTCACTGCTGCTGTGGAGGAGGAAGTGGAGGCAGAAGTGGGGGTGGAGCCGGAGAGGGACGATGAGGAGGGGAGGGGAGCAATAGGGATTGACGCTGAAGAGGTGGTGCGATACATGCCGGAGGATGACCTGGAAGATGATCTGGCGGCCGTGAGTGAGAAGCTGCTGGCGTGGGTGGCGGTGCCGCGAGCCGAGGCACGGGAGCTGCTGCACGCGCTGATGGAGGTGCCGCTGCTGGAGATGGAGGACATGGGTGCTCGCTTCGAGATCCATGATCCTGCACAGCCTCACCCTGCAATACTTCCCGGACTGGCAATAGTTCCTGCGCTGGCAGCAGTG
Organism: Closterium sp. Naga37s-1; assembly: GCA_947471745.1. Lineage (NCBI taxonomy): Eukaryota > Viridiplantae > Streptophyta > Zygnematophyceae > Desmidiales > Closteriaceae > Closterium > Closterium sp. Naga37s-1. The sequence goes on from CANJKZ010000069.1 coordinate 485,205, forward strand.
CCTGGGGCAGCGGCAGGAGGGTTGGTCACTGCAGCAGCGGGAGCTGGGGCAGCGGCAGCGGTTCCTGGTCCGGCAGTGCAAGGAGCAGCAGAAGGGGAAGCAGCAGAAGGGGAAGCAGCAGAAGGGGCAGCAGCAGAAGGGGCAGCAGCAGAAGCATCAGCGGCAGAAGGGGCAGTGGCACAGGAGCCAAGAAGTGCAGGAGGAGAAGCAAGAGGGGCTGTGGGAGAGGACGTGAGAGCAGCAGGAGCATCAGAGCAGCTGCCAACTGCCAAGCAGCTGGGCGGCAGAAGTGCAACCCTTCCGGGCTACCCTCCCTCCCCTCTGCCTCTCCCCTCATGCTCCCCTCTCCCCCCACCCCACCCTTCCCTTCCCTCCCTGCATCGTCCTCCCCCTCCTCTACTATCCCAAGACTGAGTACCAAGCCACAGACCTTTGAGTCGTTAGCACGAGCTGCTGTGTGTAGAAGGCTCAAGAGCCTGGCTCTCTTGAACTGCTGTGGGCTGGAGGAGAGGCAGCTGGTGGAGCTGCTTCGTGCATGTGGCATGCTGGAGGATCTAAGGGTGCAAGGCCGTGATGTCTTCTCAGACAGCGTGATAGCAGCAAGTCACCTGGAGGTGTTAACTCGGTTGAGTGTGGTGGGGTGCGGTGGAATCACTGCAGACGCTATTGGCAGGCTGCTGGGAAACGTGCCAAGGCTGCAATATTTGGAGGTGAAAGGGGACAAGGTTTCTGAAAGGGCTCGCCGGGAGTTGCTTCGTGCTGGAGTTGTTGTTAGGGGAGTGTGAATCTGCTTGGTTAAGGGCATGTTCCTACGGCCCCTTATCAGGGACACCTCGTATCAGCTTCGCATTTTTGCCTGGTAAAATTCGCGAAAGTTTTTGGGTTTAGGGAAATTTCAGTGTGTTGTGATGCGAGCCTGATAAGAGGTTGGCCTGATAAGGGGCTGTAGGAACTTGCCCTAATAATTTTCTTCAAGCTTGCTTGTTTCTTGCACATGCAAACAATTCTTTACAATGTATGTATGTATAGATAAGGCAATGCATTCTTCAGGTGAGACATACGGTTTGCTTGTTTATTTGCCAATACACAATCCCGGCATAACTCCAGAACGAACTTATGAGGTTATTTGTTTGATTGACAATCACCCGGATATACGACCCTGGTCTACAATAAGGACTTGAGTATTCTATTTATGTATGTTTGAGTTATACACCACCCCATTTGGACGGTTATTATATAACGAGTACATTTTTGCAGGTGAAACCGCACGGATCTGGTGCATGGTAATTGCTGGGGACACCTGGGGCTGGTGTCACCTGGCCCTGGTAACGTAACGTACACTACAGTATTTTGCTGATTGGTCGGTGATTTTGGTGGAACGTGGACGTTTAGGTCGATTTTCGCCTGTCGCAATTTTCGCATGCCTAAACAAATTCTCCCAGATTCGCGACAACGAAACGTGTCTTGTTTCGCAGGATACATCAGGCTGGAGAACGACCCCAGCGAAACTGTTTCCGCTCGTCATTCTTTTCGTGGAAGGTCCTCTTTGCGCGAGTCGGTCACCTTCAATGGTTTGTCGTTCGTGCGGGGCAAATCTGAAAATGGGACTGCTACTGGTGGCACATCGTGCATAGTGAGCAGGTAGGCTTTGAATCACTTGCCCAACTAACACTCGACACACAACCATACCATTTTCCGCATTCTCGCACATAAGTGATCACACTCTGCAAGGTTTTCTTTTGCCGTGGACGATTGAGTAAGCGACTCCTATCAAGCCTCCTAGTTAGCTCCGCCTTCACGACTTTTAAATATCTCTCCTAGAAGTAGCCGACCTGCAGTGGCGCGCACATTGACTGAAGCAATCGTCGCACACTGAGTAAAGCTCTCGTTACGCAAACGCGCCGTGCAACCTTCAAGTTTAAGTCCGTCGCGTGCCGCCATGGCTGGAGTACGAGCCTGGTGTCTTATTTTCCTCGTTACTGTCTTCCTCGCACCCCGTGAGTATCCTACAGCCTGTTAGGGACGTACCGTAGAGTCTAGAGTCGCGACCGACGACACTAACCCCCACATGTCTCCTGAGGGGCCTCTATAGTCCGTGTTTCGCGGAGCCTAGGAACATGCAGAGGAATTCATGCGGTCCGTCCTTTCCTTAGGAACACGCGTTTCGAGTGTCCATCTTCCATTACCACACTTGTCTCCCCCTCCCCTTTCCCCTCCCCTCCCCCCTCCCCCTCCCCATCCCCTCCCCTTCCCCCTCCCCTTCCCTCTCCCTCAACTTCCTCTTTCCCCCCTCCATTCTTTCCCTGCCCCCAAGCACTGTTCCATCTTCTTTCCTCCCGTGGTCCGTTTTTTTCCTCCTCACCCCCCTTCCCCCCCTTTCCCCCCTTCCCCCCCTTCCCCCCCTTCCTCCCCTTCTCTCCTTTCCCCCCTTCCCGAACCCCATTTTCCCCGTCGCTGCCGCCTCGTCCTCCCCTTCAACTCCCCCACCCTGCCCCTCCTTCCCCCCAGGTCATTGCGGTTTCTTTTCCGTGAGATGCGCTTCGAAACACCACAAACCGTTTCCTCTCCTGCCATCCCTCGTCCCCCTCTTCCTCACCCCTTCCTCCTTTCCCCTTTTCCCTCTTTTCCTTTCCCGCCTTCCCGCGTTCCCCGTTTCCCCCTTCCCCCTCGGACCAACCCTCTCCTGCGCTGACCGCGAACCCCTCCGCGTGCCCGCCTCCGACCGACGATGCGCGGCGACGGGCAACCTATCGACCAATCGGAACTCTCCGTGGGGGCGGTTCGTCCGTGGGGTCACCACGCTGAAACACACTCGGCGCGCTTCAGGCGCCGTGGAGTCGCAGGTGCGATTACGGTTCAGTCGCATGCCACGTGGCATCGCTGGTGCGATAAGGTTCAGTCGCACGCCACGTGTGCTCCTTCGCGGAACCCACAAATTCTTCCACGTCATCTGAATATCTAGCCTCACGATGTAACAAGGTGTTCCTATAGACTGTCGGCACTACTAGATGGTTGATCAATCATACAGAACCACTATGGCTTCTAAGGTGGCTTATAAGTAGCGATCCCTCTGTTGGTCAGCCCAGCATCTTAGTGGCATGATCTGCTGCTGACAAGACATGTCACCAACGATTGATGTAACTGTGTCCCACCACCCACGCAGGCACCCCCTTCCCAATCCCCCCCTTCCCCCCACCCACCCCCCACACACACACTCGCGCGCATACACGCACACGAACCATCAGGTGCGCAAGCCCATCAAGTACACGGTGCGGCTGGCGCGCAGCACCTCCCCATGGACATGGGGAATCTCCACCATCCACCCACAGGCCCCTCCCCCCTCCCCCCCACCCCCAACACATCCTCTCACACCCCCTCCATCAGGTGCGCAAGCCCATCAAGTACACGGTGCGGCTAGCGCGCAGCACCCCCCCATGGACATGGGGAATCTCCAACATCCAGCCGCAACACCTTCCCCTTCCCCTTCCCTTTACCTCAACACACACACCCAACACTCTCTCGCTCCCTCCATCAGGTGCGCAAGCCCATCAAGTACACGGTGGGGCTGGCGAAGAGCAAGTCCCCGTGGACGTGGGGCATCTCCACCATCGAGCCGCCCATGAAGATCTACGTCGGTGATGTGCTCGGTGAGTGCAGCGTGTTGATAGAATGGACCTACGTGGAATATCTCATGAACCTACTGTTTCTTCCACAGTATCACACCAGGCCAGACCTACTTGAGATTTCGCATGGCAAGACTGTTTTTTTATTATTGCACAATACCTCACAACTTCACACTTCCCTCCTACACCCCCCCTACCCCCTCATGCAGAGTTCAAGTGGCCAAAACCCAACACGGTGGACGACCAGGTTCTCCAAGGCGGCTTGGACCAGCTGCGACCTACGTCCAAGTCCGAGCTCTCCTCCCTTCCCCCCTCCCCCCTTCCAGAGTTCCAGTGGTCAAGCCCCAACACAGTCGACCATGTGGGCAGCTGTACGCACGCACCCACCACTCCCGTCCTGCCCCTCTCCCCTCTCCTCACTACCCCTTCCAGAATTCAAGTGGGCGAGAGCCAACACAGTAGACGACGTGGCGCAGCTGCCCTTCCCCCAGACGCTCACCACACCCACCCCACACCGCTCCCCACTCCCTCCCACCGCTCCCCATGCAGAGTTCAAGTGGGCGAGTGCCACCACGGTGGACGACGTGGTGCAGCTGTTCTCGAAGTGACTCGTCAGCTGATACTCTGCAAACCCCAACCTCCCCTTCCCCACACCCCTTTGGTGCAGAGTTCAAGTGGGCGAGCACAAACACGGTGGATGACGTGGTGCAGCTGTTCTCCAAGGTATCATGGACCAGCTGCGACCTCGCGACCAAGTCGGAGCGCTTGGCACCGCAGGCCAAGAAGGGCACGGTGGCGTACAAGATCCCCGATAAGTACCGCGGCATGTGGGTCTACTTCGCTAGCTCCGCTGGGATCGACTGCGCCAAGGGGCAGAAGTTCAAGGTGTTTGTGAACTAGTTGGATTCAAAGACGCCTGCACACGTGGACCCAATTAAAAGGTGAATAAGGAATATCTCTGCGCTGTACACACGATTGTGCGAGGATGGGATTGACTCTGTGAAGGGCGAGAGAGAGCTTCAAATGTGTTTGTTAGCTAGGGCCGTGGTCAGCAACAACTCCAATACCGGTACTAGTTTGTACCATGAGAAGCTAAGTGAGTGACTAATGTTACTGGAATTTTGGACACTTATTGAATAAATCATCCATGGCATTAACAGTGTTAGCAAAGCAATACTACGGTACCTAGGTAAATGACAAACCATCTGTGGCAGATGGAGGTTATTCCAGGAGGTACCAGTAGCATGCTGTGATGTGATCACCATATGGTTCCTCCCATTTTCAGCAGAGGTGTCTACTTCGTACTGTAATTCCTCAATCTCCACATTTACCGGTACTAGAGGCGGAGCGCACTCTTTTGGGGTTTGTTTGGATCACCACTTTGAAGATGCATGTGTGCATTATATAGCAACAACTTAGGGCTAGACAGAAAGTACACTCCGAATATCTACCTGGGGTGCACTACGCTTAGTTGGCCGGTGATGTCCGAGGCTGCAACGGGGTTGATGATCGTTATAATCTTAATGCCAATCTAGGCCATCGCATAGGATGGAGCAGGGAGGTTGATGACCGTTGATTTCACTTTGGTCATCATGAGAATGCTGTTGGTGACACCCTGCGACCCTATGCCACTCTCCCGAAAACCCTGAGAGCAAGGGAGGGGCAGGAGGAAAGGAGGGACGGGTGGATGCAGTGTGAAAAGGTGAGCCACAGAAGGGGAGATGCAGTGGGGAGGTGAATTGGGGAAGATGAAAGAGCAATACCGGTAGTGAGCACACTGAAAAGAAGAGGAGGCACTCGGACAAATCAAAGGGCATGCATCCACATGGGACAAGACAAGCGCATACGAGAAGCAAGCAAATGAGCATAAGCCACACGCATGCAAATACTATTGCAGCAGGAGGTGAGTCACCGGAAAGGGAAGTCACCAGGCCCTCTAACAGGGGCTACACGTATGAGCCTGAATGAACGCATGCACGAAAGCAGACTGCTAGCACAAGCCAGTAATTACACGAAAGCAGACTACTAGCACAAGCCAGTAATTACATGCAGTCATGGCAGCAAGGAGCGGCTGACCTGGAAGGGGAAGTGGTCGGGCCCTCTGGCAGGTGCTGCGTTGATCTGCACGGTGCCTGTCTCCATGGCGTCTGCAATCATGATGGCCTTGTTGATGTCCCTCGTGAACACACAGCCCTGGGGGGATGGGGAAGTGGGAGGGGAGGGGAGAGGAGGGTAGGGGAAGATGAGGAGGGAAGAGGAGGGGAGGGGTTGTCAGTTGCAGGAAGTCAGTGGGCAAAGATGCAAGGCATGGGCTGGTGTGCTGCATACCCATCTCCATGGCATTTGCGGCCAAGATGGCCTTGCTGACACGTCGCATAAACATACATTCCTGAGGAAATGGTATGGGAGGGAGGAAGGAAGGGGAGGGAGTGGGGAGAAAGAAGGAGAGGGGGAAATGACACATGTTATGGGTGCTATGGGCTTCGGTTCCATCATGTTTGCTTCCATCAGGTGTGCTTCCGTGATGTGTTCTTCAGACGCTCAGTCACTCGCGTACACATACCCACTCATTGACACACATTAGCTCATGCATACGCAATCACTCACGCCCACAGAAACTCACTCACGCATACGCACTTCACTTATGCACACACGTAAAGTCACTTACACATTCACACACTTGCAAGTGCACAAACATACACGCACTCACATACACGCACTCACATACATGCACTCACATTCACGCACTCACATTCACGCACTCACATTCACGCACTCACATTCACGCACTCACACTCACGCACTCACACTCACGCACTCACATTCACGCACTCACATTCACGCACTCACATTCACGCACTCACATTCACGCACTCACATTCACGCACTCACATTCACGCACTCACACTCACGCACTCACACTCACGCACTCACATTCACGCACTCACATTCACGCACTCACATTCACGCACTCACATTCACGCACTCACATTCACGCACTCACAGTCACGCACTCACACTCACGCACTCACACTCACGCACTCACACTCACGCACTCACACTCACGCACTCACACTCACGCACTCACATTCACGCACTCACATTCACGCACTCACATTCACGCACTCACATTCACGCACTCACACTCACGCACTCACACTCACGCACTCAGACTCACGCACTCACACTCACGCACTCACACTCACGCACTCACATTCACGCACTCACATTCACGCACTCACATTCACGCACTCACAGTCACGCACTCACAGTCACGCACTCACAGTCACGCACTCACACTCACGCACTCACATTCACGCACTCACATTCACGCACTCGCATTCACGCACTCGCATTCACGCACTCGCATTCACGCACTCGCATTCACGCACTCACACTCACGCACTCACACTCACGCACTCACACTCACGCACTCACACTCACGCACTCACATTCACGCACTCACATTCACGCACTCACATTCACACACTCACATTCACGCACTCACATTCACACTCGCATTCACACACCCACACACTCAATCCCGCATGTGTGCGCAGTCAACACACATGCACCCACAGCTAACCTGCAGGGCGAAGGCACTGGCGTTGCTTTGATGCACGCCCTCCTCCATCGTGGTGATGCCAATGGGAAATGCTAACCCTACCTTCCATACTCACACACCCAGTTCCACGCGCATGAACAAGCACCTCCACGATGAAGCTTACACACCCACACCCACACCCACACCCACACCCACCTGCAGAGCGAAGGTGCTGGCGTTGCAGTGGTGCACGCCCTCCTCCACCGTGGTGATGCGGATGACCGGCACCACGGGGCCAAAGGGCTCCTCCCATGCCAGCCGCATGTCCGGGCGCACATGGTCTATGAGGAGCGGCCAGATGAGGTTGCCCTCCCTCTTGTACTCCTGGGAACAAGGGAGATCGAAGGATGTGAATGTGAGGACATGATTATGTGAGGAATATTCCTCTCAGGCCAGGCGCATGTTTCTCAGGGCAGACGTGGTATACTAATGCAATGTGTAGAGAGGTAACTCTCTCGAATGTAACCCTAAACTGGGAAGACTAGATTGGTTGTTTGATGATTGTTCATAATTACTCTCTCAAAAACCAGCTATCACTCATGAACCAGCACAAGCACTCTCTTGGCCGCATTTACACAAAGATACACCCAAAAAAGACCAAATGACTTCAGAGGTGGCTGAAATATAGTCTCGCGTCTCAAAGTGCCTCCAATAACGCCCACCTCCCTCTTGCACTACACCCTCAATAAAACGGACACCCGCACACCCTTCCACCCATTCACCCATACATGCACAATACCACAGGCAAATACACCCATACATGCACAATACCACAGGCAAATACACCCATACATGCACAATACCACAGGCAAATACACCCATACATGCACAATACCACAGGCAAATACACCCATACACCCACCTGGCAGAAGAGCACGCCCTTATCCTTGGCATTCAGCACAAGCCCCTCAATGAAGTTGGCACTCGACTCGCTGACCACTGGCACACACAACCAGCCACACACGGCACAGATATGCAACACCATACCCACCCACCCACACGCACACACCCACAGCCGCACAGTACCGCAGACAAAAGCCTTCAAACACCCACCTGGCAGAAGAGCGCGCCCTTGTCCTTGGCATCCAGCACAAGCCCCTCTATGAAGTTGGCACTCGACTCGCTGACCACCGGGGTGATGTCAGCATCGTCCTCCGGCCGCCCCACCTTAAGCTTCGCCAGCCTGGCATTCACCCGCTCCACCAGCGCATCTGCCACGTCCTCCATCACCAGCACCACCTTCACCGCTGTGCACCGCTGGCCGCTGACGTGGCGCGATGTGATTTGTTGAAGAGGGAAGGAGGGGAAGACAGCAAAAGTAGGTTGAGTATGGTTGGAGTTGAGATGGCAGCAACAGAAAGTAACGAACACTGAAGAGCAAGGTGATCTGGTGAAGGGCTTATCTGGGCACGGGCTTATCTGATAAAGGGGTTACCTGTAGGAGAAGCCTCCTTTGACGATGTTAGCAGCAGCGAGATCGAGGTCAGCGTCGGGCAGCACTATGCAGGCGTCCTTGCCGCCCAGCTCCATCTGCACTGGCACCATGCCCGCCTTGCGACAGATGGATATGCCCGTGTCTCCGCCCGTGAAGCTGCGAGAGAGTAGGGTGGATGCGTGGATGACAGGGGAAAGAGACAAGAGGGTTCCTGTGTTGCCGCATGTGGAGTGTGCTGGGGGTCGGAAGAACGGGAGTGGTACTGCTACTGACTTAGTGCTGATGCAGTTGACGGCACAAAGACAGCACCAAGGCATCGCCTCATCTCACCTCCTCACTGAGTATGTGACAGTAGCAACGCCCCGTGAGGTGAGCAGGGTCCCCATGTCCGATCCCTTACCCTGTCTCGTGCCTCTGCCATATCACCTGATGCAATTGATATATAGCTTTCACCTTTTACCTCTTTCACCTTTTACCTCTTTCACCTTTTACCTCTTTCCCTTCCCACCCAAGACAGTGGACAGAAAGCAACCGCCCATCTCCCACCATTCCATCTCACGTGATGTAGTCAACAGCGGGGTGCATGGTGAGGAAGTACCAATATCCGAACCATCACTCTGTCTCATGCCTCTCCATTTGTGTTGACTTTACGCCTCCATCGCTCCCCATGTCGATTGACTCACGTGATGCAGTCGACAGCGGGGTGCATGGTGAGGAAGTCCCCGATGTCCGACCCCTTGCCAGTGACAGCGCTGATGAGCCCCTTGGGGAACCCCGCCTCCTGGAAGCACCGCACCATGTGCAGCCCTGCCACCGCGCCCTGTTGTGTGGAGTTAGAGGGGAAATCAGGGGCAAGGGTGGTGCATGGGGTGGTGAGGAACAGGGGAATAAGGGATGGAAGTACCGCACCATGTGTAGCCCTGCCACAGTGCGCTGTGGTTTGAGTTTGATGGGCATTCATAGCCACATGTGCATGGAGGATGGATCACGGCACAAGCTCAGGGATGTAAACACAGCACTATGGGAATGCTTCAAACGAAAGTACCTGAATGGGAGGCTTGAGCACAAAGGTTTTGTTTGCGACTTTTGAGATGTCCCAAAATGCGACTTTCGAGATGTCTCAAAATCTGTAAGTACCTGAGTGGGAGGCTTGAGCACAACGGCGTTGCCTGCAATGAGGGCAGGAGCGATCTTGGAGACAGCGAGATTGACGGGGTAGTTGAAGGGCGGGATGCACAGCACTACTCCTAGCGGCACCTGACACACGGGAATGCATGCACGTGATGTTAAGTAAACCCTGTCGCGATGGGGAAGGGCGGATGCACAGGACCATGCCCCACAAGAACCGGCGGCAGGGTTGATATAGATGCAGACGAGTTTAGCTTGGCTGCCATGCACCCACCCACCTTGGCCGCTTTGCACCCACATTGACCGCCTTGCACCCACCTTGGACCCCACGTATGCGCCCACGCACCTTGGAGGCCATGCAGAGCTTGGTGCGGTCGTTGCCAGGGAAGCTGTCTCCTGTGAGGAACTTGCCCTCCGCCAGCTGCCGCACGCCCTCCTCTGCGCAGTACGACATGAAGTCCGCTGACCGCAGCACCTGGGGTTGGAACGACGTTGCTTGTTGATTAGAAGGACGTTGATATGGATGACGGCGATTTGAATGACGTTGATTAGAGAAGGGTTTTCCACGTCATTGGTGCTTACCTCAACCAATAGCTCGCAAGCTCTAGCCCGTGAGACGAAAACAACAGATGCGAACAGTAGGGTGGGGATGAAGTAGGGAACAGGTCCAAAGTGCTCTGGTGTGATCAGCTGGTCGAGGCAAAGTAAATCCGTCCATTCGCGAACTATGTGAGCCGTCACCTACGTAACAAAGCCCTATACGGATCCTTGCATTGTCTTGCGTAGTGGAGTTCCCCTCTCGCCGTGGCGAACTCGTTCATGATGTAAACGGGGATGAGGTCAATGCACTCGCCAGTAATGTGAGTTTCCAACTCACTAACGGGACTGTATCTAAACGTCTCATCGGATTGGTGTTGAAGTTGGAGTGTTGCCCAGGTCTGCTCGGTGACGGGAGACCTTACTCGGTGAGCCTTCACCCTGTAACGGTGTGTATCCATGCGGCATCTCGGTTGAGGTGTCTAAGCCTTACCTCGGTAATGGAATCCTTTCTAGCCTTGGCGACTTCTTTCACGAGGCAGTCGGCGATGGGTTCCTTGTGTTCGCGAAGGATGTGAGCGGCCTTGTGCAGCAGCTCAGCGCGCTTCCACAGCGGCGTCTTGGCCCATTTCTTCTGCGCGACCTTGGCGCTCTCGAACACGCCGTCCACCTCTTCTTCCATGCACGCTACGTGAAAAAAAACGAGGGTGGGACTGGTGGTGTTAGGAACTTAACGCGTAGATCATAACTATCCACCGATACGATGCGAAACGGCATTGCTGGTCTGAAATCGATCAGTGAACCTATTGGCGCGATCCGTTGCATCAGTAGCAGCTCACCTTGAACTCTGTATACTACAGTACGGGTACAGGGATTTATAATGTTGACTGTTTTCCCTGAAGGTGACGTTTTCCATTCGCCATGCGCGAAGTACTTATACACGTCTCCGTCGACGATGTCTGCATAGAAACCGCTTCCAGCCTTCTCCTCCGCCATGGATTCAGAGTGACAGTAACGATATGAGAATACAGTAATAAACAATCGCAAGTTGCGTAGAGGCTGCTTCCCCTAACGTCCGACGCAACTCCGTCAGTTGCGTGCTTCTGTCGTGAAGGTCACGGAGCAAGCCAATTTAGGAGCGGCTGAATGCCCTCGTAATCGCCTCGCCAGTCTGGTAAAATTGAAGCTCTGATGGAAATGCGACTCACAGGAGATTAATTCCACGATAAGGATTCATGCCATGTGGAGGGAGGTGGTTCTCCCCTTGGGTTTGGGAGATTGATGCACTGGAGTGGAGGCGGGAGGCCGCTGCTGCGTGTGATTGGTTGTTAGCACAGCAAGGAGAATACCGAGGCATCTTCTTGGAACTCAGGGCGTGTGCGATCGTACGGTACAGTGACGAAAGTGAGAAGGTACACCTCCATGTTTCGGTTACTTGAAGTACAACTTGTATGGAGGTTCCGTTGCTCGAATGGGTGTACGCGGCGCTCGTCAGGTTTTTTCAACGGTCCGACTATTTGAGTTGCTGCTTACCTCAGCATGGCTGCTTGGTTGCGAAGAGGAGGGGCGCATTCTGACAACTTTGCTGGTTTGGTTTATCTGCCCTGACCAAGCCGGGCAGATTGCGTCACAAACGCTCAGAAGGCCCATTCGTTGGATGATGGACGGCACCGTGTTTGAATTTTCTGATGCTCAAGCAACTGAACCGTGTCACCAAAACCTGATGGCACCACTGACTGCGAAATCAGGGATGATTCTACAAATACATTTTTTTGTCAATATGCCTTTTATCTTTGCGTTTGAAGCATATAATAAAGCGTACACTCTGACCACATGAAGTCGGCGGCGCTTACTAGCAACTCCTCGTGAAGGCAGGAGGATACCTTTCCGCCGCCATTGTCAGTGCCTGGACACCATGCAATCCCAGAGAACCAGTGAGCGGCAGCTTAGCCTGGCTGAGGAGGCTGAAGCTGCTCGGTTGACTCCAACGATGAAACTGCTCCCTACAAGCACCAGTCACACTCGAACGTGGTTCCAGTTGGTAGTATTAGTGGACAGCAAAATCTCACAGGCTGTCAAGAAGCTTGCTTGTACGGCAACGCTCACGTGCCCTCGGTTAGCTTCTCTGCCGTTCTGAAATGGACTTAGCCGTAGCGATGAGCACGATTATGGATACGCCAACAAGGAGTCCATTTCTATTGAAGAGCAAGTTGAAGACCCCCGGAAAGACAGGAGGTCCAGCTTCGTTATGCAGATCGGGAACCAGCAGCAAATATGGTCAGAAAGCGCCGGAATCCTTGGTCAAGGCGGGATGCAGCCACCTCAAGGCAAAACCTACAGCAACGCCAGTACCTTCGGTGAAGAAAGCATATAAGAAGGTTGGGATAACGCCCAAAACACCATTCGCGACCCCGAAGTCGACAGAGGTATGGGTTTGGAGTCACGTTTCTTGTATTCCTCCCAAAGTTCCATACAGCTGATTGAATTCAATGTTTGGCTGCAGGGCGACCGTTTCATTCCAAGCCGCAGCTACATGAATATGGACGTCTCAGCGTTCTCAATCCGTGGTGGTTTCGACAAGAGAGAATCCACGAAGCCCATCTCTCCAGGCTCTGTAAGTGATTCTGTTATGACTGCTGACATGCTCGACTTTAATGAACTAACATGTTCTCAATGTGTGTTATCATAACCAGGAGAATTATCGAAAGCGACTTGAAGGATTGATGTCGAGATGTATAGAAGACGGAGAAGGAAGCTTGGCAAGGAAGCCAAGAGTATTATCATTCAAAGTGAAGGCACGTGCTGAGTCAAACAATGGTATTGACAGCTCCACCAAAATGGCCAGAGGCAGTGACGTTTCAGGATGTCAGCCCCCTCCTCGCGTGATACCTCAGGTGAATATTCTGATGACATGTAGAACGAAGATATATTATGCGTGAAACATTACTGACTCTAAAACTGTTCTTTTTTCTCAGGTGGCAGAGAAGACGCTGGACGCGCCTGGAGTGGTGAACAACTTCTACCTCCAATTGATAGATTGGAGCATCTCCAACTTGGTTGCTGTAGCGATCGGAACCTCGGTGTTTATCTGGAATGGCAAGAATGAATCTATGGAGCTCATGACTGTTGAAACGGAGGATGAACTACCAGAATCTCCCTATGTGACAGGAGTCTCTTGGGCTCCTGATGGCGTACACTTGGCGATAGGGGTCAGCAATTCCGAAGTCCGAGTCTGGAACGTCTCCATCCCTAAACAGGCCAGTATCTGCTGCAAACGCTCCCGAGTCAGTAAATCTGTTGAGGTACACGTTCTTGAGAATCCTGACTGACTGCTGCTTGGCCATAAACTGCAGGTCCGTACCTTCAAGGGGCATTCGGGACCTATTTGTGCATTGGACTGGTACAAGACACTCTTATCAACCGGCGATAATGCTGGAACAATCATCAACCATGATGGTAAGCCATGGCTTCCTGTGCAACACACAACCAGCACGTCCACTCAAACCGGATAGAAAATACTCACCTTTGTGAATAGCAGCTATTTTGAAGCGTACATTCCAGCTTAACATTTGTCCTATCTTTCTTAAACAGTTCGCGCCCGGGAGCACATCGTCTCGCGTCTCATGGCCCATCCTGAGGGGGTATGCGGACTGAAGTGGGCTCCGTCTGGACGCCAGCTCGCCAGCGGGGGAGACGACAACCTCGTGCACATCTGGGACACAGCTCTCATGTCGTCTTCCACGGCACCAGACGCTGCTGGCCGCCGCGATGGAGAAGGTCGTCGGAGGACGAACCCAAGCTCTGCTGCTACTAGTGCCACGGGATCCCACGTGCCTTTGCTTCATCGATTCGCGGATCACCGCGGAGCGGTTAAGGCTCTCGCGTGGTGTCCTTTCCGAACGCACCTGCTGGCGACAGGAGGCGGTGCGAACGACTGCACCATCCGGTTTTGGAACACTCAGACTGGCGCGTGCGAGAAACATGTCGACGCAGAGTCGCAGGTAAACAATCGCACGGTTGACATGGCAAGTTACACTGACGATCAATCTCTGGTCGGTTTGTTATTCTGGCTTTCGAGAATAAATCCAGTCACTAATCCTTCGTTGTGTTTTTCAGGTCACGGGCTTGCACTGGAGCAAGAAGGATCGTGAGATCGTAAGCGCGCATGGCTATCTGGGAGCGAACACGAACCAGCTGATCGTTTGGAAGTATCCGTCTCTCGTACCGCTGGCCCGACTTAAAGGGCACCAGGACCGTGTGGTGTCAACTGCGCAGGTAAGCGATCGCTGAGCACTCATGCGCCCCCCTTAACATGCGCTAATGTGCCTCGTTTACATTCCATGGCAGGCTCCTGAAGGTGACATCATAGCTTCCCTCTCGGCTGATGAGTCTCTCCGCATCTGGCGGGCGTTCAATCCTAAAACTGCTGCTGCTGGGACTGCTAGGACTGGAAGCGGGACGACCAAGAGGGAAATCGAGGGAGGGATGATAGCAGGCAGTGGGTTTGTGAAATCTCAGATTCGCTAGTATGTGACTCGTTTGAGAGGAATAATGCTTTCAGCTACAACTCGCTGAGATGCTTAGTGATTAGATTAACAAACTAACGGTTAGGTACACCAATCAATCTTGCGAGGTATTTATTCGTATAATATAGAAGGCTTTCATTTCGCCTTAGTACAATTATTATTTTCTCCACGCAAAGTCAGACATTGGACTAGCATAAACGAAGGAAAGTGTGAAGGTGGAGAGGGAACAAGCACTCTCCTGCACTTGTGAAACAGGTGCAAAACCCGAACTGTCAAACCTCTTCCCTCGACCAGGTTGAAACCACTTCTCAGCGCCATTTGCTTTCCATCACCATTTCCAGGTCGAGGGGTTGTTTCTTGGAGCACTAAGAACAGATGGACGGGGGCGAAACGGAAAGCATGTTTCCGTCAGAAGACGTCGGAATGGCCTTCGCTCCTGTGTCGGGGCAAGGCGCGAAGAAGAAGAAATCGAAATCGTTCGGATTCGAAAGCATGGGCCTGAGCGCCGCCGTGTACCGCGCCGTGCGGCGCAAGGGCTACCAGGTGCCGACGCCCATCCAGCGGCGAACGCTGCCGATGGTGCTGGCGGGGCAGGACGTGGTCGCCATGGCGCGCACCGGGTCTGGCAAAACGGCGGCGTTTCTCATTCCCATGATCGAGCGGCTCAAAGCGCACTCGAACACGAGCGGGATTCGCGCCGTGATTCTCTCTCCTACGAGGTGCGACGGTGGTGAAGGAGGGGGTGGGAGTGGGGAGCGAATTGGCGTTGGTGGAACCGTTATGATGTCTTTCGAACCGTTTCGTAAGGGGGTTCAATGCGGGAATGCGCATTGAGTTTAATGGGGAGTTAAGAGAATATATTATCGCCGCTTCCTAGTACGTGGAGATGCTAACCATGCTGCCTCAACCCTCTCACTGCATGAAGGGTTGAGGTGCTAGCGATGTATAGACCAAGGGGTCCCGGGTTTAGCCTTTTGCGCCGCTGTCAGCTCGTACTGAGTTGAATGGTCTACGGACTAGTGAGTAAACATAGGCTAGGGTTCAGGGGTTAACGGGTGGAATGTTGAAGGGTTCAGGGTTCAACTACCACCAGTTTTCTCGGATGTTTTTTAATTAGCGCGTGTGGAAGTGATATTCTGGCTTAGCGAAAACGGCCAACAACGAAACTAGAAGGCTAGCCTCGTTCCTTACATACCCTGCTAAATTTGCCTTGCTGGTTCCGCCCCCTGATTTTCCCATTTCCGCCACCACCCACCCAGAGAGCAGGCGGTCACGGTCAACAGGGTGCTCGACAGACTCACACATCCCCGGACGGCACTGCAGGGCCTGTAGGAGGAGACTAGACAGCAATTTGAGGAGCAGACAATGCGAAGGAACACCTTCTTTTCATGCCTTGGGGCGCTCATCCTTTCCCGCTCATCCCTCCCTCCCTGCCTCCTCACGTGCCCCACCCACCCACCCACCCACGCACCCACGCACCACCCCGAGAGCTGGACCTACAGACGTTCAGGTTCACCAAGGAGTTGGGTCAGGTGGTATACCAGGTGGCAGTATGGTTGACTGCTTTCTCTTCCTGCTCATCGCCTGCTTGCATCCATTTGCCCCAACCACCCACACACCCACCCACCCATCCACACACCCACCCAACCACCCACACACCCACCCATTGACCCTGAGAGTTGGCCCTACAGACGTTCAAGGTCACCAAGGAGCTCGGCAAACTCACCGACCTCCGAGCGATAGGCGCCGAGCTGAGAGCATGGAGTGTTCAACCCTGCTTGTCCCCCCCTGTTGTTTCTCCACCTTCCCCAACCACCCACCCAGAGAGCTGGCGCTACAGACGTTCAAATTCACCAAGGAGCTGGGGAAATTCACCGACCTCCGAGCCGCTGTACTCATGGGGAAAAAATCATTTGGAGGCACTGGAATTGTGGCAACCTGCATTTCTTGCCGCGTTCTCATCCCTGCTTGTCCCTCCCTGCTCTATCGTAACTTTTTCCAACCACCCATCCAGAGAGCTGGCACTACAGACGTTCAAGTTCACCAAGGAGCTGAGCAAATTCACCGACCTCC
This sequence comes from Closterium sp. Naga37s-1, assembly GCA_947471745.1. Taxonomy (NCBI): domain Eukaryota; kingdom Viridiplantae; phylum Streptophyta; class Zygnematophyceae; order Desmidiales; family Closteriaceae; genus Closterium; species Closterium sp. Naga37s-1. The sequence continues at coordinate 502,131 of CANJKZ010000069.1, forward strand.
GAGCGGCCGTGCTGGTGGGGGGAGACAGCATGGAGGGGCAGTTCGAGGCGCTCTCGCGCAACCCGGACATTCTCGTTGCGACACCTGGCAGGCTCATGCACCACCTTGCTGAGGTGGAGGGTATGAGCCTTAAATCTATAGAGTACGTTGTTTTTGATGAGGCTGACCGGCTTTTTGAGATGGGGTTTGCGGTCCAGCTGAAGGAAATTTTGCGCGGGATGCCCGAGTCGCGCCAGACGCTGCTTTTTTCGGCTACGCTGCCCAAGATGCTTGCGGAGTTCGCCCGGGCAGGTTTGAGGGAGCCACAGCTGATCCGATTGGACACAGAGACGAAGCTGAGCCCTGATCTGGCGCTTTGTTTTTTCACGGTCAGACCGCATGAGAAAATGGCCGCCCTTCTGCATTTGCTTCAGGAGGTTATTCAGGTGGGGTCAGCGGCAAGTGGGGGTGGAAGGGAAATAAGGGAAGAGGGGGAGGACGAGGAAGAATTAGGAGAAGAAAGGGAAGATGAAGCAAGAGAAAGGGAGGGGAGAAGGAGGGGGTTTGCTGGGAGGGGCAATGGAAAGCAAACAATTATATTCGTGGCAACAAAGCATCATGCTGAGCTGTTACACGAAGTGTTACAGTCCGAGCGGTTACCATCGTCGGTAGTTTACGGTGCCATGGACCAAACTGCCCGAAAAATCCACATCGCCAAGTTCCGGGCAGGGAGAACATCTCTCCTCATTGTGACCGACGTTGCTGCCCGAGGTATCGACATCCCTCTCCTCGACAACGTCATAAATTTCGACTTCCCGCCCAAGCCGAAACTTTTTGTGCATCGGGCAGGCCGAGCAGCGCGCGCGGGCCGTTCGGGCACCGCATATTCTTTTTTCACGGCAGAAGAGCTGCCCTTCGTGCTCGACCTGCACCTTTTCCTCTCCAAACCGATCCGCCCGGCGCCGCTAGATTCCGAGATCGAGGCGACAGGTGGCGCGAGCCTATTGGCCGCAAAGGAAGCACAGGAGCGGGGGGAGACAGTCTACGGTAGATACATTCAAACCGAGCTGGACCGTTATCTGGAGAGGCTGAGGGAGCTGGAGAGTTCAAGTGTGGCTGTGGGAATGCTGCAGAAGGTGGCAGGGAAGGCCATGAAGCTGTACCTGAGAACACGGCCAGCGGCGTCGAACGAGAGTGCGAAGCGGAGCAAGGCGCTGGCAGGGAGGGAGGGCGTGCATCTGCTGCTGAGGGAGCGCTTGGGCGGGCTTGAGTCGGCTGCTGCTGCTTTCGCGGAACACCTCAAGAAGTTCAGGTGAGAGGGGCAATGGGTGGCGGTGGGGGGCGGTGGGGGGAAGAGGGATGGGGACGGGTGTGTGAAGAGGCAGGTGGGCAATGCTTGCTGTGAGAGAACAGGGAGGGTGTGTGACTATCAGCGGACAATAGTGGGGTGGAGGGAGGGCGTGCATCTGCTGCTGAGGGAGCGTGTGGGCGGGCTGGAGGCTGCTGCTGCTGCTGCTGCTGCTGCTTTTGCGGAACACCTCAAGAAGTTCAGGTGAAGGGGTCGGTGGGGGGCGGTGGGGGCCAGTGGGGGACGGTGGGGGAGAGAAGTGGTGGGGGGACATTGGGGGGCGTTAGGAGGAAGGGGGGTAGGGAAAACGGCTAGGTAGAGAGGGTGGAGGGGTGGCCACGTGGTGGGCGAAATGGAATGGGTAGGGAGTGCTTTTGAGGCGCCTCAAAAGGGAGTGTGAGGTTACTCCTACCTCTTCCCAACTCCTCACGTTCTTTGTTTCTCGCCTCCCTCCCCCTTGCCTCCCTCCACTTGTCCTTTTGCCCTGCCTCACTCACAATGATTGATGCTTGTGTGTATGTACGTGTGTGTGTCTCTGTTGGTGGGGTATGTGTGAATGTGTGTGTGTGTGTGCATGGTGGTGTGTGCATGTGTGTGTGCATGTGTGCGTGTTCAAATGCAACATACATGCTTGTGTGTGGGTGTGTGTGTACATGCGTTTTCATGCATGCAGGCCAAAGCAGACCGTCCTGGAGCTCGAGGCAGAAGCAGCCACGGCGAAGAAGAAAGTGGTGCGTTGCGGTGGGAAGAGATGTGAATGGAGCTGGGGGAAGAGAGGAGGGAGGAGAGGAGAGAGAGGAGAGTGGAGGAGAGGACAGGAGAGGAGAGGGAGGAGAGGAGAGGAGATCGAGGAGAGAGGATACGAGAGAGAGAAAAGGAGAGGAGAGAGAGGAGAGGAGAGGAGTGAGAGGATAGAAGTGAGGAGAGGAGAGAGAGGAAAGAGGAGAGTGAAGGATAGCAAAGGAGAGGAGAATTGAGGAGAGGGCAGCAGAGAGCGGAGAGGAGGGAGAAGAGGAGAGAGGTGAGGAGACAAGAGGTGAGAGGAGTGGGGAGAGTGTAAACGAGAGTGGATATGATTGAGCGAGAGGAGTGGGGAGAGTGTAAACGAGAGTGGAGATGATTGAGCGAGAGGAGTGGGGAGAGTGTAAACGAGAGTGGAGATGATTGAGCGAGAGGAGTGGGGAGAGTGTAAACGAGAGTGGAGATGATTGAGCGAGAGGAGTGGGGAGAGTGTAAACGAGAGTGGAGATGATTGAGCGAGAGGCGTTTCCTTTCCTCCGTCCCTTTCTTCTCCGCTCCTGTTTCCCTGTGTGTCGGTCGTGCAGGGGGCAGACCGATGGTCGTGCACCAGATGACGCACCATATCCATCCTGGTGCATCGGTTGTGCTGGGCGCTGTGACAGCAGAGATGGATATGTTGTGGGCCAAGAGAGAGGCGCACCAGACGGGAGTCAATATGCCCTTTCCATCTCCCTTCCCATCTCCCTTCCCATCTCCCTTCCCATCTCCCTTCCCATCTCCCTTCCCATCTCCCTTCCCATCTCCCTTCCCATCTCCCTTCCCATCTCCCTTCCCATCTCCCTTCCCATCTCCCTTCCCATCTCCCTTCCCATTTCCCTTCCCATTTCCCTTCCCATTTCCCTTCCCATCTCCCTTCCCATCTCCCTTCCCATCTCCCTTCCCATCTCCCTTCCCATCTCCCTTCCCATCTCCCTTCCCATCTCCCTTCCCATCTCCCTTCCCATTTCCCTTCCATCTCCCTTCCCATCTCCCTTCCCATCTCCCTTCCCATCTCCCTTCCCATTTCCCTTCCCATCTCCCTTCCCATCTCCCTTCCCATCTCCCTTCCCATCTCCCTTCCCATCTCCCTTCCCATCTCCCTTCCCATCTCCCTTCCCCATCTCGCTTCCCCAACTTCCTCCCGCCCTCAACCCAAGGCCCCATAGCGGCGGGGTTGGATGTGAATTGTGGTGTGTGCAAAGAGGGAGGCGCACCATCAGCATTCCCCTTCTGCTTCCCGCTCGCCCCCTTTCCTGCTTCTCACTTCGTCTCCTCTCCTCGCGTCATCCTCCTGGCTTACCCCGGGGCCGATAGCAGCGGGATTGGATGTATTGGGGGCGTTAAGAAGGAGGCCCCAGACAGCCATCAGAAATCCCTTTCCCCCTCTTCCCTTCCCACTTCCCTTTTCCTCGTGTGATGAGGCGATTTTTGAGTCGACTCAAAAATCACCTTCCCACTTGCCTTTTCCTGTCTTTCACCTCCATTACCTCTCTCCGTATCCCTCCTCATGCGCCTCCCGCCCTCACCTCACCTCAGTGCCCCATAGCAGCGGGATTGGATGTGATGAGGGCGAAGAGGGAGGCGCACCAGACAGCCATCAGCAATGCTTTCCCCCCCTTTCACCCTTTCCTTTCTTCCTTACGTTGCCCTTCATTGCCTCTCTCCATCCCGCCCTCACCCCAGGGCCCCATAGCAGCGGGGTTGGATGTGATGAGGGCGAAGAGGGAGGCGCACCAGACAGCCATCAGCAAGAGGCGAGACAAGCTGGTGGCGGAGGGCCGCGAGGTGTGGGGCCATGGGCTGGGGGACGATGGGGAGGAGGATGAGGAGGTGGGTGGAGAGGTGGACGAGGGGGAGGGAGAGGAAGGGGAGGAGTTAGAGGAGGGAGAGGAGGGAGAAGAGGGGGAGGAGGATGACGAGGAGGATGATGATGAATTTACTGGTGTTTTGGAGGAGGATGAGGGAGAGGATGAAGGGGAAGAGGGAGGGGAGGAGGATGGATTGGTGGAGATGGGTGATGATAGTGATGGAGAGGGGGAGGCGGGTGGGGGGAAAAGGAAGAGGAAGGAGGGGGAGGGGCGAGGGGGAGGCGGGCAGGGGAGGGGGGCGAAGAGGGAGAAGCCAACGACCTTCAAGGACGACCAGTTCTTTATCAACAGCATCCCACCCAACAGGGTAAGAGGCTAAATTGCACACACTTTGAATGATTGAATAGGTAGTTACAGGTCTTTCCTGTTTTTTTTTTTTTTGTTTTTTTTTGCTTTTTTTCTTTAATATGTTTATTTAATTTGTGAAGCATGTTACATATGCTCTCCTTTTTTATTCTGCATTCCACCGTCCAGCATTGGGAGAGTGGCCTTTCAGTCAACGGGCGGCCCAAGAACGAGTTCTCAGCTGAAGTGCAAAAGTATGCCTCACCTCACCTCACCTCACCTCACCTCACCTCACCTCACCTCACCTCACCTCACCACACCTCACCTCACCTCATCTCATGTAGCGCAGACGTTTTGAGCCAGTGTTTTTTCTTGGCAAGTTCTGTGGACATACTTCTTACAATTCCCCTGCTGTCCCCTCTCATACCTCTGCCGTTGCCACTCATGTCCCTGCCACCCTCTCATGTCCCTGCCACCCTCTCATGTCCCTGCCACTCTCTCAAGCACCTACCATGTGTTTTATATAAAACAATGATCCCTTTCACTCAATGCTCCCTTTCCCCCCTCCGCCCCTCTTTCTTCGTCCTCCTCCTGATAGTTAGCAACCACAATTTCTCTTCCTCCTGCGTCCTTCTCTCCCTCCCCCTCCCCACTCCCCTCTCCCCTGCAGCTTCGAGGCAGAGGTGCTGAATCTGGCTCCTGATGACAGTGCAGGCCTTCGAGTCGCTGCTAAAGCCCCCCATCTCTTTCCGTTCAACTCCTCCCTCCTCCCCATTCCCCCACCTCCCCACACTCCGCCCCCCCCTGCAGGTTTGAGGCAGAGGTGCTGGATCTGGCACCTGATGATGGCGAAGGGGCGCAGAAGAGGAAATCAGTGTTTCACTGGGATAAGGTACAGTGTTCCACTGGGATAAGGTACAGTGTTCCACTGGGATAAGGTACAGTGTTCCACTGGGATAAGGTACAGTGTTCCACTGGGATAAGGTGCAGTGTTTCCTGCAGATTTGACATAGCGTACATAGAATAATGGTGCAGCATGTCTCATATTGCTTGTGGCTTGTCCTGTTGGTGGATTTTATTTGTTTGTTTGTTTGTTTGTTTGTTTTTTTTCTCTCTAGAGTACAGTACAGATAACTCGCAAGATTTTATAATAATTGATAAAAATTGCCTTTCCCTGATAGGTAGAGTGTACAACGTTCCTCTATTTATATGCAGTGTGCATTTTTGTAAGCTTCAATGTACCACTGGCCACTGACCAATGATGCACCTCACACCTTCTCTGACCATCCGGCTTACCGCCCTTCTCCCTCCTTTCCCCACCATCCCTACCCTCACGCGACATTCTATCCTTACCCCTTGCTTTGGAGTAGCAAAGCAAGAACCACTTTTAGGAAAGGCACAATCACCTTCAACACTTCTCCTCTCCACCGCCTCCCACTCCCCTCCACCCCTTCCCACCCTGGCATGGCATGTGAGCAGAAGAGCAAGAAGTATGTCAAGCTGAACCCTGGAGAGACCCTGGGTCCGTCGGGCAAGGTGAGTTGGTGTGGCAAGGGTGACTGCAAGCTGCTTTCCATTGCCATGGGCACTCTTCTTCATTGTGGTGCGAGTGTTACTCGCTCTTTAAAGCAGCATCGACAGGCTCTCTGCTCTCGTCTCGTCTCTATGAGTTATACAAGCTCATGAATATATTCTTCTGATGCCCTTGGCAGGTGCGCACGGAGAGTGGCACCAAGACCAGCGCGGGCAGCAAGGGCATCTACAAGCGGTGGAAGGAGAAGACGCACATGCGCGTGGGCGGCAGAGGGCCACGTGGCAGCGCTGGATTGGACGCTGGCGAGGATGCTGGAGGTGCTGGCGGCTTCTCGAGGGGGAGGGGAGGAGGAAGAGGGGGGAGAGCGGGGAGAGGAGGTGAGTGGCATGGGTGGGAGTTGTTTGTGGCATGGGTGGATGGGGGTGAGTGGTGGGGTTTGAAACACAGATGTTCTTTTAACCCTGTCATCCCTTCTCACCCCTTGTCACCAATTGATGTTTGAAACCAAGGATCCTTCCTTACCCTGTCACACCCTGTCACCCCCTGTCACCCCCTGTCAACCCCTGTCACCCCCTGTCACCCCCCGTCAACCCCTGTCACCCCCTGTCAACCCCTGTCAAACCCAATCACTCCGTCACCGCACCATTCCGTGCTGCAGGCATGTCAGGCAGAGGAGGGGCGGGCGGGCGAGTGAGGGATGAGCTGCGCAGCGTGGATGAGGTGCGGAAGATGCGCCAGACTGCCATCGCTAGAGGGGGCGGGGGGAGAGGAGGGAGTGGAGGGAGAGGAGGGGGTGGAGGGAGAGGAGGGGGTGGAGGGAGAGGAGGGGGTGGAGGGAGAGGAGGGGGTGGAGGAAGGGGTGGGAGTGGAGGGAGGGGAGGAAGGGGAGGGAGCAGAGGGAGGGGAGGGAGTGGAGGGAGGGGTGGAGGGAGGGGAAGGGGTGGAGGAAGGTCGAGTTCTAGTGGGAGAGGGGTTGGTAGAGGGGGCAAAGGCAAGATGGGAAGGGGTGGGAATCGTATGTAGTTTAGTTTGTGCCACTCTTAGGATGAGTAAGCATATGGGCAATGGGGTGGGAATCGTACGTAGGTTACTAGTTTGTGCCACTCTTACAATGAGCATGCATATGGGCAATGGGATTCATTGTGCCTTAATGTCCCTTGTGCGATGATATTACAATTGGTGAGAAACCTGATTTTTGTAGTTATCAAGAGCCAGCAAATGAGCAAATGGGTGCTAGTTCAACAATATAGAGCTGCATTGTACTTTCCAGTATTTGTTTAGATGTTACTCTGAACTTAGTCACTCATGTTTCACCGAATTCGTGTTACCACCCCCTCGGTGTGTCGCGAGCCTCGATTTCATCCGCCAAACCAGATTATTGCGAGCAACAAAGCAACAGCCAGCCTTCCCGCTTCCCACTGGTTTGCCTGACCTTCCTGCTGGAGGGAATGTGAAGGAGCATCGCAGATCTGCGCATGTTTGGTGTAGTGCTGTCTCAGCGTCCGTGAATACGGTGCCTAGTCTTCCTGCCCACTGATTCGCCGGGATCAGCTGCACAACTAGGGATCATCCTTGATCTAGCTATGCTTGTGTTAGCATCGCGGAATGCGTAGATTTGTCTTCGATTTCCGTGTTTCTAATTAGGGCGAAGCCTCATTCAGGATTTGACCGGTTTCCGTTGCGCTAGTTGTGTGATTTGGTTAGGAAGGGTTTGGATCCTGATTCTCGACGTCTGACCTCACATCTCTGGTCTTGGCAAGATGGTGCGTTAGATTCGGCGTAATTTACTCGTTCATGCAGTTTCTTGTTCCACTCGCTTTAGACTGACGACTTAGTTTCTCTCGTGCAGGTGGTCCTGTCAGCTGCGATCATCAGCAAGACGGGAAAAGGCATGTTACTATCAATTTACCTGTCGTCCTTAAATCCACTAGCGATTAGCTGCCCAGCTAAACCTATTTTCTAGAATGTTATTAGCGAGCGTCATTTTCTCATACGCGTGGTATTTTGTTGGTTGCTGCAGCATTGGTGGCTCGACAATTTGTAGACATGGCTCGGATTCGCATCGAAGGGTTGCTTGCAGCTTTCCCTAAACTCATTGGAAGCGGGAAGCAGCACACGTTCGTCGAGACGGAGAATGTGCGATATGTGTATCAATCACTCGAAGGTCTCTATTTACTGCTCGTCACGAACAAGCAAAGCAACATCTTAGAAGATCTCGAGACTCTTCGCCTACTATCGAAGCTCGTAAGTCAATCACTAATCAGCCAAGCTCTTTGCTTCATGCCCTAACAAATAAAAATCCGAGTTTCCGGTGTCATTACCTGATCTGATCCGTGAATCCCTGTCTCCTGGCTGTGTAGCACCTAACAGACGTCCCTTTTTCAATACCTCTGACATTCCAGGTACCTGAGTATTGTCCAGGATTGGACGAGGAATCCGTGTGTCACATGGCCTTCGAGCTCATATTCGCGTTCGACGAGGTCATTTCGCTGGGCCACAAGGAGAACGTGACTATAGCGCAGGTGAAGCAGTACACGGAGATGGAGAGCACGGCGGAGAAGCAGTACAAGGCGGACATGCTGAGCAAGATCAACGAGACCAAGGACCTCATGAAGAAGAAGGCGCAGGAGATCGAGAAGCTCCGGGTACAGCCAACCACATTTGTTTACTATCTCATCTGCTTATTCTCTCTAACACACGATTCTTGCATCCGAGCTGCTTGTCATGCTTTGCCACCGTCGATTGCCTGCGATCGGCGGTCTTTGGGTCTCCCTCTTTGTTTTATCTCGTTTTTCTGACACGCCGTTGGCAGGCGGACAAGAGAGTCGATCGTGGGGGGATTTCTGGCGGGTTGTCCAGCATGGGTCCGGGCGGGGGAGGTCAGATGTCCATAAACAATGGCTTCCCGGAGATGGGCAGGATGGGAGGCGGTGGAGGGTTCGGAGCTCCCGTTTCATCTGGTCCAGAACCCGGTGCGTGCTTAGGTCGAACCCGGTACGTGGGTAGGCGATACTCGAACTTGGTACGCGCGTAGTGATATTCGAACCTTACATCCTCAGGCAATAGTCAAAGCTGGTACATACTCGAACCCGACACATCCAATTCGACTCACGATCCTGGTATGTGTCCTGTAAATACTCGACCGTGATACGTGCGTAAGCAGCAGTCGGTTCGACTATGTGCTTGTGAACTAGGCGTGTACAGCCCGATAGTCGAAAGCACTTTAACCGTGTACATGCAATCTGGGTGATGTTCGAGACTGGTACCATGCGATAGTAAGGACGCTTCAACCACTGCCACCCGGATTTTTGGAGAAATGGCGTGGCGATCCGTCATTCCACTGGTATTCCCTCAAAACAGATCCCCCGCGTTCAAACCACACGTCCGCAGTCAGATCCCTCCCCCGCGTTCAAACCACACCCGGTTCCCCCCCTCCTTCACCATCCCACAGGGCGGGCGGGCGGGAGTATGGCGGCGCCGTCCAAGGGCATGGGCATGAAGCTGGGCAAGTCCACCAAGACGAACCAGTTCCTCGAGTCGCTCAAGGCGGAGGGCGAGAACATCGTCGAGGACGTCATGTCCGCCGTCGCTGGTCCGGGTGTCGCGGGCGCTGCTGCTGGCGGGCCAGCGGCGTTCGTGGCGACGGACCCGATCACGATCCTGGTGGAGGAGAAGGTGGTGGTGGTGTGGAAGCGCGACGGCGGGCTGGAGAACATGGAGGTGCAGGGCACCATGGCGCTCACCGTGCTCAAGGAAGAAGACGCCTTCATCCGCATCCAGGTGCGTTGACGGGGGTGGAGGAGTACGTGGAGAGCTTGTGAATTGCGAGTGCAGCGTCTGTGTCTTGTACGTGGAGCGCTGGTGTCCTCTGGGCCTGTGTGTGGAGCGCTGGTGTCTAGTGTGGTGACTGTTGAGTCAACTCAAGCGGGCTGGAGAACACGGAGGTGCAGGGCACCATGCGCTCACCGTGCTCAAGGAGGACGACGCCTTCATCTGCATCCAGGTGCGTTCGGGCGGGACTGTGGCAGCGGTCTGGGCAGGCATGTGTGGGGAGTTTGTGACTTGCGTGTGGTGTGGAGCGCTTGGGACTGGTGTGTAGAGCGGTTGTCATTTGTGTGTGAAGTGCTGGTCCTTTTTGTGTGGAGTAATTGTTACTTGTGTGCGGAGCGGTTGTCATTTGTGTGTGAAGTGCTGGTCCTTTTTGTGTGGAGTAATTGTTACTTGTGTGCGGAGCGGTTGTCATTTGTGTGTGAAGCGCTTGTGTGTATGGATTGATTGTAAGCTGTGGAACGTAGGGTCTATGGGGCTCTGCTCGTGTGATACCTATCTGCTGCTTTCCTTTGTTCCTGGTTGACCCTGATGCAGATCGAGGGCGGGCATGACAAGAGCTTCCAATTCAAGACGCATCCGAACATTGACAAGGCGCTGTACGGCAGCCAGAATATCCTGGGCCTCAAGGACCCCAACCGACCCTTCCCCACCGGCAGCCCGCTCGGCATCCTTAAGTGGCGCATGCAGTCCAAGGACGAGACCGTCGTCCCCATCAGCAGTACGCCCCGCTCCCTTTTCTCTCTCCCTCCGTTTCTCTATCCTCTCTTTTTCAATCTCCACGAAATAAATTCCAGATTCTTGTTGCTGAAACGTCTTTGGTAGTTGTAAGTCTTTTGTGCGGGTCGTCTTTCCTGGGCTGTGTCCTTATCATTCTCCCTCGGTTACCGCCTTAGCCCCATGGCCTGCCGCCTGCCTCATCCGTCCTCCCTTCAACCAGTCCATACCATGGCGTGCCTCATATCATGACCCTGGGAGTCTGGGGCGGACATGTGCGTGAGCACATTCCATTCTGCCCTTCCTCGTGCCACATACTTGTGCATCATTCAACCCGGTGTACTTAGCCTCCCCATACCTCGTGGTCGTGCCCCTGTTCCACACGGTTTCCGTTTCGACAGCCAACTGGTGGCTGTCAGATTTGGGGTGAATACACACGTGAGCATTGAGTATGAAGCCTCTCAGGCCGTTACACCCTTTTGCCTGGCGTGCAACCCTCTAGTTCCCCCTTGGTTCCCATTCCCTTGGTTTTCAGCTGTGCTTCCTCTACCTGCAGTCAAGTGCTGGGCATCAGTGCCTTGCTCAAACACCTATGCGAACCATAGAGTGCTATACCACACAGGCTTTTCTCTAAGCGCTTAAATTGCCCTTTCCTATGCCACGTGGCTCTCATCCTCGTGTTTCCCACTCCCACAGTCATCTGCTGGCTCTCGGTGTCAGGGGCAGACACGTATGTGAACACAGAGAACGAGGTCACGCAGACTTCCTTCCAGGCGCTCAGATCAACCTTTCTTGCCCCCTGTGCCTATCACCCCTGCAGTTAACTGCTGGCCCTCGGTGTCAGGTGCAGACACGTATGTGAACATAGAGTACGAGGCCACGCAGGCCTTTGACCTGCGCCACGTGGTCGTTGAGATCCCGCTGCCTGCTCTGCGTGAGGCGCCCACGCTCAAGGACTACGACGGCGAGCCCAGGCACGTGCTACGTTTCTTTCCCTTTCCCTTCCTTTCCGTCGTCTTCTTTTGTCTTCCCCTTTGGGCTGGATGTATGCACACCGTTTGAAGGCTTTACGCTGGAGAGCCAAGGTCACGAACTAGCTTTGCATTCGCATGATTCCCACGAACCCCCATGCGGTGCAGAGCTCTTAGGGTTTCTGGGCATGGTGGTTAAATTGAAACACTGTGATGTGAAGCCGTTCTTCCTCTACGTTTCAACTATCTGCCCAATGCTGCTTGTGTGCATGCATGCAGATATGATTCGAGGAGATCCGTGTTGGAGTGGTGCATCGACCTCATCGATAACTCCAACCGCAAGTAAGATTTGTTTCCCAGTTTTTGTCAGCTGTTGGTCTTGTTGTAGTCTTGGCTCCTCTTTCCAGCTCAAAAGAAGCTAAGATAACTAGCCTGGCCAGGTAACGAGGGGGGGCAATACCTGCAGTCACATGCTTGAATTTAGACAGTGACACCGCGTTGATGTGAAGGATGAGTTACAACACATTGTTCTCATGGTCAGTTCGTGGGAGAATTTCAGTCACTTATGGTAGAAGAACAGTGGTTGCGCTGCACTCCTCCACCCTGGGTCTCTCTCCTCACCTGTTAACCCTTGCTCACTGGTTGCTCATTTGTTCCTCATCTGTTCTTCGCCCATTCCCCATCGGTTACTCTAACTGTTCCCCACCTGTTCCCCACCTGTTACTAACCTATTCCCAACCCGTTCCCAACCGTTCTCACCTGCTGCCCACCTGCTTCAACGCCGTGTGGTGCACGCGTATGGCAGTGGGTCGATGGAGTTTGTGGTGCCGGCCACCAACCCAGACGTCTTCTTCCCCATTGAAGTGCGCTTCACGTCCGCCAAGACATTCTGCGACGTCAAGGTCCGTCATTCATTCTCTCTTCCCATCCCTCTGCTACCCCACCCCTTTGATCACCCTTTTCCTTTATGAATGCCTCTGCAACACCCCCACGCTTCTCCCAATTCATTCTCAACGTACCCCTTTTCTATCCCACCCACCCTACCCCCTCCCCCCCCCACCTCTTCTTCCACCATCCTCCATCACTTTCATCCTCACCCCTGGGTTTACCTCCCCCACCACGCCCCCAACCCCCTCTCCCTTCCCTCCCTCTCTCCTTCTCACTCTGAAATCTATATTCTGCCCACCTGCATCTTCCTTCTCTACCTTCGCCTGCTTTCCCTGTCCTGCCCTCTGTTTACCCATGTCCTTCTCAACCCCTCCACTTCCCTGTCTTGGCGGTACCTTGTTCCCCCCCTTTCTCAAGCCTTCTCCACGGCCCCCCCTTACAACTCTCATAAAACCATTGAGCTTCTTACAGCAATTGACACTTGAGTACAATCGGATAGCATATGCGTTCTCTAAGTACTATTTTCCGTTGTTTGGCCATTTCAGGTGGTATCTGTGACTCAAGCAAGCAGTGGCCAACCAGTCAAGTTTGCAGGGAGAACACAGATGAGTGTGGAAAGCTACCAAGTCGTTTAGTTGGAGATTCTTTGTTTTTTTGTTTGAAACAGCAAACTCGGATGAACAGGTAAAGAGGGTGGGATGTGCGGAGTATTTTTATACGGTGCCATGTACGGTATGTGTTCAGGTTTGCACCTGTGTTAGGAACTTAGGAAAACACGTGCTTAAAGCCGGCAGCCCAAATTGTTCATCCTTTAAAAAGTTGACGAGAGGGAGCTTTTCTGGTTTGGGGTTGGGCGAGTGTTTCAGATTTCGTCAAATTCGTATTTTTTGCCAAACCCAGCCAGCCCCCGGATCCCCCCCTGGTGGGTGGGGTCACACTTCGAAAGTCCCAAATTGCAGGTGCGCTACTTTCAAAACTTGCACACTCCTCTTCGTCAAGTTTTAAAAACTTGACCCGCGCGGCCCGCAATTTGGGACACGGGCTTTAAGCATTGACCATGGGAAGTCAGATCCAGCAGTAATGTTGATGTGACACAAATGGATTTAGATGGCTTGTTTAGCACTGCCATATTCCCATGACTGTTGAAGTAATTTGGATATACGTCTGTCTGTCACCTTGTTCTTCTGGAAATATTAATACCGTACGTAAGATACCCCATACTGCATGACAGGATCTAGGCTACATGTGCTGCATGTCGGTGGGCACCTCCTAGGTAGGGTTATCCTGAGTTCAGCGAATGCGCGTTTCCGTGCTTGTGACGCGTACAATGTCAGACCGCAACAAGCGCCCAACACCAATGCGCTTTCCTCCAATGGGCTGCGGAGAAACGCGTTCAGATCAGTTTGACTGCCCGTGCTGCAACCAATGCCTAGCGAATTTGGTTCGGGCAGTCCAGCAACATTCGACAACGGTGAATACGTTTTGTACACGGTTCTTGTTGATACCGTTTTAAATCGTATCACATCGCACAAAACCGTGATGCATGAATTCAAGATGAATGTGTGCCGTGTACCAGCCGTGACTCCTCCCACGCACCTTGGTTCTGCGCTGCGCCTCTTTCTGCCTCATGCTCCTCCCTCGACACTCCTTGCACATGCTAAAATGTCATGGCCGTTTGCTGGACTTTCATTCTTCCACTCATCTTCTTGATAGCTTCTCACCGTGCGTCTAAGTTCAAGGATCTTGAAGCCTGATAGTTTGTCTTATCTTTGGAAACGCATAGTGACATTTTGAAAGACATACGCATAGTTTCTCACTCCACGAAACCTTTTCTCCGCAAGACTCTGAACATTTGCTCCACGAAGCATGCCGAGCGGAGACGTTCTCGTCGCGGCGCAGCCCGCAATGTGCAGCAAGGAGGAAATGCGGGTGAGTGCCGCTGGGACGGAGACTGCAACTGAATCTCTCAACGCCAAACGCTCTTTGTGAATCATCAAAAGTCGTTGGGACGAAAAGAGATTCTGAGTTGCACAACACGAAACGCCGCGTTTCGTGACGAACGTAGCGCTGACCGCTCTTGTGGCGTAAGCGAAATGAATCTGACTGTCGGGCAGATGCAAACTCGTTTCCGCGAAAAAAATCCTATTTTTTTTTGTTTTCTTTCTATGTACTAATCGGTTTTCTGGTTTGCCGTCCTTCCCGTCGCCTCCCCGCAGGTCTACCGTCGCTGGTTCGCATTCGTCGACTCAGGTGCGTCGTTTTCCACCTGTCACCTCACCACCACCATTCATCCCCTTCACTCGCCTCAGCTGCTTCCTCTACACCATCTCAAGCATCCTTTTCGCCTATTAATTCGACTTGATCGTGGCCTCGTCGGCGCCTCACGACTAAAAAATCCTACTTTTTGCCCATCAGCCACCGCGTGCTTTTGCCGTTTGTTCCCTCTCGAGCATCTTAGCCCCTCCTCGCCACTCGCTGATTATTGCTACCATGCACACTCAGGAAAACAAACCCTGGCTGAGGCCGCATTGCTTTTTCGGGACGCGCTGGATTCCCAGCGTTCTTTATTTTGAAAAAAAAAAAAAAAAAAAAAAAAAAAAAAAAAACCTCGGCAGTAACCATACCAAGGCTTTAGTCGCGCTGAAGTCCCCATTTGCCAATATAATGTCCCGTTCACCGTTATTCCTCTCCGTTCTCTCCATTCATTCCCCCCCGTGCAGATGGCGACGGGCGCATCACGGGTCCGGACGCCGTTCCCTTCTTCAAGCGCTCCGGCCTCATGCAGCACGAGCTCAAAGCGGTACGCGATGACACCCGTACGAACGAAACTGGTTCGAGATGAAACCCGTACGAGCGGAACCGTACGAGATGAAACAGCTTGCTAGTTAGAATGAGTACGGTTTGAAACGGGAACAAGCTGAACGAGGTACTGTGAGCTTAAACCGTGGCGATTAACGCCCGTGTTTGATACTGAGCCTTGTTCTTTGTCTCGTTGCCCCTCATCTTTCCTTCATCCCCAGTCTTCATCTTGCCCTTGCCCCTAAACTATATCCATTCCCTCCGCCTGTCTTCTTTCCCCCACATCTCCCGCGAACCTCTCAAACCCGCGCGTCGCGCACGTGCGCAGATCTGGGCGGCTGCGGACGACCGTCGCCAGGTACGAGCGCGCACGCGTGTGTGCGCAAGCACACTCAGAGCACCACCTCCTATGACTCCCGGCACCCGCCTCCTCTTCCTCCCAGCACCCGCCTGGATTTCCTGCGCCCTCACACCGCTCAGCGCTCCTCCGCCTACGCCCGCCAGCACTCGTTGCACTCATGCTCTTCACTCGTTTCAGGCGCATTCAACTCTTTTTCCAGCCTGCAGTGCAACCCTGTACAAAATGTTTCCCCGTCTGGTTGCCAGCACACTGAACGACCCTCTCTCCTCTCCCTCTCCCTCTCCCTCTCCCTCTCCCTCTCCCTCTCCCTCTCCCCCTCGTCTGCCTCTGCCTCTGCCTCTGCCTCTGCCTCTGCCTCTGCCTCTGCCTCTGCCTCTGCACCCCTGTGCACCGCTGAGCAGGGCTATCTGGGCATGGAGGAGTTCGTGGTGGCCATGCGGCTGATCGCCAAGCAGCAGCTGCTGTCACGCGGGGAGGACATGCCCGGTGAGCAGTGCTGTGGGCATGGGTGCCACGTGGTGCATGGGGTCTGGGAATGCTGCATGCTGCATGCTGCTTGATGCATGGGGCATGGGGCATGGGGAAGGGGGAAGGGGGCATGGGGCATGGGGAATGGGGAAGGGGGATGGAGTAGCAACAGCAACTGCTGTGGCGCGGGGAAGACATGGCCAGTGAGCCCTGTGGGCCCGGGGCGTCCTCTGCTCACTCCATGCATGCTGCCTCACGGACACCCAATCGCCCATCTGCCACTCTCGCCGCCCTCAACCCCACCTCCCTCTTCCCTTCCCTTCCCTTCCCTTCCCCACCGGCACCATGCTCTCCCCCTCCCACAGCGCGCCAGCCGTGCTTCCCGGCGCTGAGGGGGCTGGACGAGGAGCTGGCGTCCGACGGCATCCTCGCCTGCATCGCCTCCATTGAGTCCGACACGCATGGTGAGCCGCGAGCTGTGAGGCGTGTGCTGTGCGTGTTTGCTCGTCATGTGACGTGACGTGCTGTGAGCCCACTCGCATGGCGTCGGAGAGCATTCTCCCCTGCATCGCCTCCATCGACTCCGACACGCATGGTGAGCTGGGTGGCGAGTCGCAAGCGCATGGCTTGAGGCACGTCCTGCGAGGCGTGTGGTTTGCGTGTGTGTTGGTAGTATGATGTGCTGGAATTCCACTTGCATGGCGTCCGAGAGCATCCTCGCCTGCTCCGCCTCCATTGAGTCCGACGACACATGGTGAGCCGCGACATTCTTCCACTCCACGCTTCATAGAATGTGAGGAGGAGCGGACTCAAGTGCTCAACAGCTGCACACACGAAGGACTTCCGCAATGTTGGCTCTCTGGCTCATGTTGAGTGTTTCATCTTGGCATGCGGCTTGAATTCACCTCTCAATGAATGCATCTTTCTTTCTTTCCCTGAGCACCTAACCCTCTTCCCCCCTCTCAGGCCTCTCCCCCTCCTACTCTCCTTCCCCTATGCCTCTAACTCGTACCCCCTTACCTTCAAATATCCCCACTCGACCTCTCAACAACCTCCTTTTCTGCATCGCTCATGGCCCTCTGCCTATTCCGTATCCTTTCCTCCCTCCCCCCCTCACTTCTTTGCCTCCCTCCTCTCCCCTTCTCCACCCTATTGATTGGACATTGTCTCTCCACCCTTTCTGATTCCCACCGCCCCTTCGTAACAGAGGAGCCAGACCCCTCTCTGGCCGCATCCCTCATGTCACTGTTCAAGCCCAAGACCAAGAAGGTACGAACACGGCCCTGTCCTTTTTCCATTCATACCACACCCCTCTCTGGCCGCATCGCTCATGTCGCTGTTCAAGCCCAAGACCAAGAAGGTACGAACACGGCCCTGTCCTTTTTCCATTCATACCTCCCCCCTCTCTGGCCGCATCGCTCATGTCGCTGTTCAAGCCCAAGACCAAGAAGGTAAGCGCACGACCCTGCTCTTCTTTGTCTCATAACCGTCCATCCATCTGTCCATCCATCTGTCCATCCATCTGTCCATCCATCTGTCCATCCATCTGTCCATCCATCTGTCCATCCATCTGTCCATCCATCTGTCCATCCATCTGTCCATCCATCTGTCCATCCATCTGTCCATCCATCTGTCCATCCATCTGTCCATCCATCTGTCCATCCATCTGTCCATCCATCTGTCCATCCATCTGTCCATCCATCTGTCCATCCATCTGTCCATCCATCTGTCCATCCATCTCTCCATCCATCTGTCCATCCATCTGTCCATCCATCTCTCCATCCATCTGTCCATCCATCTCTCCATCCATCTGTCCATCCATCTGTCCATCCATCTCTCCATCCATCTGTCCATCCATCTGTCCATCCATCTGTCCATCCATCTGTCCATCCATCTGTCCATCCATCTGTCCATCCATCTCTCCATCCATCTGTCCATCCATCTGTCCATCCATCTGTCCATCCATCTGTCCATCTATCTGTCCATCCATCTGTCCATCCATCTGTCCATCCATCTGTCCATCCATCTGTCCATCCATCTGTCCATCCATCTCTCCATCCATCTGTCCATCCATCTGTCCATCCATCTCTCCATCCATCTGTCCATCCATCTGTCCATCCATCTGTCCATCCATCTGTCCATCCATCTGTCCATCCATCTGTCCATCCATCTGTCCATCCATCTGTCCATCCATCTGTCCATCCATCTGTCCATCCATCTGTCCATCCATCTCTCCATCCATCTGTCCATCCATCTGTCCATCCATCTGTCCATCCATCTCTCCATCCATCTGTCCATCCATCTGTCCATCCATCTCTCCATCCATCTGTCCATCCATCTGTCCATCCATCTCTCCATCCATCTCTCCATCCATCTGTCCATCCATCTGTCCATCCATCTCTCCATCCATCTGTCCATCCATCTGTCCATCCATCTCTCCATCCATCTGTCCATCCATCTCTCCATCCATCTGTCCATCCATCTGTCCATCCATCTCTCCATCCATCTGTCCATCCATCTGTCCATCCATCTGTCCATCCATCTGTCCATCCATCTGTCCATCCATCTGTCCATCCTTTGCGCACCTATGATCCAAGGCGACAGATGGGGTTGCTTTAAGGCTATCATGTGCCATGCTATCATGTGCCATGCTATCATGTACCATCCTATCATGTGCCATCCTATCATGTGCCATCCTATCATGTGCCATCCTATCATGTGCCATCCTATCATGTGCCATCCTATCATGTGCCATCCTATCATGTGCCATCCTATCATGTGCCATCCTATCATGTGCCATCCTATCATGTGCCATCCTATCATGTGCCATCCTATCATGTGCCATGGTCTCATGTGTTGAGAGCTGAGCATGACTGACCAGCCCTGTTCCCGCTCCAAACGCTCTCTCGCCCTCCCTCGCCCTACCTGTCTGCTTCGTGCCTCCCCACCAGCCTCTACCCCAGGGCGCCATAACGTCGGTGGTGGATGGGCTGAGGGGGCTGTATGAGAGCAAGCTGCGCCCGCTGGAGGAGGCATACCGCTTCCACGACTTCCACTCGCCCGCCCTCGTCAGTCCCCCTTCCTCTTCCTCTTCCTTGCCGTGCCATGCTTAATGCCATGCTTCATGCCATGCTTCATGCCATGCTGCCGTGCCATGCTGCCGTGCCATGCTACTGTGCCATGCTGCCGTGCCATGCTGCCGTGCCATGCTGCCATGAGTTGCCGTGCTCTTATGCCCGACTTACACTCACCCTCTCTCGTCAGTCATCACAGTTCCCTCCTTCCGTTCTCACCACGCCATGCTGCCATGCCATGGAGTCTGTTGCGTCCACCCAACCACATGGCTGCACCGCCGTTCCCAGCCGTGTTTGCACCACTCCATCCCATCCCGCTCTCCCCCCTACCCCTTCTCCCCGCACGTGTCCACCATGCGCCTTCAGACGGGGAGCGACTTTGAGGCCAAGCCCATGGTGATGCTGCTGGGGCAGGTGAGAACGTCGGACTGGCCTAGGTTGACAGAGATAAGAGAGTACGCATGTGATAGAATCTCACAGGAACATGCCACAATATCTCACATTTTGCGTGTCTCTGAATATCTTCACAAACTATCTTTAGTCCCATGCGCCCTCGTTCCATGCCCATCCGATCCAACCTGATTCCATTCTTATGCCCCTACTCCCTTCCACCCCCTACTCTCTCCACCCATCCCCCACTGCAGTACAGCACAGGCAAGACCACCTTCATCCGCCATCTGCTCAGCCGCCCCTACCCTGGTAAGCCGCACCTAGCCCTGCTACTTCTCTCTCTTCCCCCTCCTCGTCAGCTCAGCATTCCCTAATCTCCAACCTACACCCTAATCCAGACCACTGCAGCACCTCCGTTGACCCCTGTCGTCCTCCATTGATTTCCACTGACCCTCCGCACACCTCCCTCGCCTCTATCTGCAGGCGCGCACATTGGACCAGAGCCCACCACTGACCGCTTTGTCGTCGTCATGGTGCGTCCTCCTCCCCTCCTCCCCTCCTCCCCCTCCACACCACTCCTCTCATCTCCCCCCACCTTCTCTCCTCACCACTCCTCTTTTCTCCCCCCGCCTCCTCTCTCCATCTCACCTCCTAGGCACTATTGTCGTCTCTACTACATTCCTACTCTCTCCTCCTTTCCCCTCCACATCCCACGCCATTTGTTGCACTCTAATTCGATCTCTCTCACGTGATCAATCTCTTTCCATCACCTCCCTCCTCCCACCCATCAGAACGGCCCCGACGATCGCAGCATACCGGGCAACACGGTGGCAGTCAGTGCGGACATGCCCTTCGCCGGTCTCACCCGCTTTGGCTCCGCCTTCCTCGAGAAGCTTGAAGTGGCGCAGGTGAAGCGCGGTGGGCACAGGAATACATTGCCAATAGTTGCCTTGCCAATAGTTGACTTGCCAATATTTGCCTTGCCAATAGTTGAGTTGCCTTGCCAATACGTGCTCCCACCACACTGCCTACCACCCGCCTTCCCTGTCCCCTCTCCTCCTCACACCAACTTCTCCTCAACCGCATCTGCTCGGTGCGCACCTTTTGCGCCCTGCCACCCACTGCCTGCGTCACTACTGCTCACTCCTCCTCCTCCCCCTTTTCCCCCTCTCCTTCCCCTCCCTCCCTTTTCCCCCGATCTCCTCTCCAGCTGCCCCACCCCCATGTTGACCACATCTGCCTGGTGCACACACCAAGGGCGTCGCCAGTACCTTCTCCCCCCTCCCTTTTTCTCCCCCCTCCCCTTTTCTCCCCCCCTTCACCAGCTACTCCACCCTCCCTGGGTCCACATGTGCTTCGACAACACACTGGGTGTTCGAGAACACATGTGGCAGTCCCACTGTTACTTACTCTCCCTGTCATCAACATCCCCCTGCTTACCGCTTCTCTCACCGCCCTCACCAGCCACCCCACCACCCCTGATGACCACATCTGCCTCGTGCACTCACCAAGAGTGCCAGCATTACCTTACCAAGGCATCTTTCTTCCCCTCCCTTCCATTCGCCCCCTTCTTTCCCTCCCCTCAACCCCTCTCTCCAGCTACCCCACCTCCTGCTGAGCCACATCTGTCTGGAGGACACGCCGGGCGTGCTGGCAGTACCTGCATCCCCCCCTGAGCCCTTCTCTCCTTTCCCCCCCCCCCGCTCTATCCCCCCACCAGCTGCCGCACCCCCTGCTGGACCACATATGTCTGGTGGACACGCCGGGCGTGCTGGCGGGGGAGAAGCAGCGCACCCAACGCAGCTACGACTTCACTGGTGTCACTGAGGTGAGGGAAGGGTTAGGGGGGTAAGGTGGCTCAGGGCTGTGGGTGAGTGAAGGGGGGGGTGAGAG
The DNA here is from genome assembly GCA_947471745.1 of Closterium sp. Naga37s-1. Taxonomy (NCBI): domain Eukaryota; kingdom Viridiplantae; phylum Streptophyta; class Zygnematophyceae; order Desmidiales; family Closteriaceae; genus Closterium; species Closterium sp. Naga37s-1. Next base: position 523,314 of record CANJKZ010000069.1, read on the forward strand.
TGTGGTCAGTGAGGGAGAAACATATGGGTGTTCGAGACTCAGTTCAGGGATGGAGCGCAAAGCAGCGCAGAGGAGGTAGGTAGAGGGCTCTGAGCAGCTACGACCTCCTCTCCATGTGCAGAACATCGTCTGCCCCAGTGGTTCGCCGGCGCAACATCGTCTGCTGCTCTTTGTCCCGCACAAGCTCGACAGGCGCAACACTGACTGTCCTGTCCACTCAATGATTGCCTGAACCCCATCCCATCCACTCAAAGCACATCTGCCTCTCTCCCTCCCCTTGCTCACCCATTCCCCCCTCCAACTAGTTCGCCACCAAGTGCCACCTCATCCTGCTGCTCTTCCACCCGCACAAGCTGGATGTAGCGACGATGGCTGCTCACTCTCCTTCCTCACCCATCCCCCCCTCCCCATTCCTCTCCCCTCCAGTGGTTCGCATCAAAGTGCGACCTCATCCTGCTGCTCTTCGACCCGCACAAGCTGGACGTGAGCGATGAGTTCAAGCGCGTCATCACGTCGCTGCACGGCAACCAGGATAAGATCCGACTGCTGCTCAACAAGGCCGACCAGGTCAACACGCAGCAGGTGAGACGCGTTGACCAGGTCAACACGCAGCAGGTGAGACGCGTTGACCAGGTCAACACGCAGCAGGTGAGACGCGTTGACCAGGTCAACACGCAGCAAAGGCTTGAATGTGCGCACAGCGCATGCCTGTTGCGCTCATGCCCGCTCCTGTGTTTCTCGCTTCTCCTCTCCTCACTCCCCCCACCCCCTCACCTCATGCGTGTGTACGGTGCATTCATGTAGTCAATGGTTGATTGAGAGTGAATGGTTGATTGAGAGTGAATGGTTGATTGAGAGTGAATGGTTGATTGAGAGTGAATGGTTGATTGAGAGTGAATGGTTGATTGAGAGTGAATGGTTGATTGAGAGTGAATGGTTGATTGAGAGTGAATGGTTGATTGAGAGTGAATGGTTGATTGAGAGTGAATGGTTGATTGAGAGTGAATGGTTGATTGAGAGTGAATGGTTGATTGAGAGTGAATGGTTGATTGAGAGTGAATGGTTGATTGAGAGTGAATGGTTGATTGAGAGTGAATGGTTGATTGAGAGTGAATGGTTGATTGAGAGTGAATCATCACAACCCACACGCTCTTCGCCTCTCCTCTCCTCTCTCCTCTCTCCCCTCCCACCACCCCCCGCAGCTCATGCGAGTGTACGGTGCACTCATGTGGTCACTGGGGAAGGTGATGAACATGCCTCCTCCTGTGCGCTTGCCACTGCTTCGCTCCTCGCACCCCACACTCTCAGCTTATTCGCCCTTGCCCCTCTCCTCTCCTCTCCTTCCCCACCCAATTTTGCAGCTCATGCGAGTGTATGGTGCGCTCATGTGGTCACTGGGGAAGGTCATCATCACGCCTCCTGTGCGCTTCACCCTGCTTCTCTCATCACATCCCGCACTCTCACCTCATGCGCTCTCGCTCCTATCCTCTCCTCCCCTATCCCCACCCCCTCAGCTCATGCGAGTGTACGGGGCGCTCATGTGGTCCCTGGGGAAGGTCATCAACACGCCTGAAGTCATGCGCGTGTATATCGGGTGAGTTGGTTCGTTGGGTGAGTTGGTTCGTTGGGTGAGTGGCTGTGAAGGACGTGCTTGTAGGCGTTGAGAGTCGGTGCCACGGTGCAGCCATGCAACACACACACCTGCATGCGTGCATGCGTGCTTGTGTGCTTATAGAGTGGCCCTTGCCATTGTGCCACGGTTGCTGAAGCGGCTTTTGAGGCGCCTCTAGATTGGTGTGTGTGAGTCTATCGGGTGAGTCCTTGGCACTGTGCTGCCACACAGAGAGTCAGTATGGCAGCGCTGTAGCGGGCACTTCAGTGCACTACGCAACTTTATCTGCTCCCTTGCTCACCCTTTCCCCCGCATCCTCCTCCCCTCACCCTCCTCCCCTCTTCACCTCCTCCTCTCCTCCTCACCCTCATCAGATCTTTCTCGGACACAGCTCCTGGCAAGAAGAAGCTTCCTGCAAAGAAGCTTCCTGGCAAGAAGAAGCTTCCTGCCCAGAAACCACGCAAGCAAGCGCTTCAGCTGCGGTCAGCAACGCAGCAGACGACCATCAGAGGCGAGTCAGCAGCATGCAAGGAGGCGAAGGAGACAAAGGATATCCCAGACAAGGAAAAGGAGGAGACGGGAATCAAGGAAGCAGAGAGTGAGAAGGATGCGAGGAACGAGTGTGCAACAGTGGGAGAAGAGAGTGCGAACGGTGCAGGTCTTGAGAAGGGAAATGGGGAGAGCGGAGAGGAGGTTGGAGAGAAGAGCAAAGAGGAGGGAAAAGAGGAGTGCGGCAATGCAGCAAAGGGGCGCAGAAGAGCCGAGCTGGAAACCAGCCGAGACAAGGAGAACGTGGCGCCCATGAGCCGTGGCGAGGTGAAGGCTGGAATTGGAAGCGGGAATTATGAGCAGGCACAGAATAAAATCGATGAGGAGGAAGTGGAAGAGGAGGAGGAAGAGGAGGAGGAAGAGGAGGAGGACGCGGAGGGGCGGCTGGGGCGCGCGCTGTTTGAGCGAGAGATGAATGACCTGCTGTGTGACCTGGGTGACCTTCCCCGGAAGAGCTGCGACCGCAAGGTGAGGAGGGAAGGACGAGGGGCGGTGGGCGGGAGGAGGGGGGAGGAGGGAGAAAAGGGGGTAGGGAGTCTGGGGGGGTGGGATGTTCGCTCTGTGACCTGCTGTGTGACCTGGGTGACCTGCCCAGGAAGAGCTGCGACCGCAAGGTGAGGAGTCCTGCGGGGGGTGGGATGAGAGGACTGGGATTTAAGCTATTTATGCCGAGGGGAGACGAGGGGAGATATGGGGGAGGGAGAGCGCCAGGTGAAACATACCGTCCAGGATGGGAGCAGGAGTGGATGCATCCACTTCCCATCCAGAACATACTAACAACGCGCCCCACTTCCCTCGGCCCTTGACCCTTGCCAATTCCCCATTTCCTCTTGCCTCTCGCCTCTTACCCCTTGACTCTTCCCCATATCCCCATTTCCCATTGGCCCTTGCCTTTCCCCCTTCCCCCATCCCCCATCCGACCTCTCGCCCCTGGGTGTGCAGATCAACGAGTTTGTGAAGAGGGCTCGGGCAGCGAGGGTGAACGCGTTCATCATCTCCCACCTGCGCGCGCAGCTGCCCCTCTTTGGCCGCGCCAAGGCGCAGCAGCGCCTCATTGAGAACCTGCCGCAGGAGTTTGAGAAGGTGAGGGGACGATGGGGGATGAGGGAAGGAGGGGAGGGGATGGGGGAAGGAGGGGAGGGGATGGGGGACGGGGGCTAGGGATGCAGCTGCTCCTGTTTGTCCGCGCCAAGGCAGAGCAGCGCCTCATTGAGAACCTGTCTCAGGAGTTTGAGAAGGTAAAGACAATGGGGGGAGGGGGGATGGGGAAGGGACGTGCAGGGGTTGCAGCTGCCGTGTTAAGTGTTTCTGAGAACTCTCAAAAACACCAAGGAGCAGCAAATGTTCATTCATGTGCGTCGAACTCGTGCAACCCTCGTGGCTCTCGCTCGCCCTGTCTTGCACCCACGGCGTTTCACCCCACCGGGAGAACCAACTGCTATTGACGACCTGCTTCTCGTGGTTGGAAGGTTCCACTTCAGTGTCTTAAAATTACTCAACCCAGCACAGTGCACATCACCAGGGCAGTAAGTTAGATAGCCTTGGCCTGCTCCTGCCCCCGAGCCTCCAATCATTAATGCCATTTTTTCCCTCCACCTCCACCCCTTTTTCTATGCCCCCCCCCCTCCCCCCCCCTTCTCCCCTCTCTTTCCCTTTCTTGTTGCTCTCCAGGTGGCTCGGGAGCATCGCCTGGCAGAGGGCGACCTCCCACCAGTGGCGCTCTTTCAACGCGCACTAGCTGGGTGTGCGTTTGAGAGCTTTGAGCGTCTCAATGTGAAGCTTGTGGAAGAGGTGGACAGGATGCTCGCTTACGATATTCCCCATCTCTTGAATACGTTCAGAAACCCTTATATGTAAAACACTTGTATTGCGTTGTGGTTATAATGAGAAGGCATGGTCTGGTATTTGATTTGCTGAGTTACTCTCAGATCTACTTAGCTCTTGGTAACATCAATTGTCTTGCATGTGGAAAAGAAAACCAAAGCAGTGTAGCCGCGGGTCACGCCGAAAGCTCCTGACGGATGAAGTTACTTTCTGACAGAATTTGCGTCAGGTCAGGCAGGCCAGGTGGTTCAGTAACACCAGGACAGTACTAGACCCTGCCAGATCGGAGTCTTGATCTAGGTTCGCCCTGCCACTGCAAGATGCCCGTAGAGTCGCCATTTCGTCATGCATTGCCGAATTTAATAGTAAGGTGTATTTTATTTCCCTCTGCGAGAACTGAGCTCGGCTTTGTGTTTTCAGCCAATCATTCACTCGACGGATTCAATAGAAGCAATCGCTAGGGTGTTTAGGGTTGACTAAATCCTGGTTTTAAGTTTTCCTGCCCGAGGTCAGTTGACGGCCGAACGGGCCGGCTAATCCCCTGGCCAGATACACCTAGTCCGCGGTATTTTAACCGCCGCTATCTTAACCGCGCGAGAGTACTTCTCATTGGTCAAACTCGTTTAAACGAGTAGTTTTGAAATTGATGAGGGTATAATCTAACATTCCCTTCGCGAGATAGCGGCAGTTAAAACTCTGCCAATGCCGATATGCCCCCTATATAGGAGCACTAAGTGTGCGTTTCTTCAGACGGAAAAGCATCCGGCTGTAAAATAATAGCCTTGAAGTCTTTGGGTGCCCATCTCATTACCCGAAAACGAATAAAGGGTGTTTGAAACAAAACAGTTCACGTGGTTAATAGAAGCAATCGCTAGGGTGTTTAGGGTTGACTAAATCCTGGTTTTAAGTTTTCCTGCCCGAGGTCAGTTGACGGCCGAACGGGCCGGCTAATCCCCTGGCCAGATACACCTAGTCCGCGGTATTTTAACCGCCGCTATCTTAACCGCGCGAGAGTACTTCTCATTGGTCAAACTCGTTTAAACGAGTAGTTTTGAAATTGATGAGGGTATAATCTAACATTCCCTTCGCGAGATAGCGGCAGTTAAAACTCTGCCAATGCCGATATGCCCCCTATATAGGAGCACTAAGTGTGCGTTTCTTCAGACGGAAAAGCATCCGGCTGTAAAATAATAGCCTTGAAGTCTTTGGGTGCCCATCTCATTACCCGAAAACGAATAAAGGGTGTTTGAAACAAAACAGTTCACGTGGTTAAAATACCGCGAACTAGGTGTAAGAACACCATGACACTCCCTGAGCCCTTGCCGCCGCCGTCAATTCGTTCAGATTCAAGTTGCGCGTGCGGTCCGCAACCCACCAGTTGCGCAACATGGACCCGACAGATTTGACAGGTCTGGGCAGGTTGCTGTGCCCGCCTCTGTTGCGTGCGCTGCACAATGAAGAACAGGCCCACGGCACGGACCCGCGAATGCAACGAGGACGGTGGGAGCCTCCGCGCACGGTTGGGTTTTGAAATTGCCATGAAAGGGGAGGGGGGGGAGGGGGAGGGGGAGCCGTGCAGTGCAGTGCAATGCACTCTACATCTTCCGCGCCGTCATCTCATCGCCTCGTCACGTCACTCTCCAGTAATTGCCGTCCGCCAGCTCCGAAACCCGCGCCTGTCTGCTCCGCGCTCTCCCCTTCCAAGTTCCTGGCAGGTGGCACCAGCAGCACCCGACATAACGATGACGGAGTATTAGTATATGAACTCGCTCGTCTCCTCCCCATCCATGTGTCCAGTCCTCGCACCTCACTACCTTCCCACCACTTGAAGTTGCGTCCGTTCGCAACGACTCGGAGACTAGGCCTCGCGGTCGCTGCAACGTCGACTCGGCGAGCTCCATTCAAGCCTCAGCGCGTCTGAACCTCAACGTCTCGTTGCGCGCCGTCCGTCGTCGCCATGGCTCGCTCGCTCTCCGCGATCGCGCTCGTCGCCGCTGGCCTGCTCGTCCTGCTCGGTACGCCACTCTCCCTCGCTCCTGGTGTTGGGCCAATTTTGTCGGTCGAGTCTGATAGGACCTTGGCGACGCAACGCGAGCTCAATTTGATATCAAAACAAGCTCGGTGTCGGTTGACTACTTCCGACTGACATTCACACTAGATTATTCGCATTGCATCATCGTCCCTCCTCCCTCACTTCCCCTGATTTTCCTTCCTGCCTCTCCTACCCGCTGCCTCCCCTCCCCCCTGCCTCGCCGTGCACGGTGTGCGGTCGTTTGCTCCTCAGCCGCAACACACGCTGAGGTACGCCTCCGAGGGGAAGTCCCCCTTTCCCGCCCTCGCGCCCTCACCTCATCAATGCTGTACCCGCTACCTACCGCTTGCTGCGCTTTCTTGCCCTCTCCGCTCTCTTGATTCTCCCGCTCTATCCCTGCTTCTCCCGCTCTCCCTGCTTCTCCCACTCCCGTCTTCTCCCGCTCTTCCCTGCCCTTACTCTGCACTTGCGTGCCAATATTCAATACCGTCGCGGTTGTTTTTCTGCCATTCTCCTCCTCAATCCTAGTCCTCCTCATCCCACTCATTCCCAAACCCCTTCTCACTCCCTCCACCCACCCACCACTGCACTGCACCCCATGCGCGCAGGCTCGGGACATAGCGGTGGGCGGCACCAGCGGATGGACGTTCCAGATCAGCAGCTGGAAGCCCAACCCGCCTGCGAAAGCAGGCGACGTGCTCGGTGCGTGCCCCTCACATGCGCCACCACCCTAGTGCTTCCCTCTCACGGTTCCTCCCTATGCTTCCCTTGCTCGTGAATGTAATCCGCGCGCACACCTTCTAAGGTGGTTGTTTGGTCTATAAAACGATCGCCAGTGGTATCACCACTGGTGCACTGCTTCAAGCACAAGTTGCATCGGTAGGCCGCTTGCGGAAACCGTGATAAGCGAGTGGGGTTCATTGTGCCGCGTGCACATTCCTCATGCTTACCACCATTTTCTCTGGAAGCTGATCTCTGCTCGCCCGTATCCCCTGCTGTCCCGGGCACCCCATGGCAGTGTTCAAGTGGATGGGCAACCACGACGTGTGGCAGATGAACGGTGCCGCAGCGTACAGGGGCTGCAACTTTGGGGCGGCTAAGAAGCTGACACCCCAGACCATGGGTGGCAAGTACAGGTGAGCAGCACAGCACGCATGTGGCATGAGAAGGTAATCCCAAGGGCGTCTGAGATTCATTGGCATGGTAAAAAGGTGTGAGTGCTTTGGAATCTGTACATTTGCTGCTGCCTTTACAGACCAGGAAGATGATCTCTGGTTATTCTGATGGGCGTACTTTCCACAGCCCTAGCTGTGAACAACCTGAAGCATTCGCCCCAAGCGTCATAACGAATTACTTATCGTGCGCTCCCACCTGCCTGGCTTGTATTCGTCTCCCTTTCAGGTTCAAGGTGCCGAACACAGCCAAGGGCAAGACCCTGTACTTCAGCTGTTCAGTGATGTCCCACTGCCAGGGCATGATGAAAGTGGCCGTTCCAGTCCAGGCTTGACTCTTGAACCCTGCACCGTGCATCTGATTGCCTCTTCGCTACCTTGGTGTTCTTGCCTTTGAGTCGACTCAAAGACCCTGTACCTCGGCTGTTCAGTGGTGTCCCATTGCCAGGGCATGATGAAGGTTGTCAAATTACATTTGTATGTGCAGGCTGTAGTGGGGTAGCCTCTACTGAGTACAACACTTTAGGTCAAACCTAGTACTTGTACTCATCCTTGCTTGCTAGTCAACCATTCCTGCACAGTTGATTCTGACATGGTATTCAGCAGGAAACCTGTTAGGTTTTTAGGGCCCACCGATAGTTTCGCTAGTTCCTGCCCGAAGCGCCCTTGCGATGTCCAGCCCTCTCGCAAAGTGTCATGCTGCCCTGCAGCTACTCGCACTGCCTGCCCTAGCGTGCTGCCCTGCTGTCACGCGCGCCCCTGCTGCCCGCGAGCAGCCCCTGCCCCGCGCGCCCCTGCTGTCCGCGAGCAGCCCCTGCCCCGCACGCCAATACTGCATGCGAGCAGCCCCAGCCCCGAGCGCCCTTGCTGCCCGCGAGCAGCCCCTGCCCCGCGCGCCACTGCTGCCCGCGAGCAGCCCCTGCCCCGAGCGCCCTTGCTGCCCGCGAGAAGCCCCTGCCCCGAGTGCCCTTGCTGCCCGCGAGCAGCCCCTGCCCTGCGCGCCCCTTCTGCCCGCGAGCAGCCCCGCAGCCCAGCGCGCCCCGCAGCCCTAAACGCGCCAACGCGCCCCGCTGCTAAACGCGCCAGCGCGCCCCGCAGCCCAGCGCGCCAGCACGCCCTGCAGCCTAGCGCGCCAGTGCGCCCTGCAGCCCGGCGCGCCCCGCTGCTAAGCACGCCAGCGCGCCCCGCTGCTAAGCGTGCTAGCGCGCCCCCCAGCCCAGCGCGCCAGCGCTCCCCACTGCGAAGCGCGCCAGCGCGCCCCGCAACCCTAAATAATAATAATTACATATTAAAAAAAAACAAAAACAAGAGGCGACGAAATCGTCTTAAGGTTGCGAAGCATTTTGCAAAAGTACATTAACCTGTAAAGCTACGGTAATAGAGTGTACAAAACTTGAACGCTCCAACAATGATTTTAATTGTAACCCAAAACCTGCTAAATAGCTACCCTGCTGGAATCAAACTGGAGATCTTCCAGGTTCTAGCCGACTTGATTACGACTCCCCTACAAACGACATGTGTACATTTTTTTCTAATTTTATATGTGCAATGTCTGTGCGACGAAATTTGAACTGCTCTAGGGTTTTGACGTCCCTTTCTTCTCTGCTTTATCCGTTTTTGCTTTCCTACGTCCTCTCGTTCTGCTGACGGGCTACGAAACTGACGGGCTACGGGACTTTCGCTAGGTAACCTCCTAACTTGCAACTTAAACTCGTTCGATCCGTATGATTGTTAGGTCGACTTGATTCTAACTTAGGACGACTTAGATCTAAACTAGGTCGGCTAAGATTTTGTTTTAACACATGTTTTTTTTCAAAACCGTAGTTTATTGAACGCTCTCTTTATCTCTCGTTCGTTCTCTCTCTCTCTCTCTCTCTCTCTCTCTCTCTCTCTCTCTCTCTCTCTCTCTCTCTCTCTCTCTCTCTCTCTCTCTCTCTCTCTCTCTCTCTCTCTCTCGTTCTCCCTCTCCCTCTCCCTCTCCCTCTCCCTCTCCCTCTCCCTCTCCCTCTACCTCTCCCTCTCCCTCTCCCTCTCTCTCCCTCTCTCTCTCCCTCTCCCTCTCCCTCTCCCTCTCCCTCTCCCTCTGTTGAATTGTAATTGTATACAATATTCTGTCAAACTTATATATGCTATAGTCTGTTTAGGTTGTAGTGGGGTAGTCCTTAGAGGGTACAACACTTTTGTGTTTGCTACTTGTACCCCACCTGTTTCCTAGTTCACCCATTCCTCTCGTTTATTCTCACATGGTATAGAGCGGGTTCCCTAGTGGGACCGTTTCTTCCTAAGGGCCCACCACGTTAATTTATTTTTTTCCTAACCTGCCCGAAGCGCGCTTCGCGCTCTGGCCTGCCCTTCGCTTTCGCGGCCCCTTAGCGGCCTGCCCGGCCCCCTCGCGGCCCCTTAGCGGCCCCTTCGCGGCCCCTTAGCGGCCCCCTCGCGGCCCCCCTAGCGGCCCCCTCGCGGCCCCCTCGCGGCCCCTTAGCGGCCCCTTCGCGGCCCCCTCGCGGCCCCTTAGCGGCCCCTTCGCGGCCCCTTAGCGGCCCCCTCGCGGCCCCTTATCAGCCCCTTCGCGGCCCCCCTTCTCGGCCCCGCCCCGTCGCCCGCAGCGGCCCCGCCCCGTCACCGGTCGCGGCCCCGCCCCGTTGCCACCCTGCCTCGTCGCGACGCCCCTGCGGGACCCGCGCGGCGTCGCCCCTGCTCGCGACGTAGCCCCTGCCCGCGGCGTCGCCCCTGCCCGCGGCGTCGCCCCTGCCAGCGACGTCGCCCCTGCCCGCGCGGCGTCGCCCCTGCTCGCGGCGTCGCCCCCTGCCCGTGGCGTCGCCCCTGCCCTCGGCGTCGCCCCTGCCCACGGCGTCGCCCCTTCTAGCGGCGTCGCCCCCTGCCCGCGGCGTCGCCCCTTCCCGCGGCGTCGCCCCTGCCCGCGGCGTCGCCCCTGCCCGCGGCGTCGCCCCTTCTAGCGGCGTCGCCCCTTCCCGCGGCGTCGCCCCTGCCCGCGGCGTCGCCCCTGCCCGCTGTGTCGCCCCTGCCCGAGGCGTCGTCCCTGCCCACGACGTAGCCCCTGCCTCGTCACCACCCCTGCAGCAGCTGCCGTCGCCGTCCCTACTGCAGCAGCAGCTGCCACCGTAGCGGCCCTGCTGCCGCTGACGAGCCTGCAGCCGCCCTGCCTGACGCGCCCTGGCCCAGCTCCACCAGTAGCGGCCCACCTCGTCCGCCTCTGGTAAGTGCACCGCCACACCTGCTTGCTGCTGCACCCGCGCTGCCCAGCCCTGCCGAGTCGCGCTGCTACTGCTGCTGCTGCTGTTGCTTTGCACTACTGCTACTGCTGCTACTGCTGCTACTACTGCTACTCTTGCTATTGCTCCTACTGCTGCTATGGCTAGTCCTACCGTTCTCACCTTTGATGCTGAGGGACGTGCAGTTGACTTTGACGTGTGGGTTGACGACCTACAGCTCTTTCTTCAGTGTGATTCTAGGGATGGGGTATCCCTTTTCGATCACACGTCCGGTGTTTCCACTGCTCCTGCTGCCACTGCTGACAGTACTGTTCGCTCGCAGTGGACCACTCGTGACGCTGTTGCTCGTCTTGCTGTTCGTAGTCACCTGCCGCCTGCTGAGTGCGCACACTTTGGCCAGTACAAGACTGCTCAGTCTTTGTACGACGCTGTAGTTGCGCGCTACTCCTCCCCTGCCACTGCTGCCCTCAGCCGCCTCATGCTGCCGTACCTTTTCCCTGACCTTGCCGCCTTTGCCACAGTCGCTGACCTAGTTGCTCACCTTCGTACTAGTGACGCCCGCTACCGCGCTGCCCTTCCCACTGAGTTCTGTGCCAAGAACCCCCCCCCCATGTACATCACCCTTTACTACCTAGTCACCCGCCTCCCTGACTCCCTCTCTTCAGTCAGGGACCACTTTCTCTCCCTTTGCCCCACCGAGCTGACTGTCGACCTGCTAGAGGAGCGCCTTGCTGCAGCTGAGAAGAGTATCTTAGCTGTAGGTGCTTCTCGCGGTGACCGTCGCACCCCCTTCTTTGAGGGGTGTTCCCCTGTTCCCCTTCTCCCCTCTGTTGCTTCTGCTGCTGCTGTCGACCTCGTTGGCACTGAGGAGGTCGGAGCTGCGTCTGCCCCTAGTGGGAGACGCCGCAACAGCAAGGGCAAGGGGAGCAAGGGTGGTGGAGGGGGCGGCGGGGGAAGCAGTGGAGGAGGTGGAGGCGGTGGAGGAGGTGGCGGAGGTGGTGGAGATGGGGGTGGTACCGGGAGTGGGGGCGTCAGTGGCGGCGGTGGAGGTCGTGGCGGCGGTGGCGGAGGTGGTGGAGGCAGCGGCAGCGGTGGTGGAGGTGGCGGCGGCGGTGGTGCTGGGCGAGGTGCAGCAGCGCAGCGTGGAGGCTTTGGTGGCAGCCAGCGCCAGCAGCAGCTGCGCACCCGTGAGACCCCGTCGGTTCAGCGGCTTCGTGAGTGGTACGCTGGGCGTGGGAGGTCTGGGAGTGCAGGTCCCTGCACTTACGTTCTTCGCACCGGCACTCGTAGTGGGGAGGTGTGTGGGCTCCCGCACACCACGCAGCGCTGCTTCGGTCGCTTGACTGACGCTTGGCGTACCCAGTTTCCTGACGCCGTTGAGCTCCCTCGCTGGCATGATCTGCTTCTGCAGAATGTGCCTATCTTTGATCTAGATTTTGATGCTATCCTTGCTGCCATGTATGCTCTTGCTGATAGTGCTGAGGGTGACTGTTACCTGAGTGTCCCGCCCGACCCGGGCATTGCGGCTGCTGCTCTAGGTGCTGTTGCGGCTGCTGCTCTAGGTGCTAGTGCGTCTGCTGCTCCAGGTGCTGGTGAGTCTGCTACTCCAGGTGCTGGTGCGTCTACTCTCTCTGGTACTGCACCTACTAAGTCCTTGCACACTTTTACACTTGACTCTGGTGCTTCGCGCTCTTTCTTTAGAGACAGCACCATGCTCACGCCGCTCAGTCGGCCTGTTGCGGTCTCCCTTGCTGACCCCTCTGGGGGCCCAGTCCTTGCACACTCCTCCACGGTTCTACCGTGTCCTGCGGCCCCGTCGGGCTTGCTGTCGGGACTCCACCTCCCCTCGTTCTCTACGAACTTGGTGAGTGGAGCTGACCTCCAGGACGCGTGGGTTGACCAGTTCACCCCTGGAGGTCAGCGTGTGACCCACTGCACTTGCTCTCGGACGGGCCGCCACCTGGCCACGTTCACCCGTCGGCCAGGGTCGAGTCTGTACACACTGACTACTGCGCCTCCTCCGGTCCTTGCGTCTGGTCATGTAGCTGCGTCTAGTCAGGTGTTTGCTGCCGCGTCCAGGTCTAGTCCTGCGTCTGCCCCCTGCTCGTGTCGTCCTCTGGCACACGAGACTCTCCTTTGGCACCACCGCCTTGATCACCCCTCCCTGCCTCGTCTTCGAGGTATGGCCTCCCGTGCTCTTGTCTCTGGACTCCCCAGGTCCCTCCTTCCCCTTCCTCCGGGGCCTGCCCCCACCTGTGTTCCTTGTGTCGAGGGCCGGCAGCGCGCCGCTCCTCACTCCTCCTCGTTCCCTCCGACTGAGGCCCCTCTGCAGACTCTTCACATGGACGTGTGGGGCCCAGCCCGCGTCCGTGGACAGGGTCACGAGCGCTACTTCCTGCTGGTCGTTGACGACTACTCGCGTTACACCACAGTCTTCCCCTTGCGCAGCAAGGGTGAGGTCCCTGAGGTGTTGATCGACTGGATCCGCGGTGCTCGTCGCCAGCTTAGTGAGAGTTTCGGCTCAGACCTTCCTGTTCTACGTCTGCACTCAGACAGAGGCGGGGAGTTTTCCTCCGACCTCCTGAGAGCCTTCTGTCGTTCGGAGGGCATCCGCCAGACATTCACGCTTCCGGCCTCCCCGCAGCAAAATGGGATTGCTGAGCGCCGCATTGGCATGGTCATGGACGTCGCTCGTACGTCCATGATCCATGCGGCTGCTCCCCATTTTCTGTGGCCGTTCGCGGTTCAGTACGCGGCGCATCAGATCAACCTTCAGCCTCGTGTCTCCTTGCCGGAGACCACACCTACTCTACGGTGGACAGGGAAGGTTGGCGATGCGTCCGCGTTCCGTGTCTGGGGATCTCGAGCTTTTGTCCGCGATACTACAGCGGACAAGCTGTCCTCCCGTGCCGTTCCCTGTGTCTTCCTTGGCTTCCCTCCTGACGCACCCGGGTGGCAGTTCTACCACCCCACCTCGCGTCGTGTTATGTCCTCTCAGGACGTCACGTTTGACGAGTCGGTGTCGTACTACCGTCTCTTTCCCTACCGCACTGCCTCTCCCCCCCCCCCGCCGCTCTTCCTGGCACCAGGTACTCCCCCGGTAGACCCCCTCCCCCCCCTGGGTCCTGCCCCCTCAGGTGTGTCCCAGGTAGACCCTGCCGAGCCGGTCGAGGTAGCTGTCGACTCAGGTGCTGAGTCTGGGGGTGCTGAGCCTGCGGGTGCGGGGACTGGGGGTGCTGAGTCTGGGGGTGCTGAGTCTGGGCGTGTAGAGCCTGAGGGTACTGTGTCTGGAGGTGCTGAGCCTGCGCGTGCTGCGTCTGGAGGTGCTCTAGGTGTCCCGCCGCGGCGGGAGCCTCTCTCTCCGCAGCAGCTTCGTGAGTGGTACTCTCGGCGCTGTCGGGGTGCTGCTGGAGCTACTGGAGGTACTGCTGGGGCTTCTGGAGGTGCTGCTGGTGCTGGTGCTGCTGGAGGTGCTGCTGGTGCTGGAGGTGCTTCTGGAGCCTCTGGAGGTGCTGCTGGTGCTGGTGCTGCTGGAGGTGCTGCTGGTGCTGGAGGTGCTGCTGGAGCTTCTGGAGGTGCTGCTGGTGCTGGTGCTGCTGGAGGTGCTGCTGGTGCTGGAGCCTGCGGTTGCGGAGCCTGGGGGTGCTGAGTCTGAGGGTGCGGAGTCTGGGGGTGCTGAGCCTGGGGGTGCGGAGCCTGGGGGTATTGAGCCTGAGGGTGCGGAGCCTGGGGGTGCTGAGTCTGAGGGTGCGGAGTGTGGGAGTACTGAGGCGCGGGGTACTACGTCTGCTGGAGGTCTTGCGGGTGCCTTGCCACGACTGTCTCCCGGCGGGAGCCTCTCTCACCGCAGCAGCTGCGCGAGTGGTTTGCTCAGCGCACACACCTTCGGAGTGGCGCTGCAGGAGCTGGAGGCTCTGCCGCTGGAGGCACTGGAGCTGGAGGTATTGGAGCTACTCGTCTTGGAGGTGCTAGAGTTACAGCTGGAGCTGGAGGTACCGGAGGTGCTGGAGCTGCTGGTCCTGGAGGTGCTCGTACTAGAGGTACTGGAGCTGCCGGAGCTGGTGGTGTTGGAGGCGTTGTAGCTGGAGATCCTGGAGCTGGAGACCCTGGAGCTGGAGGCACTAGCGCTGGAGGTGCTGGAGCTGGAGGAGCTGGAGTTGGAGACCCTGGCGCTGGAGGTGGTGGAGCTGGAGGCACTGGAGCTGGAGACCCTCGAGCTGGAGGGGCTGGCGCTGGGGGCGCTGGAGCTAGCGGTCTTGGTGCTGGAAACACTGCGCAGCAGCGTCGTCGTCGTCGTCTCTGCCGCCACCTGACTCGGTCCTTCGCCAGGTTCTTAGTCTCCCGTCTTCGACTGGCCTTACTCCTCCCTTCCTGTGTCCACCGCCTCACCAGTCGCAGCCACAGTTACAGCCAGACTCCCCACTGCCTGCTTCTTCTCGTTACGCTGAGCAGACAGACTCTCTTTCAGAGCGTCGTCAGCCTACGTCTTGTCCTGCCTCGCCTGTTTGCGCTGTTCACACTGGTTTTCGTGTTCCTCGTCCGTGTCCCCCTCCTGTCCCCGGCACTCACATTATGGCACTTGTCCTTCCTGTGTTCCACTGCGAGTTCCCGTGCCGTCTCCTCCTGCGTCCTCTCTTCCTGGTGTTCCTGAACCTGAGTCTGACTTAGCTCGTGCTGCTAGTCCTACTGTCCCACGTCTTCTAGCCACTGTTGTCCCTGACCCTTCGTTTGAGTCCACTACTGCGTCTGCCCTAGTTGGTGAGCTTGTTGACTTTGCTACCGCCTATCGTCTCGACTACGCCGCTAGTCTTGTTGCTGAGTCCGAGTCTAACTGCCCTCCGTCCGTCGGGGGTGAGTGTGCTCTTGGCACGGACGTCCTTGAGGACACACAGGAGTTACTTTGAGTGTCTTGCAGCTGCTGTACCTCATCTCGTGGCCATGCTGCTTGCAACTGAGGGAGACCCGGATGCACCAGACATCCCGACCCCCCCCTCTTACACCAGAGGCGATAGAGGGTCCCTAATCCTCTCAGTGGCAGACAGCCATGGACGCAGAGATAACATCCTGGAAGTCCACATGCACCTACGTCGACGCAGTTCCCCCTTCTGGGGCGAACATAGTCGATGGCATGTGGATTTTCAGGGTGAAGCGGCCGCCGGGTTCTCCGCCTGTCTTCAAGGCTCGTTACGTTGCACGAGGCTTCAGACAGCGACAGGGGGTCGACTACTTCCAGACCTTCTCCCCCACCCCGAGGATGACTACTCTTCGGGTGTTGCTGCACGTCGCTGCTCAGCGTGACTACGAGTTGCACTCTCTGGACTTCAGTACAGCTTTCTTGCAGGGCAGCCTGCACGAGGAGATCTGGCTGCGCCGCCCACCTGGCTTCACTGGGTCGTTACCTGTGGGTACCCAGTGGAGGGCGGCCAGTCTATGGTCTCCGCCAGGCGCCTCGCGAGTGGCACGACACACTGAGGACTACACTTGCTGCTCTGGGGTTTAATCCTTCTACTGCTGAGCCGTCGCTGTTTCTACGCACCGACATGTCGCTGTCGCCGTTCTACGTCCTCGTGTACGTCGACGACTTGGTCTTTGCCACTGCTGACACTGAGGCACTGGCCCTTGTGAAGTTGGAGCTGCAGAAGAGACACACCTGCACTAACCTGGGTGAACTGCGCAGCTATCTTGGCTTGCAGATCACCCGGGACAGAGCACGGTGCACCATCACCCTGACTTAGTCACACATGGTGCATCAGGTCCTTCAGCGCTTCGGCTTCCGATACTCCTCGCCACAGTCCACTCCTCGGCCTACCGGTCACTCGCTCTCAGCTCCACCTTCGCACGAGTCCGTAGAGCCGAGTGGATTGTATCCAGAGCTTGTGGGCTGCCTCATGTACCTGATGACCTGCACTCGACCTGACCTTGCCTACCCTCTTAGCATCCTGGCACACTACGTTGCGCCCGGGAGACACCGACCAGAGCACTGGGAGGCCGCTAAGAGGGTGTTGCGCTACTTGTGCAGTACTTCGGGCATGGGGCTCGTGCTTGGAGGATGGGGTCCAGTTGTCCTCACTGGACATGCAGATGCTTCTTGGGTTGACGACTTGGCTACACAGCGGTCGTCTTAGGGTTACACCTTCAGCCTTGTTTCCGGCTTTGTCTCTTGGCGATCTACTCGCTCGTCTTCGGTTCTCAGTTCCAGTTGTGAGGCTGAGATCTATGCAGGGGCCATGGCTGTACAAGAGTTACGCTGGCTCACCTACCTGCTGACCGACTTGGGAGAGCAGCCTGGTTCTTCTCCAGTTCTGTACGTAGACAACAAGGCCATGATTGCCTTGTGTCAGGAGCACAGACTGGAGTACAGAAAGAAGCACATCGCTCTGCGTTACTTCCTTGGTCGAGAGTTGCAGCAGCGTGGTCAGCTTTGTCTTGCTTACGTGGCCACTCGGGCCAACACTGCTGCTATATTCACCAAGGCACTTTAGTCTGGTGATCATCAGCGTTTCTGTACTGTTTTAGGCCTTGTGCCTACTTTGCCTCACTTGCTCACTTCTTGACTTTGCTTGTACTGTGATCTATGCAGGGGCCATGGCTGTACAAGAGTTACGCTGGCTCACCTACCTGCTGACCGACTTGGGAGAGCAGCCTGGTTCTTCTCCAGTTCTGTACGTAGACAACAAGGCCATGATTGCCTTGTGTCAGGAGCACAGACTGGAGTACAGAAAGAAGCACATCGCTCTGCGTTACTTCCTTGGTCGAGAGTTGCAGCAGCGTGGTCAGCTTTGTCTTGCTTACGTGGCCACTCGGGCCAACACTGCTGCTATATTCACCAAGGCACTTTAGTCTGGTGATCATCAGCGTTTCTGTACTGTTTTAGGCCTTGTGCCTACTTTGCCTCACTTGCTCACTTCTTGACTTTGCTTGTACTGTGATCTATATATACACCAGCATGCTTAGACTTGCTAGGTTATGATCACTATACTGTTTGTTCTCTTTTGTATAACTCTGCATGTGAACTGGCCTTGTTGCCATTTGCTTGTGCTCGGAATGTGTGGTGACTTCGTGATCCACCCTGAGCTTGCTTTGCTTTTCTTGACTGGTCTTGTGACCACTTGTTCTCCCCCACTTTGCCTATGAGGGGTACAACCCAATTAGGGTTGGTACTTGTACCAACTTTCTGCTCAATGCATCCATTCTTGTTCAGTAATTCTAATACCTAAACCATCCCAAATACAAGATAACCCAAGCATTTTTAGTAGTGTACGAGATAAAACATATATGTCTACTATCCGGGTGATGACGGTAGTTGATGACCAATCTCGCTACGTCTCTGTTCACCTCCTCCACACTGAGGCTGAGACTCCAGAGACCATCATGGCATGGGTTGGACAGGCGCAGGTTACCTTTGGCACCAAGGTCAAGTGCCTCCATTCGGATGGTGGTGGAAATTTTGCAACAACAAGCTTGAAGCTTTTTGTTCCTCACTCGGTATTCAGCAAAATTTCAAACTTCCTGAGAGTTCGTAACGGAATGGCATAGCAAAGAGTCAGAATCACACTTTGGTGCAAATCGCTCGCTATCTCCTCAGCCACTCCCACGCACCACACTCACTTTGGGGGTACGCCCTTTATCATGCCGCCTTCCTCTACAATCTATATCCCCACTCGCATTTTTCCGACACCACTCCCACCATACTCTGGCTCGGGAAAACACCCCGTGGGGGTGCACCGCCTATGTCCTCTTCAACCCTTAGGCTCGATGGCAGCAAGGCGGCAAGCTCGGCCCCAAGTCCCAAACGTGCATCTATCTTGGGCATAATGTCGACTCCCCTAACTACCTCTTCCTCAAACCCACCAATCAACAGCTAGTCCGCAGCTGTGCCATCGTCTTCAATGAGACCCGGCCGTTTTACTCCACGTCAGGGAAGGATTCTCCCTCCTCCCCACCCCCCCTTGTGTGGGCTGACTTTGATGCGCTTCCTACACTTCCGCCTGCACCAGCACCCTCACCTCCTGGTACTCCTGCTGTGGCACCATCCCCCTCCAAGGTCTCTAACCCGACCTCCCCAGTGTCTCCGACAGCCGCTCCTCCACCCGCTCCCTCTATCTCCCACCGCCGAGTGCACCGATCACGTACAAGCGGCGACCAATCCCTTCGGCCCTGCCTCCTTGACATGCCACTTCGACCCCACCTGCTCCACCCTCATCTCTAGTGTTCCATGGCACTTGGTCTCATGGCCCTGCTCTTCCACTCTCACTTTTGCTTCGATGTTCACCGATCACTCCAACTCCTCCTACTGGGCGCAATGTGCCTTGTACCCTTCTGGAAGATAGGCATAAGGAGTTTTTTGATCTTCACTCGGTCATTCCTCAGCTCTCGCACATCTTTCCCGATACCATGGACTCACCCACGCTCAACTTAAACAAAAACCAGACCATCCCCACCACTCTCACTATCCAAGAGGCTTTGTCGGGTCCCCATGCTGAGTGACGTGCTGCCATGGAAGCTGAGTGCGAAGCCTTCATTCGCAACCACTCATTCGACGATAAGACTTCACCTCTAGGAGTCAACATCGTTGGAGGCAAGTGGTTGTTCCAAGTGAAACAACTTCCGGACGAGGCCTCAGTGTTCAAGGCACGATATGTGGCCAACGTATTTACTCAGAAATAGTTCTTGGACTTCTTCCAAGTCTTCACACCCACAGGCAAACCTCACACACTCCGCACGCTCTTGGATATAGCTACTCGCGATAACATGGACATCGACTTCATGGATCAACCCAAAGGCTTTCCGTGCGAGTTTCCTCTCAACACAATATGAACGCTGAACCGCCCTATCTACGGCCTCAAGCAAGCTCCACATGAGTGGCACAACAAGGTGAAGGAGGTCCTCCTCATTTTGGACTTCCACCCGTCGTCTGCCGCCACTCTCTTCATTCGCCGCCACTCCGTGCCGTTCTACATCCTTGTTTAGGTGGTCGTTTTCATTCTCCTCTTCAAGGAGACGGCTCGAATGTCTGTTGTTCAGACGGCTTTGAGCAAGGCCCTTCTGATGAAGGACCTTGGTGACCTCAAGCACAATCTAAGGATGGAGATTGATTGTGATCACCAGGCTCAGACCATCACGCTCTCCCAAGAGTTCTACATCGACAATGCCCTCAAGCGGTTTGGCATGTCTTTCCGCACGCCCATTCCCACCCTACTGCTGCTGCAGCACCTTCTTACATGTCCAGCCACACCCACACCTGATGCCTATTCCGAGCCATACCTGGAGCTTGTTGGGTCCCTCATGTACGCCATGATGTGTACCCGACCTTAATTGGCATACCCTATCAATGTCCTCTCTCGCTATGTGGCTCCTGGACGCTTTACCGATCTTCACTAAATAGCAACGAAGCGAGTTTTGCGCTATCTCCAGGGCACCAAATCTCATGTCCTTGTTAGAGACTAAGGACGGAGTCTATGAAGATTGGGGGCCGAAATATCTCAAAATCTTTGGACTATATTTCTGGACAGAATTGTCGACTTCACAAGAAACGCCGTCGACGAACAACTCACTGATAGAATTCTTTCAATCTCGAGTATGCTGTAGCCCTTAACCGTGGCTATCTTTCCCAATTCGAATCGTATCAAAAGATGGAGTATAACTCGAGTTATGAATTTCGGCGCACTAGGGGGTATGCTGCCATAGAAACTTAACTCAATCACAATTTACTCACAAGTTCACACAAGAAAGTTAGAGTAACAAGAACCAGGTTGAAGGGGATGAGGAGGACGAGAGGGAAGGTCCCTAGGGAGTCCCCAAACAAGGAAACCCCATACCACACAATTCCCCTCTCTATAGGCACCCCAACTTTGACATTTGTCACTTTCCCAACCCATACCATCCACCTCACCCAACTTGGCCACACTTGCCAACCTGGTTTGGCTTCTCCCAACCACTTGGCATCATCTACAGTGATGGGGACGAATTTTCCAACCCCAAATAGTCTATACCCCATATGGAGTCACTCCACAAATTCCCATAGTCGCCGCACCACAACCATAACTACGAACGATCATAACTTTCTCGTTCTTGCTCCGATCGCGGCGATTCTCGGTTCGTTGGAAACCTCTTGAGCAGAGGAGTCACCTCAGATATCTGCTCAGGCCAAATAAAATTCACACATACTCAGAAAATCCAAACTACACCAATCACAGATTCTTGCACACACCACGCATGCAACGCACGAACATATGATGGGAGGCAGACAGACATGAATGCAAATAATAGCATCACATAACAGTCCTCACACATGGTGGTCTATCTCCTACTTGACTAGAGGGCTACAATGACTCCTCTTGGCAGGGCAAGGCAGCGCGCAGCAGGGAAAGGCAGCGTGTAGCAGCACGGGGCAGCGCACGAGTAGCTCGCGGGGCAGCGCAGGGTGCGCGGGGCAGCGCGTGGCAGCTCGCGGGGTAGCGCGGGGTGTGCGGGGCAGCACGTGGCAGCGCGCGAGACAGCGCACGGGGTTATGCGCGGGCTGTGCGGGCCGCACGGGCTGTGCGGACTACGTAGGCTGCGCAGGCTGGGCTGGTGCACGTTGGCATGCATGCGCTGGCGTGCGTGCGCTGGCAGCTGCGCGTGCTATGTGCGAGCGGGCTGGTGGCTGGCGGCTAGCTGGCTAGGCCTGGCTGGCTGGCTAGGGCTGGCTGGCTAGGGCTAGCTGGCTGGCTAGGGCTGGCTGGCTACGGCTGGCGGAAACGGTGGGAAGGGAGCGGGCTGGCCGGTGGGAACACTGGGAGCTACGGATGTAGGACGGACGGTGGGCGGAGCTACGGTCCTACGAGCTAACGAGCAATGATACCATCGCAGAAGTTAGAGCAGCGGAATGATGAGATTAGGCAGATGGGTGATACAAATGGGAACCCTAATGGTGTTATACCCTCTATAGCATGCCTCACTACAACCTACAACGTAAATACATAGTTTGACAATATTTTTGTATTTATGTGCGGATAACATGGGAACAAAAACTCGCAAAGTCTACTCGGTTCAGGCCCCTATATTCATAAAAAAAAATCCATCAGCATTTGTACCGCATTGTCATCGTACACATATATGTTTTGTATGTGTAGTTTGTAGGCTAGGCTGGATCACACTATAGATGGTATGCATGGGATGTTATATCTACCCCTCTGTATGCCCTCATGAGATTAATTCAGTTTGTTACATGGTATCCGATTAAGTTAGGTTTCTCGCATCCGCCCCACCTACCTCCCTAGCTGCTCTCGTGCCCTCACGACCCCCTCTAGTAGCCCCCTCTAGCACCCCCCCCCCCCCCCCCCTAGCGCCCTCTAGCGCCCCTAGCGGCCCCCTCTAGCGGCCCTATCGCACCCCATCGTCGCGCCCTGCTGTGCCCTGTCGAGTCCCAACCGCAGCCCCGTCACGCCCCAAACGCAGCCTTGTCGTGCCCCGCCGTTGCGCCGTGCCGCGCGCCTACTGCGTCATGCCGTGTGCCTACCGTGCGCCCTGCCGTGCCCTGCCGCGTGCCGTACTGCGTGCCCTGTCGCGCCTGCGATATAGGGTTTCTCTCTGCCTGACTGCCTCTGACTATCTTCTCATCCGCCTGTGGCTGTCCCCTCTAATCTGCTGCAGCTGTGCCCCTGCTCACTCCTGTCATGACGTCCTAGTTCATACTGTGCCTCGATGCGGAGGGGCGGGCGATCGACTTTGACGTGTGGCTACTCGACGTCACGCTCCACGTGCGGAGCCAGCGCCAGGATGACATCACATTGTACGCCCACGCGTCGGATGAGCTACCTGCCCCCCAGTGTCCTACTGCTCTTGCTGCTGAGCCAACACCGGAGGAGTGGGGCTCACCACGTGGCCCGACTTGCGTTCTCAGTTTGGGAGTCGTGTGACGCTGCTGCGCGACGTGAGGCTGCTGCTCTTAGTCGCCTCCTACCGCCGGCCAAGCGGGTACACTTTCGCCAGGTCGTGACGCTGGAGGCGTATCTTGAGGCTATTGTTGCTTGCTATTCCACCCCCTCCTTTGCTACTCTAGGGCGCCTCGTTATGCCTTTCCTCTTTCTTCCCTGATCTCTCTACTTTCTCCACTGTCGCCAACCTCACTATCCACCTGCGCTCTTTTGACGCTATTTTTGCGCTTCTTGCACTGCTGACGACCTTGCCGAGCACGCCCCCCCCCCCCCCCCCCCCCCCCCCCCCCCCCCCCCCCCCCATATATCTCACTCAGCACTTCCTAGCGGCCCGTCTCCCTGACCGCCTCGTTCCTACCCACGGTGTCAAGATAGTAACTTAACTTAGGAACCGGGTTTAGCTAGGGGCCTAGGCTTAGTAGCCTAGGCCAAGCGAGTGTCGAGGAGTTTGTACCAAGGAGAAAATGTCGTCAATGTGTTTTGTTCACTATAGCATACAAGTTACATATAGCAAACTAGCAAAGGCACCACCAACAGCAAAGAAACATAACTACACTAAAGCTAAAGCTACAGTCAGTTATAAACATATATAAACATATATCGCGACACACCCCCTTAACTGCCTACAGCACATAGCTAGAGGAAGTCACACCCCCTGAAGGGGTATTGCAGGCGCAGTGAAAAACGGCAGAGAGGTAAGTGAGGAGGAGGCGAGAGAGAGAGGGGAGAGGAGAGGAGATAAGAACAAAGGAGGAGGTGAGTGAGGGATGAGGAGAGGAGGTGGGGGGGTGGCCGCGGCGTCCCCTCTTACTAACCCCCTTTTACGAAGGGGGGGGTTGAGTGGGGGATGAGGAAAGGAGGTGGGGGGGTGGCCGCGGCGTCCCCTCTTACTAACCCCCACATCCCCACCCCCAATCAACCAACCCCCTTTAACCTCACCCCCCATTTCAACCGCCCCCTGGAACCGCACTCCCTCCCCCCCTTTCTTCCTCCAGACCCCTCCCCACCCACGATGGTCCCTATACAGTCCTTCACAGGTGGGGCTGCTGGTCACGGATGGGTCTGCTGGTCACTGGTGGGGCTGCTGGTCACTGGTGGGGCTGCTGGTCACTGGTGGGGCTGCTGGTCACAGGTGGGGCTGCTGGTCACAGGTGGGGCTGCTGGTCCTGGTGCTTGGTGCCGGCGTGACGGCGCTGGTGCCGGTGCTGGTGCTGGTGACTGGCTTTGGTGCTGGTGCTGGTGCTGGCAGCTGGCGCTGGTGCCTGGTGCTGGCGTGACGACGCTGAAGCTGGTGCTGGTGCTGGCGGCTGGCGCTCGTGCTGGTGCCTGCTGGCGCTGGCGCTGGTGCTGGTGCTTGGTGCTGGCATGACGGTGCTGGAGCTGCTGCTGGTGCTGGCGGCTGGCGCTGGTGCCTGGTGCTGGCGTGACGGCGCTGGAGCTGGTGCCTGGTGCTGGCAGCTGGCGCTGGTGCTGGTGCATGGTGCTGGTGTGACGGCGCTGGAGCTGGTGCCTGATGCTGGCGGCTGGCACTGGTGCTGGTGTGATGGCGCTGGTGCTGGCGGCTGGCGCTGGTGCAAGTGCCTGGTGCTGGGTCCGACAGCGGGTCCGACGATGGGTCCGTCGGCTCGCTTGCTTGCGTGCTCGCGGATCCGCTGGCTCTCCTGCTTGCGGGTCCGCAGGTCCGTTAGCTTGCTTGCTGGCGGGTCCGTTGGTGGACTTGCTGACGCGCGCAATGGCGGGTCTGCTGGCGGATCCGTCGGCGGGTCCGCTGGCTCGCTTGCTGGCAGGCTTGCGGGTCCGTTGGCGAGCTCGCTGGCGGGTCCGTCGGCGGGCTCGCTTGTCCGCTTGCGAGCTCGCTGGTGGGTCCGTTGGCGGAATCGTCGGTGGGTCCGTCGATGGGCTCGCTGGCGGATCCGTCGGCGTGCTTGCCATGGGCCGCGCACGCCATGGGCAAAACGCCACGAGCCTTGGCCGGACGTTGCGGGTTTACTAGCTACGAGCGGGGGACGTGAGAGAGACGGGTTGGTGGGCCCATAGTATTTGATAGGCTAGGAAATCTCTAGCTCTGATACCATGTCAAGATAGTTACTTAACTTAGGAACTGTGTTTAGCTAGGGGCCTAGGCTTAGTAGCCTAGGCCAAGTGGGTGTCGAGGAGTTTGTACAAAGGAGAAAATGTCGAGTATGTGTTTTGTTCACTATAGCACACAAGGTACATAGAAACATTCATACTATAACTACACTAAAGCTAAAGCTACAGGCAGTTATAAACATTCATACTTATATATATATATATATCGCGACACACGGCGCCTCCTCGCCATGCACCCCATGCGCCTCACTATTGATCTCTTTGTGTCACTAAGATCGAGACCCACCTTCACACCATCATCTCCACCACTGGTGCGATAGTCCCCCCCCATCTTTGATGGGTGCGCTCTGCCCCAGCTACCTACCGCAGCTGCCTCTGCTCCTGTTGCTGATCCTACTACTACAGTGGAGATCGTCGCCGTCTTTACTGCTTTTGGTGGGTGGGGACAGCGCGAGGGTGGTCGTGGTCGTGGAGGATGTGGAAGTACTGGTACGTTGAAGGGTGCTGACGCTGGGAGTGCTGGTTCTGGGGGTGCTGCCACAGGAGGTGCTGGTACTGGGGGTGCGACGGCGACTCGGCAAAAATAGCAGCAGCAGCCGCAGCAGCAGTCGCAGCAACAGTAGTAGCAGCAGCAGCAGCAGCAGTAGCAGCAGCAGCTCCAGCAGTGGGTCTCCCAGCGGCAGCGGGGACCTGCTGGCTCGGAGAGAGGTGGCCGCGGTAGCGGGTCTGATGGCTGGGCGTCATGTGGCCTCCCCACTGGGCCCTGCTAGTGCCAGATTCAGTCTGGTCCTCGGCGAGGCACCGTCTGCGGGCGCACCGGTCACTCCATTGCGCGCTGCTTCCTCTCTCTCTCTCTCTCTCTCTCTCTCTCTCTCTCTCTCTCTCTCTCTCTCTCTCTCTCTCTCTCTCTCTCTCTCTCTCTCTCTCTCTCTCTCTCTTTCTCTCTTTCTCTCTACCTCTATGGGCGTGACATGCCCTTGTGCTCCGTGAACAGCCTCGAGATCGACCGTCGTGTGGTCTGGCCTTCATGGTGGGCTTGAAAGCCTTGCCCCCGTGTACACTCGCACGTGTCCACGCACGTGGGCAAGTTGCGGTTGCATGATTGCTATCTTGGGTTTGTTTGTTTTTTTTGTTTTTTGTTTTTTTTTTGCATTGCATTGCATTGCATTGCATGGCTTGGCTTGCACCTAGTGGGGCCAAATGTTCTATGCAATGTGGTGCGCGAGAAAAAACAAGAGAGGAAGACAACGCTTTTTCTCTTTCTCTCTCTCTCTCTCTCTTTTCTCTCTCTCTCTCTCTCCCTCTCTCCCTCTCTCTCCCTCTCTCTCTCTCTCTCTCTCTCTCTCTCTCTCTCTCTCTCTCTCTCTCTCTCTCTCTTTGTTTTTAAGACGTGTGTGTGAACAACCACACAATGCACAATCCTCCATGCTGTTTCTTGGGTCCTCCTGGACCTTGATGGGTCTCTTGATGCATGATGAGGCTCACGCGTCCCTTGATTTCGTATTAAGGTGCATGAACCTTTTGTCAGAATCCTAGTCACTAGACCACTGGGATAAAAGGGCTTGTTTCAGTAGCGGGTCAGTGCGCCCATAACCCCCCAGGCTAACAGGCCTGTAACCCCCCAAGGATCAATCGTGGATCTCACAGTGCAAGTCTTCTGACACCCCCCCACACTGGGAGGTCCAGGACTCGGCACATTGACAACGGCCTACATGTGCATACACCGGGATTCGAACCCGAGACCTCTCTGATACCATGTCAGAATCCCAACCACTAGACCATTGGGATAAAAGGGCTTGTTAAGTAGCGGGTCAGTGCGCCCATAACCCCCCAGGCCAACATGCCTGTAACCCTTCCCTAGGATCAATTGGGGATCACCAGTGGACCTCTGACACCTTTCCGCTCGATTTTTCTCACCCTTTTTTTCTTCTTCTTCTTCTTCTTCTTCTTCTTCTTCTTCTTCTTCTTCTTCTTCTTCTTCTTCTTCTTCTTCTTCTTCTTCTTCTTCTTCTTCTTCTTCTTCTTCTTCTTCTTCTTCTTCTTCTTCTTCTTCTTTGCTTTGCACTGGTTTTTTGCTGGTTGCCCACATCATAATGCAGCCCATCTTTGAGCCTAAGGTACCAAATTGAAGTAAAACAACAAACACTTCCATAGGCAACTTATCATCACACAATAACCATTTCTTGCAAAAGTACACAAATGCACCAATAGCTATTGGCCCCTAGGGCTCCTCCTTAGGCTGCTCCTCAGCCTTACACCCCCTGGTGCAGCCCCGTTATGTCCCTTTGACATAAGGGGAAAGGGCTCCGCACTTTGGTCCCTCACAGCACGGGTGTGGGGCCTTGGCCTCCACGCCCCCCCATGGGGCAGGCGTTCGCCATGTGGCCGGGCTGGCCGCAGCGAAAACAGGTACCCTTGAAGGTCCTTTCCTGGCAAGAGCCTTGCCCGGAGCCTTTGTTGCCGAGTTCGCCGGCGTTGAGGCTGTGAGAAGGATTGAAAAAAGAATGAATAAACTAGGAAATGAGATGGGTACAAATAGAAAACACATAAGTGTTGTACCCTCTAAGAGCTACCCCACTACAGCCTAAATAGACCATAGCAGATATAAGTTTGACACACCCCCATAGGCAAAGTGGGGGAGAACAAGAGGTCACAAGACCAGTCAAGAAAAAGCAAAGCAAGCTCAGGGTGGATCACAAAGTCACCACACAGTCTGAGCACAAGCAAAGGGCCACAAGGCCAGTTCACATGCAGAGTTATATAAAGGAAAGCAAACAGTACAGTGAACACAACCTAGCAAGTGTAAGCATGCAGGTATAAGTATATAGAGTACAGTACAAGCAGAGTCAAGAAGTCAACAAGTGAGGCACAGTAGGTACAAGGCCTAACACAGTACAGAAACGCTGATGATCACAAGGCTGAAGTGCCTTGGTGAAAACATCAGCAGTGTTGGCCTGAGAGGCCACGTAAGCAAGACGAAGCTGGCCACGCTGCTGCAACTCTCGAGCAAGGAAGTAGCGCAGAGCAATGTGCTTCGTTCTGTGCTCCAGTCTGTGCTCTTGAAACAAGGCCAGCATGGCCTTGTTGTCGACGTACAGAACTGGAGGAGAACGAGGCGCCTCTCCCAAGTCGGTCAGCAGGTAGGTGAGCCAGTGAAGCTCCTGTGCAGCCATGGCCCCAGCGTAGATCTCAGCCTCACAACTGGAGCTGAGAACAGAAGAAGAGCGGGTAGACCGCCAGGAGACAGAACCGGAGCCAAGGCTGAAGGTGTAACCCTGTGACGACCGCTGCGTAGCCAAGTCGTCAACCCAGGAGGCGTCAGCGTGACCAGTGAGGACAACTCGAGCCCGTCCTCCAAGCACGAGCCCCATGCCCGATGTACTGCACAAGTATCGCAACACCCTCTTCGCAGCATCCCAGTGCACCTTTCGGTGTCTGCCGGGAGCCACGTAGCGAGCCAGAAGGCTGAGAGGGTATGCGAGGTCAGGTCGTGTGCAAGTCATCAGGTACATGAGGCAGCCCACAAGCTCTGGATACGGGCCACTCGGCTCTACGGACTCGTCCGAAGGTGGAGCTGAGAGCGAGTGACCGGTAGGCAGAGGAGTGGACTGTGGCGAGGAGTACGTGAAGCCGAAGCGCTAAAGGACCTGCTGCACCATGTGTGACTGAGTCAAGGTAATGGTGCGCTGTGCTCTGTCCCGGGTGATCCGCAAGCCAAGATAGCTTGTGAGCTCACCCAGGTCTGTGCACGTGTGTCTCTTCTGCAGCTCGGACTTCACGTGGGCGAGTGCCTCCGTGTCAGCAGTAGCAAAGACAAGGTCGTCTACGTACACAAGAACGTAGAACGGCAGCAGAGTAGCGTCAGTGCGTAGAAACAGAGAAGGGTCAGCAGTGGAAGGAGCAAAACCAAGAGCAGCAAGAGTCGTCCTGAGCGTGTCGTGCCACTCACGGGGCGCCTGGCGGAGACTGTAGACTGGCCGCCGGAGGCTCCACTGGGTACCAGGAGGAAACGACCCAGTGAAGCCAGGTGGGCGGCGCAGCCAGATCTCCTCGTGCAGGCTGCCCTGTAGGAAGGCTGTGCTGAAGTCAAGCGAGTGGAGCTCGTAGTCACACTGAGCAGCTACGTGCAGCAGTACTCGAAGAGTGGTCATCTTCGGGGTAGGGGAGAAGGTCTGAAAGAAGTCAACTCCCTGTCGCTGACTGAAGCCATGTGCAACGTAACGCGCCTTGAAGGCAGGCGGAGAACCCGGCGGCCGCTTCACCCTGAAGATCCACATGCCACTGACGATGTTCGCCCCAGGTGGGGGAACCTCGTCTACGTAGGTGCCTGTGGACTTCCAGGAAGCCATCTCTGCGTCCATGGCTGCCTGCCACTGAGAGGAGTAGGGACCCTCTATCGCCTCTGCATAAGAGCGCGGGGTCGGGATGTCTAGTGCATCCGGGTCTCCCTCAGGGGCAAGCAGCATGGACACGAGATGAGGTGAAGCAGCAGCAAAGCACTCAAGGTCCTCCTGCCTGTCCTCAAGGACGTCCGTGCCAAGAGCACACTCACCCCCGACGGACGGAGGACAGACAGACGCAGACGCAGCAACAAGACTAGTGGCGTAATCTAGGCGACAGGCTGCAGCAAAGTCAACAAGCTCAGCAACAAGAGCAGACGCAGCAGAGGACTCAAACAGAGGGTCAGTGACAGCAGTGGCCAGAAAGCGCGTGACAGTAGGACTAGCAGCACGATGGGAGTCAGACTCCGGGTCCGGACCGTCAGGAAGAGAGGACGCAGGAGGAGAGGGCAGAGGGACACGCTGTGAAGCAGTAGAAGGACGCAGTGTCATAGAGTGAGTGCCTGGGACAGGAGGAAGACGTGGACGCGAAACACGACCAGCGCGAACAGTGCGGACAGGCGACGCAGAACGAGACGCAGGCGACACAGGACGCGACTCAGGCTCACGACGCTCCGTAAGACCTCTAGTAGGACCAGAGTAAGGAGAAGGACCAGGCAGGGGGGGGGGCGGCTGCAACTGCGACTGAGACTGGACAGGCGGTGGACTCAGGAAAGGAGGAGGAGGACCAGGAGAAGGCGGGGAGCCAAGAACCTGCTGAAGGAGGGGAACGTAGTACGGTTGCGGCCGCGCAGCGCCTCGAGAAACAGCAGAGACAGAACCGGTACCCTCAGCCCCAGGGTCTCCAGTCCCAGCAGCACCTCCAGCAGCTCCAGCACCAGCACCAGCAGCACCTCCAGCAGCTCCAGCACCAGCACCACCTCCAGCAGCACCAGCACCTCCAGCAGCTCCAGTAGCACCTCCAGCACCTACAGCACCAGCAGCACCTCCAGCAGCTCCAGCACCAGCAGCACCTCCAGTAGCTACAGGAGCACCTCCAGTACCTACAGCACCAGCAGCACCTCCAGCACCAGCACCACCTCCAGTAGCTCCAGTCGCACCTCCAGCACCTCCAGCAGCTCCAGCACCAGCAGCACCTCGACAGCGCCGAGAGTACCACTCACGAAGCCGCTGTGGAGAGAGGGGCTCCTGCCGCGACGGGACACCCAGAGCACCTCCAGACTCAGCACCCCCAGTCTCAGCACCCCCAGTCTCAGCACCCCCAGTCTCAGCACCCCTAGCAGCACCTGAGTCGACAGCTACCTCGACCGGCTCGGCAGGGTCTACCTGGGACACACCTGAGGGGGCAGGACCCTGGGGGGGGAGGGGGTCTACCAGGGGAGTACCTGGTGCGAGGAAGAGCGGCGGGGGGGGGGGAGAGGCAGTGCGGTAGGGAAAGAGACGGTAGTACGACACCGACTCGTCGAACCTGACGTCCTGAGAGGACAGAACACGACGCGAGGTGGGGTGGTAGAACTGCCACCCGGGTGCGTCAGGAGGGAAGCCAAGGAAGACACAGGGAACGGCACGGGAGGACAGCTTGTCCGCAGTAGTATCGCGGACAAAAGCTCGAGATCCCCAGACACGAAACGCGGACGCATCGCCAACCTTCCCCGTCCACCGCAGAGTAGGTGTGGTCTCCGGCAAGGAGACACGAGGCTGAAGGTTGATCTGATGCGCCGCGTACTGAACCGCGAACGGCCACAGAAAATGGGGAGCAGCCGCATGGATCATGGACGTACGAGCGACGTCCATGACCATGCCAATGCGGCGCTCAGCAATCCCATTTTGCTGCGGGGAGGCCGGAAGCGTGAACGTCTGGCGGATGCCCTCCAAACGACAGAAGGCCCTCAGGAGGTCGGAGGAAAACTCCTCGCCTCTGTCCGAGTGCAGGCGCATAACAGGAAGGTCTGAGCCGAAACTCTCACTGAGCTGGCGACGAGCACCGCGGATCCAGTCGATGAACACCTCAGTGACCTCACCCTTGCTGCGCAAGGGGAAGACTGTGGTGTAACGCGAGTAGTCGTCAACGACCAGGAGGAAGTAGCGCTCGTGACCCTGTCCACGGACGCGGGCTGGGCCCCACACGTCCATGTGAAGAGTCTGCAGAGGGGCCTCAGTCGGAGGAAACGAGGAGGAGTGAGGGGCGGCGCGCTGCCGGCCCTCGACACAAGGAACACAGGTGGGGGCAGGCCCCGGAGGAAAGGGAGGGAGGGACCTGGGTAGACCCGAGACAAGGGCACGGGAGGCCATACCTCGAAGACGAGGCAGGGAGGGGTGACCAAGGCGGTGGTGCCAAAGGAGAGTCTCGTGTGCCAAAGGACGACACGAGAAGGGGGCAGACGCAGGACTAGACTTGGACGCGGCAGCAAACACCTGAATGGACGCAGCTACCTGACCAGACGCAGAGACCGGAGGAGGCGCAGTAGTCAGTGTGTACAGACTCGACCCTGGCCGACGGGTGAACGTGGCCAGGTGACGGCCCGTCCGAGAGCAAGTGCAGTGGGTCACACGCTGACCTCCAGGGGTGAACTGGCCAACCCACGCGTCCTGGAGGTCAGCTCCACTCACCAGGTTCGTAGAGAACGAGGGGAGGTGGAGTCCCGACAACAAGCCCGACGGGGCCGCAGGACACGGTAGGACAGTGGAGGAGTGTGCAAGTACTGGGCCCCCGGAGGGGTCAGCAAGGGAGACCGCAACAGGCCGACGGAGCGGCGTGAGCGTGGTGCTGTCTCTAAAGAAAGAGCGCGAAGCACCAGAGTCAAGTGTGAAGGTGTGCAAGGACTCAGTAGGTGCAGTGCCTGAGAGAGGAGACGTACCAGCACCTGGAGCAGCAGACGCACTAGCACCTAGAGCAGCAGCCGCACTAGCACCTAGAGCAGCAGCCACAGTGCCCGGGTCGGGCGGGACACGCAGGTAACAGTCACCCTCAGTAATATCAGCAAGGGCATACATGGCAGCAAGGATAGCATCAAAGTCTAGATCAAAGATAGGCACATTCTGCAGAAGCAGATCATGCCAACGAGGAAGCTCAACAGCGTCAGGAAACTGGGTACGCCAAGCGTCAGTCAGGCGGCCGAAGCAGCGCTGCGTGGTGTGTGGGAGACCACACACCTCCCCACTACGAGTGCCTGTGCGAAGAACGTACGTGCAGGGACCTGCACCCCCAGACCTCCCACGCCCAGCGTACCACTCACGAAGCTGCTGAACAGACGGGGTCTCACGGGTGCGCAGCTGCTGCTGACGCTGGCCGCCACCAAGGCCTCCACGCTGCGTGGCTGCACCGCGACCAGCACCACCTCCTCCGCTACCTCCACCACCGCTGCCGCCGCCTCCACCGCCTCCGCCACCGCCTCCACGGCCTCCACTGCCGCCACCGACGCCCCCACCCCCGGGACCACCCCCACCATCACCTCCACCTCCTCCACCGCTTCCTCCACCGCCCCCTCCACCACCCTTGCTTCCCTTGCCCTTGCCAGTGCGGCGTCGCCCACTAGGGGCAGACGCAGCGCCGACCTCCTCAGTGCCAACGAGGTCGACAGCAGCAGCAGAGGCAACAGAGGGGAGAAGGGGGACGGGAACACCCCTCAAAGAAGGGGGTGCGACGGTCGCCGCGAGAAGCCCCAACAGCTAAGATACTCTTCTCAGCTGCAGCAAGGCGCTCCTCTAGCAAGTCGACAGTCAGCTCGGTAGGACAAAGGGAGAGAAAGTGATCCCTGACTGAGGAGAGAGAGTCAGGGAGGCGGGTGACTAGGTAGTAAAGGGTGATGTACATGGGGGGGGAGTTCGTGGGAAGAAACTCAGTGGGAAGGGCAGTGCGGTAGCGAGCGTCACTAGTGTGGAGGTGAGCAACTAGGTCAGCAACTGTGGCAAAGGCGGCAAGGTCAGGAAAAAGGTACGGCAGCATGAGGCGGCTGTGGCTCGGCAGCGCGGCGCTCTTACCAGGGGAGAGGCTGGGGCAGGGCCGGGGTAGGGCCGGGGCAGTTCAGGAGCAGGGCCGGGGCAGGGCCGGGGCAGTTCAGGAGCAGGGCCGGGGCAGGGCCGGGGCAGGGCCGGGGCAGAGCCGGGGCAGGGCCGGGGCAGGGCCGGGGCAGAGCCGGGCCAGGGCCGGGGCAGTTCAGGGGCAGGGCCGGGGCAGGGCCGGGGTAGTTCAGGAGCAGGGCCGGGGCAGGGCCGGGGCAGGTCAGGAGCAGGGCCGGGGCAGGGCCGGGGCAGGGCCGGGGCAAAGCCGGGCCAGGGCCGGGGGAGTTCAGGGGCCGGGCCGGGGCAGGGCCGGGGCAGTTCAGAAGCAGGGCCGGGGCAGTGCCGGGGCAGAGCCGGGGCAGGGCCGGGGCAGGGCCTGGGCAGGGCCTGGGCAGGGCCGGGACAGGGCAGGGGCGAGGCCGCGACAGGTCCGGGGCAGGGCCGTGGCCGGGCCGCGGCAGTGCAGGAGCAGGGCCGGGGCAGAGCTGCGACAGGGCTGCAGCAGGGCCGGCGCAGGGCCTGACGGGGCCTGACGGGGCCGTACGGGGCCTCTAACGGGGCCTTACGGGGCCTCTAACGGGGCCTTACGGGGCCGTACGGGGCCTAACGGGGCCTTAAACGGGGCCTGACGGGGCCTTACGGGGCCTTACGGGGCCTTAAACGGGGCCTGACGGGGCCTTACGGGGCCTTATGGGGCATTACGGGGCCTTAAACGGGGCAGTAAACGAGGCCTTACGGGGCCTGAAGGGGCCTTACGGGGCCTTACGGGGCCTTACAGGGCCTTACGGGGCCTTACGGGGCCGTAAATGGGGCCTTACGGGGCCTTACGGGGCCTTACGGGGCCTTAAACGGGGCCGTAAATGGGGCCTTACGGGGCTTTACGGGGCCTTACGGGGCCGTACGGGGCCTTACGGGGCATTAACAGGGGCCGTAAACGGGGCCTTACGGGGCCTAACGGGGCCTTACGGGGCCGTAAACGGGGCCTTAAGGGGCCTTACGGGGCCTTACGGGGCCGGAAAAAAGGGGCCTTACGGGGCGGGCGCTGGCTCTAAGGGCAGGCGCAGGGGCTGCGACGGGCCTCGAAGGGAAGGCACGACGCGCGCGTCGAGCAGGCAGTGACAAATTTCAGTGGTGGGCCCTTTTTAAAGATTCTCGAAACTAGCTCTATAACATGTGAGAAGGATTGACAAAAGTATGAATAAACTAGGAAATGAGATGGGTATTAATAGAAAACACATAAGTGTTGTACCCTCTAAGAGCTACCCCACTACAGCCTAAATAGACCATAGCAGATATAAGTTTGACAGAGGCCACCCCCGCGGGTGGGACGGTTGTACCGTATCGCCCCGGATTTAAGCGCAGGCCTATTAAAAGCGCATGCGCTTGTATCTGGAGCAATGCGCTTATGGCCGATCCTAAATTATAAGCGCACCCCCTGTAAAACCCTGTTTTATTATAAGCGCATGCATAATTGAACCTGCTAAACACAGTAACGAGTTTAAAAATTGAAGCGAGCATAATTTCTTAATCGCTTCGTTTGACTCGCGAAGACCCCAGAAGCTGCGCGTCAGGTCAAGATGTGCTGGCATAGGGGCAAACTGACATGCCTTTGCCCCTGTGTGTTGGAAAAAAATCGGTAGCGCGCGATTATGATTCCTGGCGCTATAAAATTTCGCCTCGATTGGAATGGTACGACTGAGATGTACATTTTGATGCTAAAAAAATATATATCTGTAAAACTAACGAACGAGAATGAATGAACTATGAAAGACTTGGGTACAAGTACTAACCCTAATTGAGTTGTACCCCTTGTGGGCTACCCCACTATAGCCTACACAAATGTAAGCACTATAACATTCAGACACACCCCCATAGGCAAAGTGGGGGAGAACAAGTGGTCACAAGACCAGTCAA
Source organism: Closterium sp. Naga37s-1 (assembly GCA_947471745.1). Classification (NCBI taxonomy): domain Eukaryota; kingdom Viridiplantae; phylum Streptophyta; class Zygnematophyceae; order Desmidiales; family Closteriaceae; genus Closterium; species Closterium sp. Naga37s-1. The sequence continues at coordinate 558,001 of CANJKZ010000069.1, forward strand.
GAAAAGCAAAGCAAGCTCAGGGTGGATCACAAAGTCACCACACAGTCCGAGCACAAGCAAAGGGCCACAAGGCCAGTTCACATGCAGCGTTATATAAAAGAGAACAAACAATACAGTGATCATACCCTAGCAAGTGCAAGCATGCAGGTATATATATAGATCACAGTACAAGAAAAGTCACGCAATGAGCAAGTGAGGCAAAGTAGGCACAAGGCCTAGCACAGTAGAGAAGCGCTGATGATCACCAGGCGGAAGTGCCTTGGTGAATATACCAACAGTGTTGGCCCTAGTGGCCACTTACGTAAGACGAAGCTGGCCACGCGGCTGCAACTCTCGAGCAAGGAAGTATCGCAGAGCGATGTGCTTTGTTCTGTGCTCCAGTCTGTGCTCCTGACACAAGGCAATCATGGCCTTGTTGTCTACGTACAGAACTGGAGGCGAACGAGGCTGCTCTCCCAAGTCAGTCAGCAGGTAGGTGAGCCAGCGTAGCTCCTGTGCAGCCATGGCCCCTGCGTAGATCTTAGCCTCACAACTGGAACTGAGAATCGAAGACGAGCGGGTAGACCGCCAGGAAACAGAGCCAGAACCGAGGCTGAAGGTGTAACCCTGTGACGACCGCTGCGTAGCTGAGTCGTCAACCCAAGAAGCGTCTACGTGACCAGTGAGGACAACTGGACCTTGTCCTCCAAGCACAAGCCCCATGCCCGACGTACTGCACAAGTAGCGCAACACCCTCTTAGCGGCCTCCCAGTGCTCTGGTCGGTGTCTCCCGGGCGCAATGTAGCGTGCCAGGATGCTAAGAGGGTAGGCAAGGTCAGGTCGAGTGCAGGTCATCAGGTACATGAGGCAGCCCACAAGCTCTGGATACAGGCCACTCGGCTCTACGGACTCGTCCGAAGGTGGAGCTGAGAGTGAGTCACCGGTAGGCAGAGGGGTGGACTGTGGCGAGGAGTACCGGAAGCCGAAGCGCTGAAGGACTTGATGCACCATGTGTGACTGAGTCAGGGTGATGGTGCGCCGTGCTCTGTCCCGGGTGATCTGCAAGCCAAGATAGTTGTGCAGCTCACCCAGGTCAGTGCAGGTGTGTCTCTTCTGCAGCTTCGACTTCACAAGGGCCAGTGCCTCAGTGTCAGCAGTGGCAAAGACCAAGTCGTCGACGTACACGAGAACGTAGAACGGCGGCAGCGACGTGTCGGTGCGTAGAAACAGCGACGGGTCAGCAGTAGAAGGAACAAACCCAAGAGCCGCAAGCGTCATCCGCAGTGTGTCGTGCCACTCGTGAGGCGCCTGGCAGAGACCGTAGACTGGTCGCCGGAGGCTCCACTGGGTACCAGCAGGAAACGACCCAGTGAAGCCAGGTGGGCGGCGCAGCCAGATCTCCTCGTGCAGGCCGCCCTGCAAGAAAGCTGTGCTGAAGTCAAGAGAGTGCAGCTCGTAGTCACGCTGAGCGGCGATGTGCAGCAGTACCGGAAGAGTAGTCATCTTCGGGGTAGGGGAGAAGGTATGGAAGAAGTCAACTCTCTGTCGCTGACTGAAGCCTCGTGCAACGTAACGAGCCTTGAAGGCAGGCGGAGAACCCGGCGGCCGCTTCACCCTGAAAATCCACATGCCATCGACTATGTTCGCCCCAGGAGGGGGAACTGCGTCGACGTAAGTGCCTGTGGACTTCCAGGATGCCATCTCTGCGTCCATGGCTGTCTGCCACTGAGAGGAGTAGGGACCCTCTATCGCCTCTGCGTAAGAACGTGGGGTCGGGATGTCTAGTGCATCCGTGTCTCCCTCGGGTGCAATCAGCATGGACACAAGATGAGGTACAGCACCTGCAAAACACTCAAAGTCCTCCTGCATGTCCTCAAGGACGTCCGTGCCAAGAGCACACTCACCCCCGACGGACGGAGGACAGTCAGACTCAGACTCAGCAACAAGACTAGCGGTGTAGTCGAGACGAAAGGCAGCAGCAAAGTCAACGAGCTCAGCAACTAGGGCAGACGCAGCAGCAGACTCAAACGAAGGGTCAGTGACACCACTGGCTAGAAGACGAGGGACAGTAGGACTGGCAGCACGAACTAAGTCTGACTCTGGGTCCGGACCGTCAGCAAGAGAGGACGCAGGAGGAGACGGCAGGGGGACACGCTGTGGAACAGAGGAAGGACGAAGTGTCATATGGTGCGTGCCGGGGACAGGAGGAGGACGCTAACATTGAACACGACGACCAGTGCGAACAGGTGAGGCAGGACGAGACACAGGCTCACGACGCTCTGTAAGACCTCCGGTCTGCTCAGTGTAAGGAGAAGGAGCAGGCCGTGGGGAGGCTAGCTGTAACGGCGGCTGCGACTGGTTAGGCGGTGGACACAGTAAGGGAGGAGTGAGGCCAGTAGAAGACGGGAGACCAAGAACCTGCTGAAGCTGGGCGACGAAGTACGGTCGCGGCCGTCTAGTGTCTCCAGAACCAGCACCAACAGCACCAGCACCCCAAGGGCCAGCGCCTCCAGCTCCGGTGTCTCCAGCTCCATCTCCTGCAGCACCACCAGCTCCAGCAGCACCAGCTCCACCAGCTCCAGCTCCAGTGCCTCCAGCTCAACCTCCTGCAACACCTCTAGCTCCAGCAGCTCTAGTACCTCCAGTACGAGCACCTTTGGGACCAGCGGCTCCAGTAACTCCAGCAGCTCAAGCTCCAGCGCCTCCAGCTCCAACTCCTGTAGCACCTCCAGCTCCAGTAGCTCCACTCCGAAGGCGCGTGCGCCGAGCAAACCACTCGCGCAGCTGCGGTGGAGAGAGAGGCTCCCGCCGCGACAAGGTATTCGCTGGACCTCCAGGAGACAAAGTACCCCTAGGCGCAGCACCCCCAGACTCCGCACCCTCAGACTCAAATTCCCTAGGCTCCACACCCTCAGGCTCAACACCCCCAGGCTCCGCACGCTCAGGCTCAGCACCCCCATGCTCCGCACCCCCAGGCTCAGCCCCCCCAGACCTGGCACCCTCAGACTCAGCACCCCCAGCCTCCGCACCCGCAGGCTCAGCACCCCCAGGCTCAGCACCCCCAGACGCAGCACCTCTAGCAGCACCTAAGTCTACAGCGACCTCAACAGGCACAGTACCAAGGAGTGGGTCTACCTGAGACACACCTGAGGGAGCAGGACCCTGAGGGGGGAGGGGGTCGACCGGAGGGGGACCTGGAGCAAGGAAGAGCGGCGGGGGCGGGGGAGGGGCAGAGCGGTAGGGGAAGAGACGGTAAAAGGGAACGGACTCGTCAAACGTGATGTCCTGAGAGGGGAGGACACGGCGCGAGGTGGGGTGGTAAAACTGCCAGCCAGGCTCGTCAGGGACAAAGCCAAGGAAGACGCAAGGAATAGCGCGGGCGGAGAGCTTGTCCGCGGACGTATCGCGGACAAAGGAACGAGAACCCCAGACCCGGAACTCCGACGCATCGCCAACCTTCCCCGTCCAACGCAATGTAGGCGAGGTCTCCGGCAAGGAGACACGGGGCCAGAGGTTGAGTTGATGCGCAACGTACCGGACCGCAAACGGCCACAGAAAATGGGGAGCAGCCGCATGGATCATGGAGGTACGAGCGACCTCCATGACTAAGCCAATGCGACGCTCAGCAATCCCATGTGGCTGCGGTGAGGCTGGAAGCGTGAACGAATGGAGGATGCCCTACCCACGACAAAAGTCCCGCAAGAGGTTGGAGGAGAACTCACCACCTCTGTCAGAGTGCAGACGCAGGACAGGAAGATCCTGGCGGAACCGCTCACGGAGCTGGAGACGGACTGCGCGGATCCAAGGGATCAAGACATCAGGGACCTCACCCTTGCTGCGCAAGGGGAAGACTGTGGTGTGTGTAGTCGTCAACAACCAGTAGAAAGTAGCACTCACGGCCCTATCCACTGACGCGGGCTGGGCCCCACACGTCCATGTGGAGAGTCTGCAGGGGAGAAGTCGTCGAGGGAAACGAGGAGGAGTGAGGAGCGGCGTGCTACCGCCCCTCGATGCAAGGGAGGCAGGGCGGGGCAGGGGAGGGCGGGAGGGGAGGCAGAGACCTGGGAAGACCAGAAACAAGGAGGCGGGAGTGCATGCCATGAAGGCGTGGCAGGGAGGGGTGACCAAGGCGGTGGTTCCACAGGAGAGTCTGGTGTGACAGGAGGCGACACGAGCAGGGGGGTGCTACCAGACCTGACGCGGACACCTGGGCAGACGCAGCTTCCTGAGGAGGCTCGGTAGCCAGGGTGTAAAGACTCGACCTAGGCCGATGGGTGAACGTGGCCAGGTGACGGCCCGTCCGTGTACACGTGCAAATCGACACACGCTGACCCCCAGGAGTGGTGGTAGTGACCATCGCTTCTTGGAGGGCAGCGGTACTCACCAACTTCGTAGAGAACGAGGGGAGTTGAAGACCTGAGAGAAAGCCGGACGGAACCGCCATACACGGGAGAACAGTGGAAGAACGGGCAAGAACTGGGCCCCTTGAGGGGTCAGCCAATCTGACCGGTACAGTTGCAGAGAGAGGAGTGAGGGTGGTGCTGTCGCAAAAGAAACAGCGGGAAGCACCTGAGTCAAGTGTAAAGGTGTGCAAAGCCTCAGGAGGCGCAGTACCAGGGAGAGGAGACTCACTAGCACCTAGAGCAGCAAAAGCTATACCTGGGTCAGGCGGCACACACAGGTAACAGCCACCCTCAGCACTAACAGACAAGGCATACATAGCAGCAAGGATAGCATCATAGTCAAGATCAAAGATATCAACTCCAGACCTAAGCAGCTCTGCCCAGCGGGGGTGCTCGACCTCGTCACCAAACTCTGCGCGCCAAGCGTCTTCTAGGTGGAAGAAGCAGCGGTGCTGAGTGTGAGGCTTCCCGCATGTCTGACCAGCATGGTCACCCATGCGAATGACATACGGGCAGCTAACACTACCCCCAGACGCCCCACGCTGAGAAAACCGCTCACGAAGCTGTTGAGGCGAAGGGTTCTCGCTCCGACGGTGTTGCTGCTTCCGCTGGCCACCGCCAGAACCTCCCCTCTGAACAGCTCCACCACGACTGCCACGACTCCCACTGCCGCCACTACCGCCACTCCTGCTACCACCGCCGCCACCAAAGCCCCCTCTCCCGCCACCACTCCCACCGCTGCCACCACCTCCACTACCTCCACTACCTCCACCACCTCCACTGCCGCCCCCACTACCACCCCCGCTGCCACCTCCACTACTCCTGCCACCCTTGCCCTTGTTGCTGCGGCGCTTCCCACTAGCAGAAGCAGCCCCGACATCCTCAGCACCAAGGACGTCAACAGCACCAGCAGAGGTGTAGGAGGGGGAAAGGGGGGAGGGGGAACACCCCTCAAAGAAGGGCGTGCGAGGAGTGCCACGAGTGGCACCTACACTGACTACACTAGTCTCAACTGCAAGGAGGTGCTGCTCGAGCAGGTCAACAGTGAGGTCTGTGGGGTCGAGTGCGAGAAAGTGGTCCCTGACTGCGCGAAGAGAGTCAGGGAGGCGGGTGACTATGAAGTAGAGAGTGATGTACATCGGGGGGGGGGGGGGGGGGGGGGGGGGGGGTTCCTGTCAAGGAACTGGGCTGGGAGTGCAGCGCGGTAGCGAGCGTCGCTAGTGGGAAGGTGGGTAACAAGGTCCTCTACTGTGGCAAAGGCGGACAGCTCGGGAAAAAGGTAGGGCAGTAGGAGACGGCCTAGAGCAGCAGTGGTAGGGGAGGAGTAACGGGCGACTACAACGTCGTACAGTGCTTTAGCCGTCTTGTGCTGTCCGAAGTGAGCGCATTCGGCTAACGGTAGGTGGTTGCGAATGGCTAAGCGGGCAGCAGCATCACGGGTAAGTCAGTGTGAGCGAATCGCACTGTTAGTTGTGGCGGGAGGGGCGAGTGAGGCTCCAGACGTGTGGTCAAAAAACGAAACGCTGTCCCTAGAGTCGCTCAGTAGGTACAGCTGTAAGTCGTCGAGCCACGTGTCGAACTGGATCGGACGGCCCTCATGATCAAACGTGAGAACACGGAGAGAAGCCATAGCAGAGCAGCACACAGGGCAGAGCAGGGCGGTGCACAGCAGGGCGGGCAGCAACCATGCAGTGCACGGATTGCAGAGGAGGCGACAAGCGAGCAGCAAGGGGAGGCTAGCGGGCTGCAAGGGGTGGCGCGTAGGCTGCAGGACGGGCGGCTCGCGGCCTGCAATGGGCGGGAAGCGAGCTGCAGGGGCGGCGAGCTGGTTGCAGGCAGGCAGCAAGCGTGCTGCAGGGGCGGCAGGCGGGCCGTAATTGGGCGGCAAGTGGGCTGCAGGGGCGGCGGGCGTGCCGCAAATGGGCGGCGCGCGGGCTGCAGGGGCGGCGGGCGGGTCGCAAGCAGGCGGCGCGCTGGCTGCAGGGGCGGCAGGTAGGCCGCAGGTGGGCTGCGCGCAGGCTGATGGGATGGCGGGCGGGCCGTAAGCGGGCAGCGCAGAGGCGGCTTGCGGCCCGCAAGCAGGCGGCGCACGAGCTGCAGGGGCGGTGGGCCGGCCGCAAGCGGGTGGCGCGCGGGCTGCTGGGGTGGCGGGCGGGCCGCAAGCGGGCGGCGCGCGGGCTGCAGAGGCGGCGGGTGGGCCGCAAGCAGGCGGCGCGCGGGCTGCTGGGTTGGCGGGCTGGCCGCAAGCGGGCGGCGCACGGGCTGCTGGGGTGGCGGGCGGGCCGCAAGCGGGCGGCGCGCGGGCTGCAGAGGCGGCGGGCGGGCCGCAAACAGGCGGCGCGCGAGCTGCAGGGGTGGCAGGCGGGCCGCAAGCGGGCGACGCGCGAGCTGCAGAGGCAGCGCGCAGCTCGTGGGCTGCTAGGGGCGGCTCGACAGGCTGCTAGGGGCGGTGCCACTGCCAGCAGGGCGGCGCGTCAGTAGTAGGGGCGGCAGGGCAACTAGTTGGGCAGCTCTGTGGTGGGCCCTAAAAAATGTCGGTCCTAGCGAAGGACCTGCTCTGAAACCATGTCAAACTAACGAACGAGAATGAATGAACTATGAAAGAGTTGGGTACAAGTACTAACCCTAATTGGGTTGTACCCCTCATGGGCTGCCCCACTATAGCCTAGACAAAATAAGCAATATAACATTTTGACAATATCTGTATCTGTCATTATATAAGCGCATGCGATTATAAAAATGACTAAATTAGAAGCGCACCCCCCTAAAAAACTCTGCTTTATTATAAGCGCAGGTGCGCTTCTATCCGGGGTAATACGGTAGGTCATGCGAGCGCTTTTCGACGCGGCCACGTCGGCCACAGCCAGCTTGTACGAACGGGAGGTCAGCACGCTCTTGGACTGGTAGAGCTGGAAGCGATCGGCCGCCTCGAAGCCCGCCTCGTCCGCCACCAAGTGCACCTCAAATCACTTGTTAATGAGCGACTCGATTTGAGAAATGTTGGTGCGAGCACCTTCCGCATCGCCTTGCTGGAGCTTGAACTCAATGTGCCTGAGGTGGGCCTGGATAGCAGAGAAAACCTCTGCCTGGTCACGTACGCCCTTGCGGTTGAACGTGGAGTTTGTGGTTGTGGGGTTAAGGGGGGGAAGCGTAGAGCAAGAAGCATGAGTAAAAATTGGGTTGTGACGGCGAGGGGAGGCCATGCCATCAGTGTCGTCTCACTCGTCGCTGTCATCTTCAACGGGAGCGGGGGCCGGATCCTTCTCGAATCGGGCAGACTTGGGAGGGCGCAGTGCAACGGCGGGAGCTTCTTCTTTCTTCTTATCATATTTTGCATAAGTTGTAGCGTCCTCATTTTTTGAAGTCCCCGCCGTAACAGGCGCGTGCTGCTATAACAGCGCCAGTAGTGCTTGCAGTTGTGCCAAGTTGAACGGGGTGTTGGGGTCGGTCATGGCTGTCGTGTGGCTCGAGGGTGCTGGCGCGTGCTGCTTGACACGCGCGCCTGAGGGGCTCGAGGTGGTGGTCAATTTTAAAATTTTACATTTTGACAATATGGTCCCAAGGGAGCGACCGTACTTGACTACGGTAGAAGTGTCGTCCGTCACACAAGCACACCTCAATAGCAAGAATAATAAGGCAGCAAGGAGGCAATCAGATGCACGGTGCAGGGCTCCAGCCTGGACTGGAACGGCCACCTTTGACTAGCAAGCAAGGATGAGTACAAGCATTAGGTTTGACCTAAAGTGTTGTACTCACTAGAGGCTACCCCACTACAGCCTACACATACAAATGTAATTTGACACACCCCCATAGGCAAAGTGGGGGATAGCAAACACAACGAACGGTCACAAGACCAGTGAAGCAAGCGAACAAAGCAAAGCAAAGCTCGGGGTGGATCTCAAGGACACCACAAAATCTGAGCACAATTAAGCGGCCACAAGGCCGGTTCACATGCAGAGTTATAACAGCAAGGCAGTACACTTATCACAACCTAGCAAGAGTAAACAAGCAGGTATAAAGATATATATCAGTGTCCAACAAGAGCAAGTCAAGCAACCAGCAGGTGAGGCAAAGTGGGCACAAGCCCAAGAGCACTGCAGAAACGCTGATGATCACCAGACCCAAGGGCCTTGGTGAACACATCAGCACTGTTGGCCCACGAGGCCACGTAGGAAAGGCGGAGCTGACGACGCTGCTGCAGCTCACGCGCAAGGAAGTAGCGAAGAGCAATGTGCTTCGTTCTGTGCTCCAGTCTCTGCTCGTGAGACAAGGCAAGCATTGCCTTGTTGTCGACGTACAAAACTGGAGGAGAACGAGGCCACTCCCCCAAGTCGGTCAGCAAGTAGGTCAGCCAGCGTAGCTCCTGTGCAGCCATGGCCCCAGCGTAGATCTTGGCCTCCGGGCTGGAACCAAACACAGAAGAAGAATGAGTGGACGTCCATGAGACAAAACCAGAGCCAAGGGTGAAGGTGTAACCCTGTGACAAACGCTGAGTCGCCTGGTCATCGTCCCAAGAAGTGTCGAGGTGTCCTGTGAGTGCCACTGAACCCCGTCCTCCAAGCACGAGCCCCATGCCCGATTTACTGCACAAGTAACGCAGTACCCTCTTCGCAACATCCTAGTGCACCTTTCGGTGTCTACTGGGAGCCACGTAGTGAGCCAGGAGGTTGAGAGGGTACGCGAGGTCAATTCGTGTGCACGTCATCAGGTATATGAGGCAACCCACAAGCTCTGGATATGGACCACTAAGCTCTACGGACTCGTCCAAAGGTGGAGCTGAGAGCGAGTGGCCGATAGACAAAGGAGTGGGCCGTGGCGAGGAGAACTAGAAGCCGAAACGCTGAAGGACCTGGTGCACCATGTGTGACTGAGTCAGGGTGATGGTGCGCCGTGCTCTGTCCCGAGTGATCTGCAAGCCAAGATAGCTACGCAGCTCACCCAAGTCAGTGCAGGTGTGTCTCTCCTGCAGCTCCGCCTTCACTAGGGCCAGTGCCTCAGTGTCAGCAGTAGCAAAAACCAAGTTGTCGAAGTACACGAGAACGTAGAACCGCGGCAGGTTAGTGTCGGTGCGTAGAAACAGCGACGGGTCAGCAGTCGAAGGAGCAAACCCAAGAGCCGCAAGTGTAGTCCTCAGTGTGTCGTGCCACTTGCGAGGCGCGTGGCGGAGACCTTAGACTGGCCGCCGGAGGCTCCACTGGGTACCCGCATGAAACAACCCAGTGAAGCCAGGTGGGCGACGCAGCCAGATCTCCTCGTGAAGGCTGCCCTGCGAGAAAGCTGTGGAGAAGTCGAGGGAGTGCAGCTCGTTGTCACGCTGTGCTGCAACGTGTAGCAGCACCCGAAGAGTGGTCATCTTCGGGGTGGGGGAGAAGGTCTGGAAGAAGTCGACCCCCTGTCCCTGACTGAAGCCTCGAGTAACGTAACGCGCCTTGAAGGCAGGCGGAGATTCCGGCGGCCGCTTCACTCTGAAAATCCACATGCCATCAACTATGTTCGCCCCAGGAGGAGGAACCTCGTTGACGTAGGTGCCTGTGGACTTCTAGGAAGCCATCTCAGCGTCCATGGCTATCTGCCACTGAGAGGAGTACTCACCCACGATCGCCTCAGCGTAAGAGCGCGGGGTAGGGATGCCAAGTGCATCCGGGTCTCCCTCAGGGCAAAGCAGCATGGATGTGAAACGAGGTAAAGCGGCCGCAAGACACTCAAGCTCAAACTGTCTGTCCTCAAGTACGTCACTACTAAGGGCAGGCTCACCCCCGACGGACGGAGGACAGACAGACTCAGACTCAGTAACAAGACTCGCGACGTAGTCGAGACGACTCCTAGCTGCAAAGTCGACTAGCTCAGTGACTAGGGCAAACGCAGCAGTAGACTCAAAGTCGGGGTCAGCAACAACAGAAGCAAGGAGACGAGTGACAGTAGGACTGGCAGCACGAGCAAGGTCGGACTCAGGGTCAGGAACGTGCGGAAGAGAGGACGCGGGAGTCTCAGGCAGGACAACACGCTGTGGAACAGAGGAAGGACGAAGTGTCATACCGTGAGTGCCTGGGACAGCAGGAGGACGAGGACGGGCGACACGACGAGCACGAACAGGTGTGGAAGCACGAGTCTCAGGCTCACGACGCTCAGTCAGGGACTCAGTCACCTCAGTGTGAGGAGCAGGAGCAGGCAGTAGGGAGCCAGGCAGAAGCTGTGGCTGAGATTGGTCTGTTGGTGGACACAGGAGAGGTGGAGTGAGGCCAGTGGAAGACAGGAGACTAAGAACCTGGCGAAGGACCGAGTCAGGCGGCGGCAGGGAAGGCGGCGGCAGGGACGACTGCGGCTGCGGTTAGAAAAACAATCGGCGCGGGGTAGTACCAGCGGCTCTAGCTCCTCCAGAACCAGCACCTCCAGCACCTCCAGCACCAGCAGCTCCAGTAGCACCTCCAGCACCAGCAGCACCACGAGCTCTGGCAGCGCCACTACCTCTAGCTCCAGCAGTACCTCCAGCACCTCCAGTGCCAGTAGCTCCAGTAGCACCTCCAGCACCTCCAGCACCAGCAGCACCACCTGCTCCGGCAGATCCAGCAGCTCTAGTACGAGCACCTCCAGGACCAGCAGCTCCAGCACCTCCAGTACCTCCAATTCCTCCAGCTCCATCGCCTCCAGCACTAGCAGTACCTCCAGCACCTCCACTGCCAGCACCTCTAGTAGCACCTCCAGCACCTCCAGCACCAGCAGCACCACCTGCTCCGGCAGCTCCAGCACCTCTAGTACGAGCACCTCAAGTACCAGCGGCTTCAGCACCTCCAGTACCTGCAGAACCAGCACCTCCAGTGCCAGCAGCTCCAGTAGCACCTCCGGCACTAGCAGCACCACCAGCTCCAGCAGCTCCAGTACCTCTAATACGAGCACCTCCAGGACCAGCAGCTCCCGCAGCTCCAGCACCATTAGCACCAGCACCTCTAGTGCCAGCAGCTCCAGTACCCCCAGCACCTCCAGCACTAACACCACCACCAGCTCCGGCAGCTCCAGCACCTCTAGTACGAGCACCTCCAGGACCAGCAGCTCCAGCACCTCCAGTACCTCCAGCTCCAGCGCCTCCAGCACCAGCAGCACCTCCAGCACCTCCAGCACCAGCTGTACCTCCAGGAATAGTAGGTCCAGCACCTCCATCACCAGTAGAACCTCTAGGACTAGTAGCTCCGGCACCTCCAACACCAGCAGCACCTCTAGTACCTCCTGCACCAGCCGCACCTCTAGCACCTCCAGCAGTACCTCCAATACCTCCAGCACCAGCAGTACCTCCAGGACTAGCAGGACCCTGTGGGGGGAGGGGGTCTACCAGGGGGGGGGGCTGGTACCAAGAAAAGAGGCGCTAGGGGGACCGGGTGGGACGCGTGCGGGTGTAGCCTGTAGAAACAGACAGACTCGTCAAAGGTGACGTCCTGGGAGGAGAAGACTCGACGCTCGCGCGAGTGGTTGAACTGCCACGGCGGGGCGCCGGTGGGGAAGCCAAGGAAGACGCAGCGGAGAGTGCGAGAGGAGAGCTTGCTCGCTTTGGCATCGTGAACAAGGGAGAGCGCGCCCCAGACCCGAAACACCGACGCATTGCCAACCTTCCCCGTCCACCGGATTGTGGGCGAGGTCTCTGGCTCAGAGACACGGGGCCAGAGGTTGAGCTGATGCGCTGCGTATCATACCACAAACGGCCACAGAAAATGGGGAGCAGCCGCATGGATCATGGAGGTTCGAGCAACCTCCATGATCAAGCCAATGTGACGCTCAGCAATCTCATTTTGCTGAGGAGAGGCCGGAAGCGTGAACGACTGGCGGATGCCCTCGTGTCGACAGAACTCCGCAAGGAGTTCAGAACAGAACTCACCGCCCCTGTCAGAGTGCAGATGCAGGAGTGGCAAGTCCCGACGAAACCGCTCGCGCAGCTGGTGACGAGTAGCACGGGTGTAGCATGTGTAGTCGTCAACAACCAGTAGGAAGTAGCGCTCCTGGTCCATCCCACCGACCGGAGCTGGGCCCCAAACGTCCATGCGGAGAGCCTGCAGAGGAGCAGTGGTCGGAGGAAACTCGGAGGAGTGAGGAGCGGCACGCTGCCGCCCCTCGACGCAGGGAAGGCATGGCGGGGCAGGCGAGCGCGGGAGGGAGGGCAGGGACCTGGGAAGGCCAGAGACAAGGAGACGGGAGTGCATGCTGCGGAGACGCGGCAGGGAGGGGTGACCTAGGCGGTGTGACTGCCGTGATAGTGGCCATGACAGGCAGTGACGGTCAGTAGTAGGTCCAGCACCTCCAGCACCAACAGCACCTCCAGTACTCCCAGCCGCACCTCCACCAGCAGCAGCAGTAGCACAAGCAGCAGCAGCCGCAGCAGTAGAAGCAGCATGGCGGCTCGGTGGGGCTGGGCGGCGGCTCCTCCAGCACTCCCAGCAGCACCTCCACCAGCAGCACCAGTAACACGAGCAGCAGTAGTAGCAGGAGGGCGGCTCGGGTTGGGAGGCGCGGCTCGGCCAGGGCAGCGCTGCTCAGCAGGGCTCAGCGCAGCAGCAGCAGTGTGTGCAGCAGCACCGCGCTGGGCAGCAGGGCGCGCTGGTTTTTTTTTTTTTTTTGGGTTGCGAAGCAACCCTTTACGATCGATTTTGCCAAATTTTATTTTCATATTTATTTTCATTTTTTTTTTAAATAAAATATGAAAATAATTTTCGTAAACTACAGTACCCTTCCCAAACTGTTGAATAGTTTTGAATACTGTTCACAGTATATTAAACCATGTGATCTTTCTTTGTCAATGGTTTTGTGCAGATATGCTGTACTGTTTTAATTAGTATGTTTTACTATTAAATGATGTTATGGCAATGATGTGAGAATAATTAGAGGAATGAATGAACTAGGAAGACGGTGGGTACAAGTAGGAAACCTAAAAGTGTTGTACCCTATAAGAACTACCCCACTACAGCCTAAACAGACTATAGCATATATAAGTTTGACACACCCCCATAGGCAAAGTGGGGGAGAGCAAGGGGTCACAAGACCAGTCAAGAAGGCAAAGCAAGCTCAGGGTGGATCATAAAGTCACCACGCAGTCTGAGCACAAGCAAAGGGCCACAAGGCCAGTTCACATGTAGAGTTGTATAAAGGAAAGCAAAAAATACAGTGAACACAACCTAGCAAGTGTGAGCATGCAGGTATAAGTATATAGAGTACAGTACAGGCAGAGTCAAGAAGTCAGCAAGTGAGGCACAGTAGGTACAAGGCCTAGAACAGTACAGAAACGCTGATGATCACAAGGCTGAAGTGCCTTGGTGAAAACATCAGCAGTGTTGGCATGTGAGGCCACGTAAGCAAGACGAAGCTGGCCACGCTGCTGCAACTCTCGAGCAAGGAAGTAGCGCAGAGCAATGTGCTTTGTTCTGTGCTCCAGTCTGTGCTCCTGACACAAGGCCAGCATGGCCTTGTTGTCGACGTACAGAACTGGAGGAGAACGAGGCGCCTCTCCCAATTCGGTCAGCAGGTAGGTGAGCCAGCGTAGCTCCTGTACAGCCATGGCCCCAGCGTAGATCTCAGCTTCACAACTGGAGCTGAGAACAGAAGAAGAGCGGGTAGACCGCCAAGAGACAGAACCGGAGCCAAGACTGAAGGTGTAACCCTGTGACGACCGCTGCGTAGCCAAGTCGTCAACCCAGGAGGCGTCAGCGTGACCAGTGAGGACAACTCGAGCCCGTCCTCCAAGCACGAGCCCCATGCCCGATGTACTGCACAAGTATCGCAACACCCTCTTCGCAGCATCCCAGTGCACCTTTCGGTGCCTGCCGGGAGCCACGTAGCGAGCCAGAAGGCTGAGAGGGTATGCGAGGTCAGGTCGTGTGCAAGTCATCAGGTACATGAGGCAGCCCACAAGCTCTGGATACGGGCCACTCGGCTCTACGGACTCGTCCGAAGGTGGAGCTGAGAGCGAGTGACCGGTGGGCAGAGGAGTGGACTGTGGCGAGGAGTACGTGAAGCCGAAGCGCTGAAGGACCTGCTGCACCATGTGTGACTGAGTCAAGGTAATGGTGCGCTGTGCTCTGTCCCGGGTGATCCGCAAGCCAAGATAGCTTATGAGCTCACCCAGGTCTGTGCACGTGTGTCTCTTCTGCAGCTCGGACTTTACGTGGGCGAGTGCCTCAGTGTCAGCAGTAGCAAAGACGAGGTCGTCTACGTACACGAGAACGTAGAACGGCGGCAGAGTAGTGTCAGTGCGTAAGAACAGAGAAGGGTCAGAAGTGGAAGGAGCAAAACCAAGAGCAGCAAGAGTCGTCCTGAGTGTGTCGTGCCACTCACGAGGTGCCTGGCGGAGACCGTAGACTGGCCGCCGGAGGCTCCACTGGGTACCAGCTGGAAACGACCCAGTGAAGCCAGGTGGGCGGCGCAGCCAGATCTCCTCGTGCAGGCTGCCCTGTAGGAAGGCTGTGCTGAAGTCAAGCGAGTGGAGCTCGTAGTCACGCTGAGCAGCTACGTGCAGCAGTACCCGAAGAGTGGTCATCTTCAAGGTAGGGGAGAAGGTCCATGGCTGCCTGCCACTGAGAGGAGTAGGGACCCTCTATCGCCTCTGCGTAAGAGCGCGGGGTCGGGATGTCTGGTGCATCCGGGTCTCCCTCAGGGGCAAGCAGCATGGACACGAGATGAGGTACAGAAGCAGCAAAGCACTCAAACTCCTCCTGTCTGTCCTCAAGAACGTCCGTGCCAAGAGCACACTCACCCCCGACGGACGGAGGACAGACAGACACAGACGCAGACTCAGTAACAAGACTAGCGGCGTAGTCTAGGCGACAAGTTGCAGCAAAGTCAACAAGCTCAGTAACAAGAGCAGACGCAGCAGTGGACTCAAACAAAGGGTCAGTGACAGCAGTGGCCAGAAAACGCGTGACAGCTGGACTAGCAGCACGTAGGGAGTCAGACGCAGGGTCCGGACCGGCAGGAGACGGGAGGACACAGGAGGAGACGGCAGAGGGACACGCTGTGGAGCAGTGGAAGGACGCAGAGTCATAGAGTGAGTGCCAGGGACAGGAGAAGGACGCGGACGCGAAACACGACCAGCGCGAACAGGACTAACAGGTGACGCAGAACGAGACTCAGGCGACACAGGACGAGACTCAGGCTCACGACGCTCCGTAAGACCTCTAGTCGGTCCAGAGTAAGGAGAAGGACCAGGCATTTGAGAGGCTGGCTGGAACCGCGACTGGGACTGGACAGGTGGTGGACTCAGTAAAGGAGGAGGAGGACCAGGAGAAGGCGGGGAGCCAAGAACCTGCTGAAGAAGCGGAACGTAGTACGGCCGCGGCCGCACAGCGCCTCCAGAAACAGCAGAGACAGGACGGTACCCTCAGCCCCAGGGTCTCCAGTCCCAGCAGCACCTCCAGCAGCTCCAGCACCAGCAGCACCTCCAGCAGCTCCAGCACCAGCACCACCTCCAGCAGCTCCAGCACCAGCAGCACCTCCAGCAGCTCCAGCACCAGCAGCACCTCCAGAAGCCCCAGCAGCACCTCCAGCACCAGCAGCACTTCCAGCAGCACCAGCACCAGCAGCACCTCCAGAAGCTCCAGCAGCACCTCCAGCAGCACCAGCACCAGCAGCACCTCCAGAAGCTCCAGCAGCGCCTCCAGCACCAGCAGCACCTCCAGCAGCACCAGCAGCACCTCCAGAAGCTCCAGCAGCACCTCCAGCAGCACCAGCACCAGCAGCACCTCCAGAAGCCCCAGCAGGACCTCCAGTAGCTCCAGCAGCACCCCGACAGCGCCGAGAGTACCACTCACGAAGCTGCTGCGGAGAGAGAGGCTCCCGCCACGGCGGGACACCTAGAGCACCTCCAGACGCAGCACGCACAGGCTCAGCACCTCCAGACACAGTACCCTCAGGCTCCACACGCCCAGGCTCAGCACCCCCAGGCTCAGCACGCCCAGACTCAGCACCCCCAGACTCAGCACCCCCAGTCCCCGCACCCGCAGGCTCAGCACCCCCAGACTCAGCACCTGAGTCGACAGCTACCTCGACCGGCTCTGCAGGGTCTACCTGGGACACACCTGAGGGGGCAGGACCCTGGGGGGGGAGGGGGTCTACCGCGGGAGTACCTGGTGCCAGGAAGAGCGGCGGGGGGGGGGGGGAGAGGCAGTGCGGTAGGGAAAGAGACGGTAGTACGACACCGACTCGTCAAACGTGACGTCCTGAGAGGACATAACACGACGCGAGGTGGGGTGGTAGAACTGCCACCCGGGTGCGTCAGGAGGGAAGCCAAGGAAGACACAGGGAACGGCACAGGAGGACAGCTTGTCCGCTGTAGTATCGCGGACAAAAGCTCGAGATCCCCAGACACGGAACGCGGACGCATCGCCAACCTTCCCCGTCCACCGCAGAGTAGGTGTGGTCTCCGGCAAGGAGACACGAGGCTGAAGGTTGATCTGATGCGCAGCGTACTGAACCGCGAACGGCCACAGAAAATGGGGAGCAGCCGCATGGATCATGGACGTACGAGCGACGTCCATGACCATGCCAATGCGGCGCTCAGCAATCCCATTTTGCTGCGGGGAGGCCGGAAGCGTGAACGTCTGGCGGATGCCCTCCGAACGACAGAATGCTCTCAGGAGGTCGGAGGAAAACTCCCCGCCTCTGTCTGAGTGCAGACGCAAACAGGAAGGTCTGAGCCGAAACTCTCACTAAGCTGGCGACGAGCACCGCGGATCCAGTCGATCAACACCTCAGGGTCCTCACCCTTGCTGCGTAAGGGGATGAATGTGGTGTAACGCGAGTAGTCGTCAACGACCAGCAGGAAGTAACGCTCGTGACCCTGTCCACGGACGCGGGCTGGGCCCCACACGTCCATGTGAAGAGTCTGCAGAGGGGCCTCAGTCGGAGGAAACGAGGAGGAGTGAGGAGCGGCGCGCTGCCGGCCCTCGACACAAGGAACACAGGTGGGGGCAGGCCCCGGAGGAAGGGGAGGGAGGGACCTGGGGAGTCCAGAGACAAGAGCACGGGAGGCCATACCTCGAAGACGAGGCAGGGAGGGGTGACCAAGGCGGTGGTGCCAAAGAAGAGTCTCGTGCGCCAGAGGACGACACGAGCAGGGGGCAGACGCAGGACTAGACCTGGACGCGGCAGCAAACACCTGACTAGACGCAGCTACCTGACCAGACGCAGGGACCGGAGGAGGCGCAGTAGTCAGTGTGTACAGACTCGACCCTGGCCGACGGGTGAACGTGGCCAGGTGGCGGCCCGTCCGAGAGCAAGTGCAGTGGGTCACACGCTGACCTCCAGGGGTGAACTGGTCAACCCACGCGTCCTGGAGGTCAGCTCCACTCACCAAGTTCGTAGAGAACGAGGGGAGGTGGAGTCCCGACAGCAAGCCCGACGGGGCCGCAGGACACGGTAGAACCGTGGAGGAGTGTGCAAGGACTGGGCCCCCAGAGGGGTCAGTAAGGGAGACCGCAACAGGCCGACTGAGCGGCGTGAGTGTGGTGCTGTCTCTAAAGAAAGAGCGCGAAGCACCAGAGTCAAGTGTGA
This sequence comes from Closterium sp. Naga37s-1, assembly GCA_947471745.1. NCBI lineage: Eukaryota > Viridiplantae > Streptophyta > Zygnematophyceae > Desmidiales > Closteriaceae > Closterium > Closterium sp. Naga37s-1. The sequence goes on from CANJKZ010000069.1 coordinate 575,907, forward strand.
AAGTGTGCAAGGACTCAGTAGGTGCAGTACCAGAGAGAGTAGACGCACCAGCACCTGGAGGAGCAGACGCACCAGCACCTGGAGCAGCAGACGCACTAGCACCTAGAGCAGCAGCCGCAATGCCCGGGTCGGGCGGGACACTCAGGTAACAGTCACCCTCAGCACTATCAGCAAGAGCATACATGGCAGCAAGGATAGCATCAAAATCTAGATCAAAGATAGGCACATTCTGCAGAAGCAGATCATGCCAGCGAGGGAGCTCAACGGCGTCAGGAAACTGGGTACGCCAAGCGTCAGTCAAGCGACCGAAGCAGCGCTGCGTGGTGTGTGGGAGCCCACACACCTCCCCACTACGAGTGCCGGTGCAAAGAACGTACGTGCAGGGACCTGCACTCCCAGACCTCCCACGCCCAGCGTACCACTCACGAAGCTGCTGGACCGACGGGGTCTCATGGGTGCGCAGCTGCTGCTGGCGCTGGCTGCCACCAAAGCCTCCACGCTGCGCTGCTGCACCTCGCCCAGCACCACCGCCTCCTCCACCTCCACCACCGCTGCTGCTGCCTCCACCACCTCCGCCTCCGCCGCCACGACCTCCACCGCCGCCACTGACGCCCCCACTCCCGGTACCACCCCCACCTACACCGCCACCTCCTCCACCGCCTCCACCTCCTCCACTACTTCCCCTGCCGCCCCCTCCACCACCCTTGCTCCCCTTGCCCTTGCTGGTGCGGCGTCTCCCACTAGGGGTAGACGCAGCTCCTGTTGTGTGATGCAATCATATGCATTCACGTCTGTCTGCCTCCCATCATGTGTTCGTGCGTTGCATGCGTGGTGTGAGTGTATGCAAGAATTTGTGTTTTGTGCGGTTTGGTTTTTCTGAGTGTGTGTGAATGTTATTTGGCTTGAGCAGATATCTGAAGTGACTCCTCTGCTCAAGAGCTTTCCGACGAACCAAGTATCGCTTCAATCGGAGCACGAACAAGAAAGTTACGAACGTTGGAAGTTCGTATGCTTTTGATATTTGGTTGTGGTGACTATGGGAAGTTGTGGTGTTGACTCCATAAGGAGTACAGACTCTTGGGGGTTGGGAAATTCGTCAACATCACTGTAGATGCTGCCAAGTGGTTGGGAGGTGCCAAACCAGGTTGGCAAGTGTGGCCAAGTTGGGTGAGGTGGATGGCATGAGTTGGGAAAGTGACAAATGTCAAAGTTGGGGTGCCTATAGAGAGGGGAATTGTGTGGTATCGGGTGTCCTTGGTTGGGGACTCCCTTGGGACCTTCCCTCTCGTCCTCCTCGTCCCCTCCTACCTGGTTCTATTGCTACTCTAACTTTCTTGTGTGAACTTGTGAGACATCTTTGTGATTGAATTACGTTTTCTATGGCAGCATACCCCCTAGTGCGCCGAATTTCATAACTCGAGTTATACTTCATATTTTGATACTATTCAAATTGAGAAAGATAGCCACGGTCAAGGGCTACAACATACTCGAGTTTGAGAGAATTCTAATCATGCGTTAATCGTCGACAACGTTTCTTGTGACGACGACTTTTCTGGCCAGAACTATAGTTGACGGTTTTAAGATATTTCGGCCCTTAATCTTCTTAGACTCAGTCCTTAGAATCTAACAGCTCCGACCTCCTCAGTGCCAACGAGGTCGACAGCAGCAGCAGAAGCAACAGAGGGGAGAAGGGGGACAGGGGAACACCCCTCAAAGAAGGGGGTGCGACGGTCGCCGCGAGAAGCACCTACAGCTAAGATACTCTTCTCAGCTGCAGCAAGGCGCTCCTCTAGCAGGTCGACAGTCAGCTCGGTGGGGCAAAGGGAGAGAAAGTGGTCCCTGACTGAAGAGAGGGAGTCAGGGAGGCGGGTGACTAGGTAGTAAAGGGTGATGTACATGGGGGGGGGGTTCTTGGCACAGAACTCAGTGGGAAGGGCAGCGCGGTAGCGGGCGTCACTAGTGCGAAGGTGAGCAACTAGGTCAGCGACTGTGGCAAAGGCGGCAAGGTCAGGGAAAAGGTACGGCAGCATGAGGCGGCTGAGGGCAGCAGTGGCAGGGGAGGAGTAGCGGGCAACTACAGCGTCGTACAAAGACCGAGCAGTCTTGTACTGGCCAAAGTGTGCGCGCTCAGCAGGCGGCAGGTGACTACGAACAGCAAGACGAGCAACAGCGTCACGAGTGGTCCACTCAGAGCGAACAGTACTGTCAGCAGTGGCAGCAGGAGCAGTGGAAACACCGGACGTGTGATCGAAAAGGGATATCCCATCCCTAGAATCACACTGAAGAAAGAGCTGTAGGTCGTCAACCCACACGTCAAAGTCAACTGCACGTCCCTCAGCGTCAAAGGTGAGAACTGTAGGACTAGCCATAGCAGCAGTAGGAGCAGTAGCAAGAGTAGCAGCAGTAGCAGCAAAGGCAGCAGGGCAGTGCACGGCAGGGCGGCTCGGTAGGGTGGCGCGGCTCGGTTAAGTGGCGCGACTCGGCTGGGCGGCGCGGCTCGGCAGGGCGGCGCGGCTCGGCTGGGCGGCGCGGCTCGGCTGGGCTGCGCGGCGCAGCTCAGCTGGGCAGCGCGGCGCGGCTCGGCTTACCGGAGACGGGTGCAGGGGCGGGCCGTAAATGCAGGGGCCGCGACTGCAGGGGCCGGCAGGGGCGCGTCAGCAAGGGGCCGGCAAGGGCGCGCCAGTAGGGGCGCTTCAGCAGGGGCCGGCTGAGGCGCGTCAGCAAGGGCCGGCAGGGGCGCGGCAGTAGGAGCGCGTCAGCAGGGGCCGGCAGAGACGCGTCAGCAGGGGCCGGCCAGGGGCGCGCCAGCAGGGACCGGCAGGGGCAACGGCAGTTGCTGAAGGGGCCGCGAAGGCCGCAATGGGGGGGGCCGTGAAGGGCCGCGAATGCCGCAATGGGGGGTCGGGAAGGGCCGCAAAGGGCCGCAACGGGGCCGCAAGGGGCCGCAAGGGGCCGCAAAGGGCCGCGACGGGCCTCGAAGGGGGCGCAAGGGGCCGCGAAGGGCCGTGATGGGGCCGCGAAGGGCCAAGACGGGCCGCGAAGGGCCGCAAAGGGGGGGGGGGGGGGGCGCGAAGGGCCGTAACGGGCCGCGAAGGGACGTAAGGGGCCTCGAAGGGCCGCAAAGGGGGGGCCGTGAGGGGCGCGACAAGAAGGGCCCTAAGGGCGGGCCGCTAAGGGCAGGGCACGCGGGGCGCGCCTCGGGCAGGTAAGGAAAAAAAAGATTCTTAGTGGTGGGCCCGAAAAAAAACCATTCCACTAGGGAACCTGCTCTGATACCATGTGAGAATAATGAGAGGAATGAATGAACTAGGAAGCAGGTGGGTACAAGTAGGAAACCTAAAAGTGTTGTACCCTATAAGAACTACCCCACTACAGCCTAAACAGACTATACCATGTATAAGTTTGACAAATGATAAATAGATGCATGATGCATAAATAATGCTATAAGATGCATAATATTTAATATAATGCCATGAATCATGATGCACATGCATGCACATAATAAAATGCGTAGCAGTAAATGACCCAAAAACTAAGCTACCGCCATCCCCTGCCTAGTATGGGGGGGAGGTCAATAGCAAAGATTTTGAATAATCAACTGTCACATGACACAACACAATCTGTGAAATCTAAAAAAAAGGTCAACCCTATCAAATCCAGTTCGAAGTGGTCGCACACGAGTCACTGAGTGCGCCAATGAACCTTTTGTGAAATGATAGGCCTGAGCCTTTTTATTAAAAATCACAGACATGCATTGTTATTGCAATGTATAAATTTACACGTACATACACACGCAAATACACGCATACATACGTACATACATACATACAGACTCACATACGTACGTATACGTATACACACACTTACAAACGCATACACCAAACATAGTTACTCACACAAGCAAACACATTCACACAATCAAGAGCACGAACACCGGCAAACCAGCAAAAAACGCGCGATAATAGATAACATGCAAATCAACGTTAAAAGGACGATATGATAAATCCCTATCAGTGACCAATACACATTTTCCAGATTGAAATCGCATTGCTGACCAGTAAGGCTCCTGAGAAACGGGTTTAGGAAGTGGAATGGAGGATCGGAAAGAAATAGTCGGTAAAAAAAAACAGAAAAGGGTATGAGGTGTGATGAAATGACGAGAAAAAGGAATAACAAAGAAACGAATGAAACAATACAAGGGCTAATAAAAACGCCGTGAGTATTGAAGGGTTAGTGCTTACAAATAGCAATGAGAAGAACGTACCAAGGCATAAAACAAAAGTAAGGAACGGGAACAGAGGGAAAAACACATAACGAGACAGTAAACGAAATACGAAAAACGGAAAAGGCGAAATACGGAGAGCGAGAACAACGGAGAGCGAGAGTGTGAGAGAGAGGACGAGAGAGAGGACGAACGAGAGAGAGAGAACGAGAACGAGAGAGAGAGAGAGAGAGAGAGAGAGAGAGAGAGAGAGAGAGAGAGAGAGAGAGAGAGAGAGAGAGAGAGAGAGAGAGAGAGAGAACGAGAACAAGAGAGAGAGAGAACGCGCGAGAGAGAACGCGAGAGAGAGAACGAGAGAGAGAGAGAGAGAGAGAGAGAGAGAGAGAGAGAGAGAGAGAGAGAGAGAGAGAGAGAGAACAAGAGAAAGAGAACGAGAAGGAGAGAACGAGAGAGAGAGAATGAGAGAGAGGGAATGAGAGAGAGAGAGAGAGCGAACGAGAGAGAGAGAAAGAGAGAGAGAGAACGAGAGAAAGAGAGAGAGAGAGAGAGAGAGAGAGAGAGAGAGAGAGAGAGAGAGAGAGAGAGAGAGAGAGAGAGAGAGAGAGAGAGAACGAGAGAGAGAGAGAGAGAGAGAGAGAGAGAGAGAACGAGAACGAGAGAGAGAGAGAGAACGCGAGAGAGAGAGAGAAAGCGAGAGACAGAATGAGAGAGAGAGAGAGAGAGAGAGAGAGAGAGAGAGAGAGAGAGAGAGAGAGAGAGAGAACGAGAGAGAGAGAGAGAACGAGAGAGAGAGAACGCGAGAGAGAGAACGAGAGAGAGAGAACGAGAGAGAGAGAACGAGAGAGAGAGAACGAGAGAGAGAACGAGAGAGACAGAGAACGAGAGAGAGAGAGAGAGAGAGAGAGAGAGAGAGAGAGAGAGAGAGAGAGAGAGAGAGAGAGAGAACGAGAGAGAGAACGAGAGAGAGAGAACGAGAGAGAGAGAACGCGAGAGAGAGAACGAGAGAGAAAGAACGAGCGAGAGAGAACACGAGAGAAAGAGAACGAGAGAAAGAGAACGAGAGAACGAGAGAGAGAGAGAATGAGAGAGAGAGAGAGAGAGAGAGAGAGAGAGAGAGAGAGAGAGAGAGAGAGAGAGAGGGAGAGGGAGAGGGAGAGGGAGAGGGAGAGGGGGAGAGAGAGGGAGAGGGAGAGGGAGAGGGAGAGAGAGAGAGAGAGAGAGAGAGAGAGAGAGAGATGGAGAGAGAGAGAGAGAGAGAGAGAGAGAGAGAGAGAGAGAGAGAGAGAGAGAGAGAGAGAGAGAGAGAGATGTTAAACTTAGAGAGAGAGAGAGAGAGATGTTAAACTTAGTAGCATAGGAGGGAGTGGAAAGCTTAGGAGCCATGCCTAGGGTGTTAAGCTAGGCATGGACTATCGAGGGTGTCGAGGAGGAGAAGGAAGCCAAAGAGGATGATTCAATATTGAGCGAGGGTACAAATAGGAAAGAACATGCAAAAGGAAGGAGGTGCACCACAACAACAAAGCATATAACTACACTAAGTCTACACTACAGGCAGTTACAGAATATTGTATACAATTACAATTCAACACACCCCTTAACTGCCTATAGTGAAGAACCATGTGCAGAAACACCCCCAGAAGGGGTACACCAAGCAGAAGGACATGAGGAGGGAGAACGAGAAAGAGGAGAGGAGGTGGGGCCGGCGGCTGAAGCGGCTAGCAGACTGGCAACTGGAGCTACTGGCTCATGGGCTATTGGGGTAACGGGCTCGTACGCGTGGAGCATCCCGCTCGTACGGCTAGAGCAACTGACCCTCGGGCTACTGGAGCAACGGGCTCACTGGCGAATGGCGCTGCTGGGCCCACGACTCCCCTCAACCCCCTCAAACCTCTCCCACCCCCCCCCCCCCCCCCCCCCCCCTTCCCCTTTTCCCCCCCGCCACCTCCTCCCACAACAGACGCCGCGGCGACGGGAAGCAGGGCACCGGGCACGACGGGACGCCGGGCGCCGCGGTGACGGGAAGCTGGGTGCAGGTGTTGGCGTTGGCGCTGGTGCTTGCACTCCGCACTGGCGCTGGCGGTGGCGCAGGTGTAGGCTCCGGCGCTGGCGGTCCGAGCTGGCGCTGGCGCTTTCGACGGGCGGAACGACGACGACGACGGGGAGATCGCAGGGCGACGACGGGACGGGACGGGCAGGCGCGTCGGGCGCGACAGGGCTGCGGGGCCGTGCTAGGGCGACGGGACCGCGACAGGCGACGGGGCCGCGACAGGCGACGGGGCCGTGCTAGGGCGACGGGGGGCCGCGGGGCCGTGCTAGGGGCGACGGGCGACGCATTCCGCATTTCGCGCTGCAGCGTGGGTGGGCCCATGTTTCACGAAAAAGGGTAGGTCCTAAGACCGAAGTAGCTCTTAATACCATGTTAAACTTAGTAGCATAGGAGGGAGTGGAAAGCTTAGGAGCCATGCCTAGGGTGTTAAGCTAGGCATGGACTATCGAGGGTGTCGAGGAGGAGAAGGAAGCCAAGAGGATGATTCAATATTGAGCGAGGGTACAAATAGGAAAGAACATGCAAAAGGAAGGAGGTGCACCACAACAACAAAGCATATAACTACACTAAGTCTACACTACAGGCAGTTACAGAATATGTGAGAATAAACGAGAGGAATGGGTGAACTAGGAAACAGGTGGGGTACAAGTAGCAAACACAAAAGTGTTGTACCCTCTAAGGACTACCCCACTACAGCCTAAACAGACTATAGCATATATAAGTTTCACACACCCCCATAGGCAAAGTGGGGGAGAACAAGGGGTCACAAGACCAGTCAAGAAGGCAAAGCAAGCTCAGGGTGGATCATAAAGTCACCACGCAGTCTGAGCACAAGCAAAGGGCCACAAGGCCAGTTCACATGTAGAGTTATATAAAGGAAAGCAAACAATACAGTGAACACAACCTAGCAAGGATAAGCATGCAGGTATAAGTATATAGAGTACAGTACAAGCAGAGTCAAGAAGTCAGCAAGTGAGGCACAGTAGGTACAAGGCCTAACACAGTACAGAAACGCTGATGATCACAAGGCTGAAGTGCCTTGGTGAAAACATCAGCAGAGTTGGCCTGAGAGGCCATGTAAGCAAGACGAAGCTGGCCACGCTGCTGCAACTCTCGAGCAAGGAAGTAGCGCAGAGCAATGTGCTTCGTTCTGTGCTCCAGTCTGTGCTCCTGACACAAGGCCAGCATGGCCTTGTTGTCGACGTACAGAACTGGAGGAGAACGAGGCGCCTCTCCCAAGTCGGTCAGCAGGTAGGTGAGCCAACGAAGCTCCTGTGCAGCCATGGCCCCAGCGTAGATCTCAGCTTCACAACTGGAGCTGAGAACAGAAGAAGAGCGGGTAGACCGCCAAGAGACAGAACCGGAGCCAAGACTGAAGGTGTAACCCTGTGACGACCGCTGCGTAGCCAAGTCGTCAACCCAGGAGGCGTCAGCGTGACCAGTGAGGACAACTCGAGCCCGTCCTCCAAGCACGAGCCCCATGCCCGATGTACTGCACAAGTATCGCAACACCCTCTTCGCAGCATCCCAGTGCACCTTTCGGTGCCTGCCGGGAGCCACGTAGCGAGCCAGAAGGCTGAGAGGGTATGCGAGGTCAGGTCGTGTGCAAGTCATCAGGTACATGAGGCAGCCCACGAGCTCTGGATATGGGCCACTCGGCTCTACGGACTCGTCCGAAGGTGGAGCTGAGAGCGAGTGACCGGTAGGCAGAGGAGTGGACTGTGGCGAGGAGTACGTGAAGCCGAAGCGCTGAAGGACCTGCTGCACCATGTGTGACTGAGTCAAGGTAATGGTGCGCTGTGCTCTGTCCCGGGTGATCCGCAAGCCAAGATAGCTTGTCAGCTCACCCAGGTCTGTGCACGTGTGTCTCTTCTGCAGCTCGGACTTTACGTGGGCGAGTGCCTCAGTGTCAGCAGTAGCAAAGACGAGGTCGTCTACGTACACGAGAACGTAGAACGGCGGCAGAGTAGTGTCAGTGCGTAAGAACAGAGAAGGGTCAGAAGTGGAAGGAGCAAAACCAAGAGCAGCAAGAGTCGTCCTGAGTGTGTCGTGCCACTCACGAGGTGCCTGGCAGAGACCGTAGACTGGCCGCCAGAGGCTCCACTGGGTACCAGCTGGAAAAGACCCAGTGAAGCCAGGTGGGCGGCGCAGCCAGATCTCCTCGTGCAGGCTGCCCTGTAGGAAGGCTGTGCTGAAGTCAAGCGAGTGGAGCTCGTAGTCACGCTGAGCAGCTACGTGCAGCAGTACCCGAAGAGTGGTCATCTTCGGGGTAGGGGAGAAGGTCTGAAAGAAGTCAACTCCCTGTCCCTGACTGAAACCACGTGCAACGTAATGCGCCTTGAAGACAGGCGGAGAGCCTGGCGGCCGCTTCACCCTGAAGATCCACATGCCACTGACGATGTTCGCCCCAGGCGGGGAACCTCGTCGACGTAGGTTCCTGTGGACTTCCAGGAAGCCATCTCGGCATCCATGGCTGCCTGCCACTGAGAGGAGTAGGGACCCTCTATCGCCTCTGCGTAAGAGCGCGGGGTCGGGATGTCTGGTGCATCCGGGTCTCCCTCAGGGGCAAGCAGCATGGACACGAGATGAGGTACAGAAGCAGCAAAGCACTCAAACTCCTCCTGTCTGTCCTCGAGAACGTCCGTGCCAAGAGCACACTCACCCCCGACGGACGGAGGACAGACAGACACAGACGCAGACTCAGTAACAAGACTAGCGGCGTAGTCTAGGCGACAGGCTGCAGCAAAGTCAACAAGCTCAGTAAAAAGAGCAGACGCAGCAGTGGACTCAAACATGTGAGAAGGATTTGGCGAAAGAATGATGAACTAGAAAATGAGATGGGTACATATAGGAAACACATAACTGTTGTACCCACTAAGAGCTACCCCACTACAGCCTAAATAGACCATAGCAGATATAAGTTTGACACACCCCCATAGGCAAAGTGGGGGAGAACAAGAGGTCACAAGACCAGTCAAGAAAAGCAAAGCAAGCTCAGGGTGGATCACAAAGTCACCACACATTCTGAGCACAAGCAAAGGGCCATAAGGCCAGTTCACATGCAGAGTTATATAAAGGAAAGTAAACAGTACAGTGAACACAACCTAGCAAGTGTAAGCATGCAGGTATAAGTATATAGAGTACAGTACAAGCAGAGTCAAGAAGTCAACAAGTGAGGCACAGTAGGTACAAGGCCTAACACAGTACAGAAACGCTGATGATCACAAGGCTGAAGTGCCTTGGTGAAGACATCAGCAGTGTTGGCCTGAGAGGCCACGTAAGCAAGACGAAGCTGGCCACGCTGCTGCAACTCTCGAGCAAGGAAGTAGCGCAGAGCAATGTGCTTCGTTCTGTGCTCCAGTCTGTGCTCCTGACACAAGGCTAGCATGGCCTTGTTGTCGACGTACAGAACTGGAGGAGAACGAGGCGCCTCTCCCAAGTCGGTCAGCAGGTAGGTGAGCCAGCGAAGCTCCTGTGCAGCCATGGCCCCAGCGTAGATCTCAGCCTCACAACTGGAGCTGAGAACAGAAGAAGAGCGGGTAGACCACCAGGAGACAGAACCGGAGCCAAGGCTGAAGGTGTAACCCTGCGACGACCGCTGCGTAGCCAAGTCGTCAACCCAGGAGGCGTCAGCGTGACCAGTGAGGACAACTTGAGCCCGTGCTCCAAGCACGAGCCCCATGCCCGATGTACTGCACAAGTATCGCAACACCCTCTTCGCAGCATCCCAGTGCACCTTTCGGTGCCTGCCGGGAGCCACGTAACGAGCCAGAAGGCTGAGAGGGTATGCGAGGTCAGGTCGTGTGCAAGTCATCAGGTACATGAGGCAGCCCACAAGCTCTGGATACGGGCCACTCGGCTCTACGGACTCGTCCGAAGGTGGAGCTGAGAGCGAGTGACCGGTAGGCAGAGGAGTGGACTGTGGCGAGGAGTAGGTGAAGCCGAAGCGCTGAAGGACCTGCTGCACCATGTATGACTGAGTCAAGGTAATGGTGCGCTGTGCTCTGTCCCGACTGATCCGCAAGCCAAGATAGCTTGTGAGCTCACCCAGGTCTGTGCACGTGTGTCTCTTCTGCAGCTCGGACTTCACGTGGGCGAGTGCCTCCGTGTCAGCAGTAGCAAAGACAAGGTCGTCTACGTACACAAGAACGTAGAACGGCGGCAGAGTAGCGTCAGTGCGTAGAAACAGAGAAGGGTCAGCAGTGGAAGGAGCAAAACCAAGAGCAGCAAGAGTCGTCCTGAGCGTGTCGTGCCACTCACGGGGCGCCTGGCGGGGACCGTAGACTGGCCGCCGGAGGCTCCACTAGGTACCAGCAGGAAACGACCCTGTGAAGCCAGGTGGGCGGCGCAGCCAGATCTCCTCGTGCAGGCTGCCCTGTAGGAAGGTTGTGCTGAAGTCAAGCGAGTGGAGCTCGTAGTCACGCTGAGCAGCAACGTGCAGCAGTACCCGAAGAGTGGTCATCTTCGGGGTAGGGGAGAAGGTCTGAAAGAAGTCAACTCCCTGTCGCTGACTGAAGCCACGTGCAACGTAACGCGCCTTAAAGGCAGGCGGAGAACCCGGCGGCCGCTTCACCCTGAAGATCCACATGCCACTGACGATGTTCGCCCGAGGTGGGGGAACCTCGTCTACGTAGGTGCCTGTGGACTTCCAGGAAGCCATCTCTGCGTCCATGGCTGCCTGCCACTGGGAGGAGTAGGGACCCTCTATCGCCTCTGCGTAAGAGCGCGGGGTCCGGATGTCTAGTGCATCCGGGTCTCCCTCAGGGGCAAGCAGCATGGACACGAGATGAGGTGAAGCAGCAGCAAAGCACTCAAGGTCCTCCTGCCTGTCCTCAAGGACGTCCGTGCCAAGAGCACACTCACCCCCGACGGACGGAGGACAGACAGACACAGACGCAGACTCAGCAACAAGACTAGCGGCGTAGTCTAGGCGACAGGCTGCAGCAAAGTTAACAAGCTCAGCAACAAGAGCAGACGCAGCAGAGGACTCAAACAGAGGGTCAGTGACAGCAGTGGCCAGAAAGCGCGTGACAGTAGGACTAGCAGCACGAAGGGAGTCAGACTCCGGGTCCGGACCGTCAGGAAGAGAGGACGCAGGAGGAGAGGGCAGAGGGACACGCTGTGGAGCAGTGGAAGGACGTAGAGTCATAGAGTGAGTGCCAGGGACAGGAGGAAGACGCGGACGCGAAACACGACCAGCGCGAACAGAACGGACAGGCGATGTAGAACGAGACGCAGGCGACACAGGACGCGACTCAGGCTCACGACGCTCCGTAAGACCTCTAGTCGGACCAGAGTAAGGAGAAGGACCAGGCAGCGGAGAGTCCGGCTGTAACTGCGACTGAGACGGGACAGGCGGTGGATTCAGGGAAGGAGGAGGAAGACCAGGAGAAGGTGGGGAGCCAAGAACCTGCTGAAGAAGCGGAACGTAGTACGGCCGCGGCCGCGCAGCGCCTCGAGAAACAGCAGAGACAGAACCGGTACCCTCAGCCTCAGGGTCTCCAGTCCTAGCAGCACCTCCAGCAGCTCCAGCACCAGCATCACCTCCTGTAGCCCCAGCACCAGCACCACCTCCAGCACCACCAGCACCTCCAGCAGCTCCAGCAGCTCCAGCACCAGCACCACCTCCAGCAGTGCCAGCACCTCCAGTAGCTCCAGTAGCACCTCCAGCACCAGCAGCACCTCCAGCAGCTCCAGCACCAGCAGCACCTCCAGCAGCTCCAGCACCAGCACCACCGCCAGCAGCGCCAGCACCTCCAGCAGCACCCGCACCAGCAGCACCTCCAGCAGCAACCCGACAGCGCCGAGAGTACCACTCACGAAGCCGCTGTGGAGAGAGGGGCTCCCGCCGCGACGGGACACCCAGAGCACCTCCAGACACAGTACCCTCAGGCGTCACACCCCCAGGCTCAGCACGCCCAGTCTCAGCACCCCCAGACTCAGCACCCCCAGTCTCAGCACCCCCAGTCCCCGCACCCGCAGGGTCAGCACCCCTAGCAGCACCTGAGTCGACACCTACCTCGACCGGCTCGGCAGGGTCTACCTGGGACACACCTGAGGGGGCAGGACCCTGGGGGGGGAGGGGGTCTATCGGAGGAGTACCTGGGGCAAGGAAGAGCGGCGGGGGAGGGGGAGAGGCAGTGCGGTAGGGAAAGAGACGGTAGTACGACACCGACTCGTCAAACGTGACGTCCTGAGAGGACAGAACACGACGCGAGCTGGGGTGGTAGAACTGCCACCCGGGTGCGTCAGGAGGGAAGCCAAGGAAGACACAGGGAACGGCACGGGAGGACAGCTTGTCCGCTGTAGTATCGCGGACAAAAGCTCGAGATCCCCAGACACGGAACGCGGACGCATCGCCAACCTTCCCCGTCCACCGCAGAGTAGGTGTGGTCTCCGGCAAGGAGACACGAGGCTGAAGGTTGATCTGATGCGCAGCGTACTGAACCGCGAATGGCCACAGAAAGTGGGGAGCAGCCGCATGGATCATGGACGTACGAGCGACATCCATGACCATGCCAATGCGGCGCTCAGCAATCCCATTTTGCTGCGGGGAGGCCGGAAGCGTGAACGTCTGGCGGATGCCCTCCAAACGACAGAAGGCTCTCAGAAGGTCGGAGGAAAACTCCCCGCCTCTGTCTGAGTGCAGACGCAAAACAGGAAGGTCGGAGCCGAAACTCTTGCTAAGCTGGCGACGAGCACCGCGGATCCAGTCGATCAACACCTCAGTGACCTCACCCTTGCTGCGCAAGGGGAAGACTGTGGTGTAACGCGAGTAGTCGTCAACGACCAGCAGGAAGTAACGCTCGTGACCCTGTCCACGAACGCGGGCTGGGCCCCACACGTACATGTGAAGAGTCTGCAGAGGGGCCTCAGTCGGAGGAAACGAGGAGGAGTGAGGAGCGGCGCGCTGCCGGCCCTCGACACAAGGAACACAGGTGGGGGCAGGCCCCGGAGGAAGGGGAGGGAGGGACCTGGGGAGTCCAGAGACAAGAGCACGGGAGGCCATACCTCGAAGACGAGGCAGGGAGGGGTGACCAAGGCGGTGGTGCCAGAGGAGAGTCTCGTGCGCCAGAGGACGACACGAGCAGGGGGCAGACACAGGACTAGACCTGGACGCTGCAGCAAACACCTGACTGGACGCAGCTACCTGACCAGACGCAGGGACCGGAGGAGGCGCAGTAGTCAGTGTGTACAGACTCGACCCTGGCCGACGGGTGAACGTGGCCAGGTGGCGGCCCGTCCGAGAGCAAGTGCAGTGGGTCACACGCTGACCTCCAGGGGTGAACTGGTCAACCCACGCGTCCTGGAGGTCAGCTCCACTCACCAAGTTCGTAGAGAACGAGGGGAGGTGGAGTCCCGACAGCAAGCCCGACGGGGCCGCAGGACACGGTAGAACCGTGGAGGAGTGTGCAAGGACTGGTCCCCCGGAGGGGTCAGCAAGGGAGACCACAACAGGCCGACGGAGCGGCGTGAGCGTGGTGCTGTCTCTAAAGAAAGAGCGCGAAGCACCAGAGTCAAGTGTGAAGGTGTGAAAGGACTCAGTAGGTGCAGTACCAGAGGGAGGAGACGTACCAGCACCTGGAGCAGCAGACGCACTAGCACCTAGAGCAGCAGCCACACTAGCAACTAGAGCAGCAGCCACCGTGCCCGGGTCGGGCGGAACACGCAGGTAACAGTCACCCTCAGTAATATCAGCAAGAGCATACATGGCAGCAAGGATGGCATCAAAATCTAGATCAAAGATAGGCACATTCTGCAGAAGCAGATCATGCCAACGAGGAAGCTCAACAGCGTCAGGAAACTGGGTACGCCAAGCGTCAGTCAAGCGGCCAAAGCAGCGCTGCGTGGTGTGTGGGAGACCACACACCTCCCCACTACGAGTGCCGGTGCGAAGAACGTTCGCGCAGGGACCTGCACCCCCAGACCTCCCACGGCCAGTGTACCACTCACGAAGCTGCTGAACAGACGGGGTCTCACGAGTGCTTAGCTGCTGCGGACGCTGGCTGCCACCAAGGCCTCCACGCTGCGTGGCCGCACCGCGACCAGCACCACCTCCTCCGCTACCTCCACCACCGCCGCCGCCGCCGCCACCTCCTCCACCACCGCCGCCACGGGCGCCACTGCCGCCACCTACGCCCCCACTCCCGGAAACACCCCCACCACCACCTCCACCTCCTCCACCTCCTCCACCGCTGCCTCCACCGCCCCCACCACCACCCCTGCTTCCCTTGCCCTTGCCAGTGCGGCGTCGCCCACTAGGGGCAGACGCAGCGCCGACCTCCTCAGTGCCAACGAGGTCGACAGCAGCAGCAGAGGCAACAGAGGGGAGAAGGGGGACAGGGGAACACCCCTCAAAGAAGGGGGTGCGACGGTCACCGCGAGAAGCACCAACAGCTAAGATACTCTTCTCAGCTGCAGCAAGGCGCTCCTCTAGCAAGTCGACAGTCAGCTCGGTAGGGCAAAGGGAGAGAAAGTGATCCCTGACTGAGGAGAGGGAGTCAGGGAGGCGGGTGACTAGGTAGTACAGGGTGATGTACATGGGGGGGGAGTTCGTGGGAAGAAACTCAGTGGGAAGGGCAGCGCGGTAGCGAGCGTCACTAGTGCGGAGGTGAGCAACTAGGTCAGCAACTGTGGAAAAGGCGGCAAGGTCAGGAAAAAGGTACGGCAGCATGAGGCGGCTGAGGGCAGCAGTGGTAGGGGAGGAGTAGCGTGCAACTACAGCGTCGTACAGAGCCCTAGCACTCTTGTACTGACTAAAGTGCGCGCGCTCAGTAGACGTCAGGTGGTTGCGCACAGCAAGACGAGCAGCAGCATCGCGCGTGAGCCACTGCGAGCGAACAGTACTGTCAGCATCAGCAGTAGGGGCAGTAGAGGCGCCAGAAGTGAGATCGAACAGTGAGAGACCATCCTTGCTATCGCACTGTAGGAAAAGCTGCAGATCATCTAGCCAGACCTCAAAGTCAACAGCCCGACCCTCAGCATCAAAGGTAAGAACATTGAGACTAGCCATGACAGGAGAAGCAGCAGGCTAGCAGTAGCAGCAGTGGAACTCGGCTAAGCAGGCTAGGTAGGGCGGCGCAGCTCGGCAGGGCGGTGTGGTCTGCGCAGCGCGGCAGCCCTGGGGCAGGGCCGGGGTAGGGCCGGGGCAGTCCGGGGCAGTTCAGGGGCAGGGCCGGGGCAGGGCCGGGGCAGGGCCGGGGCAGTTCAGGAGCAGGGCCGGGGCAGTGCAGAAGCAGGGCCGGGGCAGTTCAGGAGCAGGGCCGGGGCAGGGCCGGGGCAGTTCAGGGGCAGGGCCGGGGCAGGGCCGGGGCAGAGCCGGGGCAGTTCAGGAGCGAGGCCGGGGCAGTGCAGAAGCAGGGCCGGGGCAGGGCCGGGGCAGGGCCAGGGCAGTTCAGGAGCAGGGCCGGGGCAGGGCCAGGGCAGAGCCGGGCCAGGGCCGGGGCAGTTCAGGGGCAGGGCCGGGGCAGGGCCGGGGCAGGGCCGGGGCAGGGCCTGGGCAGAGCCGGGCCAGGGCCGGGGCAGGTCAGGAGCAGGGCCGGGGCAGGGCCAGGGCAGAGCCGGGCCCGGGCTGGGGCAGTTCAGGGGCAGGGCCGGGGCAGGGCCGGGGCAGGGCCGGGGCAGGGCCTGGGCAGAGCCGGGCCAGGGCCGGGGCAGTTCAGGGGCAGGTCAGGAGCAGGGCCGGGGCAGTGCAGACGCAGGGCCGGGGCAGTTCAGGAGCAGGGCCGAAAGAGGCCTATAACGGGGCCTGACGAGGCCTATAACGGGGCCGAACGGGGCCTGACGAGGCCTATAACGGGGCCGAACGGGGCCTATAACGGGGCCTGACGGGGCCTATAACGGGGCCGTACGGGGCCTATAACGGGGCCGTGCGGGGCCGTTAACGGGGCCTGACGGGGCCTATAACGGGGCCGTACGGGGCCGTACGGGGCCTATAACGGGGCCTGACGGGGCCTATAGCGGGGCCGTACGGGGCCGAGAACGGGGCCTTGCGGGGCCTATAACGGGGCCTGACGGGCCTTACGGGGCCTTAAACGGGGCCAAATGGGGCCTGACGGGGCCGTACTGGGCCTCTAACAGGGCCTGACGGGGCCGTACGGGGCCTCTAACGGGGCCTGTTGGGGCCTAACGGGGCCGTAAACGGGGCCGAACGGGGCCTGACGGGGCCTTACGGGGCTAACAGGGCCTTACGGGGCCGTAATACGCGCCCTAAACGGGGCCAAATGGGGCCTGACGGGGCCGTACGGGGCCTCTAACGGGGCCTGACGGGGCCGTACGGGGCCACTAACGGGGCCTGTCGGGGCCTAACGGGGCCTTAAACGGGGCCGAACGGGGCCTGACGGGGCCTTACGGGGCCTTACGGGGCATAACGGGGCCTTACGGGGCCTTAATCCGCGCCCTAAACGGGGCCGAAAGGGGCCTTACGGGGCCTAACGAGGCCTTACGGGGCCTTACGGGGCGGGCGCAGGCTCGAGGGACGGGTGCAGGGGCCGTGACGGGCCTCGAAGGGGAAGGCGCGAAGCGCGCGTCGAGTAGGCAGTGACGAATTTCAGTGGTGGGCCCTTTTTAAAAAATTCTCGAAACTAGCTCTATACCATGTGAGAAGGATTTGACGAAAGAATGATGAACTAGAAAATGAGATGGGTACATATAGGAAACACATAAGTGTTGTACCCACTAAGAGCTACCCCACTACAGCCTAAATAGACCATAGCAGATATAAGTTTGACAAAACAAAGGGTCAGTGACAACAGTCGCCAGAAAACGCGTGACAACTGGACTAGCAGCACGTAGGGCGTCAGACGCAGGGTCCGGACCGGCAGGAAGAGAGGACGCAGGAGGAGACGGCAGAGGGACACGCTGTGGAGCAATGGAAGGACGCAGAGTCATAGAGTGAGTGCCAGGGATAGGAGGAGGACGCGGACGCAAAACACGACCAGCGCGAACAGGACGGACAGGCGACGCAGAATGAGACTCAGGCGACACTGGACGAGACTCAGGCTCACGACGCTCCGTAAGACCTCTAGTCGGTCCAGAGTAAGGAGAAGGACCAGGCAGTGGAGAGGTTGGCTGGAACCGCGACTGGGACTGGACAGGCGGTGGACTCAGTAAAGGAGGAGGAGGGCCAGGAGAAGGCGGGGAGCCAAGAACCTGCTGAAGGAGCGGAACGTAGTACGGCCGCGGCCGCACAGCGCCTCCAGAAACAGCAGAGACAGAACCGGGACCCTCAGCCCCAGGGTCTCCAGTCCCAGCAGCACCTCCAGCAGCTCCAGCACCAGCACCACCTCCAGCAGCTCCAGCACCAGCAGCACCTCCAGCAGCTCCAGCACCAGCAGCACCTCCAGAAGCTCCAGCAGCCAGGCTCCGCACGCGCAGGCTCAGCACCCCCAGACGCAGCACCCCCAGATGCAGCACCTCCAGCAGCTGAGTCTACAGCGACTTCGACAGGCACAGCCCCGGGGAGTGGGTCTACTTGAGACACACCTGAGGGAGCAGGACCCTAAGGGGGGAGGGGGTCTACCGGAGGGGGACCTGGAGCAAGGAAGAGCAGCGGGGGGGGGAGAGGGGCAGTGCGGTAGGGGAAGAGATGGTAAAAGGGAACCGACTCGTCAAACGTGACGTCTTGAGAGGGGAGGACACGGTGCAAGGTGGGGTGGTAAAACTTCCAGCCAGGCGCGTCAGGGGGAAAGCCAAGGAAGACACGAGGAATAGCGCGGGAGGAGAGCTTGTCCGCGGAAGTATCGCGAACAAAGGCACGAGAGCCCCAGACCCAGAATACCGACGTATTGCCAACCTTCCCCGTCCAACGCAGTGTAGGCGAGGTCTCCGGCAAGGAGACACGGGGCCAGAGGTTGAACTGATGTGCAGCGTACTGGACCGCAAACGGCCATAGAAAATGGGGAGCAGCCGCATGGATCATGGAGGTACGAGAGACCTCCATGACTAAGCCAATGCGACGCTCAGCAATTCCATTTTGCTGTGGGGAGGCCGGAAGCGTGAACGACTGGAGAATGCCCTCCCCATGACAAAAGTCCCGCAAGAGGTCGGAGGAGAACTCACCACCTCTGTCAGAGTGCACACGCAGGACCGAAAGGTCCTCACGGAACCGCTCGCGTAGCTGGAGATGGACTGCGTGGATCCAAGGGATCAAGACATCAGGGATCCAAGGGATCAAGACATCCAAGGGGAAGACCGTGGTGTAACGTGTGTAGTCATCAACAACGAGCAGGAAGTAGCGCTCGCGGCCCTGTCCACTGACGCGGGCTGGGCCCCACACGTCCATGTGGAGAGTCTGCAGGGGAGCAATCGTCGGGGGAAACGAGGAGGAGTGAGGAGCGGCGCGCTGCCGCCCCTTGACGCAAGGAAGGCAGGGTGGGGCAGGCGTGGGCGGTAAGGGAGGCAGAGACCTGGGAACACCAGAGACAAGGAGGCGGGAGTGCATGCCACAGGACAGTCTGGTGCGACAGGAGGCGACACGAGCATTGGGCTACTACCGGACTTGACGCGGACACCTGAGCAGACGCAGAAACCTGAGGAGGCTCAGCACTCAGTGTGTACAGACTCGACCCAGGCCGACGGGTGAACGTGGCCAGGTGACGGCCCGTCCGTGTACACGTGTAGATCGACACACGCTGACCCCCAGGAGTGGTGGTAGTGACCATCGCTTCGAGGGCAGCGGTACTCACCAAGTTCGTAGAGAACGAGGGGAGGTGAAGACCTGAGAGTGAGCCGGACGGAACCACCAGACACGGGAGAACAGTGGAAGAACGGGCAAGAACTGGGCCCCGTGAGGGGTCAGCCAGTCTGACCGGAACAGGTGCAGGGAGTGGAGTGAGGGTGGTACTGTCGCAAAAGAAACAGTGGGAAGCACCTGAGTCAAGCGTAAAGGTGTGCAAGGCCTCAGCAGGCGCAGTACCAGGGAGAGCAGACTCACTAGCACCTAGAGCAGCAGCCTCTATACCTGGGTCAGGCGGCACACACAGGTAACAGTCACCTTCAGCACTAATAGACAAGGCATACATGGCAGCAAGGATAGCATCATAGTCAAGAGCAAAGATATCAACTCCAGACCTAAGCAGCTCTGCCCAGCGGGGGCGCTCAGAAACTCTGCGCGCCAAGCGTCGTCAAGGCGGGAGAAGCACCGGTGCTAAGTGTGAAGCTTCCCGCATGTCTGACCAGCGCAGTCACCTGTGCGAATGACATACGGGAAACGAACACTACCCCTAGACGCCCCACGCTGAGCAAACCACTCACGAAGCTGCTGAGGCGTAGGGGTCTCGCTCCGACCCCGCTGCTGGTGCCTCTTGCCACCGCCAGAACCTCCCCTTTGAGCAGCTCCGCCCCAACCGCCACCACTGCCGCCGCCACCACTCCCATTGCTGTCACCACCGCCACCCCCACCCCCACCACTGCCACCACCGCCACCACCGAAGCCCCCACTCTCGCCACCACTCCCACCGCTGCCACCACCTCCGCCACCTCCACTGCCTACACCACCACCACCCCCGCTGACACCGCCACCACTCTTGCCACCCTTGCCCTTGCCGTTGCGGCGCTTCCCACTAAGAGCAGAACCAGCCCCAACGTCCTCAGCACCAAGGATGTCAACAGCAGCAGCAGAAGCGTAGGAGGGGGCAAGGGGGGAGGGGGAACACCCCTCAAAAGAAGGGTGTGCGAGGAGTGCCACGAGCAGCACCTACAGCGACTACGCTGTAGGGGCGGCGAGCGGGCTGCAGGGGCGGCGAGCGGGCCGCAAGCAGGCGGCGAGCGGGCTGCAGGGGCGGCGAGCGGGCCGCAAGCGGGCGGCGAGCGGGCTGCAGGGGCGGCGAGCGGGCGGCGAGCGGGCTGCAGGGGCGGCGAGCGGGCCGCAAGCGGGTGGCGAGTGGGCTGCAGGGGCGGCGAGCGGGCCGCAAGCGAGTGGCGAGCGGGCTGCAGGGGCGGCGAGCGGGCCGCAAGCGGGCGGCGAGCAGGCTGCAGGGGCGGCGAGTGGGCCACAGGCGAGCGGCGAGCTGGCTGCAGGGGCGGCGAGCGGGCTGCAGGGGCGGCGTGCTGGCTGCTGGGGCGGCGAGCGTGCTGCAGGGGCGGCTCGCGGGCTGCTAAAGGCGGCGCACGGGCTGCAAGGGGCGGCGCGATGGGCTAGCAAAGGGCGGCGCGCGGGCCAGCAGGGCGGCGTGTCAGGTAGGGCAGGGCGGTAGGGCAGCTAGTGGGGCAGCGTTGTGGTGGGCCCTAAAAAATCGGTCCTAAGGAAGGACCTGCTCTGAAACCATGTTGAAACAACTGAACGAGAATGAATGAATTATGAAAGAGTTGGGTACAAGTACTAACCCTAATTGGGTTGTACCCCTTATGGGCTACCCCACTATAGCATACACAAAGTAAGTACTACCGTATAACATTTTGACACATCGTAACGACGGCTGCTGCGTGCGTAGCGGCGGCTGCTGCTAGTGTGCGTGCGGTGGCGCGCGCGTTTGCGGATGCTGCTGCACAATGCTGCTGCGCGCGCTACTGTACCTGCAGCCGCTACTGCGTGCGTGAATGGTGCGGCGCGAGCAGCTGTGCGATGGCAGGAGTGCGCGCGGCTGTGCGCTGCTGGCTGCGCTCGATTCGGGCGGCTTGCGGGACGGAACGGGACGGCGCTACAGGACGCTACGGGGCGTGTCGGGACGAGCTACGGGACGTTACGGGGCGGCGCGTTACGGGGCGCGTTACGATGCAAGTTTAGGCTAGGATGAGCCCTGCTGATGCCACCTTTAGAGTGAATTTATGTACCCTCTAGCATGCAACTCACTACAGGCTAGCTAATAATACAAACATAACTATGTCACAAGCATACAATACAAGCAACACAAATCCACACTAAATTGTGACTCCACTATGCACGGGCTACTCATGCATCGTGAGCAATGGCCTCATTTCTGGACGGAAACAGCCACTTTCATCTTGCCCGTGCAGTGGCCGGATACTCCACAGGCGAAGTACAGGATGCTGCCCGCCGCTGTACTCGGCACCGTGAAACTGACTAGGAGGAGCAAGCCGGGCAAGACAGGCAGGCGTTAGAGCCGTGAAGCACGGAACGAGAAGGGGCGATCCTAGATGAGCAGAGTACTGTTCTCTGGCCCTTAATGGCAGACGCAAAGGCGCACGATGCATGTTCATCATACACGCACGAGTGGGCAAGGCACGCACCATGAGTTATCAAGGGAGGCAACAAGAGTTGATCAAGAATCACCTGCAATCAGATGCATTGGGGCAAGTGAGCAGGAGAGGCGCGGCACTCACTTGTACGACGTGCCCGTGGCAGCGGGCGCTTTCTGCTCAGCAGCTTGAAATTTGCAGGCCTTGAAGGCTGCAGCATTGCTCATCTGCCACACGTCATGGAACCCACTCCACTGGAACACTGCCGTGCCATGCAGCAGCGCGGATATGGGATGTAAGGGACAGGATGCATGGGACTCAATGGGGGGTACGGGAGAGCAGCAACGGCCATTTGAGCAAGACTGTAACTGGTGAAAACATTGGGTGGAGAAAGAGCAAAGACGAACAGGGAAGCGGCTCAAGAAGGGTGAATAAAGGCAGAACAAGGAGGACAACGCAATAAACGAGGCGCCAGGGGGAGTAAAGAGGTGGCACAGCTAAGGGGGAGCACGTGGCATGCGAGGGACTCTCACCAAGCACGTCGCCTGCTTTCGCCAAGGGTTTGGGCTTCCAGGTGCTGACGCCGAGCGTCCACTTCTTGCTGCCGCCCACGACGATGTCGCGCGCCTGTGCGCGAGGGGCGGCATGAATCGCACATGGGGTACCCATATATGAACATGCTTGCAAGATTCTTGAGCTGATGTGCGCGCATGTGCGGCGTGGGGTACGACGGGACAGTATGCACGTCAGAAACACTGCAATGCACGAGAGGAGCGCGAGAACAGCAACGGCGAGTCCAAGGGGAATTAGGTGGGGGGCTTTAAGGGAGAGGAGAGGCGAGAGGCGAGAGACTAGAGACTTACCTCTGTGTGAGCTACGGCTGAAGTGCACCGTGGAAACGAGGCGGAGGGGGGCATCGGCGCACACGCGAGGCAGGGCGCGAGATCCGACATGGGTGCGGGGGGGAGGAAGGGAGGGTGGGGAGGCGCGGAGTGGGGGAGGGGATGAAACGATGAACGCACGGATACGGCAAGCGAATTGGCGAAAAGGAACAAGCGAATTGGAGCAGCGGCGAGAACGAAGAGTGGATTGGAGCGAGCGAGGGAGTGGGGCCTACCGGCGAGCAGGACGAGCAGGCCAGCGGCGAGGAGCGCGATTGCGGAGATCGAGCGAGCCATGGCGACGACGGACGGCGCGCAACGAGATGCTGGGCTTCAGACTCGCTGGGGAAGGTTGAAGAACTTGAAGCTTCTCGGAAGGCATACGAACGATGGCGAGACTTCGAGACGTTGAAGCCCCGGCGCGGACTTGACCCAACAATCTGTCTTCTGAGCCGCGATGCAAGATGGTAAACGCGGCGCGACAGCAGGACGCTTAGCGAGGCTCAGGTAGGTCGGAGAAGCGAAAGCAAGGCAGCGAGGTGTGAGGTGAAGGGCAGAGGCGTGGACATATGGACGGATATGAAACGAGCGAGTTTAAATAGTAATTGGTCATCATCATCGAAGCTGGTGGGAATGACGCGATGAACGCGGTTGCCTGTACTACAGGTAAAAACGTGGTGTCGCGCGCGCTGGGAGGGGAGGGAAGAGCGAAGCGCAGCGCAGGCGCTCGGGCGTTTTGCGGAGCTGGCGGTCGGCAGGTTTGACGACGGTCAGGTGACAGAGTGCAGTGCGGAGGCGCAGCTCGCCTCGCTCAGACAGACTCGCAAAAACGCGGGGAGGTGGGCCACCTCAGATATTTCTCGGGATGTTTCCCAAACGGATTGGGTTAGATACTCGTCGTGTACCTGCGCTGGGGGGGGCGCCCAACCACAGACAGGACAATTGGGATAATGTGGCCTGATTAGTAACCAGGGACGTATGGGGCGGCAACGCGGGTGACGGACTGCACGCGGGTTCCGCTCAGCTATAATTTCCGCAGCGACCGCCTGGCGTGACGTGCCTCTGACGCGCATACCTTCACCCTTCAGGAGATGCTCCGTTAGCTGAAGCTCCGTCAGGAGTGTTGGCTTGGCTTGCGGCTCACTGCACATAAATGTTTGTAAATGCCCAGAGGTCACTATACATATACGGTACAGTTAACCTTATTTCAACCCATTTCCCCCGTCCACAAGAGATCTCATCCCCCTGACACCCCGCACCAGTGGCCCTCGTTGGTGTTTAAAATGTTTTGAAACACCAAAAGTATACTCAACTGTTATACTACCGTATATTGCATATCTTAACTGCCTACATCTTGCTGGTGCTGCACCCTTATGTCTTGCCTTTCCTATATCTTGTACCCTTACCTAATATTGAACCCCTCTTTGGCCAAACTTCCCTCTCGATACCATCGCCATGTTGCCCTCAGCTCCTAAACCTAATCTCTCCTTATTTCACTATTTGACATGGTTTCAGAGCAGGCCACATCCTGGGCCCACCCTTCCTGCAGCCCCTAACGCGCCCTGCAGCAGGCCCTATGGCACGACCCGCACGCCAGCGCGCGACCGGCACTAGTAGCGCGCGCGCCTCCTTCCAGCTCGGCAATAGTAGCGCGCCCGCGCTGCCAGCCAGCGCGCAACCTGCATCAGGAGCGCGCGTGCCCCTCGCCAGCGCACAACCAGCAGCAGGAGCGCGTACGCCCCTCGCCAGCGCGCGACCAGCAGCAGGAGCGCGCACGCCCCTCGCCAGCACGCGGCCAACAGCAGGAGCATACGCGCATGCGCCAGCCCGCTTCCCGCTGCCCCTCCACTTGCTGCGCCCTGCTTCGACGGGCGCTGTGGGGGGGGGGGGAGTGGCGGGATTGGCAGCCGAGGCTGCGGGGGTACTGAAGCCCCATTGACCCCCCAGCCCCCTCCCTTTTTCTCCTCCTCGCCACTGCACCTGCACCTACTATGTGTGCCGCGTTGGGGGAGGGGGTGGAAGAGAGGGTGTGGGGGTGGCGGGTCTGACCAGGCAGCCGCCCCTCCATCTCTTACCTTCCAACCTCACATATCATCTTCCTTTCTTCTCTCCTCCAACCGTCTCCTTTCATTTCCTCCTCTTCTCTCCTCTCCTCCAGGAAGCTCGTCAGCAAGATCGCCAGCAGATCCGCCAAAAAGCACGCCAGCGAGCCCGCCAACCGACCCGCCAACGGAACCGTCCGGGAGCCCACCAACGGACATGCCAACGCGCTAGCGAGCCCGCCAACGGGCCCGTCAACGGAACTGCCTGTGGGGGGGGGGGGGGGGGGACAGCAGGAATGGAGGTGGCGGACAGTGGGGGGGGACGGGGCGGCGGCAGTGTAATGGAGGTGGCGGTGGCGGGGTGGCGATTCATGGGGAGGGGGGGGGTGGTGTGGAGTGTGCGGGGGTGGCAGGAGTGTCACTGCAGCACCTACCGCCACTGCACCTCCTCCTCTCTCTCCTCTCTGCCGCGACTGCTGCTGTGGGGGGGGAGGCTATGGGGGGGTATGAGGGGGTGGCAGGCGTATCCCTGCAGCACCTACCGCCACTGCACCTCCTCTCTCTCTCTCTAATGGTCCGTGTATTGATATAGCCAAAGGGTACATTCATGCATAGCTATTGCTAGGATGGTTTGGAAACAAGCAAACAAATAACAAACGACAAACAACTATGTCTCTACACCTCCATAAGAGGTTCCAGCACAGCACAGCAGTCCCCAAGGTGGAGCTCGGACTGCACCCCCCCTACAGGGGGATTTTCAGCTACGGCCGCCTGAGAGGACTTGATTAAGTATCCCACCGACTGTGCTCTTTGCAGAGCCACGGACCAGCGCTGCCTGAAGAGGTGTAAGAACCTCTCTCTCTCTCTCTCTCTCTCTCTCTCTCTCTCTCTCTCTCTCTCTCTCTCTCTGCCACTGCTGCAGCTGTGGGGGGGGGTTCAGGGGGTGTGGGTGGTGTGAGTCTAGCTGCAGCATCAGCCGCCTCCTCCTCCACTCATCCCCTGCCTTGTCCCCGTGCCTCCCGTGCTGCCCGTGTCCTTCCGTGCCTCCCGTGCTGCCCGTGTACTCCCGTGCCTCCCGTGCTGCCCGCACTGTGCTGCCTCCCATCCTGCCCGTGTCCTCCCGTGCCTCCCGTGCTGCCTGTGCCCTCCCGTGCCTCACGTGACGCCCGTGTCCTCCCGTGCCTCCCGTGCTGCCCGTACCGTGCTGCCTCCCATGCTGCCCGTGTCCTCCCGTGCCTCCCGTGCTGCCCGTGCCCTCCCGTGCCTCCCGTGCCTCCCGTGCTACCCGTGTCTCCCGTGCCTCCCGTGCCGCCCGTATCAAAAATATTATATATTCTATATCTGCTTGTAGTTAGTTGTAGGGTGATTATATTGTTTCTTGTTTGGTGGTGCACCCTTGTGTTTTCTATATGTACCTCGTGTTCTATAGTAAAGTAACGCATTCTCAACTTTCTCCTTGGTGACAACTCTCTCGACAACCTTGTCCTATGCTCCTTAGCCTAGGCCCTACCAAAACCATAGTTCATACTTACGTTCATATCTTGACATGGTATTGAGCTAGTACTTTACTAGCATGCCAATTTTATGGGCCCACCAACCCGTAACTCTCGCGCCGTCCGCCCGAAGCTCGTCACGTTCTGCCCATGGGGAGCACGCCCGCAAACCCACCGACGGACCCGCCAGCGAGCGCGTCAGCGAGCCCGCCGACAAACCCGCCGACGCACCCGCCAACGAGCGCGCTAGCGAGACCGCCGACAAGCTCCCCAACAAACCCGCCGACGGACCCGCCAGGGAGCGCGCCAGCGAGCCCGCTGACGAACCCGCCATCGACCA
Source organism: Closterium sp. Naga37s-1 (assembly GCA_947471745.1). Lineage (NCBI taxonomy): Eukaryota > Viridiplantae > Streptophyta > Zygnematophyceae > Desmidiales > Closteriaceae > Closterium > Closterium sp. Naga37s-1. The sequence goes on from CANJKZ010000069.1 coordinate 602,070, forward strand.
CCCCATCTGAATCTGCACTACGCGACCATCCCGTCCCGCCCCGTCCCTTCCCCACGTCCCTCCCTCGTTGCCCCCCTCTACCGCACCTACCTCTGCTGTGCTGGGCCGTGGTGGGTGTGGTAAATAGAGGGGGGCGGCAGCGAGAATGGAGGTGGCGGCCAGTGGTGGGGGGGGGGGGGGGGGGGGAGGGGGCAGCGGGATTGGTGGTGGCAGTGGCGGGGTGGCGACTCAGGGGGGAGGCTATGGGGGGGTGTGAGGGGGTGGCAGACGTATCCCTGCAGCACCTCCCGCCACTGCACCTCCTTTGCTCTCTCTCTGCTGCTGCTGCTGTGGGGGGGGGGGGTTAGGGGGTGTGGGTGGTGTGATCCAGGTGCAGCAACTTCCGCCTCTCTCTCACTCTCGCATCTGTTGCTGTGGGGGAGGATGAAGGGGTGTGGGAGTGGAACTGCAGCGCCATCCGCTGCCACTGCACCTCCTCCTCTCAGCCGCGACTGCTGCTGTTCAGTGGGAGGCTTTGGGGGGTGTGAGGGGGTGGCAGGCGTATACTGCAGCGCCATCCGCCGCCACACCTCCTCCTCTCTCTCTCTCTCTCCCTGGTGTGGGGGGGAGGTTCAGGGAGTGTGGATGGTGTGAGTCGAGTTGCAGCATCAGCTGCCTCCTCCTCCTCTCATCGCCGGCCGAGTGCCTCCCGCGTCTCCCGTTCCGTTCGTGCTCATTCCTCCTCGTTCGCACCCCGCACCCTGTACGCACCCCGGCTCTGCCCATACTCGACCCCTGTTGCCGCCCGTGTTCTTCCCATGCCCGTGCTTGCTGCCCGTGTCTCCCGTGCCGCCCGTTCCCGTGCTTCTCGTGATGCCCGTGCTGTCCGTGTCCTACCCGTGCCTCTCGTGCTGCCCGTGTCCTACCCGTGCCTCCCGTGCTGCCCGTTCCCGTGTCTCCCGTGCCACCTGTTCCCGTGCTTCCCGTGCTGCCCGTTCCCGTGCTACCCATGCTTCTTGTTCCGATGTCTCCTGTGCCGCCCGTTCTTGTGCTTCCCGTGCTGCCCGTGTTCTCCGTCTCCTACCTGTGCCTCCTGTGCTGCCCGTGTCATACCCGTGCTTCCCGTGCCACCCGTTCTAGTGCTTCGGATGATGCTCGTGTCCTACACGTGCCTCCCGTGCTGCCAGATCTCGTGTCTCCCGTGCCGCCCATTGCATGCTCCATACCTCTGTGACATGCTGCTAGCCTCTGAGGGAGACCCTGACGCTCCAAACATCCCAACTCCTCGTACTTACACTGAGGCAGTGTCGGGACAGTGGTCCTCTCAATGGATAGCAACCATGGACTTACAGATGGCGCCTTGGAGATCCACAGGAACGTACGTCGATGCAGTTCCCCCTCCTCAGGCAAACGTAGTCGATGGCTTGTGGAAATTCAATGTGAAGCAGCCGCCTAGATTGCCGCCTGTCTTCAAGGCGAGCTATGTGGCTAGAGGCTTCAGACAGCGTGAGGGAGCAGACTCTTCCAAACGTTCTCCCCCACTTCGAAGACAACAACTCTTTGGTTGCTACTACACGTCGCAGCACAGCGAGACTACGAGCTGCACTAACTATACTTCTCCACTGCCTTTCTCCATAGCAGCCTGCACGAGGAGACCTGGTTGTGTCGTCCTCCTGGCTTCACTGGCACTTTCCCTCCTACGACACAGTAGAGTCTAAGAAAACCAGTCTACAGTCTTCGCCAGGCGCCTTGTGAGTGACACGACACTCTCTGCTCCACTCTTGCTGACCTCCGACCCCATCCTTCGTCCACCGAACCTTCACTGTGTGTCTTTATGGACCCACTCTTTCTTCGCCCTCGTCTACGTCGACGACCTGGTCTTCGCTACCGCAGGCAAGGCTACGCTGGCTTCAGTGCAGGCCGAATTGCAGAAGAGACGCACATGCACTGACCTTGGTGAATTGCGCAGCTACCTTGGCTTGCAGATCACCATGGACAGAGCCGCTCGCACAATCACTCTAAATCAGTCATACATTGTGCAGCAGGTCCTTCAGCGGTTCGAGCTTCAGTTTTCCACCACACCGCCCACTCTTCCTCCTGTTTACCGCAAACTCACTGCTGCTCTTCCCGACAAGCCTGTTGAGCCTAGTGGTCACTATGCAGAGCTTGTGGGTTGCCTCATATACCTGATGACGTGTAGTCATCCAGGCCTCGATTATCCTCTCAGCATCTTGGCTCGCTTTGTTGCGACTGGGAGACACCGTCTTGTTCACTGGACGACTCCTAGGAGGGTAGCGAAGTACATGGCGACCACATCAGGCATGGGGCTTGTGCTTTGAGGGACACAGCGAGTGCCGCTTACCGAGCAATGCATCTCGTCCTGGGCGGACGACGAGGAGACCAGCAGGTCGACTCAGTGGTATTGTTTCAGCTTGGGCTTTGGAGATGTGTCGTGGAGTTCTTCTGTGGCACAGTCTAGTCCTAAGGCCGAGATCTACCGTACGATGGTGCCATGGCTGCTCAAGAGCTCCGTTGATTGAATTTCTTGCTCATTGACCTAGGTGAGCGGCCTAGCTCTGGACCGACTTTGTTTGCTGTCAACAAGGCTATGATCTTCCTTTGTCGAGAGCCTCGACTGGAGAGCAGACTGAAGCACATCAGCCTGCGGCACTTCCTACTGCGAGAGCTGCAGCGACGCGGCCAGGTGCATTTAGTCTTTGTAGCCTCAGCGGCCAAGAGTGTAGACATCTGTCAAAACATATTTGTATGTTATTAGTTCGGCTAGGCTATAGTGAGGTGCTCAGTATAGGGTACAACACCAGTTAGGGTTTCATACATGTATCTCCCTGTTGCTAGTCATTCATCATTCCTGTCTTCCTGTATTATAACAACATCTTCACCAAGGCCCTCCCGACCAGACCCTACGATATCAGGAAATTTTCCCTGAAATTCCTAATTTTTAGGGATTTTTTTGTACCTACCCTGATTTTCCAGTGTTCAGCTTTTTGGGGGACTGATTTTTCAGCCTTTAGGGGCCAGATGACTTTAAACTTTCAGGTTTTTTTTTTTTTAAGGGACACTGATTACACTACGTTGTAACGAAACTGACACTGAATGCGATTCCTACACGTTCCGAGTGTAGTTCCCCGGAAGTACAGGGAATCTCAGATTCCCACGGTGTGAGCACCGCCTGGCGGTGACTACCAGACAAATTTGCCTCGTGTTATTCGCTTTGAGGGCTGCTTTGTTGGCGCACTTGGTTCGATCATTGGCCACTTTTGGAGCATTATGTGGGTTGACCAATGACAAGGTTGCAACAGAGCAATGTTGGCAAGCTGCGATGCGAGGTTTCTGGCCCATTGCTAGCACCTGTGGTCCTGTGGCCCGTTTTGTCTAAGTCGTGCTGGCAAGCACTGATGCATCCACACCGCCCAGCCGTGCTACCTGCCATCCAGGCTCCCATCCCATTGTGCTCCATGCCTTCCTTCCATCCGCTTGGGGTTTCATCGCCATGGCCCCTGCATAGATCTCAGCCTCGCAACAGGAACTGAGAACAGAAGACGAGCGGGTAGACCGCCAAGAAAAACAGCCAGAGCCAAGGCTGAAAGTGTAACCCTGTGACGACCGCTGCGTAACCAAGTCGTCAACCCAAGAAGCGTCTGCGTGTCCAGTGGGGACAACTGGACCCCATCCTCCAAGCACGAGCCCCATGCCCGATGTACTGCACAAGTAGCGCAACACCCTCTTAGCGGCCTCCCAGTGCTCTGGTCGGTGTCTCCCGGGCGCAACGTAGTGTGCCAGGATGCTAAGAGGGTAGGCAAGGTCAGGTCGAGTGCAGGTCATCAGGTACATGAGGCAGCCCACAAGCTCTGGATATGGGCCACTCGGCTCTACGGACTTGTACGAAGGTGGAGCTGAGAGCGAGTAATCAGTAGGCAGAGGAGTGGACTGTGGCGAGGAGTACCGGAAGCCGAAGCGCTGAAGTCATGTGAGGAGTACCTGGTGCGTCATGTGTGAATAAGTCAGTGTGATGGTGCGCCGAGCACTGTCCCGGGTGATCTGCAAGCCAAGATAGCTGCGCAGTTCACCCAGGTCAGTGCAGGTGTTTCTCTTCTGCAGCTCCGACTTCACAAGGGTCAGTGCCTCAGCGTCAGCAGTGGCAAAGACCAAGTCGTCGACGTACACGAGGATGTAGAACGGCGGCATCGAAGTCTCAGTGTGCAGAAACAACGACGGGTCAACAATCGAAGGAGCAAACCCAAGAGCCACAAGCGTCGTCCTAAGTGTGTCGTGCCACTCGCAAGGCACCTGGCGGAGACCGTAGACTGGTCGCCGGAGGCTCCACTAGGTACCAGCAGGAAACGACCCAGTGAAGCCAGGTGGGCGGCGCAGCCAGATCCTCATACAGGCTGCCCTATAAGAAAGCTGTGCTGAAGTCAGGAGAGTGCAGCTCGTAGTCACACTGAGCGGCGACGTGCAGCAGCACCCGAAGAGTGGTCATCTTCGGGGTACGGGAGAAGGTCTGGAAGAAGTCAACTCCCTATCGCTGACTGAAGCCTCGTGCAACGTAACGAGCCGTGAAGGCAGGCGGAGAATCTTGCAGTTGCTTCACCCTAAAAATCCACATGCCATCGACTATGTTTGCCCCAGGAGGGGGAACTGTGTCAACGTAGGTGCCTGTGGACTTCCAGGATGCCATCTCTGCGTCCATGGCTGTCTGCCACTGAGAGGAATAAGGACCTGTAATCGCCTCTGCGTAAGAGCGCGGGGTCGGGATGTCTGGTGCATCCGGGTCTCCCTCAGGTGCAAGCAGCATGGCCACGAGATGAGATACAGCACCAGCAAGACACTCAAAGTCCTTCTGCCTGTGCTAAAGGACGTCCGTGCCAAGAGCACACTCACCCCCGACGGACGGAGGACAATTATAATCAGACTCATACTCAAACGTAGGACAAGAAGGTCCTCACGGAACCGCTCGCGGAGCTGGAGACGGACTGTGCGGATCCAATGGATCAAGACATCAGGGACCTCGCCCTTGCTGCGGAAGGGGAAGTTCGTGGTGTAACGCGTGTAGTCGTCAACAACCAGCCGGGAGTAGCGCTCGCGGTCCTGTCCACTGTGTACAGACTCGACCCAGGCTGATGGGTGAACGTGGCCAGGTGACGGCCCGTCCGTGTACACGTACAGATCGACTCACGCTGACCCCCAGGAGTGGTGGTAGTGACCATCGCATCCTGGAGGGCACCGGTACTCACCAAGTTCATAGAGAACGAGGGGAGGTGAAGACTTGAGATTGAGCCGGACGGAACCGCCGGACACGGGAGAACAGTGGAGGAACGGGCAAGAACTGGGCCCCCTGAGTGGTCAGTCAGTCTGACTGGAACAGGTGCAGGGAGTGGAGTGAGTGTGGTACTGTCGCGAAAGAAACAGCGAGGAGCACCTGAGTCAAGCGTGAAGGTGTGCATGGCCTCAGCACGCGCAGTACCAGGGAGACAAGACTCACTAGCACCTAGAACAGCAGCCTCTATACCTGGGTCGGGTGGCATGGGGCGAACACTACCCCCAGACGCCCCACGCTGAGCAAACCACTCACGGAGCTGCTGGGGCGTAGGGGTCTCGCGCAGACGCTGCTGGAGCTGCCTCTGGCCACCGCCAGAACCTCCCCTCTGAAGAGCTCCACCCCGACCGCCACCACTGCCGCCGCCACCACTCCCACTGCCACCACCACCGCCACCACCACTCCCACCGCTGCCACCACTGCCGCCACCGAAGCCCCCACTCCCACCACCACTCCCACCGCCACCTCCGCCACCTCCACCGCCTCCACCGCCTCTACCACCACCACCCCTGCTGCCACCTCCACCACTCTTGCCTCTCTTGCCCTTGCCGCTGCGGCGCTTCCCACTAAGAGCAGAAGCAGCCTTGACGTCCTCAGTACCAAGGATGTCAACAAGAGCAGCAGAAGTGTAGGAGGGGGCAAGGGGGGAGGGGGAACACCCCTCAAAGAAGGGTGTGCGAGGAGTGCCACGAGCAGCACCTACAGCGAATACGCTAGTCTCAGCTGCAAGGAGGTGCTTCTCGAGCAGGTCGACAGTGAGGTATGTGGGGTCAAGTGCAAGAAAGTGGTCCCTGACTGCGCGAAGAGAGTCAGGGAGGCGGGTGACTATGAAGTAGAGAGTGATGTACATCGGGGGCGGGTTCTTGTCTAGGAACTCGGCTGGGAGGGCAGCGCGGTAGCGAGTGTCGCTAGTGCGAAGGTAGTTAATGAGGTCCTCGACTGTGGCAAAGGCTGACAGCTTGGGGAAAAGATTGGGCAGTATAAGGCGGCCGAGAGCAGCAGTGACAGGGGAAGAGTAACGAGTGACTACAACATCGTACAGGGCTTTAGCAATCTTGTGCTGGCCAAAGTGAGCGCATTCGGCTAATGGCAGGTGGTTGCGAACGGCTAAGCGAGCAGCAGCGTCACGGGTAAGCCACTGTGAGCGAGTTGCAGTGTCAGCTGTGGCGGGAGGGGCGAGAGAGGCTCCAGACGTGTGGTCAAACAACGAAACGATGTCTCTAGAATCGCTCAGTAGGTACAGCTGTAAGTCGTCGAGCCATGTATCGAACTGGATCGGACGGCCCTCATGATCGAAGGTGAGAACACTGAGAGTAGCCATAGCGGGCAGAGCATGGTGGCGCACGACCAGCAGGGCAGCACGCAGGCAGGGCGGCGCGCGAGCACTAGGGTAGCACGCTGGGCAGGGCGAGGCGGCGCACGGCTAGGGAAGAGCTGCACGCGGCCAGGGCAGGGCAGCGCAAATGGCAGAGCAGGGCGGCGGCCTGCAGGGCGGTGCGGCGGCCAGCAGGGCTGCACGCAGCAGGGCGGGCAGCAGCAGGGCGGCACGGGCAGCAGGGCAGCGCGTAGCAGGGCGGCGCGGGCAGCTGGGCGGCGGCCATCAGGGCGGCGCGCAGGCAGGGCAGGGCAGGGCGGCGCGCAGGCAGGGATGGGCGGCGCGGCTGCCAGCAGTGTGGTGCGCGGGCAGGGCAGGGCGACGCGCAGGCAGAGCAGGGCGGCGCGGCGGCCAGCAGGGCGGCGCGCGGGCAGGGCAGGGCGACGCGGCGGCCAGCAGGGCGACGCGACAGGCAGGGGAGGGCGGCGCGCGACCAGCAGGGCTGCAAAGGGCGGCGTGCGGGCTGCAAAGGGCGGCGCGGTGGCCAGCAGAGCGGCGCGCGGGCAGGGCAGGGCAGTGCGCGGCCAGGAGGGCAGCGCGACAGGCAGGGCAGGGCGGCGCGGCAGTGCGACGGTGGGGCAGCGCCACGGTGGGGCAGCGCGACGGGCAGGGTAGGGTGCTACGAGCAGGGTAACGCGCTACGGGCAGGGAACTATTCGGTGGGCCCTAAAAAAACGGTCCTGGAACAGGACCTGCTCTGAAACCATGTCTTCAGAATACTGAACGAGGATGAATGAATTGAACAGAAAGCTGGTACAAGTACTAACCCTAATTGGGTTATACCCCTTATGGGCTACCCCACTACAGCCTACACAATATAAGTAGTATAACATTTTGACAGTTCCTACCTAATGTTATCTTATTTTAAGTTCAATTTCAGCCTTTACAAAAAGGGAACACTGATGCATCAGACTTTTTTTGAAGGTAACACTGAATTTTCAGGCTTTTTTTGGGGGGGACACAGACGATTAGGGATTCTACACAGAGGGACCCTGATGCATTAACGTGCCTAAATGTGAATCATAGGCCCTGCTCCCGTCTGGTGACCACCACAAGTTCTGCTCACAGCTTGGCTTTGTTCAGACAGACCTTCGTTTGTCGTAGGCTTGCCTCTTGTTTTTTGCTATGCTTGTTCTGCTGTTTATATATATCTATGTGAACACTTGAACTGGCCTTGTGGCCATTTGTCTCAGAGGGCTGGCTAGTCGTACCACCTGAGTTGATTGTCTTGCTTTGCTGTTGTTGTTGACTAGTCTTGTGACCACTTGTCTCTCTTGCTCGTTTTGATTCCATTCACTAGTCTATATCAATGTTATAATTGTGTGTTAGGCTATAGTGAGGTACTTCCTACAGAGTACATACAACCCTTGTAGGCCTGTGTACTTGTATCTTATTCCTTGCTAGTCAATCCATTTAGCTCAGCTCAGCTTCTATGGACAGGAAAGTATATATTTACACATATATTAAAAACAAACAAAAACAACAACCTGTATTCCTGCTTAACAATCAACGGCCTCAGCTCTGGACGGAAATTGCTACTTTCATCTTGCTGCCACAGTGCCCAGACACTCGACAGGCGAAGTACAGGACCTTGCCCTTTGCTGAAGCTGGCACTGTGAACCTGAAAGGGGGCCAAGCCGGGCAAGATAGGCAGTTGCAAGAGCTGTGAAGCGTGGAGCGAGATGGGGTGGTTCATATGCGTGGTTTTAGCCAAGAGCTCTTTCCCCTGGCCCAAAGTGGCAGGGGCGAAGGCTTGATTGGCAAGACATGTGCACGTTCATCGTAGGTAGGTGCCTTAGTTATCAAGGAAGTCAACAAGAGAGAGCAAGAACCACCGGTAAGCAGAGGCACAGGGGCAAGTGAGCAGGACACAAGCGCGGGACTTACTTGTACTTCCCGCCCAAGGTTGCAGGCGCCTTCTGGCTCGCAGCTTGGAAGTTGCAGCCCTTGTAGGCTGCAACGTTGCTCATCTGCCACACGTCGTGATATGCACCCCACTGGAACACTGCCATGCACGTAAGGGAGCAGAATTGGGACATGCTTTGAGTCGACTCAACAAACGTTGCTCATGAGCCCCACGTCGTGGTACGCACCCCACTGGAACACGTTGCCATGCATGGCACACAGCGTGGATGTAGGATGGGATGTAAGGGATCACAGGATGCATGGGGCAGGATGCATGGGGCAGGATGCATGGGGCAGGATGCATGGGGCAGGATGCATGGGGCAGGATGGATGGGACAGGATGGATGGGACATAACGGGGGAGACGATAGAGCAGCAACGGCCGTTTAGTCAAGGCGGTAAGTTTTGGGTCAAATAGATTGGGTGGAGACCGAGCAAAGAGCAAGGGGCATGCGAGTATAAAAGCAGAACGGGGAGGACGACGCAATACGCGGGTCACCAGGAGTAAACTGGCGGCGCATGTGAGGGGCACGCACCGAGCACGTCGCCTGCTTTCACGGTGGGAGTGGGCTTCCAGGTGCTGACGCCGAGCGTCCACTGCTTTTTGCCGCCCACCACGATCTCGCGCGCCTGAATGCGTGGAGCAGCAAGAATAGCAAATGGGGCATATGAATATGTTGGCAAGATTCTTGAGCTGATGTGCGCGCATCATGTGTGTGCATGTGCAGCGTGGGGTACCATGGAACAGAAGAATGCACATCAGACGCAGTGGAAAGCACGAGGGGAACGCGAAGAGAGCAGCGCGCCGAGCATGAGAGGGAAGCGGGAGGAGTGAAGCAGCATGAGCTTGGAAGGGGCGGCGTTGACCCCAGACGCACGTGCCGAGGACAAGCAGAACGGGAGGAGAGGTGAGGAGAGCACATGCAAGCGAGTACAAGGGGAATCAGGTGGGGGAGCTGAGAGGCGAGAGGCGAGGCGAGATGCGAGAAGCGAGAAAATTACCTCAGGGAGGAGGGTGTGATTTGCGGCTGAGGAGCACAGTGGAAGCGAGGCAGGGAGGAGGCCCCACCGGCGGACACGAGAGGCAGGGGTGTGGGGGGGCGGGAGAGGGGGGGGGAGTGGGGGGGGAAGGGTGAAGGGGAGGAGAGGGGGGAGAATCGGGGGTGACACGATGAATACAAGTATGCGAGTTAAGAAGGCTGGCGAATCGGCGAAAAGGAACAAGCGCATAGGAGCAGCAATGGAACAAAGGAGCTGGAGCGGCGGGCGAATAGGAATAAGGAGCGAGGGAGTCGGGCGTACCCGGCACAAAATCCCTCGCCGAAGCAGGTCGCTGCATGGCGACGACGGACGGCGCGCAACGAGACGTTGAGGTGTTGCGGCTTGGTTGACGTTGAAGAAGCTCCTCCGAGTCGGCCGTACGACGAACGATGATGGCGAGGCGTCGAAGGGTTAGCGCCGGAGCTATTCGACTTCAGGTCGAATTTGGGTCTTCTGAGCCGCGGTGCTGGCGAAACGCGACGGCGGACGCTTAGCTAGGCTCGGGTAGGACGGAGAGGCGGAAGCAACTTGGCAGTGGGGTGTGAGGTGAAGGGCAGAGGCGTGGGCTTATGAAGGGAGGCGAGCGAGTTTAAATACTTCGTCATCATCACGGGAGCTGAGCTGCTGTGATACGCGATGACTCATCGGTGTCGCGCGCTCTGGGAAGGGAAGAGATCAGCGTAGCGCAGATGGTCGCGGGCTGCGGAGCCGGCCGTCGGCAGTTTGACAGCGGTCGTCCCAACGTCGCGGAAAAGGCTAGTGCGAAAAAGACAACGAAAAAGTAACTGCACCGTCACTTCGAGTCAGACAGACGTGCAAAAAGGCGCGGAGGCGGGGCTACCTCAAATATTTGCGGGCTGTTTCCCCCGCGGATTGGGTCAGGTACTGTACGCGCAGGGCCCGCTCAACCACAGACAGCATAATCTGGGGCACGCCCAGCACAGGTGCGTATGGGGCGGAATGGGCCCGGCAAGCCAGGTGAGCAACATCATGCGCATTTCGCTCAATCCGAACTCCACAACGACCACCTGGCCTAGCCCGATACTGACGACATCCTCGTGACGCGGATTCCTAACACCTAGGGGACTCCTCCCCCTTCCTTTACCTCATGACGCAGATTCCTTCAGGAAAGTGCTATGTTAGGGCGCGTGTGATTTTTGATTTTGCCATAAGTTTATGTTTTTTACTCGATTTAAGCATTTGAACATGACTCGACTTTGAGCATTGGCAATGTTCGAACCGCAGGTGACCTTGCTTGTAGATTCACAATCACACACGAAAGTGCGAATTTGCAGGTTCGAGCTTACAGGGGGGGGACCGAGCCGCCTATAGGGTGTGTAGGTTACCCGGTATTCTTCTATTGACAGCGCGAAAGAGTCGCGAGCTTCGCTGGTTCCTCGTACGTGCCTGAAACCACACACGTTCGGTTCAGTGTGCTACACAAAGTTTGTGCATATATTCAAATCTTGTTCACATTTGTATGTTCGCACCTGGTACTCTTGAAATTGGAGTCACCATTGGCGAAATCTCCTGCGAACAATGGCGAAACTGGTTACCACCTAAAGTTCGACCTTAAATACGAACCCCAAAAAAAATCACACGCGCCCTTAGGAGAAGCTGCATCAGGAGATGTTGGCGTGGCTTGCGGCTGCACCTGGATGTTTGTGAACATGCCAGAGTTCATCATACGGTAAGTGCCATTTAGTGGACCAAAAAACATTAAGTTTTTTTTCCCAATTTTTTATCATCAAACTTCATCATGCACATATTAAAATTACCCACCTGTGATTTGAAATGTGCTAACTTACACATAATGCTCAATTTTGAACGTGAAAGCTTTACATAAGGCACTACCGCGATTGTACACCAACTAAAATCACCAGGGGAGTATTTCACAGATGTTAGAATAGCGGAATGATAAGATTAGGCAGGATGGGTGATACAAATGGGAACCCTAAAGGTGTTATACCCTCTACAGCATGCCTCACTATATCCTACAACATAAATACATAGTTTGACACACCCCCATAGGCTAAGTGAGGGATGGCAAGAGAGAGCAAGCAACACGGATGGTCACAAGACCTGTCAAAAAACAGCAACACAAAGCTCAGAGTGGATCACGAAGTCACCATACAGTCTAAGCACAAGTAAGGGGCCACAAGGTTAGTTCAATAGTTCACAATTATAGAAAAATGCAAGTACAAGCAGAGCAAGGAACAAGAGGCACGACTACAACAAATGAGGGCTTGCCTCAACCTCAACAAGGCTTATGTCAGATCATTATAGCTTTTCCTTTGTGTAGGCTATAGTGGGGTAGCCCATAAGGGGTACAACCCAATTAGGGTTAATACTTGTACCCAACTCTTTGTTAGTTCATTCATGCTCGTTCATTACTTTCAACATGGTTTCAGAGCAGGTCCCTCGCTAGAACCGCCTTTCTTTCCTTGGGCCCACGACCTGCTGCCCTGCGAGTAGCCCCTTGGCCCCGGCCCCTTGGCCCGTCACGCCCCTAGGCCCGTCGCGCCCCAAGGCCCGTCGCGCCCCTTAGGCCCGTCGCGCCCCCACGGCCCCGTTTTCCTAGGCCCGTCGCGCTCCACCGCCCTGTTTCCTAGGCCCGTTGCGCCCCTCGGCCCCTTCGCCCCTAGGCTCTGGCCCCTTGGCCCGTCGTGTCAAATTATATGCCTATGACATAATAGAATGTAGGCTTTAGTGGGGTAGCTAATGTAGGGTATCGTTTTTGTTACTTGTACCCAACTTTCTCGATAGTGCACCAACTTTTTCCCTTTACTCTCGACATGGTATCAGAGCGGTCTCGGGTTCGAATCCCAGTGTGTGCACTTCGGGCATCCCAGTGCGGGGGGGTGTCAGAGGTCCACTGGTGATCCCCGATTGATCCTAGGGAAGGGTTACAGGCTCGTTGTCCTGGGGGGTTATGGGCGCACTGACCCGCTACTTAACAAGCCTTTCTATCCCAATGGTCTAAGTGGTTGGGATTCTGATATGGGGAGCGGGGAGGGGGTCTACCTGGGGAGCAGGCAGGCAGGCAGGCAGGCAGACAGGCAGGCAGGCAGGCAGGCAGGCTGGCAGGCAGGCAGGCAGGCAGATGGCGCGGCAGCGCGCTAACAAGGCAGGTGCTCACCAGTGGCGGGAAGAGCAGGCGCTCGCCGGGCGAGCAGGGCCGGCGCTCGGCGGGCGGCTGCACGGGGTCCAGGGGCGGCGTCGCGGGTCCAGGGGCGGCGTCGCGGGATCCAGGGGCGGCTGCACGGAGTCCAGGGGCGGCTGCACCAGGGGCGGCTGCTTCAGGGGCCAGGGGCGGCTGCTCTGGGTCCAGGGGCGGCTGCTCGAGGGTCCAGGGGCGGCTGCACCAGGGGCGGCTGCTTCAGGGGCCAGGGGCGGCTGCTCTGGGTCCAGGGGCGGCTGGACCAGGGGCGGCTGCTTCAGGGGCCAGGGGCGGCTGCTCGGGGTCCTGCCGCGCCTTATCTGCTAGGCTACTGCTACTGGTACTGGCGGTGGCCAGATGCAGCTCCAGCGACGTCCGCGCGAGTCTCTCACGCCCCAGCAGCTTCGTGAGTGGTACGCTAGTTGGGGTTGTGGTGGTAGTCGTCGTAGCTGTCGCCCTGGAGCTGGCCAGTTGGGAGCGTCTGGCAGTGGCCAGCTGCAGCTGCAGCGGCGTCCACGCGAGACACTTACGTCCCAGCAGCTTCACGAGTGGTACGCTCAGAGTAGAGGGTCTTTGAGTACCGTTCGCTGCCCGTACGTCATTCGCACAGGTGATCGGACGGGTCAGACTTGCGGGACGCTTAGTCACACCCAGTCCCGCTGCTTCGCCCGTCTGAGTGACGCCCGGCGTACCGAGTTTGGCGACGAGGCTGAGCTCCCCGACTGGGTGGAGCTGCTTGGGCAGAGGGTAGATATATTTGCTCTTGACTATGATGCTATTCTCACTGCCATGTATGCATTGCCTACTAGTGCTGATCGTACCTGTTACCTGTGCGTACCGCCTGACCCAGGTATAGAGCCTGCTGCTCTCGGTGCTGGTGAGGCTGCTGCTCTAGGTGCTAGTGCGTCTCCTGTTGGTGCAACCCTACGGTTTGCACTCGGCTTGTTGTCCGTGTGCGTGAATGTGTGTGTGTATGGAATGGTATGAGGGCATGGGATAATATATATTTCATGCTTATAATTGTGTGTGAATGTTGAGTCATGATGTCGAGTGTGTGTGTCGAGTCAATAGCGAGTTATCGCTAGACGCGTGTTACGCGGTCGTTTGTGTCTCGCGCGCGGTTTCTATTTTGTCGTGCGCGGTTTCTATTTTGTCCTGTGTCGAACGTTCGGCGTGTCGCAGGTGTGTGCAGCAGACCCATCAAGAACTCAAGGATGAGTTTGTGATGAAGAGCCCGAGCCTTGGTGTCAAGCCTCAAGTGATTTCGAAGCTTGCCAAAAGGGTACACCTCAAGATATTGAAGATAGTTACATTACTTTGTGTAGTGTAACATTTCACTTGGTGTAGGCCCTAGTGAAGGGTAGTTTCGAGACCCTTCGTGGTTGGGGACAGTGTGGCACTGTTCCACATCACTGTACCTCGGCTCTTGGGGTTTGTAGGAGCTGGGAGTCATTCCCAACTCGTAACTCTTCCTATCTTGTGTTCTAAGACTATAGTGGCTGTCATAGTACCGTTCGTTCAAACCGACGCTGTGTCGTCAATTCTTTATCAAATCGTGCAATCTAAATTGCTAATTGTAGACGACGTGAAGACGCTCCAGATCCAATTTGAATCAAGTCATTTGCAGCTGTGAGCAGAACGCTATCAACGTTTGAAGCCGCTGTGCAGAAACCCGTCTGTGCTCTCTATCTTTCGTTTTAGGCACATTCAAGCCTATTGTGACTATAACAAGTGGTATCAGAGCCCCTTGGAGCAGTTTCGACAATGTCTGGACCTGAGGAAAGGGGTGGCAGAGGTGCTGGTGGCAGTGGAGAAGCTCAAGCTCAAGGCCAACCCCGTGATTCAGCCATGGCGCCCATGCAACCAAGTCTTGGCCCACCTAGGGATGAGCCTAGGGTGTTTGGGCTTGACAAGTTCAACGGTGACAACTTTGCTGAATGGTCCTTCAAGATGGAGAACATCTTTGACCACTATGACCTGCTGGAGGTGATGGAAGGAACGGAGAAGCGCCCCGAGAACGACCCGGAGAAGAGCCCGTGGGTGCGGAAGAGCGCACAAGGCTATCTCTTACTTGGGCAAGCGTTGGGGAGCAGTCAGATCCGTCACATCAAGCCATTCCAGCGTGAACCAGAGAAAGGACCAAAGGCATGGGCTGCTCTCAAGGGTGTACATGCTCCTGCAACAGCGGCGGTAGCGGTGGTGTTGGAACGGCAAATGGCGGCACTACGAATTGAAGAAGACGAAGCGGTTGAAGAAGGGGTGCAGAAATTCTTCGACTTGTTGACGCGGCTTGAGGGAGCTGATTTGAACTACAGTGAGCTCCAAAAGAAGACCAAGTTGCTGGCCTTACTCCCAGAGTCATGGTCCTCGCTCATCATCAACCTTAATCGCGACTTGCCCCGCCTCTCGCTTGAAGACGTGAAGCGAGCTATCCTTCAAGAGGATTTCCGCCGCCGTGAGTTGGCGAGTGCGGATAGCGCTGGGGCAGCGAGCATCGGCTGTGGATATGGTCGAGGAAGAGGCAGAGGACGAGGGGGAGGAAGGTTTGGTGGCAGCAACTTCGGCGGAGGCCGCAGGAGTGGCGGTTACGGCAGCGACGACAAGAGCTACGGACGCGGTCGCGGCCGATTCGACGGCGAGTGTCACTATTGCCACAAGAGCGGACACATGTGGCGCGACTGCTACAAACTCCCTGATGGTTGGACCCCTGCTCAAGGCCAAGAGGGTAGAGGAGCAGGAGGAGGGAGAGGACGAGGCCGTGGAGGCCGTGGCGGTCGCGGTGGCGGAGCTGCAAACATGAAGAGCGGAGACAACGACAAGGACCCGAGCGACGATCGATACCCGGGTCTATTCTACTTCGTGTCGACGCAAGTACCGGCTGGTCCAGAGAAGGATGAAGGCTTTGAGAAGCCAGCAGCTGTGGGGAAGGTAACCCTACACCCCCTGGACTATTGGGTGATTGATAGTGGCGCTACCTATAGCATGACACCTCGCCCGGACTTGCTCACCGAACTCGAGCCGTCACCGGTGAAGCATGTCACATCGGCTTTGGGGCAGCGAGCAGAGGTGAAAGGCATGGGCAAGGCCATGTTCAAGGGTGCTGATGGGAAGATGGTGGGCCTCAAGAACGTGCTTTGGGTGCCCAGCCTTGCTGCAAACCTGATTTCCGTGCGGCGGTTGGCAAAGGCCGGCATGGACACGAACTCGAAGGGAGCCAAGACCTACACCGCAAGGCTTGGCGATCGAATTCTTTGGGACCTTCATGAGTACAGGGATGTCTACAACGAGATGTGGCAGATCCCAGTGGTCCCTATGCCTAAGGAGAGGCAAGTGGCAGCAAGCATCAGCACCAAGGATGGAGCGGTCGGTAGCGACGATGGCGCGAACGGTCGCGCTAAGGAGAATGAGCTCAAGAAGAGCAAACCTGGAGGGACCAGCAAGTTCAGTGAACCTAAGGAGAGTGGTGCAGCAACCAAGGAGCAGCAAAAGGGTGAGGAGAACCCAGAGGCAGCAGCGGAGGAGGACTACGGAGAGAGTATGTGGGGCGCTATTGCGAGCGCGGCATTCTCCAATCCAACTTCGGCTACGGGGGAGTGTGATTGGCTTGCATCGGCGCATGGGGCATGTGGCCCTGCCCATCTTGCAGCAGCTAGTGAAGAATGAGATGGTTGCTGGCATACGTGTGAAGGGGGAGCCCGATGAGGTGCTTGGCTGCCCGACGTGCATTCAAGCCAAGTTCACCCGGTTTCCGTTCCCTAGTTCGGAGGCAACGGCAAAGGCACCGCTTGATGAGGTGGTGATGGACGTGGTGGGCCCCCTGAAGCTTGGAGCTGCTGGAGCTGAGTATTTTCTCACCATTGTCGACGTCTACACCCGCATGACTTGGGTGTACGTGCTGGCCAAGAAGAGCGACGTGGCAGAAACGTTGAAGACGGATTGGTTCCCGATGGTGGAGCGGCAACAAGACCGTCTAGTCAAGTCAATCCGCACCGATCGAGGGGGAGAGTTCCTGAGCAAGGAGTTTGGGTTGTGGCTGAAGAAGAATGGTATTCGGCACTCCCTCACCATGCCATACTCCCCTGCAATGAACGGCATCGCCGAGCGAGCGAACCGCACAATCACGGAGGCGGCACGCGGGTTGCTCATTGAAGCCGGGCTACCCGACTATTTCTGGCCTGATGCGGTGTGGAGCGCGTGTGTGGCCAAGAACAGAGCCTTGACTCATGTGGGAGCAGACAAATGGGTGCCCTATGTGGAGTGGCTAGGAAGGAAGCCAAAGGTGGATATGCTTCGGGTGTTCGGGTGCATGTGCATGGCGCTCGTGCCTAAGCATCTTCGGCACAACAAGCTTGGTGCCAAGGCGGTGTGGGCCGTGCACTTGGGCATGGCTCAAAACAGCAAGGGATGGCTTCTTTGGGACCCATTCACCAAGAAGTTCTTGGTGAGCAGGGACTGCAAGTTCATGGAGAACTTCATGTACAAGGATTGGAAGGCGGAGAATGAGGCGAAGATAGGCGTGCGGTTTGGGGAGGTGAAGAGTTACGGTTTGGAGCATGTGGAGCTGCCTTTGGAGCTGAGCAGCGGCAGCACAACCACAAGGCAATCCTCCCTTGTGAATGGGGGAGAGGAGGCCAATGATGCAGAGGAAGAAGAGGAGGAGGTGCAGCAAGTGAGCGAGCGTGCACCGTCACTTCCTTCCCGTACTACGAGTGCTCCACGGATTCGAGCCACACCGCAGCAACGCCAAGGCCTTCAAGTCCCTGCAGCTGAGGAGGAAGGAAGGGGGAAGAGGAGAGTTCAACCCCCTAATAGGCTGACCTATGATGCGCCGGGAAAGCAGGGCAAGACAGCCCTGGCCGGAGCGGCAATGATGGTCGGAGACGACGAGGAGAGTGACTACGAGGAGTGTGCCTTCGCGTTCTTCTCTCCGGTGGAGATGCCGGGAGAACCAGCAACTCTCAAGGAGGCTTTGGAGAGTAGTGATGCTGAGGAGTGGAAGAAGGCCATGGAGAGTGAGCTGAAGAGCATCGAGGAGAATGACACGTTTGAATTGGTGGAGCTACCGGAGGGGCGTACGGCGATAACGTCCAAGTGGCTCTTCAAAATCAAGTCGGATGCCGACAGCAAGATCGAGCGCTACAAGTCTAGGCTTGTAGCCAAGGGGTACCAGCAGAAGGAGAAGGTGGACTTCAAGGAGCTGTTTGCCCCTGTGGTGAAGCCGACGACGCTGCGAACCCTATTCGCGGGAGCCGCCATCAAAGGATGGGTAGTAAAGCAAATGGACATCGTAACGGCATTCCTTAACGGCATCCTTGAGGAGTAGATTTTTATGGCGCAGCCAGAGGGGTTTGATGATGGTAGTGGCAGAGTGTGGAAGCTGAAGAAGGCCCTCTATGGGCTGAAGCAGGCCCCTAGGCAATGGTACATGAAGCTGCGCGAAGTGTTGGAGGGGATCGGCTTCACTCCCTCAACGGCCGATCACTCCTTGTTCATGCTTGGCGAGGGGGAGCAGAGGAGTTTCATGGTGGTTTATGTGGATGACATCCTCATTTTCTCACCCTCTTCTGACCTTGTGAAGGAGGTGATGCTGAAGCTTCAAGACAAGTTCAAGTGCAAGGCCCTTGGTGACGTGAGCTTCTACCTTGGGCTCCACATCGAACGAGATGTGGAGAAGCGGTGCATGCGGGTGCATCAACGAAAGTACCTGGAGGCATTGGCTGCCAACTTTGGGCAGAGTGAAGGCCATGTGGCTACACCCTTTCCCTCTGGGTTCAAGTGTGTGAAGGGACCAGAGGAGGAGAGCGTTGGTGAAGAGGAGAGGCGCCGATTTCACTCGTTGGTGGGCAGCCTCATGTATGCGGCGGTAAACACCCGACCGGACGTCGCGTTTGCTACCGGGCAGCTGGCTAGGGTTGTGCAATGCCTTAATGAGGAGCAGGTAGCAGCTGGAATGAGGGTGGCCAAGTATCTTGGCCAAACACCGACCGTTGGGCTGCAATACTCGGCGGCGGCACAAAGGCGCCAAAAGGGCGCGGATGGTGTTGAACCCGGGCGTTTGTTCCTCACCGCCTACTCGGATGCTTCATATGCATCAGAACCAGAGGACATGACAAGTGTGGGAGGCTTCATATGCTGTGTTGGTGGAGGCCCAACTGCTTGGGAGAGCAAGAAGCAGGTTGACCAAGCTTTGAGCTCGGTGGAGTACGAGTACATGGCACTCTTTTGTGCCGTACGGGAGATTGTGTGGCAGCGGCGTTTGTTGGCTAAATTGGGGGAGGAGCAGCAAGGACCTACCCCACTGTACTGTGACAGCCAGGGTGCCATTGCTCTTGCTAAGAACCCTGTGTTGCATGGACTCACGAAGCACATGAGGGTGAAGTGGCATTGGACGAGGAGCATGGTAACCGCGGGTGAAGTTGAGTTGCGCTACGTGAAGACCACGGGGCAGCCGGCTGACATGATGACCAAGAGGCTGGTGGAGCAGCAGCATTGGAAGTGTTGCAAGCTGGCTGGGATGGCTCTGAACTGAGAGAGCAACATATCCTAAGGCCAACAATCCGAGGGGGAGTTTGTTGGTGCAACCCTACGGTTTGCACTCGGCTTGTTGTCCGTGTGCGTGAATGTGTGTGTGTATGGAATGGTATGAGGGCATGGGATAATATATATTTCATGCTTATAATTGTGTGTGAATGTTGAGTCATGATGTCGAGTGTGTGTGTCGAGTCAATAGCGAGTTATCGCTAGACGCGTGTTACGCGGTCGTTTGTGTCTCGCGCGCGGTTTCTATTTTGTCGTGCGCGGTTTCTATTTTGTCCTGTGTCGAACGTTCGGCGTGTCGCAGGTGTGTGCAGCAGACCCATCAAGAACTCAAGGATGAGTTTGTGATGAAGAGCCCGAGCCTTGGTGTCAAGCCTCAAGTGATTTCGAAGCTTGCCAAAAGGGTACACCTCAAGATATTGAAGATAGTTACATTACTTTGTGTAGTGTAACATTTCACTTGGTGTAGGCCCTAGTGAAGGGTAGTTTCGAGACCCTTCGTGGTTGGGGACAGTGTGGCACTGTTCCACATCACTGTACCTCGGCTCTTGGGGTTTGTAGGAGCTGGGAGTCATTCCCAACTCGTAACTCTTCCTATCTTGTGTTCTAAGACTATAGTGGCTGCCATAGTACCGTTTGTTCAAACTGACGCTGTGTCGTCAATTCTTTATCAAATCGTGCAATCTAAATTGCTAATTATAGACGACGTGAAGACGCTCCAGATCCAATTTGAATCAAGTCATTTGCAGCTGTGAGCAGAACGCTATCAACGTTTGAAGCCGCTGTGCAGAAATCCGTCTGTGCTCTCTATCTTTCGTTTTAGGCACATTCAAGCCTATTGTGACTATAACATCTCCTGCTCTGGGTGCTGGTGAGGCTGCTGCTCCAGGTGCTGGTGAGTCTGCTCTCTTTGGTACTGCGCCTGCTGAGGCCTTGTACACCTTCACACTTGACTCAGGTGCTTCCCGCTCCTTCTTTCGTGACAGCACCACCCTCACGCCGCTCAGCCGGCCGGTTCCAGTCTCCCTGGCAGACCCCTCTGGGGGTCCAGTCCTTGCGCACTCCTCCACGGTCCTGCCGTGTCCGGCGGTCCCGTCTGGCTCCCTGTCAGGTCTTCACCTCCCCTCGTTCTCTATGAACTTGGTGAGTGGTGCTGACCTCCAGGACCAGTGGGATGACCAGTTCACTCCTGGAGGTCAGCGCATGACCCACTGTACGTGCTCCCGGACGGGCTGGCACCTGGCCACGTTTACCCGTGCGCCTGGCTCGAGTTTGTACACACTGACTACTGTGTCCCCTCAGGTAGCTGCGACAGCGTCTGCGTCAGGTCAGCTAGCGGCCCCCTGCTCGTGTCGCGCTTTTTCGCACCAGACCCTCCTTTGGCACCACCGCCTTGGTCACCCCTCGGTGCAGCGCCTTCGTAGCATGCACCGCCGTGTCCTTGTCTCTGGTCTTCCCAGGGTTCTCCCTCCCCTCCCACCCTCGCCTGCTCCTCCCTGTCTTCCCTGTGTCGAGGGGCGGCAGCGCGCCGCTCCTCACTCCTCCTCGTTCCCTCCCACAGAGGCTCCCCTGCAGACTCTCCACCTGGACGTATGGGGCCCAGCCCGCGTCTGTGGACAGGGCCACGAGCGGTACTTCCTGCCGATCGTCGACGACTACACGCGTTACACCACGGTCTTCCCCTTGCGCACCAAGGGTGAGGTCCCTGATGTTTTGATCCCTTGGATCCGCGCTGCTCGTCTCCAGCTCCGCGAGCGGTTCGGGACGGAGTTTCCCGTCCTGCGTCTGCACTCTGACAGAGGTGGGGAGTTTTCCTCCGACCTCTTGGCAGCCTTCTGTGCGGAGCACGGCATCCGCCAGACGTTCACGCTTCCGGCCTCTCCGCAGCAGAATGGGGTTGCTGAGCGTCGCATTGGCTTAGTCATGGAGGTCGCTCGTACCTCCATGATCCATGCGGCTGCCCCCCATTTTTTGTGGCCGTTTGCGGTCCGGTACGCCGCGCATCAGCTCAACCTCTGGCCCCGTGTCTCCTTGCCGGAGACCTCGCCCACACTGCTGTGGACGGGGAAGGCTGGCGATGCGTCACGTTTCCGGGTCTGGGGTGCTCGTGCCTTTGTCCACGATACCACCGCGGACAAGCTCTCCGCCCTCACTGTTCCCTGTGTTTTCCTTGGATTTGTCCCTGACGCGCCTGGTTGGCAGCTTTACCACCCCACCTCGCGCCGTGTCTTCCCCTCTCAGGACGTCACGTTCGACGAGTCGGTTCCCTTTTACCGTCTTTTACCGTCGTTTGAGTCTACTGCTGCGTCTGCCTTAGTCGCTGAGCTTGTTGACTTTGCTGCTGCCTGTCGTCTAGACTACGCCGCTAGTCTTATTGCTGAGTCTGAGTCTGTCTGTCCTCCGTCCGTCGGGGGTGAGTGTGCTCTTGGCACGGACGTCCTTGAGGACAGGTAGGAGGACCTTGAGTGTCTTGCAGCCGCTGCGCCTCATCTCGTATCCATGTTGCTTGCCCCTGAGGGAGACCCGGATGCACCAGACATCCCTACCCCGCGCTCTTACGCTGAGGCGATCGCGGGTGAGTACTCCTCTCAGTGGCAGACAGCCATGGACGCAGAGATGGCATCCTGGAAGTCCACAGGCACCTACGTCGACGAGGTTCCCCCTCCTAGGGCGAACATCGTCAGTGGCATGTGGATTTTCAGGGTGAAGCGGCCGCCAGGTTCTCCGCCTGTCTTCAAGGCTCGTTACGTTGCTCGAGGTTTCAGTAAGCGAGAGGGAGTTGACTTCTTCCAGACCTTCTCCCCCACCCCGAAGATGACCACTCTTCGGGTGCTGCTGCACGTTGCCGCTCAGCGTGACTACGAGCTTCACTCTCTTGACTTCACCACAGCTTTCTTGCAGGGCAGCCTGCACGAGGAGATCTGGCTGCGCCGCCCGCCTGGCTTCACTGGGTCGTTCCCTCCTGGTACCCAGTGGAGCCTCCGGCAGCCGGTCTACGGTCTCCGCCAGGCGCCACGTGAGTGGCACGACACACTGAGGACGACACTTGCGGCTCTTGGGTTTGCTCCGTCGACTGCTGACCCGTCGCTGTTTCTGCGCACCGACACTTCGCTGCCGCCGTTCTACATCCTCGTGTACGTCGACGACTTGGTCTTTGCCACTGCTGACACTGAGGCTCTCGCCCTGGTGAAGTCGGAGCTGCAGAAGAGACACACGTGCACAGACCTGGGTGAACTGTGCAGCTACCTTGGCTTGCAGATCACCCGGGACAGAGCACGCCGCACCATCACACTGACTCAGTCACACATGGTGCAGCAAGTCCTTCAGCGCTTCGGCTTCACCTGGTCCTCAGCACAGGCCACTCCTCTGGCTACAGGTCACTCGCTCTCAGCTCCACCTTCGGACGAGTCCGTAGAGCCGAGTGGTCCTTACCTAGAGCTAGTGGGCTGCCTCATGTACCTGATGACCTGCACTCGTCCTGACCTTGCGTATCCTCTTGGACTTCTGGCTCGCTACGTGGCTCCTGGTCGGCACCGAAAGGTGCACATGGATGCTGCTAAGAGGGTACTGCGCTACTTGTGTAGTACATCGGGCATGGGGCTCGTGTTTGGAGGACGGGGCGATGTTGTCCTCACTGGTCACTCGGACGCTTCTTGGGTTGACGACCAGGCTACGCAGCGGTCGTCACAGGGTTACACCTTCAGCCTTGGCTCTGGTTCAGTTTCTTGGCGTTCTACACGCTCGTTTTCAGCTCCAGTTGTGAGGCTGAGATCTACGCCACAGCCATGGCTGCACAGGAGTTACGCTGGCTCACCTACCTGCTGACCGACTTGGGAGAGCGGCCTCGTTCTCCTCCAGTGCTGTACGTCGACAACAAGGCCGCCATTGCCTTGTGTCAGGAGCACAGACTGGAGCACAGAACGAAGCACATCGCTCTGCGTCGCGCCCCACGGCCTCGGTTCCTGCCCGTCGCGCCCCTAGGCCAGTCGCGCCCCACGGCCCCGTTCCTGCACGTCGCGCCCCTAAGCCTGTTGCGCCCCAGGGCCCCGTTTCCTTCCCGTCGCGCCCCTAGGCCTCAGTCTCGACCCTTCGCGCTTCTAGGCCCGTCGCGCCCCCCCTCAGGCCCCGGTTCCTGCCCGTCGCGCCCCTAGGCCCGTCACGTCCCGAGGCCCCGGTTCCGGCCCGTCACGCCCCCAGGCCCCTCGACCCGCGCACCGTGACCCGCGACCCAGGCCCCTCGGCCCCTAGCCTCGGCCCCTCGGCCCGCACTCTTCGTGTTTGGCCCCTCGGCCCCTAGGCCCCTCGGCCCCTTCTGCTACTACTAATACTGCTCCTGCTGCTACTGCGGCTACTACTACTGTTGCTACTGCTGCTCCTGCATACTGTGCCACTATGGCCTCGCTTCGAGTTCTCGCATTTGATCATGAGGGTAGACCGGTTCAGTTTGACATGTGGCTCAACGACCTGCAGCTGTACCTACTGAGCGATATTAAGGACGGTGTTTCCCTGTTTGACCACGTGTCCAGTGCCGCTACTGCCCCTCCCACCACAGCTGACAGTGCGACTCGCTCACAGTGGCTTTCTCGCGACGCTGCTGCCCGCTTAGCCATTCGCAACCACCTGCCGTTAGCCGAATGCGCTCACTTCGGACAGCACAGGACCGCACGGGAACTGTACGACGCTCGCTCGCGCTCTTCAATCTCTCCCTGGAGTCTTCCTGCGTACGCGATATAATCGCCGCGGGGACCGTGAAAGTCCTCGTACAGCTCTTAACGGACGCGGAGCCGGGCATGGAGGACAAAGTCATGGCTGTCATTGCGAATCTGTGCAAATCGGCGGAGGGACGGCAGTCAGTGCACACGGAGGGCGGCATCGCCGCCATGGTGGACGTGATCGACGGCGGATCGTCGCGCGCGAAGGAGGACGCGGCGGTGGCGTTGCACCTGCTGGCGACGAACAGCGAGGCGTCGTTCCAGCTGCTGCTGGAGGAGGGAGCCATGCCCGCGCTGGTGAAGCTCGCGCAGTCGGGCTCCGGGCGCGGCAAGGCCAAGGTGCGTTGCTGTTGGGTGGATGGATGGGACGGGCTTATTCGGCAAGCGCCTCGAAGCAGACGCTTGAAAGCGGAAGCGCGATTTGATATGTCGTACGGGTTTGATTTAGAGGCGCCTAAACAATAGATGCTTAATAAAAGTGATGCGCTTCAAGAAATATATTATGACCGAGGCAAGGCCAAGCGGCGTTGGATGATGGGACGGGTCTGTTTGTGAAGCGCCTCTAAAATAGACGCTTTTAAACGAAAGCGCCTTTCGAAAAAAATGCTCTAGGGACGAGGCAATGCTAAGGTGCGTGGATGGATGGGACGAGCGGATGCTGCTGTTAATAGGGCGTTGTGGGGTGATTGGAATGTGGCTTGGAAGTCTCGTAAGGGACCACTGGGAAGGTGCGCGGTGACAGAATTGGTGGTTAGGATGAAACGGACGATACGAGGGAGCGAAAGAAAATTGGGGAAGAAAAAATAGATTTTAGCGACTTGTGTAGATGCTTGGGCTCATTTCCCCTTTATTTCTTCTCCAGGGACTAGGAAGTGAATTGCAAGAAGAGTGACAGTACTAGCCAGAGGCTTAACTGGTTTTGCCCTCCTACCATCCCTACCTGTTCCCCGAGCTATCCGCCTTTGCCACAGTCGAGGACCTGGTTTCCCACCTTCGCGCTAGCGACGCTCGCTACCGCGCTGCCGTCCCTGCTGAGTTCCTTGGCAAGAACCAGCCCCCGATGTTCATCACCCTCTACTTCATAGTCACTCGCCTCCCTGACTCTCTTCGCTCTGTGAGGGATCACTTCCTCTCTCTTGACCCCACCTCCCTCACTGTTGACCTCCTCGAGCAGCATCTCCTCGCAGCTAAGACTAGTGCAGTTGCTGTAGGTGCTACTCGTGGCACTCCGCGCCCGCCCTTCTTTGAGGGGTGTTCCCCCTCCCCCCTTGCCCCCTCCTACGCCTCTGCTGCTGCTGCAGACGTCTCTGTTGCTGAGGACGTCGGGGCTGATTCTGCTAGTGCGAAGCGCCGCAGCGGCAAGGGCAAGGGTGGCAAGGGTGGTGGAGGTGGCAGCGGCGGTGGTGGAGGTGGCAGCGGGAGTAGTGGTGGGGGCAGCAGTGGAGGTGGTGGCGGCGGTGGGACTGGTGGAGGGAGAGGGGGCTCTGGTGGCGGCAGTGGAGGCAGCGGTGGGAGTGGCGGCGGTGGCGGCAGTGGGACTGGTGGCGGTGGGACTGGAGCTCGGCGTGTTTGTTTTGGAGGTGGCCAGTGTCAGCAGCAGCAGCGTCGGAGCGAGACCCAGTCGCCCCAGCAGCTTCGTGAGTGGTTTTTGCGTGGGGCGTCTGGGGGTAGTTGCCCGTATGTCATTCGCACGGGTGACCGTGCTGGTCAGACTTGCGGGCGGCTTCACACACAGCACCGCTGCTTCTCCCTGTTAACGGGAGTGGAGTGTTGGCCCCGCCCTCGCTTGGGCAACGCCGACGACTTGGTCGGATGTACGGGAGTAGCAGCCGACCGTCCACAGTGGGAGAGTTGCTCGACATGCTTCGTCGAGCTGCAGGGGACCGCTGTGATGTTGCTGTCGACCAGGGAGCTCGACAGCTGCAACTGACTGGTCTGGGCGACGGGTGGGCCGTTGACCAGGAGGGGCAGTTCGACCAGGAGGTCTACGGAGCAGTCCGTCGACCTGAGAAGTGAGCAGCGGTCGACGAGGGGAGCTCGTCGACAACAGCTGACAGTTCTGGTCGACGGAAGGGGTCCATCGACCAGGGGGTAGCTCGACGGGAGCTGTGGTCGACCAGAGGGACCCGGTGGTCGACCAGAGGCACTTGGGGTTGTCCAGGTCGACCAGGTAACCTCCTCAGCGAGTTCTGCGGATGCACGCAAACGTCGTCGAGGACGCGATGGCGAAGGCGACTTCGGGTTGGTATCCCGAAGTCGATGTGGCTCGTCAGGCGCAGACAACAGCCGACGGATGCACAACAGTGCAAGTCGGGCCAATCGTCTGCGCGCATCTGCGAGCCTGCGCACTCCTGTCTTCTACGGGGCAACGCTCTGCTGCGGCGTTGGCACATTGTCAACTTGCTGTGTTGGCAGGTCGCCTTTCTGCAGTGCTGGCGCGGCTCCTCTATGCAACGCTGACATGCGGTCGACCATGCTGTGCTGTCGGTCGACCAGGCTAACTGCAGAGTTGCTAGGTGCCTGATGTAGTCATTCTTGTAATTGCTTGTTTAACAATTCTGTAATTCCAACTTTGCTAGTGGAAACTCTTGCCAATTTCTTCCGTGATTGTGCAAGCACTAAGGAACTAGGCAAAGCTACGATCACTCAGAGTAGTTCGTGCCAACCCCGTAGTCTAGCTCACTACCGTTGTAGAGTGAATCTCCGCACTCCCGCCTTGACGACGCTTGGCGTGCTGAGTTTGGTGACGACGTCGAGCTCCCTCGCTGGGCAGATCTGCTTAGGTCTAGGATTGCTATCTTTGACCTAGACTTTGATGCTATTCTTTTTGCTATGTATGCTTTGTCTGTCAGTGCTGAGGGTGACTGTTACCGATGTGTACCACCTGACCCAGGTATAGCTGCTGCTGCTCTAGGTGCTAGTGAGTCTGGTACTCTCCCTGGTACTGCGCCTGCTCAGGCCTTGCACACCTTCACGCTGGACACGGACTGCGATGGTCACTACCACCACTCCTGGGGGTCAGCGTGTGACGATCTGCACGTGCACACGGACGGGGCGTCACCTGGCCACGTTCACTCGTCGGCCAGGGTCGAGTCTGTACACACTCGCTACCGAGCCTCCTCAGGTAGCTGCGTCTGCTCAAGTGTCCGCGTCAGGTCAGGTAGCCGCCTCTTGCTCGTGTCGCCTCGTATCGCACCAGACTCTTCTGTGGCACCACCGCCTGGGTCACCCCTCCCTGCCACGCCTTCGTGGCATGCACTCTCGTCTTCTTGTCTCTGGTCTTCCCAGGTCCCTGCCTCCCCTGCCGCCCTCGCCTGCCCCGCCCTGCCTTCCTTGCGTCGAGGGGCGGCAGCGCGCCGCTCCTCACTCCTCCTCGTTTCCCCCGACGACTGCTCCCCTACAGACTCTCCACATGGACGTGTTGGGCCCAGCCCGCGTCAGTGGACAGAGCCGCGATCGCTACTTTCTGCTGGTGGTTGACGACTACACGCGGTACACCACGGTCTTCCCCTTGCGCAGCAAGGGTCAGGTCATTGATGTCTTGATCCCTTGGATCCGCACGGTCCGTCTCCAACTCCGCGAGCGTTTCGGCCAGGACCTTCCTGTCCTGCGTCTGCACTCTGACAAAGGTGGTGAGTTCTCCTCCAACCTCTTGCGGGACTTTTGTCGTGGGGAGGGCATTCTCCAGTCGTTCACGCTTCCGGACTCCCCTCAGCAAAATGGGATTGCTGAGCGCCGCGTTGGCTTAGTCATGGAGGTCGCTCGTACCTCCATGATCCATGCGGCTGCTCCCCATTATCTGTGGTGGTTTGCGGTCCGGTACGCTGCGCACCAGCTCAACCTCAGGCCCCGTGTCTCCTTGCCGGAGACCTCGCCCACACTGCGTTGGACGGGGAAGGTTGGCGATGCGTCGGTGTTCCGGGTCTGGGGATCTCGTGCCTTTGTTCGCGATAAAACCGCGGACAAGCTCTCCCCCCGTGCTATTCCCTGCGTCTTCCTTGGCTTTCCCCCTGGCGCGCCTGGCTGGCAGTTTTACCACCCCACCTCGCGCCGTGTCTTTCCTTCTCAGGACGTCACGTTTGACGAGCCGGTTCCCTTTTACCGTCTCTTCCCCTACCGCTCTGCCCCTCCCCCGCCCCCGCTGCTCTTCCTTGCTCCCGGTCCCCCTCCGGTAGACCCCCTCCTGCCCCAGGGTCTTGCTCCCTTAGGCGTGTCTCAGGTAGACCCTCTCCCTGGTCCTATGCCTGTTCAGGTAGCTGTCAGCTTAGGTGCTTCTCGAGGTGCTACGTCTGGGGGTGCTGCGTCTGGGGGTGCGGAGCCTGGGGGTGCGGAGTCTGAGGGTGCTGAGACTGGGGGTGCTGAGCCTGGGGGTGTTGAGCCTGAGGGTGTTGAGAGTGAGGGTGTTGGGCCTCGGGGTGCTGAGTCGGAGGGTGCGGAGTCTGGAGGTGCAGAGCCTCAGGGTACTGCTTCGTCTGGAGGTTCTGCTGGTGCTTCGCCAAGACTGTCTCCGCAGCAGCTGCGTGAGTGGTTTGTTCGGCGCGCACGCCTTCGGAGTGGAGCTACCGGAGCTGGCGGTGCTGGAGCTGCTAGAGCTAGAGGTGCTAGAGTTGGTGCTGGAGCTGGTGTTACTGGAGGTACTGCTGCTAGTGGTCCTGGAGGTGCTCGTACCCGGGGTACTGGAGCTGCCGGGGCTGGTGGCGTTGAGGGTGCTGGAGCTGGAGACCCTACGGAGTCTGGAGCTACTAGTGCTGACGGCTCTGGCGCTGGTGGCGCTGGAGCTGGAGGAGCTGGAGTTGGAGGCACTGGCGCAACAGGCGCTGGAGTTGGAGACACTGGCGCGGGAGGTGCTGGAGCTGGAGGAGCTGGAGCTGTTGCCTCTGGTGGCAATGTGCGGCCGTGACTGTACTTCGTTCCCCTGCTTCAGCAGGTTCTTGGTACCCCGTCTTCTCTTGGCCTTACTCCTCCCCTCCTGTGTCCACCGCCTGACCAGACCCACGCGCCGTTGCAGCCGGCCTCTCCACTGCCTGCTCCTTCTCCTTACACTGAGCAGTCTGGCGGTCTTACAGAGCGTCGTGAGCCTGCGTCTCGTCCTGTCTCGCCTGTTCGCACTGCTTGTCGCGTTCCTCGTTCGCGTCCTCCTCCTGTCCCCGGCACGCACGCTATGAACCTTCGTCCTTCCTCTGTTCCACTGCGTGTTCCTCTCCCTGCTCCTCCTGCGTCCTCTCTTCCTGAGGTCCCTGACCCTGAGTCTGACCGCGCTCGTGCTGCCAGTCCCACTGTCTCTCGTCTACTTGCCACTGCTGTCACAGACCCTTCGTTTGAGTCTGCTGCTGCGTCTGCTCTCTTTGCTGAGCTGCTTGACTTTGCTGCTGCCTACCGTCTAGACTACGCCTCTGCTCTAGTTGCTGAGTCTGCGTCTGCCAGTCCTCAGTCCATCGGGAGTGAGTGTGCTCTTGGCACGGACGTCCTTGAGGATAGGCAGGAGGACTTTGAGTGTCTTGCAGCTGCTGTACCTCGTTTCGCTTCCATGCTGCTTGCCCCTGAGGGAGACCCGGATGCTCCAGACATCCCGACCCCGCGCTCTTACGCAGAGGCGATTACGGGTCCTTACTCCTCTCAGTGGCAGGCAGCCATGGATGCCGAGATGGCATCCTGGAAGTCCACAGGCACCTACGTCGATGAGGTTCCCCCACCTGGGGCAAACATAGTCGATGGCATGTGTAATTTCAGGGTGAAGCGGCCCCCGAGTTCTCCGCCTTCCTTCAAGGCGCGTTACGTTGCTCGAGGCTTCAGTCAGCGACAGGGAGTTGACTACTTCCAGACCTTCTCCCCCACCTCGAAGACGACTACTCTTCAGGTGTTGCTGCATCTCGCTGCTCAGCGTGACTACGAGCTTCACTCTCTGGACTTCAGCACAGCTTTCCTACAGGGCAGCCTGCATGAGGAGATCTGGCTGCGCCGTCAACCTGGCTTCACTGAGTCTTTTCCTGCAGGTACTCAGTGGAGTCTTCGGCGGCCAGTCTATGGTCTCCGCCAGGCGCCTCGCGAGTGGCACGACACACTGAGGACTACACTTGCGGCTCTTGGGTTTGCTCCTGCTACTGCTGACCCGTCGCTGTTTCTACGCACCGACACCTCGCTGCCGCCGTTCTACGTCCTTGTCTACGTTGACAACCTCGTCTCTGCCACTGCTGACACTGAGGCACTGACCCTTGTGAAGTCGGAGCTGCAGAAGAGATACACCTGCACTGACGCAGCTACCTGAGGAGGCTCAACAATCATTGTGTACAGACTCGACCCAGGCCGACGGGTGAACGTGGCCAGTTGATGGCCCGTCCGTGTACACGTACAGATCGACACACGCTGACCCCCAGGAGTGGTGGTAGTGACCATCGCATCCTGGAGGGCACCGGTACTCACCAAGTTTGTAGAGAACGAGGGGAGGTGAAGACCTGAGAGTGAGCCGGACAGAACCGCCGGACATGGGAGAACAGTGGAGGAACGGGCAAGAACTGGCCCCCCCCTGAGGAGTCAAGTGTGAAGGTGTGCAAGGCCTCAGCAGGCGCAGTACCAGGGAGAGCAGACTCACTAGCACCTAGAGCAGCAGCCTCTATACCTAGGTCAGGCGGCACACACAGGTAACAGTCACCCTCGGCACTTACAGACAAAGCATACATGGCAGCACTAGCCAGCGGTATGCGGCGGCAGCGGTATGCGGGGCTGAGCGCCCCCGTCCGCCACCACTGCCGTCGCCACCACTCCCACTGCCGCCACCACCGCCACCCCCACCCCCACCGCTGCCACCACCGCCGCCACGGAAGCCCCCACTCCCGCCCACCGCTGCCACCACCTCCGCCACCTCCACCGCCTCCACTGCCTCCACCACCACCACCCCCGCTGCCACCGCCACCACTCTTGCCACCCTTGCCCTTGCTGCTGCGGCGCTTCCCACTAAGTGCAGAAGCAGCCCCGGCATCCTCAGCACCAAGGATGTCAACAGCAGCAGCAGAAGCGTAGGAGGGGGCAAGGGGGGAGGGGGAACACCCCTCAAAGAAGGGTGTGCGAGAAGTGCCACGAGCAGCGAGGAGGGCAAGGAGGTTCTTCTCGAGCAGGTCGACACTGGGGTCTGTGGGGTCAAGTGCAAGAAAGTGGTCCCTGACTGCGCAAAGAGAGTCAGGGAAGTGGGTGACTATGAAGTAGAGAGTGATCTACATCGGGGGTGGGTTCCTGTCTAGGAAGTCGGCTGGGAGGGCAGCGCGGTAGCGAGTGTCGCTAGTGCGAAGGTGGGTAACGAGGTCCTCGACTGTGGCAAAGGCTGACAGCTCGGGAAATAGGTAGGGCAGTATAAGACGGCTGAGAGCAGTAGTGGCAGAGGAAGAGTTATGGGTGACTATAGCGTCGTATAGGGCTTTAGCAGTCTTGTGCTCGCCAAAGTGAGCGTGTTCGGCTAACGGCAAGTGGTTGCGAACGGCTAAGCGAGCAGCAGCGTCACGGGTAAGCCACTGTGAGCGAGTCACACTGTCAGCTGTGGTGGGAGGGGCGAGAGAGGCTCCAGACGTGTGGTCAAACAATGAAACACTGTCTCTAGAATCGCTCAGTAGGTACAGCTGTAAGTCGTCTAGCCACGTATTGAACTAGATTGGACGGCCCTCATGACCGAAGGTGAGAACACTGAGAGAAGCCATAGTGGGCAGAGCAGGGTTGGGCGCGACCAGCAGGCAGCACGCAGGCAGGGCGGCGCTCGAGCACTGGGGAAGCGCGCAGGGCAGGGAGAGGCGGCGCACTTTTAGGGAAGAGTGGCACGCGGCCAACGCAGGGCAGGGCGGCGGCCAGCAGGACGGCGCGTGGGCAGGGCAGGGCGGTGCAGCTGCCAGCAGGGCGGTGCGCGGGCAGCAGGGCGTCGGCCAGCAAGGCGGCGCGCAGCAGGGCGGGCAGCAGCAGGGCGGCGCGGGCAAGGCGGTGCAGGCAGCGGTGCGGCTGCCAGCAGGGCGGCGCGTGGGCAGCAGGGGCTACGTGACGGGCTAGGGCAGGGCGCACGGGCGACGTGACGGGCTGGGGCAGGGCGCACGGGCTACGCAACAGGCTAGGGCAGGGTGCACGGGCGACGCGACAGGCTAGGGCAGGGCGCACGGGCGACGCGACAGGCTGGGGCAGGGCGCACGGGCTACGCGACGGGCTAGGGCAGGGCGCACTGGCGACGCGACGGGCTGGGGCAGGGCGCACGCGCGGCGCTACGGGCTGGGGCAGGGCGTGTCATAATCGTAGGATGAAGTGATGTCGACTATCGAGAGGGTTGGTACAAAGAAAATCAACCTAAGGGGTTGTACCCCACAGTGTGTACCCCACTAAGCCTACCCAAACTATAACATAGATATACATATGTTTGACACACCCCCATAGGCAGAGTGGGGGAGAACTGAGGGTCACAAGACCAGTCAGGAAGTGCAAAGCAAGCTCAGGGTGGATCACAACGTCACCACGCAGTCTGAGCACAAGCAAGAAGGCCACAAGGCCAGTTCACATGCAGAAATATATATGTAACAACAACAGTACAGTGAAATCTACCTACAAGAACAAGCATGCAGGAATACATATAAATCATGGTACAAACAAAGCCTACAGCAAGTGAGGAAGCGTGGGCACAAGGCCTAACAAAGTGCAGAAACGCTGATGATCACCAGGCGGAAGTGCCTTGGTGAATATATCAGCAGTGTTGGCCCGAGTGGCCACGTAGGTAAGACGAAGCTGGCCACGCTGCTGCAGCTCTCGAGCAAGAAAGTAACGGAGAGCGATGTGCTTCGTTCTGTGCTCCAGTCTGTGCTCCTGACACAAGGCAATGGCGGCCTTGTTGTCGACGTACAGCACTGGAGGAGAACGAGGCCGCTCTCCTAAGTCAGTCAGCAGGTAGGTGAGCCAGCGAAGCTCCTGTGCAGCCATGGCTGTGGCGTAGATCTCAGCCTCACAACTGGAGCCGAGAACTAAAGACGAGCGTGTAGAACACCAAGAAACTGAACCAGAGCCAAGGCTGAAGGTGTAACCCTGTGACGTCCGCTGCGTAGCCTGGTCATCAACCCAAGAGGCGTCCGAGTGACCACTGAGGACAACGTCACCCCGTCCTCCAAGCACGAGCCCCATGCCCGATGTACTGCACAAGTAGCGTAGTACCCTCTTGGCAGCATCCATGTGCACCTTTCGGTGCCGACCAGGAGCCACGTAGCGAGCCAGAAGGCCAAGAGGGTACGCAAGGTCAGGACGAGTGCAAGTCATCAGGTACATGAGGCAGCCCACTAACTCTGGGTAAGGACCACTCGGCTCTACGGACTCGTCCGAAGGTGGAGCTGAGAGCGAGTGACGTGTAGCCAGAGGAGTGGCCTGTGCTGAGGACCAGGTGAAACCGAAGCGCTGAAGGACGTGCTGCACCATGTGTGACTGAGTCAGTGTGATGGTGCGGCGTGCTCTGTCCCGGGTGATCTGCAAGCCAAGGTAGCTGCGCAGTTCACCCAGGTCTGTGCACGTGTGTCTCTTCTGTAGCTCCGACTTCACCAGGGCGAGAGCCTCAGTGTCAGCAGTGGCAAAGACCAAGTCGTCGACGTACACGAGAACGTAGAACGGCGGCAGCGAAGTGTCGGTGCGCAAAAACAGCTATGGGTCAGCAGTCGACGGAGCAAACCCAAGAGCCGCAAGTGTCGTCCTCAGTGTGTCGTGCCACTCACGTGGCGCCTGGCGGAGACCGTAGACCGGCCGCCGGAGGCTCCACTGGGTACCAGGAGGGAACGACCCAGTGAAGCCAGGAGGGCGGCGCAGCCAAATCTCCTCGTGGAGGCTGCCCTGTAAGAAGGCTGTGCTGAAGTCAAGAGAGTGAAGCTCGTAGTCACGCTGAGCGGCAACGTGCAGCAGCACCCGAAGAGTGGTCATCTTCGGGGTGGGGGAGAAGGTCTGGAAGAAGTCAACTCCCTCTCGCTGACTGAAGTCTCGAGCCACGTAACGAGCCTTGAAGACAGGCGGAGAACCTGGCGGCCGCTTCACCCTGAAAATCCACATGCCACTGACAATGTTCGCCCCAGGAGGGGGAACCTCGTCGACGTAGGTGCCTGTGGACTTCCAGGATGCCATCTCTGCGTCCATGGCTGTCTGCCACTGAGAGGAGTACTCACCCGCGATTGCCTCAGCGTAAGAGCGCAGGGTAGGGATGTCTGGTGCATCCGGGTCTCCCTCAGGGGCAAGCAGCATGGATACGAGATGACGCGCAGCGGCTGCAAGACACTCAAGGTCCTCCTGCCTGTCCTCAAGGACGTCCGTGCCAAGAGCACACTCACCCCCGACGGACGGAGGACAGACAGACGCAGACTCAGCAACAAGACTGGCGGCGTAGTGTAGACGACAGTGAGCAGCAAAGGCAACAAGCTCAGTGACTAAGGCAGACGCAGCAGCAGACTCAAACGACGGGTCAGTGACAACAGTGGCAAGCAGACGCGTGACAGTAGAGTGCTCAGCACGAAACCTGTCAGATGCAGGGTCAGCAACGACAGGCAGAGAGGACGCAGGGGGAGACGGCAGAGGAACACGCGGTGAAGGAGAGGAAAGACGACGAACTACAAGGGGAGAGCCGGAGACAGCCGGCTGGCTCTGACGAGGAACACGACGACCGGAACTGACAGGGGAGACAGGACGCGACACAGGCTCACGACGCTCTGCAAGGCCACCAGGCTGCTCTGTGTATGGAGAAGGAGCAGGCAGCGGGGAGCCAGGCTGTAACGGAAGACCAGTAGACGAGGGAAGACTGAGAACCTGGCGAAGTGCAGAGTCAGGTGGTGGCTGAGACGACGGAGACGGCGGAGCAAAGAACAGGCGCGGCTGAGCAGTGCCACAGTACGAGCAACACCAGCCCCACCAGCAGCTCCAGCACCTCCAGCAGCTCCAGCACCCCCAGCAGCTCCAGCACCTCCAGTAGCTCCAGCACCCCCAGCAACTCCAGCACCTCCAGCACCACCAGCAGCTCCAGTACCCTCGGCAGCTCCAGCACCGCCAGTAGCTCCAGTACCTCCAGCAGCACCACCACCAGCCCCAGCAGCTCCAGTACTCCCAGTACGAGCACCTCCGGGACCAGCGACACCAGCAGAAGAACCTCCAGCAGGAGAGCC
Source organism: Closterium sp. Naga37s-1 (assembly GCA_947471745.1). Taxonomy (NCBI): domain Eukaryota; kingdom Viridiplantae; phylum Streptophyta; class Zygnematophyceae; order Desmidiales; family Closteriaceae; genus Closterium; species Closterium sp. Naga37s-1. Next base: position 637,257 of record CANJKZ010000069.1, read on the forward strand.
CTGAGGTGCAGAAGTGAGACGCCGACGGCGACCGTACCAGTCGTGCAGCTGCTGGGAGGTGAGGGGCACACGCGGACGAAGACGGCTACTCCAAGGAGACCGCGTAACAGCAGTCTCAGAACCCTCAGGCAACTCAACCCCAGACTCAGCACCCCCAGGCTCCGCACACACAGGCTCAGCACCCCCAGACGCAGCACCTCCAGACGCAGTACCCCGAGACGTAGCACCTCCAGGCTCCTCACGCGCAGGCTCAGCACCTCCAGGCTCCAAACACTCAGCGCCCCCAGACTCAGCACCCCCAAGCTCCGCACCCCCAGGGACAGCACCACTCGCAGCAGGATCGGAGTCACCAGTGACCTCAACAGGCGCAGGCGCAGGGGGGTCTACCTGAGAGACACCTGAAGGAGTAGGACCTGGCGCGGGGAGGGGGTTTACCTGGGGAGGACCTGGGGCGAGAAAGAGCGGCGGGGGGGGGCGAGGAGCAGTGCGGTAGGGGAAGAGGCGGTAAAAGGGGACGGACTCGTCAAAGGTGACGTCCTGAGACGCAAAGACACGGCGCGAGGCGGGTCGTAAAACTGCCAGCCAGGCGCGTCAAGGACAAAGCCAAGGAAGACGCAAGGAATGGCGCGAGGGGAGAGCTTGTCCGCGGTGGTATCGCGGACAAAGGCACGAGCAACCCAGACCCGGAACCACGACGCGTCGCCAACCTTCCCCGTCCACAGCAGTGTGGGCGAGGTCTCCGGCAAGGAGACACGGGGCCAAAGGTTGAGCTGATGCGCGGCGTACCGGACCGCAAACGGCCACAGAAAATGGGGGGCAGCCGCATGGATCATGGAGGTACGAGCGACCTCCATGACTAAGCCAATGCGGCGCTCAGCAACCCCATTCTGCTGCGGAGAGGCCGGAAGCGTGAAAGTCTGGCGGATGCCGTGCTCCGCACAGAAGGCTGCCAAGAGGTCTGAGGAGAACTCACCACCTCTGTCAGAGTGCAGACGCAGGACAGGAAAGTCCGACTGGAACCGCTCGCGGAGCTGGAGACGAGTAGCGCGGATCCAGGGGATCAAAACATCAGGGACATCCCCCTTGCGCTGCAAGGGGAAGACCGTGGTGTAGCGCGTGTAGTCATCGACAACCAGCAGGAAGTACCGCTCGTGGCCCTGTCCACGGACGCGGGCTGGGCCCCACACGTCCAGGTGGAGAGTCTGCAGTGGAGCCTATGTGGGAGGGAACGAGGAGGAGTGAGGAGCGGCGCGCTGCCGCCCCTCGACGCAGGGAATGCAGGGCGGCGCGGGCAAGGGAGGGAGGGGAGGCAGAGACCTGGGAAGACCAGAAACCAGGAAGCGGGAGTGCATGCTGCGTAGGCGAGGCAGGGAGGGGTGACCAAGGCGGTGGTGCCACAGGAGAGTATCGTGTGACAGCCGGCGACACTCACACAGTGTAGCTACCTGAGCAGACGCGTGCAACTGGGGAGACAAAGGGGCGGAGCGTGACGCAGTGGTGAGGGTGTACAGACTGGACCCTGGCGCACGAGCGAACGTGGCCAGGTGGCGACCAGTCTGGGAGCACGTGCAAATCGCCACACGCTGCCGGCCAGGGGTGAAGGTGTCAACCCCCGCATCCTGGAGGACAGCGTTACTCACCAAGTTCGTAGAGAACGAGGGGAGGTGGAGACCAGACAGCTTACCAGACAAGTCCGCCGGACACGAAAGCACAGTGGAAGACCATGCAAGCACTGGGCCCCCAGAGGGGTCAGCCAGTGAGACAGGAACAGGTGCAGGGAGGAGAGTGACTGTGGTACTGTCGCGAAAGAAATAGCGGGAAGCACCAGAGTCAAGTGTAAAGGTGTGCAAAGCCTGTGCAGGCGCAGTACCAAGGGGAGCAGACTCACAAGCACCTAGTGTTGCAGGGGCTATACCAGGGGCTATACCAGGATCCGGCGGCACACACAAGTAGCAGTCACCCTCAGCACTAACAGACAAGGCATACATAGCAGCAAGAATTGCCTCATAGTCAAGATCAAAGATAGGTACATCACGCCTAAGCAAGTCTGCCCAGATGGGGAACTCAGGAGCATCAGGAAACTTGGCGCGCCAGGCGTCGCTAAGCCGAGCGAAGCAGCGCTGCTCAGTGTGAAAACCTGTGCACTGGCGACCAGCGCGGGGACCTGTGCGGATGATATAGGGGCAGCGACCAGGACCCCCAGAAGCCCCACGCCCGGCATACCAGTCAAGAAGCTACTGGGAAGTGGGGGTCTGGCGCTGACGCAGATGCTGCTGCTGCTACTGCTGCGGCTGCTGCTGGCCCTGACCACCAATGCCACTACCGCTCCCTCCTCCCCCACCGCCGCTGCTGCCGCCTCCACCGCTCCCAGTGCCTCCGCCGCCCCCACGACCACCTCCACCGCCTCCACCCCCACGACCACCCCCACCACCTCCACCTCCCCCGCCGCCTGCACCACCGCCACCTCCACCGCCACCCCCACCGCCCCTGCCACCCCTGCCGCCCCTGCCGCTGCGACGCTTCCCACTAGGAGCGGAAGCCGCTCCGACCCCCTCAGCACCAAGGTAGTCGTGAGCAGCAGCTGCAGAGGCGTAGGTGTCAAACATATATTTACTATAGTCGGTATAGGCTGTAGTGGGGTAGTCCTTAGAGGGTACAACACTTATGTGTTTCCTACTTGTACCCTTATCATTTCCTAATTCAATCATTCTTTTGTCTATCATTCTCACATGGTATAGAGCTAGTTTCGAGATTTTTTTTCAAGGGCCCACCACTGAAATTTCTCCCCTGCCTACTTGCCGCGCGCTTCGCACCTTCCCTTCGAGGCCCGTCACGGCCCCTGCGCCCGCCCTTAGAGCCTGCGCCCGCCCCGTAAGGCCCCTTAAGGCCTCGTTAAGGCCCCTTTAGGCCCCGTTTAGGGCGCGGATTAAGGCCCCGTAAGGCCCCGTTATGCCCCGTAAGGCCCCGTAAGGCCCCGTTCGGCCCCGTTTAAGGCCCCGTTAGGCCCCGACAGGCCCCGTTAGAGGCCCCGTACGGCCCCGTCAGGCCCCGTTAGAGGCCCCGTACGGCCCCGTCAGGCCCCATTTGGCCCCGTTTAGGGCGCGGATTAAGGCCCCGTAAGGCTCCGTTAGCCCCGTAAGGCCCCGTAAGGCCCCGTCAGGCCCCGTTCGGCCCCGTTTAAGGCCCCGTTAGGCCCCGACAGGCCCCGTTAGAGGCCCCGTATGGCCCCGTCAGGCCCCGTTAGAGGCCCAGTACGGCCCCGTCAGGCCCCATTTGGCCCCGTTTAAGGCCCCGTAAGGCCCGTCAGGCCCCGTTATAGGCCCCGCAAGGCCCCGTTATCGGCCCCGTACGGCCCCGTTCGGCCCCGTCAATCCCCATCTGGCCCCGTTTCAGGCCCCGTAAGGCCCCGTCAGGCCCCATTATAGGCCCCGTTCGGCCCCGTTATAGGCCTCGTCAGGCCCCGTTATAGGCCCCGTTCGGCCCAGTCATGCCCAGTTAGAGGCCCCTTCAGGCCCGGCCGGCCCTGCTGCGGCCCTGTCGCAGCTCTTCCCCGACGCTGCCCCGGCCCTGCTCCTGCACTGCCCCGGCCCTGCTTCTGCACTGCCCCGGCCCTGGCCGGGCTCTACCCAGGCCCTGCCCCGGCTCTGCCCCGGCCCTGCCCCTGAACTACCCCGGCCCTGCTTCTGCACTGCCCCGGCCCTGCTCCTGAACTGCCCCGGCTCTGCCCTGGCCCTGCCCCGGCCCTGCCCCTGAACTGCCCCGGCCCTGGCCCGGCTCTGCCCTGGCCCTGCCCCGGCCCTGCTCCTGAACTGCCCTGGCCCTGCCCCGGCCCTGCTCCTGAACTGCCCCGGCCCTGCCCCGGCCCTGCTCCTGAACTGCCCCGGCCCTGCCCCGGCCCTGCTCCTGAACTGCCCCGGCCCTGCTTCTGCACTGCCCCGGCCCTGCTCCTGAACTGCCCCGGCTCTGCCCCGGCCCTGCCCCGGCCCTGCCCCTGAACTGCCCCGGCCCTGGCCCGGCTCTGCCCTGGCCCTGCCCCGGCCCTGCTCCTGAACTGCCCCGGCCCTGCCCCGGCCCTGCTCCTGAACTGCCCCGGCCCTGCCCCGGCCCTGCTCCTGGACTGCCCCGGCCCTACCCCGGCCCTGCCCCAGCCTCTCCCCTGGTAAGAGCGCCGCGCTGCCGAGCCACACCGCCCTGCCGAGCTGCGCCGCCCTACCTAGCCTGCTTAGCCGAGTTCCACTGCTGCTACTGCTAGCCTGCTGCTTCTCCTGTCATGGCTAGTCTCAATGTTCTTACCTTTGATGCTGAGGGTCGGGCTGTTGACTTTGAGGTCTGGCTAGATGATCTGCAGCTTTTCCTACAGTGCGATAGCAAGGATGGTCTCTCACTGTTCGATCTCACTTCTGGCACCTCTACTGCCCCTACTGCTGATGCTGACAGTACTGTTCGCTCGCAGTGGCTCACGCGCGATGCTGCTGCTCGTCTTGCTGTGCGCAACCACCTGACGTCTACTGAGCGCGCGCACTTTAGTCAGTACAAGAGTGCTAGGGCTCTGTACGACGCTGTAGTTGCACGCTACTCCTCCCCTACCACTGCTGCCCTCAGCCGCCTCATGCTGCCGTACCTTTTTCCTGACCTTGCCGCCTTTTCCACAGTTGCTGACCTAGTTGCTCACCTCCGCACTAGTGACGCTCGCTACCGCGCTGCCCTTCCCACTGAGTTTCTTCCCACGAACTCCCCCCCCATGTACATCACCCTGTACTACCTAGTCACCCGCCTCCCTGACTCCCTCTCCTCAGTCAGGGATCACTTTCTCTCCCTTTGCCCTACCGAGCTGACTGTCGACTTGCTAGAGGAGCGCCTTGCTGCAGCTGAGAAGAGTATCTTAGCTGTTGGTGCTTCTCGCGGTGACCGTCGCACCCCCTTCTTTGAGGGGTGTTCCCCTGTCCCCCTTCTCCCCTCTGTTGCCTCTGCTGCTGCTGTCGACCTCGTTGGCACTGAGGAGGTCGGCGCTGCGTCTGCCCCTAGTGGGCGACGCCGCACTGGCAAGGGCAAGGGAAGCAGGGGTGGTGGTGGGGGCGGTGGAGGCAGCGGTGGAGGAGGTGGAGGAGGTGGAGGTGGTGGTGGGGGTGGTTCCGAGAGTGGGGGCGTAGGTGGCGGCAGTGGCGGCCGTGGCGGCGGTGGTGGAGGAGGTGGCGGCGGCGGCGGCGGTGGTGGAGGTAGCGGAGGAGGTGGTGCTGGTCGCGGTGCGGCCCCGCAGCGTGGAGGCCTTGGTGGCAGCCAGCGTCTGCAGCAGCTGCGCACCCGTGAGACCCCGTCTGTTCAGCAGCTTCGTGAGTGGTACGCTGGACGTGGGAGGTCTGGGGGTGCAGGTCCCTGCGCGTACGTTCTTCGCACCGGCACTCGTAGTGGGGAGGTGTGTGGTCTCCCACACACCACGCAGCGCTGCTTTGGCCGCTTGACTGACGCTTGGCGTACCCAGTTTCCTGACGCCGTTGATCTTCCTCGTTGGCATGATCTGCTTCTGCAGAATGTGCCTATCTTTGATCTAGATTTTGATGCTATCCTTGCTCCCATGTATGCTCTTGCTGATATTACTGAGGGTGACTGTTACCTGCGTGTCCCACCCGACCCGGGCACTGTGGCTGCTGCTCTAGGTGCTAGTGCGGCTGCTGCTCTAGGTGCTAGTGCGTCTGCTGCTCCAGGTGCTGGTACGTCTTCTCCCTCTGGTACTGCACCTACTGAGTCCTTTCACACCTTCACACTTGACTCTGGTGCTTCGCGCTCTTTCTTTAGAGACAGCACCACGCTCACGCCGATCCGTCGGCCTGTTGCGGTCTCCCTTGCTGACCCCTCCGGGGGACCAGTCCTTGCACACTCCTCCACGGTTCTACCGTGTCCTGCGGCCCCGTCGGGCTTGCTGTCGGAACTCCACCTCCCCTCGTTCTCTACAAACTTGGTGAGTGGAGCTGACCTCCAGGACGCGTGGGTTGACCAGTTCACCCCTGGAGGTCAGCGTGTGACCCACTGCACTTGCTCTCGGACGGGCCGCCACCTGGCCACGTTCACCCGTCGGCCAGGGTCGAGTCTGTACACACTGACTACTGCGCCTCCTCCGGTCCCTGCGTCTGGTCAGGTAGCTGCGTCCAGTCAGGTGTTTGCTGCTGCGTCCAGGTCTAGTCCTGCGTCTGCCCCCTGCTCGTGTCGTCCTCTGGCGCACGAGACTCTCCTCTGGCACCACCGCCTTGGTCACCCCTCCCTGCCTCGTCTTCGAGGTATGGCCTCCCGTGCTCTTGTCTCTGGACTCCCCAGGTCCCTCCCTCCCCTTCCTCCGGGGCCTGCCCCCACCTGTGTTCCTTGTGTCGAGGGCCGGCAGCGCGCCGCTCCTCACTCCTCCTCGTTTCCTCCGACTGAGGCCCCTCTGCAGACTCTTCACATGGACGTGTGGGGCCCAGCCCGCGTTCGTGGACAGGGTCACGAGCGTTACTTCCTGCTGGTCGTTGACGACTACTCGCGTTACACCACAGTCTTCCCCTTGCGCAGCAAGGGTGAGGTCACTGAGGTGTTGATCGACTGGATCCACGGTGCTCGTCGCCAGCTTAGTGAGAGTTTCGGCTCCGACCTTCCTGTTTTGCGTCTGCACTCAGACAGAGGCGGGGAGTTTTCCTCCGACCTTCTGAGAGCCTTCTGTCGTTTGGAGGGCATCCGCCAGACGTTCACGCTTCCGGCCTCCCCACAGCAAAATGGGATTGCTGAGCGCCGCATTGGCATGGTCATGGATGTCGCTCGTACGTCCATGATCCATGCGGCTGCTCCCCACTTTCTGTGGCCGTTCGCGGTTCAGTACGCTGCGCATCAGATCAACCTTCAGCCTCGTGTCTCCTTGCCGGAGACCACACCTACTCTGCGGTGGACGGGGAAGGTTGGCGATGCGTCCGCGTTCCGTGCCTGGGGATCTCGAGCTTTTGTCCGCGATACTACAGCGGACAAGCTGTCCTCCCGTGCCGTTCCCTGTGTCTTCCTTGGCTTCCCTCCTGACGCACCCAGGTGGCAGCTCTACCACCCCAGCTCGCGTCGTGTTCTGTCCTCTCAGGACGTCACGTTTGACGAGTCGGTGTCGTACTACCGTCTCTTTCCCTACCGCACTGCCTCTCCCCCTCCCCCGCCGCTCTTCCTTGCCCCAGGTACTCCTCCGGTATACCCCCTCCCCCCCCAGGGTCCTGCCCCCTCAGGTGTGTCCCAGGTAGACCCTGCCGAGCCGGTCGAGGTAGCTGTCGACTCAGGTGCTGCTAGGGGTACTGACCCTGCGGGTGCGGGGACTGGGGGTGCTGAGACTGGGGGTGCTGAGTCTGGGGGTGCTGAGACTGGGCGTGCTGAGCCTGGGGGTGTGGCGCCTGAGGGTGCTGTATCTGGAGGTGCTGAGCCTGCGCGTGTTGAGTCTGGAGGTGCTCTGGGTGTCCCGTCGCGGCGGGAGCCCCTCTCTCCACAGCGGCTTCGTGAGTGGTACTCTCGGCGCTGTCGGGTTGCTGCTGGAGGTGCTGCTGGAGGTGCTGGCGCTGCTGGAGGTGGTGCTGGTGCTGAAGCTGCTGGAGGTGCTGCTGGTGCTGGAGCTGCTGGAGGTGCTGCTGGTGCTGGAGGTGCTACTGGAGCTATTGGAGCTGCTGGAGCTGCTGGAGGTGCTGGTGCTGCTGGAGGTGGTGCTGGTGCTGGAGCTACAGGAGGTGCTGCTGGTGCTGGAGCTGCTGGAGGTGCTGCTAGGACTGGAGACCCTGAGGCTGAGGGTACCGGTTCTGTCTCTGCTGTTTCTCGAGGCGCTGCGCGGCCGCGGCCGTACTACGTTCCGCTTCTTCAGCAGGTTCTTGGCTCCCCGCCTTCTCCTGGTCCTCCTCCTCCTTCCCTGAGTCCACCGCATGTCCCGTCTCAGTCGCAGTTACAGCCGGCCTCTCCGCTGCCTGGTCCTTCTCCTTACTCTGGTCCGACTAGAGGTCTTACGGAGTGTCGTGAGCCTGAGTCGCGTCCTGTGTCGCCTGCGTCTCGTTCTACGTCGCCTGTCCGTTCTGTTCGCGCTAGTCGTGTTTCACGTCCGCGTCTTCATCCTGTCCCTGGCACTCACTCTATGACTCTGCGTCCTTCCACTGCTCCACAGCGTGTCCCTCTGCCCTCTCCTCCTGCGTCCTCTCTTCCTGACGGTCCGGACCCGGAGTCTGACTCCCTTCGTGCTGCTAGTCCTACTGTCACGCGCTTTCTGGCCACTGCTGTCACTGACCCCCTGTTTGAGTTCTCTGCTGCGTCTGCTCTTGTTGCTGAGCTTGTTGACTTTGCTGCAGCCTGTCGCCTAGACTACGCCGCTAGTCTTGTTGCTGAGTCTGCGTCTGTGTCTGTCTGTCCTCCGTCCGTCGGGGGTGAGCGTGCTCTTGGCACGGACGTCCTTGAGGACAGGCAGGAGGACCTTGAGTGCTTTGCCGCTGCTTCACCTCATCTCGTGTCCATGCTGCTTGCCCCTGAGGGAGACCCGGATGCACTAGACATCCCGACCCCGCGCTCTTACGCAGAGGCGATAGAGGGTCCCTACTCCTCCCAGTGGCAGGCAGCCATGGACGCAGAGATGGCTTCCTGGAAGTCCACAGGCACCTACGTAGACGAGGTTCCCCAACCTGGGGCGAACGTCGTCAGTGGCATGTGGATCTTCAGGGTGAAGCGGCCACCGGGTTCTCCGCCTGCCTTCAAGGCGCGTTACGTTGCACGTGGCTTCAGTCAGCGACAGGGAGTTGACTTCTTTCAGACCTTCTCCCCTACCCCGAAGATGACCACTCTTCGGGTACTGCTGCACGTTGCTGCTCAGCGTGACTACGAGCTCCACTCGCTTGACTTTAGCACAGCCTTCCTCCAGGGCAGCCTGCACGAGGAGATCTGGCTGCGCCGCCCAGCTGGCTTCACTGGGTCGTTTCCTCCTGGTACCCAGTGGAGCCTCCGTCGGCCAGTCTACGGTCTCCGCCAGGCGCCCCGTGAGTGGCACGACACGCTCAGGACGACTCTTGCTGCTCTTGGTTTTGCTCCTTCCACTGCTGACCCTTCTCTGTTTCTACGCACTGACGCTACTCTGCCGCCGTTCTACGTTCTTGTGTACGTAGACGACCTTGTCTTTGCTACTGCTGACACGGAGGCACTCTCCCACGTGAAGTCCGAGCTGCAGAAGAGACACACGTGCACGGACCTGGGTGAGCTCACAAGCTATCTTGGCTTGCGGATCACCCGGGACAGAGCACAGCGCACCATTACCTTGACTCAGTCACACATGGTGCAGCAGGTCCTTCAGCGCTTCGGCTTCACCTACTCCTCGCCACAGTCCACTCCACTGCCTACCGGTCACTCGCTCTCAGCTCCACCTTCGGACGAGTCCGTAGAGCCGAGTGGCCCGTATCCAGAGCTTGTGGGCTGCCTCATGTACCTGATGACTTGCACACGACCTGACCTCGCATACCCTCTCAGCCTTCTGGCTCGCTACGTGGCTCCCGGCAGGCACCGAAAGGTGCACTGGGATGCTGCGAAGAGGGTGTTGCGATACTTGTGCAGTACATCGGGCATGGGGCTCGTGTTTGGAGGACGGGCTCGAGTTGTCCTCACTGGTCACGCTGACGCCTCCTGGGTTGACGACTTGGCTACGTAGCGGTCCTCACAGGGTTACACCTTCAGCCTTGGCTCCGGTTCTGTCTCCTGGCGGTCTACCCGCTCTTCTTCTGTTCTCAGCTCCAGTTGTGAGGCTGAGATCTACGCTGGGGCCATGGCTGCACAGGAGCTTCGCTGGCTCACCTACCTGCTGACCGACTTGGGAGAGGCGCCTCGTTCTCCTCCAGTTCTGTACGTCGACAACAAGGCCATGCTGGCCTTGTGTCAGGAGCACAGAGTGGAGCATAGAACGAAGCACATTGCTCTGCGCTACTTCCTTGCTCGAGAGTTGCAGCAGCGTGGCCAGCTTCGTCTTGCTTACGTGGCCTCTCAGGCCAACACTGCTAATGTCTTCACCAAGGCACTTCAGCCTTGTGATCATCAGCGTTTCTGTACTGTGTTAGGCCTTGTACCTACTGTGCCTCACTTGTTGACTTCTTGACTCTGCTTGTACTGTACTCTATATACTTATACCTGCATGCTTACACTTGCTAGGTTGTGTTCACTGTATTGTTTGCTTTCCTTTATATAACTCTGCATGTGAACTGGCCTTCTGGCCCTTTGCTTGTGCTCAGACTGTGTGGTGACTTTGTGATCCACCCTGAGTTTGCTTTGTCTTTCTTGACTGGTCTTGTGACCCCTTCTTCTCCCCCACTTTGCCTATGGGGGTGTGTCAAACATATATTTACTATAGTCGGTCTAGGCTGTAGTGGGGTAGTCCTTAGAGGGTACAACACTTATGTGTTTCCTACTTGTACCCTTCTCATTTCCTAATTCAATCATTCTTTCGTCTATCATTCTCACAGTAGGAGGGGGTGAGAGGGGAGGGGGAGCACCCCTCAAAGAGGGGAGAGCGAGGAGTGCCACGAGCAGCACCTACAGCGAGGATGTTCTTCTCTGCTGCGAGGAGGTGCTTCTCGAAGTCGTCGACAGTGAGAGTGGTGGGGTCTAGCGCTAGGAAGTGGTCCCTGACAGAGCTAAGAGTGTCAGGGAGGCGGGTGACGAGGAAATAGAGAGTGAAGTACATCGGGGGGGGGGTTGCGGCACAGAACTCGGCTGAAAGGGCGGCACGAAAGCGAGAGTCAGTAGCGCGCAGGTGAGAAACTAAGTCCTCAGCAGTGGTGAACGAGGAAAGATCGGGGAACAGGTACGGCAGCATGAGTCGACCTATGGCTGCAGTGGCCGGGGAGGAGTAGCGCGCAACTACGGCATCGTACAGTGTCTTAGCAGTTCTGTGCTGGCTGAAATGCGCTCGCTCAGTAATCGGCAGGTGGTTCCTAATAGCTAAGCGTGCAGCAGCATCACGAGTCTGCCACTGAGAGCGTTCTAGAGCAGGAGCATCAGCAGCAGGAGTAACGGCAGTGCCAGAGACGTAATCAAAGAGGGAAACGCCCTCTTTGGCATCAGTCAGAAGGAACAGCTGGAGATCGTCTAACCACACAGTGAACTCGATGGGACGACCGTGAGGCTCGAACGCTAGAACGTTAGGCGTCGCCATATTGGCTTAAGGCAGGAGGCAGCAGGCAGCAGGCAGCAGGCAGAGGCAGCAAGCACCAGGTAGGAGGCAGGAGGCAGAGGCAGGAGGTGTCAGAGGTCCACTGGTGATCCCCGATTGATCCTAGGGAAGGGTTACAGGCATGTTGGCCTGGGGAGTTATGGGCGCACTGACCCGCTACTTAACAAGCCCTTCTATCCCAATGGTCTAGTGGTTGGGATTCTGACATGGTATCAGAGCGAAGGTCTCGGGTTCGAATCCCAGTGTGTGCACTTCGGGCATCCCAGTGCGGGGGGGTGTCAGAGGTCCACTGGTGATCCCCGATTGATCCTAGGGAAGGGTTACAGGCTCGTTGTCCTGGGGGGTTATGGGCGCACTGACCCGCTACTTAACAAGCCCTTTTATCCCAATGGTCTAGTGGTTGGGATTCTGACAGGAGGCAGAGGCAGGAGGCAGGGGCAGCAAGCAGCAGGCAGGCGGCAGCAGGCAGGCGGCAGGCAGGCGGCAGCAGGCAGCAAGCAGGCAGGCGGCAGCAGGCAGCAAGCAGCAGGCAGGTAGCAAGCAGGCAGCAGGCAGGCGGCAGCAGGCAGCAAGCAGGCAGGCGGCAGGCAGACGGCAGCAGGCAGCAAGCAGCAGGCAGGTAGCAGGCAGGCAGCAGGCAGGCTGCAGGCAGGCGGCAGCAGGCAGCAAGCAGGCAGGCGGCAGGCAGGCGGCAGCAGGCAGCAAGCAGGCAGGCGGCAGCAGTCAGCAAGCTGCAGGCAGGCAGCAGGCAGGCAGCAGGCAGGCTGCAGGCAGGCGGCAGCAGGCAGCAAGCAGGCAGGCGGCAGAAGGCAGCAAGCAGGTAGGCAGGCAGGTGGCAGGCAGGCAGCGGCAGGCAGCAAGCAGGCAGGCGGCAGCAGTCAGCAAGCAGCAGGCAGGCAGCAGGTAGGCAGCAGGCAGGCTGCAGGGAGGCGGCAGCAGGCAGCAAGCAGGCAGGCGGCAGAAGGCAGCAAGCAGGTAGGCAGGCAGGCGGCAGCAGGCAGCAAGCAGGCAGGCGGCAGCAGTCAGCAAGCTGCAGGCAGGCAGCAGGCAGGCAGCAGGCAGGCGGCAGGCAGGCAGGCGGCAGCAGGCAGCAAGCAGGCAGGCGGCAGAAGGCAGCAAGCAGGTAGGCAGGCAGGTGGCAGGCAGGCAGCAGTAGGCAGCAAGCAGGCAGGCGGCAGCAGGCAGCAAGCAGCAGGCAGGCAGCAGGCAGGCAGCAGGCAGGCGGCAGGCAGGCAGGCGGCAGCAGGCAGCAAGCAGGTAGGCAGGCAGGTGGCAGGCAGGCGGCAGCAGGCAGCAAGCAGGCAGCAGGCAGGCTGCAGGCAGGCGGCAGCAGGCAGCAAGCAGCAGGCAGGCAGCAGGCAGGAGCGGCCTGAGGGCTGCGTGAGGCTGCTGGCTGCGTGTGGCGGCTTGCTGCACGAGGCTGCAGGCTGCGTGTGGCTACAGGCAGCGCGCGCGGCCGCAGGCTGCGTGCAGCGACGAGCTGCGCGGGCTGCGGGCTGCTTGCAGCTGCGGGCTGTGCGTGGCGACAGGCAGTGTGCGCGGCTGCAATTTGCGTGAGGCTGCGGGCTGCGCTGGGCGACGGGCCGCACGTGCGCGGCTGCGGGCTGGTCGCGAAGCTACGGGCTACGCTGGGCGACGGGCCGCGCTGGCGTGGCCTAACTAGGTTGCGCGCGGGCGGCCTAAGGGGCGCACAGGCGGGGCCGAAACGGGCTACGCGGGCTGCTGAAGCTGCGCACGTGGGAAAAAAAAAAAAAAGGGACCGCCCGAGGCGCGCGCGGGCTGTTAGAATCGTAGGCAAAAAAGTGTGTCGACTATCGAGAGAAAAATGGTACAAAGAAGAAACCTAAGGGGTTGTACCCCACAGTGAGCAACCCACTAAGCCTACCCAAACTATAACATGTATAAACATATGTTTGACACACCCTCATAGGCAGAGTGGGGGAGAACTGAGGGTCACAAGACCAGTCAGGAAGTGCAAAGCAAGCTCAGGGTGGATCACAACGTCACCACGCAGTCTGAGCACAAGCAAGAAGGCCACAAGGCCAGTTCACATGCAGAAATATATATGTAACAACAACAGTACAGTGATATCTACCTACAAGAACAGGCATGCAGGAATACATATAAATCATAGTACAAACAAAGCCTACAGTAAGTGAGGAAGCGTGGGCACAAGGCCTAACAAAGAGCAGAAACGCTGATGATCACCAGGCGGAAGTGCCTTGGTGAATATATCAGCAGTGTTGGCCCGGGTGGCCACGTAGGTAAGACGAAGCTGGCCACGCTGCTGCAGCTCTCGAGCAAGAAAGTAACGGAGAGCGATGTGCTTCGTTCTGTGCTCCAGTCTGTGCTCCTGACACAAGGCAACGGCGGCCTTGTTGTCGACGTACAGCACTGGAGGAGAACGAGGCCGCTCTCCCAAGTCAGTCAGCAGGTAGGTGAGCCAGCGAAGCTCCTGTGCAGCCATGGCTGTGGCGTAGATCTCTGCCTCACAGCTGGAGCCGAGAACTGAAGACGAACGTGTAGAACGCCAGGAAACGGAACCAGAACCAAGGCTGAAGGTGTAACCCAGTGACGACCGCTGCGTAGCCTGGTCGTCAACCCAAGAGGCGTCTGAGTGACCTGTGAGGACAACGTCACCCCGTCCTCCAAGCACGAGCCCCATGCCCGATGTACTGCTCAAGTAGCGTAGTACCCTCTTGGCAGCATCCATGTGCACCTTTCGGTGCCGACCAGGAGCCACGTAGCGAGCCAGAAGGCCAAGAGGGTACGCAAGGTCAGGACGAGTGCAAGTCATCAGGTACAACTCTGGGTAAGGACCACTCGGCTCTACGGACTCGTCCGAAGGTGGAGCTGAGAGCGAGTGACCTGTAGCCAGAGGAGTGGCCTGTGCTGAGGACCAGGTGAAACCGAAGCGCTGAAGGACCTGCTGCACCATGTGTGACTGAGTCAGTGTGATGGTGCGCCGTGCTTTGTCCCGGGTGATCTGCAAGTCAAGGTAGCTGCGCAGTTCACCCAGGTCTGTGCACGTGTGTCTCTTCTGCAGCTCCGACTTCACCAGGGCGAGAGCCTCAGTGTCAGCAGTGGCAAAGACCAAGTCATCGACGTACACTAGAACATAGAACGGTGGCAGCGAAGTGTCGGTGCGCAAAAACAGCGACGGGTCAGCAGTCGACGGAGCAAACCCAAGAGCCGCAAGTGTCGTCCTCAGTGTGTCGTGCCACTCACGTGACGCCTGGCGGAGACCGTAGACCGGTCGCCGGAGGCTCCACTGGGTACCAGGAGGGAACGACCCAGTGAAGCCAGGAGGGCGGCGCAGCCAAATCTCCTCGTGGAGGCTGCCCTGTAAGAAGGCTGTGCTGAAGTCAAGAGAGTGAAGCTCGTAGTCACGCTGAGCGGCAACGTGCAACAGCACCCGAAGAGTGGTCATCTTCGGGGTGGGGGAGAAGGTCTGGAAGAAGTCAACTCCCTCTCGCTGACTGAAGCCTTGAGCCATGTAACGAGCCTTGAAGACAGGCGGAGAACCTGGCGGCCGCTTCACCCTGAAAATCCACATGCCACTGACAATGTTCGCCCCAGGAGGGGGAACCTCGTCGACGTAGGTGCCTGTGGACTTCCAGGATGCCATCTCTGCGTCCATGGCTGTCTGCCACTGAGAGGAGTACTCACCCGCGATCGCCTCAGCGTAAGAGCGCGGGGTAGGGATGTCTGGTGCATCCGGGTCTCCCTCAGGGGCAAGCAGCATGGATACAAGATGAGGCGCAGCGGCTGCAAGACACTCAAGGTCCTCCTGCCTGTCCTCAAGGACGTCCGTGCCAAGAGCACACTCACCCCCGACGGACGGAGGACAGACAGACGCAGACTCAGCAACAAGACTGGCGGCGTAGTCTAGACGACAGTGAGCAGGAAAGGCAACAAGCTCAGTGACTAAGGCAGATGCAGGTAGGCAGGCAGGTGGCAGGCAGGCAGCAGTAGGCAGCAAGCAGGCAGGCGGCAGCAGGCAGCAAGCAGCAGGCAGGCAGCAGGCAGGCAGCAGGCAGGCGGCAGAAGGCAGCAAGCAGGTAGGCAGGCAGGTGGCAGGCAGGCAGCAGTAGGCAGCAAGCAGGCAGGCGGCAGCAGGCAGCAAGCAGCAGGCAGGCAGCAGGCAGGCAGCAGGCAGGCGGCAGGCAGGCAGGCGGCAGCAGGCAGCAAGCAGGTAGGCAGGCAGGTGGCAGGCAGGCGGCAGCAGGCAGCAAGCAGGCAGCAGGCAGGCTGCAGGCAGGCGGCAGCAGGCAGCAAGCAGCAGGCAGGCAGCAGGCAGGAGCGGCCTGAGGGCTGCGTGAGGCTGCTGGCTGCGTGTGGCGGCTTGCTGCACGAGGCTGCAGGCTGCGTGTGGCTACAGGCAGCGCGCGCGGCCGCAGGCTGCGTGCAGCGACGAGCTGCGCGGGCTGCAGGCTGCTTGCAGCTGCGGGCTGTGCGTGGCGACAGGCAGTGTGCACGGCTGCAATTTGCGTGAGGCTGCGGGCTGCGCTGGGCGACGGGCCGCACGTGCGCGGCTGCGGGCTGGTCGCGAAGCTACGGGCTACGCTGGGCGACGGGCCGCGCTGGCGTGGCCTAACTAGGTTGCGCGCGGGCGGCCTAAGGGGCGCACAGGCGGGGCCGAAACGGGCTACGCGGGCTGCTGAAGCTGCGCACGTGGGAAAAAAAAAAAAAAGGGACCGCCCGAGGCGCGCGCGGGCTGTTAGAATCGTAGGCAAAAAAGTGTGTCGACTATCGAGAGAAAAATGGTACAAAGAAGAAACCTAAGGGGTTGTACCCCACAATGAGCAACCCACTAAGCCTACCCAAACTATAACATGTATAAACATATGTTTGACACACCCCCATAGGCAGAGTGGGGGAGAACTGAGGGTCACAAGACCAGTCAGGAAGTGCAAAGCAAGCTCAGGGTGGATCACAACGTCACCACGCAGTCTGAGCACAAGCAAGAAGGCCACAAGGCCAGTTCACATGCAGAAATATATATGTAACAACAACAGTACAGTGATATCTACCTACAAGAACAGGCATGCAGGAATACATATAAATCATGGTACAAACAAAGCCTACAGTAAGTGAGGAAGCGTGGGCACAAGGCCTAACAAAGTGCAGAAACGCTGATGATCACCAGGCGGAAGTGCCTTGGTGAATATATCAGCAGTGTTGGCCCGGGTGGCCACGTAGGTAAGACGAAGCTGGCCACGCTGCTGCAGCTCTCGAGCAAGAAAGTAACGGAGAGCGATGTGCTTCGTTCTGTGCTCCAGTCTGTGCTCCTGACACAAGGCAACGGCGGCCTTGTTGTCGACGTACAGCACTGGAGGAGAACGAGGCCGCTCTCCCAAGTCAGTCAGCAGGTAGGTGAGCCAGCGAAGCTCCTGTGCAGCCATGGCTGTGGCGTAGATCTCTGCCTCACAGCTGGAGCCGAGAACTGAAGACGAACGTGTAGAACGCCAGGAAACGGAACCAGAACCAAGGCTGAAGGTGTAACCCAGTGACGACCGCTGCGTAGCCTGGTCGTCAACCCAAGAGGCGTCTGAGTGACCTGTGAGGACAACGTCACCCCGTCCTCCAAGCACGAGCCCCATGCCCGATGTACTGCTCAAGTAGCGTAGTACCCTCTTGGCAGCATCCATGTGCACCTTTCGGTGCCGACCAGGAGCCACGTAGCGAGCCAGAAGGCCAAGAGGGTACGCAAGGTCAGGACGAGTGCAAGTCATCAGGTACAACTCTGGGTAAGGACCACTCGGCTCTACGGACTCGTCCGAAGGTGGAGCTGAGAGCGAGTGACCTGTAGCCAGAGGAGTGGCCTGTGCTGAGGACCAGGTGAAACCGAAGCGCTGAAGGACCTGCTGCACCATGTGTGACTGAGTCAGTGTGATGGTGCGCCGTGCTCTGTCCCGGGTGATCTGCAAGTCAAGGTAGCTGTGCAGTTCACCCAGGTCTGTGCACGTGTGTCTCTTCTGCAGCTCCGACTTCACCAGGGCGAGAGCCTCAGTGTCAGCAGTGGCAAAGACCAAGTCATCGACGTACACTAGAACATAGAACGGTGGCAGCGAAGTGTCGGTGCGCAAAAACAGCGACGGGTCAGCAGTCGACGGAGCAAACCCAAGAGCCGCAAGTGTCGTCCTCAGTGTGTCGTGCCACTCACGTGACGCCTGGCGGAGACCGTAGACCGGTCGCCGGAGGCTCCACTGGGTACCAGGAGGGAACGACCCAGTGAAGCCAGGAGGGCGGCGCAGCCAAATCTCCTCGTGGAGGCTGCCCTGTAAGAAGGCTGTGCTGAAGTCAAGAGAGTGAAGCTCGTAGTCACGCTGAGCGGCAACGTGCAACAGCACCCGAAGAGTGGTCATCTTCGGGGTGGGGGAGAAGGTCTGGAAGAAGTCAACTCCCTCTCGCTGACTGAAGCCTCGAGCCATGTAACGAGCCTTGAAGACAGGCGGAGAACCTGGCGGCCGCTTCACCCTGAAAATCCACATGCCACTGACAATGTTCGCCCCAGGAGGGGGAACCTCGTCGACGTAGGTGCCTGTGGACTTCCAGGATGCCATCTCTGCGTCCATGGCTGTCTGCCACTGAGAGGAGTACTCACCCGCGATCGCCTCAGCGTAAGAGCGCGGGGTAGGGATGTCTGGTGCATCCGGGTCTCCCTCAGGGGCAAGCAGCATGGATACAAGATGAGGCGCAGCGGCTGCAAGACACTCAAGGTCCTCCTGCCTGTCCTCAAGGACGTCCGTGCCAAGAGCACACTCACCCCCGACGGACGGAGGACAGACAGACGCAGACTCAGCAACAAGACTGGCGGCGTAGTCTAGACGACAGTGAGCAGGAAAGGCAACAAGCTCAGTGACTAAGGCAGATGCAGCAGCAGACTCAAACGACGGGTCAGTGACAACAGTGGCAAGCAGACGCGTGACAGTAGAGTGCTCAGCACGAAACCGGTCAGACGCAGGGTCAGCAACGACACAGAGAGGACGCAGGGGGAGGCGGCAGAGGAACACGCGGTGAAGGAGAGGAAGGACGACGAACTACAAGGGGAGGGCCGGAGACAGCCGGCTGGCTCTGACGGGGAACACGACGACCGGAACTGACAGGGGAGACAGGACGCGACGCAGGCTCCCGACGCTCTGCAAGGCCACCAGGCTGCTCTGTGTACGGAGAAGGAGCAGGCAGCGGTGAGCCAGGCTGTAACGGAAGACCAGTAGACGAGGGAAGACTGAGAACCTGGCGAAGTGCAGAGTCAGGTGGTGGCTGAGACGACGGAGACGGTGGAGCAAAGAACAGGCGCGGCTGAGCAGTGCCACCAGCACGAGGAGCACCAGCCCCTCCAGCAGCTCCAGCACCTCCAGCAGCTCCAGCACCTCCAGCAGCTCCAGTACCCTCAGCAGCTCCAGCACCACCAGTAGCCCCAGTACCTCCAGCAGCACCACCACCAGCCCCAGCAGCTCCAGTACACCCAGTACGAGCACCTCCGGGACCAGCGACACCAGTAGAAGAACCTCCAGCAGAAGAGCCCTGAGGTGCAGAAGTGGGACGCTGACGGCGACCGTACCAGTCGTGCAGCTGCTGGGAGGTGAGGGGCACACGCGGACGAAGACGGCTACTCCAAGGAGACCGCGTAACAGCAGTCTCAGAACCCTCAGGCAACTCACCCCCAGACTCAGCACCCCCAGGCTCCGCACACACAGGCTCAGCACGCCCAGACGCAGCACCTCCAGACGCAGCACCTCCAGACGCAACACCTCCAGACGCAGTACCCCGAGACGCAGCACCTCCAGGCTCCTCACGCGCAGGCTCAGTACCTCCAGGCTCCACACGCTCAGCACCCCCAGACTCAGCACCCCCAAGCTCCGCACCCCCAGGGACAGCACCACTCGCAGCAGGACCGGAGTCACCAGTGACCTCAACAGGCGCAGGCGCAGGGGGGTCTACCTGAGAGACACCTGAAGGAGCAGGACCTGGCGCGGGGAGGGGGTCTACCTGGGGAGGACCTGGGGCGAGAAAGAGCGGCGGGGGGGGGCGAGGAGCAGTGCGGTAGGGGAAGAGGCGGTAAAAGGGGACGGACTCGTCAAAGGTGACGTCCTGAGACGCAAAGACACGGCGCGAGGCGGGGTCGTAAAACTGCCAGCCAGGCGCGTCAAGGACAAAGCCAAGGAAGACGCAAGGAATGGCGCGAGGGGAGAGCTTGTCCGCGGTGGTATCGCGGACAAAGGCACGAGCACCCCAGACCCGGAAACGCGACGTGTCGCCAACCTTCCCCGTCCACAGCAGTGTGGGAGAGGTCTCCGGCAAGGAGACACGGGGCCAAAGGTTGAGCTGATGCGCGGCGTACCGGACCGCAAACGGCCACAGAAAATGGGGGGCAGCCGCATGGATCATGGAGGTACGAGCGACCTCCATGACTAAGCCAATGCGACGCTCAGCAACCCCATTCTGCTGCGGAGAGGCCGGAAGCGTGAAAGTCTGGCGGATGCCGTGCTCCGCACAGAAGGCTGCCAAGAGGTCTGAGGAGAACTCACCACCTCTGTCAGAGTGCAGACGCAGGACAAGAAAGTCCGACTGGAACCGCTCGCGGAGCTGGAGACGAGTAGCGCGGATCCAGGGGATCAAAACATCAGGGACATCCCCCTTGCGCTGCAAGGGGAAGACCGTGGTGTAGCGCGTGTAGTCGTCGACAACCAGCAGGAAGTACCGCTCGTGGCCCTGTCCACGGACGCGGGCTGGGCCCCACACGTCCAGGTGGAGAGTCTGCAGTGGAGCCTATGTGGGAGGGAACGAGGAGGAGTGAGGAGCGGCGCGCTGCCGCCCCTCGACGCAGGGAATGCAGGGCGGCGCAGGCGAGGGAGGGAGGGGAGGCAGAGACCTGGGAAGACCAGAAACCAGGAAGCGGGAGTGCATGCTGCGTAGGCGAGGCAGGGAGGGGTGACCAAGGCGGAGGTGCCACAGGAGAGTGTCGTGCGACAGCCGGCGACACTCACACTGTGTAGAAACATGAGCAGACGCGTGCAACCGGGGAGACAAAGGGGCGGAGCGTGACACAGTGGTGAGGGTGTACAGACTGGACCCTGGCGCACGAGCGAACGTGGCCAGGTGGCGACCAGTCTGGGAGCACGTGCAAATCGCCACACGCTGCCGGCCAGGGGTGAAGGTGTCAACCCCCGCATCCTGGAGGACAGCGTTACTCACCAAGTTCGTAGAGAACGAGGGGAGGTGGAGACCAGACAGCTCACCAGACGGGACCGCCGGACACGGAAGCACAATGGAAGACCGTGCAAGCACTGGGCCCCCAGAGGGGTTAGCCAGTGAGACAGGAACAGGTGCAGGGAGGGGAGTGACTGTGGTACTGTCGCGAAAGAAACAGCGGGAAGCACCAGAGTCAAGTGTAAAGGTGTGCAAAGCCTGTGCAGGCGCTGTCAACATATATTTTATATGTGTTGTTTAGGTTAGTCTAGGTGTTACGTTTCTACTTACTTGCATGATTAGGGTTTGCTATATCTAGGGTTGTACTTCACATTTTCTATCAATTCATTCTTATCGTAACAGGCGCAGTACCAAGGGGAGCAGACTCACAAGCACCTAGTGCTGCAGGGGCTATACCAGGGGCTATACCAGGATCCGGCGGCACACACAAGTAGCAGTCACCCTCAGCACTAACAGACAAGGCATACATAGCAGCAAGAATTGCCTCATAGTCAAGATCAAAGATAGGTACATCACGCCTAAGTAAGTCTGCCCAGTTGGGGAACTCAGTAGCATCAGGAAACTTGGCGCGCCAGGCGTCGCTAAGCCGAGCGAAGCAGCGCTGCTCAGTGTGAAAACCTGTGCACTGGCGACCAGCGCGGGAACCTGTGCGGATGATATAGGGGCAGCGACCAGGACCCCCAGAAGCCCCACGCCCCGCATACCAGTCAAGAAGTTGCTGGGAAGTGGGGGTCTGGCGCTGACGCTGATGCTGCTGCTGCTGCTGCTGCGGCTGCTGCTGGCCCTGACCACCAATGCCACTACCGCTCCCTCCTCCCCCACCGCCGCTGCTGCCGCCTCCACCGCTCCCAGTGCCTCCGCCGCCCCCACCACCACCTCCACCGCCTCCACCCCCACGACCACCCCCACCACCTCCACCTCCCCCGCCGCCTACACCACCGCCACCTCCACCGCCACCCCCACCGCCCCTGCCACCCCTGCCGCCCCTGTCGCTGCGACACTTCCTACGAGGAGCGGAAGCCGCTCCGACACCCTCAGCACCAAGGTAGTCGTGAGCAGCAGCTGCGGAGGCGTAGGAGGGGGTGAGAGGGGAGGGGGAGCACCCCTCAAAGAGGGGAGAGCGAGGAGTGCCACGAGCAGCACCTACAGCGAGGATGTTCTTCTCTGCTGCGAGGAGGTGCTTCTCGAAGTCGTCTACAGTGAGAGTGGTGGGGTCTAGCGCTAGGAAGTGGTCCCTGACAGAGCTAAGAGTGTCAGGGAGGCGTGTGACGAGGAAATAGAGAGTGAAGTACATCGAGGGGGGGGGGGGGGGGGGGGGGGGGGGGGGGGGGGTTTGCGGCGCAGAACTCGGCTGAAAGGGCGGCACGGAAGCGAGAGTCAGTAGCGCGCAGGTGAGAAACTAGGTCCTCAGCAGTGGTGAACGAGGAAAGATCGGGGAACAGGTACGGTAGCATGAGTCGACCTATGGCTGCAGTGGCCGGGGAGGAGTAGCGCGCAACTACAGCGTCGTACAGTGTCTTAGCAGTTCTGTGCTGGCTGAAATGCGCTTGCTCAGTAATCGGCAGGTGGTTCCTAATAGCTAGGCATGCAGCAGCATCACGAGTCTGCCACTGAGAGCGTTCTAGAGCAGGAGCATCAGCAGCAGGAGTAACGGCAGTGCCAGAGACGTAATCAAACAAGGAAACGCCATCTTTGGCATCAGTCAGAAGGAACAGGTGGAGATCGTCTAACCATACAGTGAACTCGATGGGACGACCGTCAGGCTCGAACGCTAGAACGTTAGGCGTCGCCATATTGGCTTAAGGCAGGAGGCAGCAGGCAGCAGGCAGAGGCAGCAGGCACCAGGTAGGAGGCAGGAGGCAGAGGCAGGAGGCAGGGGGAGCAAGCAGCAGGCAGGCAGCAGGCAAGTTGCAGGCAGGCGGCAGCAGGCAGCAAGCAGGCAGGCAGGCAGGCGGCAGGCAGGCGGCAGCAGGCAGCAAGTAGCAGGCAGGCAGCAGGCAGGCTGCAGGCAGGCGGCAGCAGGCAGCAAGCAGGTAGGCAGGCAGGCTGCAGGCAGCAAGCAGGCAGGCGGCAGCAGGCAGGCAGCAGGCAGGCTGCAGGCAGGCGGCAGGCAGGCGGCAGCAGGCAGCAAGTAGTAGGCAGGCAGCAGGCAGCAAGTAGCAGGCAGGCAGCAGGCAGGCAGCAGGCAGGCTGCAGGCAGGGGGCAGCAGGCAGCAAGCAGCAGGCAGGCAGCAGGCAGGCAGCAGGCAGGCAGCAGGCAGGCAGCAGGCAGGCTGCAGGCAGGCGGCAGCAGGCAACAAGCAGGCAGGCGACAGCAGGCAGCAAGTAGCAGGCAGGCAGCAGGCAGCAGGCAGGAGCGGCCTGAGGGCTGCGTGAGGCTGCTTGCTGCACGAGGCTGCAGGCTGTGCGTGGCTACGGGCAGCGCGCGCGGCCGCAGGCTGCGTGCGGCGACGGACTGCGCGGGCTGCGGGCTGCGTGCAGCTGCGGGCTGTGCGTGGCGACAGGCAGCGTGCGCGGCTGCAATCTGTGTGCGGCGACGGGCTGCGCTGGGCGACGGGCCGCACGTGCGCGGCTGCGGACGGTCGCTAAGCCGCGGGCTACGCTGGGCGACGGGCCGCCATGGGCGACGGGCTACGCTGGGCGACGGGCCGCGCTGGGCGACGGGCTACGCTGGGCGACGGCTTAAGGGGCGCACAGGCGGGGCCGAAACTAGCTACGAGGGCATTGAAACGGCGCACTTGGGGAAAAAAAAAAAAAAGGACCGCCCGATGGCGCGCACGGGCAGCCGAGGCGCGCATAGGCACTAGACAAAACAGGCAATCGTGGTGATCCCTAATCCTAGGTCCTAAGGACCTATGCTCTATACCATGTTAGAATCGTAGGCAAAAAATTGTGTCGACTATCGAGAGAAAAATGGTACAAAGAAGAAACCTAAGGGGTTGTACCCCACAGTGAGCAACCCACTAAGCCTACCCAAACTATAAAATGTATAAACATATGTTTGACACGGGCGGCCGAGGCGCGCGTAGGCAGGCAGGCGTGGTGGGCCCTAATCCTAGGTCATAAGGACCTATGCTCTATATACCATGTCATAATCGTAGGATGAAGTGATGTCGACTATCGAGAGGGTTGGTACAAAGAAAATCAACCTAAGGGGTTGTACCCCACAGTGTGTACCCCACTAAGCCTACCCAAACTATAACATAGATATACATATGTTTGACAGGGCGCACGCTAGGCTAGGGCGCGGGCTGAGCGTGGGCTCGCGCTAGGTTAGGGCGCGGGCTCTAGTGTCGCGTAGAAACGGGCTAGGAGGGAGGGCGGAACCTAGAGCGTGAGGCGCCACGGACGGAGCGAGCTAGGCTAGGTGAGGTTAGGAGGGTACATACTCATGATACCATCTTAGAAGTAGAAGCAACGGAATGTTTGCATTAGGGTTGAGAAGCAATACAAGTAGCAACCCTAACTGAGTTGTACTCTCTAAGGATTACCTCACTGCAGCATATAACAATTATATGCATTTGACAGGGTCCTTTACTTCGCCTGTAAACAGTCTGTGCACTACACAGACAAGATGGAAGTAGCTGTTTCCGTCCGGAAATGAGGCTGTTGCTGCTGCTAAGTAGGAGTACAAGTTGTTTGTTTGTTTTATTTTTTCTTCTTTTGGTATGTCCAGAGCAGCTGAGTTGAGCAAATAAGTCACACATCAACGTGAATTCGTTTTGCTTGTTTTTGCATTTTGCATTCGTTTTGCTTGTTTTTTACTTGCGCATATGATATTGGTCGAGTCTCCACATTTCTTCTCAAACGAAAATCGTCGTAAGCATGTGCAAATGCGTCGCTCCAAAGTTTACGACATGCAAGTAATTTACATCCAGTGCCAAATTCACATCGTGAAGCATGTCCAACTCGTGCAAAGCAAGTCCAACTCACGCAAAGCAAGCCCAACTCACGCAAAGCAAATGCCTTAGACCATGTCCCTGCTATGGCGGCAATAACAACATGGGAAAAAAGAAGAAGCGAAAAACAGAGAATTTCAGGGGACGAGAGAAGAGAAAGATAGTGCAACAGAAACGAGGACGCGAAAGGAGAGATGCGTGAGCAAAATCCGCGGAGGGATAGGGAGATGGGAGGGGCATTGGGGTTGGTGAGATGAGGTGGAGCGAGGGCAACGGAAAGGGAGGGGAGAGAGCGAGGGCGACGGAAAGGAGGGGAGAAAGCGAGGGCAACGGAAAGGGAGGGGAGAACGTGAGGGCGACGGAAAGGGAGGGGAGAGAGCTAGGGCGACGGAAAGGGAGGGGAGAGAGCGAGGGAACGGGAACAAGGACCTGAAGAGGGATCGACGGGAGGGGAGGGCTGGGGGAAGTACTTTGAGCGGAAGGAAGGGGGGATAGCAAGATCGATATTACTACGAGATGGTTGGGGATTTCGCGAGGGCGTCTGAACGGGAGGGCGTTCGTAACGAACGACGGGACGAGCGACGGTACGTGCGATTGGACGGACGACGGGACGAGCGACAGTACGAGCAATGGGGCGCCGACACAGAGGGTGACGGGAGTGCGTTGGGAAGTCGATTGCGATGGGACGCGAGGGCGGCGGGAGGCGGAAGAAGAAGGGCGAGGGGAGTGAGGAAGGGCAATGGGAGAGAAGAAGGGCAACGAGAGAGGAAGGCGACGAGAGAGGAAAGGCGACGAGAGAGGGGGAAGGCGACGGGAGAGAGGAAGGCGACGGGAGAGAGGAAAGGCGATAACAGAGAGGAAGGCGACGGGAGAGAGGAAAGGCGACGGGAGAGAGGAAGGCGACGGGAGAGAGGAAAGGTGATAAGAGAGAGGAAGGCGACGGGAGAGAGGAAAGGCGACGGGAGGGAGGAAGGCGACGGGAGAGAGGAAAGGCGACGGGAGAGAGGAAGGCGACGGGGGAGAGGAAAGGCGACGAGAGAGAGGAAAGGCGACGGGAGAGAGGAAAGGCGACAGGCGAGAGGAAGGCGACGAGAGAGAGGAAGGGCGACGGGAGAGAGGAAGGCGACGTGAGAGCGGAAAGGCGATGGGAGAGAGGAAGGGCGACGGGAGAGAGGAGGGCGATGGGAGGGCGTTTTGTTGCGAGCGTGATGGCGACGTTGCAAAGAGTGACGCAGCGACAGCAGAGCGAGGCCGATTGTGACGGGAAATGTGACGATTGCGCGATATGCGAAAAAAACAAACATTTCGCTAATACAACGAAATTATTAGGCATCCAAGTTAAAACATAATCTACGCGCCTAGGCAGAAAATGTCTAAGTTCTCAGCTATTCTATGCTAGGCTGAAAAATAGAGTCTTCGGGAGTAGAAACTAGCTAGTAGTGAACCCAGCTGTTGACCTTAAAGCGACGGTGCACATTTGCCACCCAAAACCCAGAACCCTGGCGAACTGTTACTGCGGATGGAAAGTGTCCGCACGAAATCCTGGTTTTCGCCAGCCAGCACTTTCGCGCTGGCAAGCCTGGTTCAAAAAAAAAACTTCTGAACCCAACACTGCCAAAAGTTGCCCGTCGCTTTAATCCGCCTACCCACTTATTTATACGCCTCGCTAGGTATTGAGGTAGGAATATATCCACTCCCAGATTAGCAGTGCGAAACCCCCTTCTGGGGGGCTGGTAGAACTCGCCAGCACTGGAGTTTGAATCTGGAACCTCATCCTTCAGAAGTCCCATTCTACTTGACTGGGCCACTTAAAACCCGCAGCCTGAATTACAAGAAAAGTTGGGAGGTGTTAACACTTTCCCTCCCGAACCAGTGTGGTTACCAGGTTTTCACCTGCAAAACGTGAAAGAAGTCGCAGGCAGCGCAGGGAAGGGTCGCTCGGTTCCTGGGCTGAGGTGTGCACACCAAACTGGAAATATGTAATTCAGGTCGTTCGAAACTGCCTAGTCTGAGCAGCTAGAGCGACAGCCATAGCATAGAACATCTAGCATTCTACCCCATTCCAGCGCATGGCGGAAAATTCCTCCTTAGGACGTTAGGACCATGCCTTCATTCTTCCAATCCGTCTCTAAAGCGCCCCGCGGTTCTAGGTCACGTTTCCACTCGACATAGCTAGCCGGGGCCATGGTTGCACATATGCCCGTCGTCGCCCTGGTTTCACTTCCACACCGCCCACCGCACCAATGTCGCCTATCTTCATAGCCGCGACGTCCTCTCTATCCGCCGCGTAGGTTTCATCCACCTGCTTCGCCGCATCGCTTCTTCTCCCCGACGTCCACACTCGGACCCCTTCCGGAACACACACGCGATCCCCTCCATCCCTCACGCTTCTTCCCTCGAACGAGCACGCTCCCTTCCCTCCCATCTCCTTCACGCAAAAACCCTCTGTTGCGCACGCGAACATCCCTCCGTCGCGGATGATAACGCCTTCCCGTCGCACACAGGCACTCCCCTCGAACGGTCACGCACACTCCCTTTCGTCGCCGGCGCGCACTCCCTTCCGTCGCCCACGCTCAAGCCCTTCCCGTCGCCCACGCTCACTCCCTTCCCATCGCGATCGCGGGGGGAAATCGTACCGTCGCCCACGATCATTCACTTCCGTCGCCCACGCTCACCCCCATTCCATCGCCTTCGCGCAATCCTTCGGTCGCACACGCTCACCCCCGCTCGTCGCCACGGCCTATTCCTTCCCGCATCTCCGCCTCACCCCGTCTCCTCCTCACCCCAGCTCCGTCCGCGCGCACTCCCTCCCGTTGCGCGCGACAACTCCCCTTCCGCCGCCCACGCTCTCTCCCTCCCGCCACGTTCTCTCGCTTCCCTCCTGTCGCGACAGTCCCCTCCGTCGCCCACGCTCACTCCTCCCCACCACGCACGCTCTCCCCCCATCCATCGCCCACGCTCACTGCCCGTACTCCGCACACGCTCACTTCCCTCCGTCGCCCAGGCTCACCCCCTGCCCCTCGCCTTCTCTCATTCCCCTCCGTCGCCTATGCTCCATCCCCATCCCTTCCCTCCCCATCCCTCATCTCCCCATCCCTTCCCTCCCTATCCCTCATCTCCCCATCCCTTCCCTCCCCATCCCTCATCTCCCCATCCCGTCCCTCCCCATCCCTCACCTCCCCATCCCCGCCTCCCCATCCCTTCCCTCTCCATCCCTTCCCTCCCCATCCCTCACCTCCCAGTCTCTCAACTTACCGTCCCTCTTCTCCCCATCCCTCTTCTCCCCATCCCTCTTCTCCCCATCCCTTCCCTCTCCATCCCTCACCTCACCATTCCGTTTCAACCCATTCCGCCCCACCCCATTCCGCCCCACCCCATTCCGCCCCACCCCATTCCGCCCCACCCCATTCCGCCCCATCCCATTCCGCCTCACCCCATTCCGCCCCACCCCAATCCGCCCCACCCCAATCCGCCCCACCCCATTCCGCCCCACCCCATTCCGCCCCACCCCCATCTCCTCCTCACCCCATCTCCTCCTCACCCCTCATCCGTTGTGCTTTTCGGCACTAAGAAGCTTTTTGGGGAGGGGAGATGCGGTTCCGCCCCACCCCACTCCGCTCTCCCCCATCTCCGCCCCACCCCACTACGCTCTCCCCCATCTCCGCCCCACCCCACTACGCTCTCCCCCATCTCCGCCCCACCCCACTACGCTCTCCCCCATCTCCGCCCCACCCCACTCCGCTCTCCCCCATCTCCGCCCCACCCCACTCCGCTCTCCCCCATCTTCGCCCCACCCCACTCCGCCCTGGCCCACTCCGCCCCACCCCATCTCAAGGTCACCCCATTCCGCCCCACCCTTCAAAATCACCCCATTCCGCCCCACCCATCTCTGCCCCACCCATCTCCACCCCAACCCATCTCTGCCTCTCGTTTGTCTCCTACCATAATAATAATCCGTGAGTGTCTCTTTATTTCTTCCTCTTCGCAGGTGCCGGTTTGTCAGTGTCAGTGCCCACCCTTTTGTATGCGTTCTGCTTCAGCCACGAGCATCTGATTTTCACAACTGGGTTTGTACAGGTCCCCCCCCCCCCCCCTATGCATTTGGTTCAGGAATGTTGGTTGTTGGTAGTACTACTACTAGGTATGACAAATAGACATGCCAATGTTGGATATTTAGTATTATATACTAAATTTTGATCCACAGAGGTATGAGACTGTAGACCACTTACAATGTGCATCAATCTAGTAAAAAAGAACAAGCTAGTCCATGTGATGTCTTGTCCAACTCTTGTCTGCACATACAGCAGCAAAAAACCAGGACTTGTGGTTCCCTCCCAACAGCTGGTGCTGGGCACCAACACACTGCATGGGTAAAGGGTTGAATAGGGGAGTGAGCAGGAAAGAACAGAATGAGCAGGGAAAAACAGAGTGCAGGGGAGACAGTGAGCAGAGGTAAAATAATTGAGCAGGGGGAAAGAGAGAGAACATGTTGAAAGGGAGTGAGCAGGTGGGAAGATAGTGAGCAGGGAGAAACATAGTGAGCAAGGGGAAGAGAGCGAGCAGGGGAAAACAGAACGAGCAGCAAGGGGAAGAGAATGAGCAGTGGAGGAAGAGAGTGAGCAGGGGAGAATAGAAAAAACAGGGGGGAAGAGAGGAAACAGAGCGAGCAAGGGGGAAACAGAGTGAGGAGCGGGAAGGGAGCGAGCAGGGAGAAACATAGTGAGAGCAGCCCTGTCCGTGCTGCACTCGCCGAACAGCGCCACCACGCTGGCCGCTGCCTGGCGTGCACTGATGGCATGCGCCTTGCGCACGTCGAGGGTGTGAGAGAGGCGAGGAGTGTGAGAGAGGCGAGGAGTGTGAGAGAGGCGGGGAGTGTGAGAGAGGCGAGGAGGAGTGTGAGAGAGGCGAGGAGTGTGAGAGAGGCGGGGAGTGTGAGAGAGGCGAGGAGTGTGAGAGTGGCGAGGAGTGTGAGAGAGGCGAGGAGTGTGAGAGAGGCGAGGAGTGTGAGAGAGGCGAGGAGTGGCGGAGGAGGATTGGGTTAGAAGGGGAGGAATTGCAGGGAAGGCGTGAGAAAAAATACCATGGAAGTTCAAAGGTAGGGAAAGGGAAATGAAGTTGTTCGAGGGGAAAAGAGGCGATGAGGGTTGAGAGTGGGAATGGAAAGCAGGGGCTTATGAGGAAGGGTGCGTGGGGAGGCGTGGCGAGTGTGAGAGGGCGGGCGGACGTCGTGATGAGGCCCGCAGGCGAGCGCGGAGTGAGCAAGGGGATGAGGGTGGGCATGGGGAAAGGGAGTGAACAGGGGGGAACACCACGAACTGGGGGGAAGAGGGTGAGCAGGGGGAAACAGAATGAGCAAGGGGGAAACAGAATGAGCAAGGGGGAAACAGAATGAGCAAGGGGGAAACAGAATGAGCAAGGGGGAAGAGAGTGATCAGGGGGGGGGGAGGGAGTGAACAGGGGGGAACAGAGTGAAGGGAGGAAGGGGAGTAATTGTTTCGCATGAGTGTACGTGGGTGAGAGTGAAGCTTTGGGTGGGGAAAAAAAGAGGTGGTAAACCAGGGCACTGGGAAGGGTAGAGAAGGCGGCGGGGCGGGAAACCAGGGCGTCGGCGCGAGGGAGGGGAATGGGCATGGGCGACGGAGGAAGGAAGCGAGGGCGAAGAAGAGGGGACGCTCGACGAAGACGTCAGCGGCGGGAATGAGAACAATGTTGACGCAGCGACAGGTGGGAGAGGAGAGGTCGACTCGGCGAGCGATGGGGAGGGAAAACGAGGGCGACGGGAGGGGGAAAGCGAGGGCGACGGGAGGGGGAAAGCGAGGCCGACGGAAGGGGGAAAGCGAGGTCGACGGGAGGGGGAAAGCGAGGTGGACGGGAGGGGGAAAGCGAGGTCGACGGGAGGGGGAAAGCGAGGTCGACGGGAGGGGGAGGCGGCGATGGCGACCCGCGAGGCGAGGGTGGTAGGCGGGGAAGATGCGGTACGCGACGGGCGGGGGAAGCGAGGGCGGCGGGTATGGGAAGCGAGGGCAACGGGAGGGGAGAAGCGAGGGCGGGCGGAGGAAGCAAAGGCGACGGGCAGGGAGGAGGCGAGGCGACGGGCGGGGAGGAGGTGGTGCGCGGGAAGAGCGAGGGCGACGGGCGGGGGAAGCGAGGTGGGCAAATCGCTAATATCTCCCGTGCCATCTCGTTTCTACGTGCGTCACACTCGCAGCCAGCGCCTACGATTCACTTCGATTGCATGACCGCGCTTCATCTTCTATTCGATCGTCCCTAAATTGTGTTCACTTGATATGCCTGGCTGGTGAGCGCGATGCTTGGATCCTAAAAAGCTTGTCTGAGTTGTTCGCTTGTTCTGTCGCACAGGTTTTTACCCTGCTCTAGCTCTCTGGGGTTGTAAGCAGAATGTATGCGAACTGTTGGGTTGCGTTGGCTGATAATGCCTCGTTGACTCACGGGAGAGTCGCATCATGTTTCGCTAACTTTTTTGCTTTCGCAATTCTGCCGCACCTCATATTGCCCGAACCCCAAACCTACCAAACCAAGCGTTGACTCAGTTTTTGTAATTCAGGCTTCGGGTTTTAAGGATAAAGCTGGATCCGAACAGGTTGGTTGAAACAGTGTTCTCGCTCGCTTCAACGGGCTTCAAGTTGGGATGGGGATCACTATTTTAGCTGCTGCCATTCCATCTTCTTTTCAATCTGGTCTACCTATAGTGGTACATTTACAGTACTTGTTTATCCAACCATTCCTCATCCACTATTACCGCCGGGACTGTAGACGGTACACACCCCCCTCCCCAAATACAAACCCCCGGGTCTACAATACGGGTTTGGGGCCATGCATTTCCGATGTAGCCTGGAGCATTCCTCACATTACAAATCATGACATGCAAAAACGCTAGTCATGTCTTGCAGAAATGCATGTCACACCATGCAAATATTAATCAAGTTATGCAGTCACAATTTCACTGCAGCATTCATGTGGCATGGCAACAGTACTTGGGCTCTTCAATTCCTTGGATATCCTTCTCCCAGCCTGCACCCCTTTCCCTATCTGCTTGCCGCCTATTTCGTCGGCTCCTGCTTTGCTTGCTCCTGCTGCAGGTGCCGGGCAAAGGTCTCCGCTACGAGCAAGGGGAAGGCAATGGTGGCATCGCAGAACACCTGGTGGCAGAGGGGACGATGGGCGCAAGGAAGAAATGCGAGGTGTGGGGAGGGGGCATGGCAAAAGTTATTTCAAACAGCAGAGGGGTTCAATGCAGGGGTGGTGCGTCAATAGGACGGAAGGCACTTGGAGCAGCAGAAAGGAATGCGGCGCTTGAGTTTGGCACCGACTGTGACTCAGGTTGATGGCGCCTTCACCCACTGCGTCTCTAACCTTTCCCCAACTGGCAGCTCCGGAAACTGCGCCCACAAATAAGTACTATCACGCTCACTAGCAAAACTCTTCCCTGTTGGTGTGCGTGGTGGCATGCCCCTCCGTGCGCATCGCAGACTGACCTTGACAGCCTTGGCCTCCACGCGGATCTTCCCCCAGCTGACTGCTTCATCGGGCCTGGCACCCGAGTCGCTGCCGTCGAACTCATTGGCGGTGTTGATGTACACAGCGTAGTCCGCGCCGTTGCGCATCATGTTGGCGTTGCAGATGTGGTGCTTCGGCAGCCCGCCCCCCAGGATGATCACGCCCGTGCGCCGCGGGTCTGCCTGCACCGCCTCGTCATCCATCCGCCGCACATCTGCGCGGAGGGGAACATGTACTTGGCGGTAGGTTGAAGAGCGATGAGGGAACTGCAAAGAGGGAAGCGGAGACTGGAGGGAGGAGGAAAGGGGATGGGGTGGGGGGAGGAAGCGCATAACCTGGAAATGCAGAAACAAGGAATGCAGAATTCCCGTAACAGGGAAGAGGAGACGGGGAGGGGAAAAGCGATGCAATGCATGGGCGCGGCAGCACCGCGTCGAAGAGGCACAGCAGCAGCAAGCCCAGCAGGTGCAGCGACGCGCTGACCTTGCACGAGGTCGAGCACGAGGCCGGGCGAGGAGTAGGAGTGGAAGTAGAGCATGTCGCCGATGGACCCGTCCGTGATCGCCGGACAAAACACCGGGATGCGGTTCTGCACGGTGCAGATGGGCGGTGGGGGAGCACGCAGGGAAACAGCGAGGATGGCGGGAGTGTGCGCACGGGAATGGCGCATGAGGCTGAGGCTGGGGAAACGCTATTCAAGAGGAGATGCTCATGTGCGTGCAAGGGAGCGCGAGGGTGTGAGGCTGGGGGAGATCAAGGGAACATGCGCGTGTGTGAGGAGGGGCAGGTGTGCGAGGGGACGGGGACAAGAATGAAAATGTGGGTGAGGAGGATGTGCGGCGATGACGGACCTTGTGCGCCCAGTACAGCACCGACTCCTCGTGCCCGATGGCTTCTCCCATGCGGTCGATCAGCTTCGACGGCGTCCACACCACGCCCTGGTGGTGCACCACGCAACGCAAGCACAACGTAGGGAAACAAAGGGGAATTCTTAGGCGGCTCGAAAAGCAGAGTATCGACTGCGCAGTCTGTCATGTGTGTGGAAGTGGCACCAGCTGGTCGTCAGTATGGTTACGCGTATATTGCTACTTTGGTTCCCCACATCACGTCAATTGTTTTTCTCCCCTCCAATCCCCCCCTGTCGCTCCGCTCACCTGCGTCTTCTGCTCGTCCAAGCAGCGGTCCAGCACGGGGCCCATCCAGTCTTCGAACAGGCAGTAGTTGCTGTTGGGCACGATCAGGTTGCCGATGCGGTTCAGCCCCTTGGCGCGCAGGTCCTTGCCCGCCAGGGCGAAGTCGCCCAGCAGCGTGGGCGCCAGGCACTTTATAATGTCCTCTTCAATCCCCCCCGCTGTAGTCACAATCACATCCACCTGAGAGCGTGGCCGGATTGGAAGAATGCATTCACAATGAACTGAGAATTCCATAAAAACGCGACTCCAGTCGACGTCAGCAAACAAGAAAACCACCAATGCAGGAGCATGGGGAGCCGAAGGTAGGGTCCGTCGTTTCCGTGCGTCGTTCCCGCGTGTGCTGGGGCTGGCGACTCACGAGTCGGTGCTTGGCGAGGAAGCAGAGCGTCTCGCGCAGGCCGGAGCTGATGAGGTTGGACGTGAAGCCCAGGAAGATCTTGCACCGCACGCCCGCGCGGAACGCCGGGTCCTTCTCCTCCTCCTTCGCGTCGGCCTTCACCGGGTCGTCGCTCAGTCGCCACGCGAGCTACAAGGGATGACGGATGACAGACGAGGAACAGGTGTGTGGGACAGAGGTTTCGCGAGAGAGGGCAATCGAAGGCAGCGGGGAGGGGGCTCTCCTCCTCGCGTGGCTTGGAAGGGTTGCCGCACAACCGCCATGCGAGCTGGGGAGAGAACAGGAGTAACGGCCCGAGATGGGTGTGGGATATGAAATGGCAGCGGAAGGGAGGGCACGGAAAGTAGGAATCACCCTCCTCCGCGTCGCCGCCGGCGGCAATCATATGAGTGTGAGAAGCGGGACTCGCGGTCTCACCATTCGATTGATTTCGTCAATAGCCCGGCCCAAAGCAGTGGCTTGGAAGCCTGTCGTCACCATTCGGCCCATCAGCTGCTCGTAATCGACCACCACCGACCCCGCCCCTCCTGCCTCTTCGAACGTGTATCCGCGCACACGTGGCGCGTCCTTGTCCACGGCACTGGCATCGGATTGCCTCAGAACGTTGTCTCTCGCGCTTTGCGGAGCTTGCTGCGCCATGGCGAGCAACCTCGATAGGCAAGGAAGGTCCTAGAAAATGGAGACGTGTGAAACTCATTGGAGAAAATGCTTCGACGGTAGTTAAGTATAGCGATGGAACACGTCAAGAGACGATCAACCAGTGGTGTGCGAAGGACAGAACAAAGTTATGGTAAGATAATGACCCGGCTGTCGGCCGCAACCCGGCTGTTGGTCAAGATGGCTGAAGGGTCAGATCAGAGCAAGAAAGCACTCTGCTGTACCCGCGGGTGGATCCCAAATGTTTGCCATGACAACTCAATCGAATAGTCAATGCAAGAGCCTCGAGGTTTGGGAAGAACCAGCATTTGCGACAAACAATTTGCGACACACAATTTGCGACAAACAGTTTGAGGGCAACGTGCCTACCTAACAAGCAGCTCATTCACCCGTGTTGCGAAGTCAAGCATCGAGCCTGAAGCTTGAGATTAGAATGGTAACCCGGTCAAATTTCAAGTTATTTGAAGTTTGATACTGTTATGAGTTGTCAAAAGCTTTTATGAGTTGTCAAAGTTGTCAATTGAGTGGAATTGTAAGGAATTTTGAGGCATTCCTTACTGCGTACATCAACACCGCGTACAGCACCAGCCATTGCTCGCCCGTTACTGCTAACGGGGCTTCGCCAACCTTCGCGCGCACTATTCACCAAACCGTGCATTGCTGGCCCGGCCGTGTCGGCCAGGGCCTATTTTATCAGTGTAAATCACACTGCTATACTGATGAGAAGGGTGAAATTTAGGGCCTGCACTGATGTGTTTGGGTAATTTTTTTGGGGAGAAGTGTTACACTGATTTGACAGTGAAACGATTTAGGCCACACTGATGCTCTGGGGTAAATTTTCCCTTAGCGAAGATTACCCTGAAGAGCGTACAGGGACCCCCCCCCCCTCGAAACTCTACTTATCGAGACGAATTTTCCTAGAAATTTCGTAACGATACACTCAATTTCGTAATGATGCACTACGACGCCAGCACGTGAGTACTGACAACCGACACCGCGTCACTCCATGTCTGCTTGCAACCTGCTGTAGAGGCGATGCAACCCGATTGGTCGAATCTGCACTCACTGCAAAAACTTTAACTTTCTTGACTCCGAAATTTGGGACTCGAGGTCCCCAAACCCACGTTCCCCCCGGGAAGCTTGCTGACTCGGCGAAAAAACAAGTGTTGCAGCGAAACCAGACAAGCCACTGCGCTCAACTTTTGAGTTCACAACCCCCACCCACCAGCGCCCAATTTGGGCCTCGAGCTTGGTTGCTGCCAGCACATACTGAGCTGCCTACATTACAATCAGGGTAAAAAATATACCTACACTGATGCCTCTGGGTAAAGTTTTCAAATGTTCAAGTTACACTGATCCATCAGTGTTTCCAAAAAGGGCACACTGCTCAGAAGGGTTTTGAAAAAGGCTACACTGCTAATCGAGAGTAGCCAAAAAACAAACGTAGGCCTTGGTGTCGGCCTATGCTTCGAGACTAGCCCAAACATCGATGACAGCATCGCACTAGCTAGCTCGCACGCACCACGTTACCGGTTGCATGTTCGCACATAAGTATTCGCTCATGCCTTGGCTCATACTTTGTACGTATTTGACACCTTAGTGCAATTCTCGCTACTTTGATCCATTGCACCTGTAACGCTTAGCTATCAGAGCCACTTTCCTTTCGAACCGCGCATTTCCGCAACCAGAGACATCAACTTTTGTTTTTTTTCCACTCGAATGGACTCACACCCCTTAGCACCTAGGAGCCCCTGTCCTCGCGTTCTCGCGTAAACGCGTGCAGCCATGTCTGCGCCTAGCGCTGAGACGAGCCGCCGCCCTTCGATGGCCGAACACATCGACGTCACGAGCCTTACGCAAGAACGCTTGAACGAACTGCTGCAACAGCTGCGCAAAAGTTCCGAAGAAATCGCGGCATTAACGACAGAACGTACGTCGCTGCAAAATGACATCGAAGGGGCGCAACAAGCACAATCACAAACACAAGGCACGCAAACACAAGGAGCACGTCAAGCATCCCAACACGGGAGTGTGGAACAACCCTCGAGCGCGGCTAGTGATGGTGTCGCTCGCAATGACGGAGGCGACGACCACGACACGACACACCCCGGAACGACGAATGCGGCCAGGAGTCAGCCACACGTCACAATTTCAGTGCCGAACGACGAGTCAGCACAGCCGTTGCCGATGACGCTCAAGCCGCAGCACCCGCCTTGCTTCGATCCGAGCCAACGGGGTGGTCCAACGGTTCAGGCGTAGTTGTTCACGATGAATGTTTCCTTCGACGCCAACTATGTCACGGTGGACGCGGCCAAGATTCGATACGCCGTGTCGCTGCTGCGAGGACCTGCCATGGACTGGTGGCGCGTCATCGTCACGAAGCCGACGGATTGCGAGACTCTACCGTCACAGGAAGGACAAACCGGACCCTGGGCATTGTTGTATTTCATGGAGGTAGCACAGTCTCGCACGTGGGACGCGTGGTGCGCAGGTCTGCGCGCGAGATTGGAGCCAATCGCGACTTCGATCGTGGCGCGACAGAAGCTCCGCACTTGGCACCAGCCGGGTTCCGTCCAGGACTACACCAGCGGGTTTCTGGCGCTGTGCGAGCAGGTGGGATATTTGCAGGAGGCAAAACGTATCGACCTCTAGCGGCCTGAAAAAACGAACTCGTCCAAGAAATCCTGCTCCGCAACGTCACCGAATTCAACGAGATTCTCGCTATGGCGGAGAAGCTCAAATTTCTTCGCCGACCAAGACCGGGGTCCTACGGCAACAACATCGGCTAGGGACATCAAACTCGTGAGACGAACGAGCACGCCACGATATGCGCCGTCGCCGCAAATGCTGTTGCAACATTGTTCAAAGAGGGTTGCTTCATGTGCAATAGGCCGATGCACCGTAAGAGCGAATGCCCGGAAAATGCCAAGGGAAAGGGGGAAGTTGAGCAGCAGAAACAGACCAAGCAGCAGAGAAACGCTGGGAGTCAGTAGCACACGGGCCCTCTACTGACAGGTCACGCCGCTCGCCCGACCCAACCGACCCTCACCGAGTGATTGTGCTGGTTCACGCCATCGACCACACCCGGCCGAATAAGGTGGGTACAACGGTAGATAGTCCCATACTGCTTAGCGGGAAAATACAGACAGACTTGGTTAAAATCTTCGTAGACAGGGGGGATAGCCATAGCTTGATCAACACCATGACTGCACGGAGACAGAAACTGACACTAGACAGATGCTTACCTGAGATTGACGCGAGACTGGTCGACGGCATGCCACTGGCGATACTGGAACGCGTGGACCGAGTTCGGATTCGTTGCGGGGGTAGCTTCACGCTTACCGAGGAAATGCTAGCGTCGACCCTCGACGGGACCGATATTTTACTCGACCGTGACTGGTTGCGACTACACAACCCGCGAATCGACTAGACGATGTGAAGAAACAGGAATGAATGATTAGGAAATGACTTGGGTACAAATGTGAAACCCTAGGAAACTGTACCCCATAGTGTCTACCCCACTACAGCCTAGACAGGCTATGTGATTAATGTTTGACACACCCCCATAGGCAAAGTGGGGGAGAACAAGGGGTCACAAGACCAGTCAAGCAAAGCAAAGCAAAGCAAGCTCAGGGTGGATCACAACGTCACCACACATTCCGAGCACAGGTTCAAAGGCCACAAGGCCAGTTCACATGCAGGATCATATATAAAAGGTAAACAAGCAGGTGTAGGTATATATAGATCACAGTACAAGTAAAGTCAAGAGGTAAGCAAGTGAGGCCAGGTAGGCACAAGACCTAGCATAGTACAGAAGCGCTGATGATCACAAGGCTGAAGTGCCTTGGTGAAGATATCAGCAGTGTTGGCCTGAGAGGCCACGTAAGCAAGACGCAGCTGACCACGCTGCTGCAGCTCACGAGCAAGGAAGTAGCGAAGAGCAATGTGCTTCGTTCTGTGCTCCAGTCTGTGCTCCCGACACAAGGCCAGCATGGCCTTGTTGTCTACGTGCAGAACTGGAGGAGAACAAGGCGGCTCACCGAGGTCAGTCAGCAGGTAGGTGAGCCAGCGTAACTCCTGTGCAGCCATGGCCCCTGCGTAGATCTCAGCCTCACAGCTGGAGCTGAGAACAGAAGACGAGCGGGTAGACCGCCACGAAACAGAGCCGGAACCAAGGCTGAAGGTGTAACCCTGTGACGACCGCTGCGTAGCCAGGTCGTCAACCCAAGACGCGTCTGCATGACCAGTGAGGACCACTGGACTCCGCCCTCCAAGCACGAGCCCCATGCCCGATGTACTGCACAAGTAACGCAACACCCTCTTCGCTGCAGCCATGTGCTCAAGTCGGTGTCTCCCAGGAGCAACATAACGTGCCAAGATGCTAAGAGGGTGTGCCAGGTCAGGTCGAGTGCAGGTCATCAGGTACATGAGGCAGCCAACAAGCTCTGGGTACGGGCCACTCGGCTCTACGGACTCATCCGAAGGCAGAGCTGAGAGCGAGTGGCGAGTAGACAGAGGAGTGGCCTGAGGCGAGGAGTACGTGAAGTCGAAGCACTGAAGGACCTGCTGCACCATGTGTGACTGAGTCAGAGTAATGGTGCGCCGTGCTCTGTCCCGGGTGATCTGCAAGCCAAGAGAGCTGCGCAGTTTATCCAGGTCTGTGCACGTGTGTCTCTTCTGCAGCTCGGACTTCACGTGGGCGAGTCCAGCAGTGTCAGCCGTAGCAAACACCAAGTCGTCGACGTACACGAGGATGTAGAACGGCGGCAGCAAAGTGTCGGTGTGAAGAAACAGCGACGGGTCAGCAGTAGAAGGAGCAAACCCAAGAGCCGCAAGCGTAGTCCTCAGTGTGTCGTGCCACTCACGGGGCGCCTGGCGAAGACTGTAGACTGGCCGCCGGAGGCTCCACTGGGTACCAGGAGGAAACGACCCAGTGAAGCCAGGTGGGCGGCGCAGCCATATCTCCTCGTGCAGGCTGCCCTGTAGGAAAGCAGTGCTGAAGTCAAGAGAGTGAAGCTCGTAGTCACGCTGAGCAGCGACGTGCAGTAGAACCCGAAGAGTGGTCATCTTCGGGGTCGGAGAGAAGGTCTGAAAGTAGTCAACTCCCTGCCGCTGACTGAAACCTCGAGCCACGTAACGTGCCTTGAAGACAGGTGGAGAACCCGGCGGCCGCTTCACCCTGAAAATCCACATGCCACTGACGATGTTCGCCCCAGGTGGGGGAACCTCGTCGACGTAGGTGCCTGTGGACTTCCAGGAAGCCATCTCTGCGTCCATGGCTGACTGCCACTGAGAGGAGTAGGGACCCTCTATCGCCTCTGCGTAAGAGCGCGGGGTCGGGATGTCTGGTGCATCTGGGTCTCCCTCAGGGGCAAGCAGCATGGACACAAGATGAGGTAAAGCAGCAGCAAAACACTGGAACTCCTCCTGCCTGTCCTCAAGGACGTCCGTGCTAAGAGCACACTCACCCCCGACGGACGGAGGACAGACATACTCAGACTCAGCAACAAGACTAGCGGTGTAGTCTAGACGACAGTGAGCAGCGAAGTCGACAAGCTCGGCAACTAAGGCAGACGCAGCAGTGGACTCAAAGGAAGGGTCAGTGACAACAGTGGCTAGGAAACGCGTGACAGTAGGACTGGCAGCACGAAGGGAGTCAGACTCCGGGTCAGCAAGAGCAGGAAGAGAGGACTCTGGAGGAGACGGCAAAGGGACACGAAGTGGAGCAGTGGAAGGACGCAGTGCCATCTGGTGCGTGCCTGGGACCGGAGGAGGACGCGGACGTGGAGCACGACGACTAGTGCGAGCAGTACGAACAGGCGACGCAGGACGCGACTCAGGCTCACGACGCTCAGCAAGACCTCCAGTAGGACCAGCGTAGGGAGAAGGAGCAGGCAGTGGGGAGGCCAGCTGTAACTGTGACTCGGACGGGACAGGCGGTGGACTCTCAAGGAAGGAGCAGGACCAGAAGAAGGCGGAAGACCAAGAACCTGCTCAAGGAGCGGAACAAAGTACGGCCGCGGCCGCGTAGTGCCTCCAGAACCAGCAGAGACAGCACCAGCACCTGCAGCGTCAGCACCAACTCCAGCAGCACCACCAGTACCACCAGCAGCTCCAGTAGCGCCAACTCCAGCACCCACAGGAGCACCGGCTCCAGCAGCACCTCCAGCTCCAGTACCTCCAACAGCTCCAGCTCCAGCAGGACCACCAGAAGACTCAGTAGCTCCGGCGCCAGTACCTCCAGTAGCACCTACTCCAGCAGCACGACCAGCTCCAGCTCCGCCAGTAGCCCCAGCTCCAGTAGGACCACCAGGCCCAGCAGCTCCAGTACCTCCAGTACGAGCACCTCCGGGACCCGTGGCTCCAGCACCCCCAGCAGCAGAAGAACCTCCAGCACCGGCAGCACCACCAGCTCCAGCAGCATGGCTCCAGCGCCGAGCAAACCACTCGCGCAGCTCCTGTGGAGAGGGTAGCTCCCGCCGGGACAAAGCACCCGAAGGAACGCCAGGTCCAGCACTAACAGGCTCCGCACCCCCACTCTCAGCAACCCCAGGCTCAGCACCCAAAGGCTCCGCACGCACAGGCTCAGCACCCCCAGACCCAGCACCCCTAGGCTCCGCACGCGCAGGCTCAGCACCCCCAGACCCATCACCCCCAGAAGCACCAGAGTCAACAGCTACCTCGACAGGCTCGACTGCGTCTACCTGGGACACACCTGAGGGGGCAGGACCATGAGGGGGGAGGGGGTCTACCGGGGGGGGACCGGGCGTGAGGAAGAGCGGCGGGGGGGGGAGGGGGGCAGTGCGGTAGGGGAAGAGATGGTAGTACGGAACCGACTCGTCAAACGTGACGTCCTGGGAGGACAGAACACGACGCGAGGTGGGGTGGTAAAACTGCCAACCAGGCGCGTCAGGGGGGAAGCCGAGGAAGACGCAAGGAACAGCACGGGAGGACAGCTTGTCCGCAGACAAGTCACGGACGAAAGCTCGAGATCCCCAGACACGGAACGCAGACGCATCACCAACCTTCCCCGTCCACCGCAGAGTAGGGGAGGTCTCCGGCAGGGAGACCCGGGGCTGAAGGTTGATCTGATGCGCCGCGTACTGAACCGCGAATGGCCACAGAAAATGGGGAGCAGCCGCATGGATCATGGACGTACGAGCGACGTCCATGACCATGCCAATGCGGCGCTCAGCAATCCCATTTTGCTGTGGAGAGGCCGGAAGCATGAGCGTCTAGCGGATGCCCTCCGCACGACAGAAGGCTCGCAGAAGGTCGGAGGAAAACTCTCCACCTCTGTCGGAGTGCAGACGCAGAACAGGAAAGTCCGAGCCGAAACGCTCTCTGAGCTGGAGACGAGCAACGCGGATCCAGTCGATCAACACCTCAGTGACCTCATCCTTGCGGCGCAAGGGGAAGACAGTGGTGTAACGCGAGTAGTCGTCAACCACCAGCAGGAAGTAACGCTCGTGACCCTGTCCACGGACGCGGGCTGGGCCCCACACGTCCATGTGGAGAGTCTGCAGCGGAGCCTCTGTCGGAGGAAACTCGGAGGAGTGAGGAGCGGCTCGCTGCCGCCCCTCGACGCAGGGAACGCAGGTAGGGGCAGGCCCTGGGGGAAGGGGAGGGAGGGACCGGGGGAGACCAGAGACAAGGACACGGGAGGCCATGCCTCGGAGACGAGGCAAGGAGGGGTGACCAAGGCGGTGGTGCCACAGGAGGGTCTGGTGGGACAGGAGGCGACACGAGCAGGGGGCAGACTCAGGACCTGACCGAGACGCTGCAGCAAACACCTGACTTGACGCAGCTACCTGACCAGACGCAGTAACCGGTGGAGACTCTGTGGTCAGTGTGTACAGGCTCGACCCCGGTCGACGGGTAAACGTGGCCAAGTGGCGGCCCGTCTGAGCACACGTGCAGTGGGTCACTCGCTGACTCGCAGGAGTGAACTGGTCAACCCCGCCATCCTGAAGGTCAGCACCACTCACCAAGTTCGTAGAGAACGAGGGGAGGTAAAGACCGGACAGGGAGCCTGACGGGGCCACCGGACACAGGAGGACAGTGGAGTAGTGGGCAAGGACAGGACCCCCAGAGGGGTCTGCCAGGGAGACCACAACCGGCCGACTGAGCGGCGTAAGAGTGGTGCGGTCTCGAAAGAAGGAGCGGGAAGCACCCGAGTCGAGGGTGAAGGTGTGCAAAACCTGAGCCGACGCGGTACCTGAGAGAGCAGACTCACCAGCACCTGGAGCAGCAGACTCACTAGCACCTGGAGCAGCAGACTCACTAGCACCTAGAGCAGCAGCCTCAATGCCCGGGTCAGGCGGAACACACACGTAACAGTCACCCTCAGCACTATTAGACACAGCATACATGGCAGCAAGAATAGCATCTAAGTCAAGATCAAAGATAGCTACACCCGACTTGAGCAGATCACCCCAGCGAGGGATCTCAGTGGCGTCAGGGAACTGGGTACGCCAGGCGTCTGTCAGGCGGCCAAAGCAGCGCTGGGTGGCGTGCAGGCCGCCACACTGCTCTCCAGTGCGGTCGCCGGTGCGCAGGACGTAGGCACAGGGACCAGCACCCCCAGACCCCTGGCGCCCTGCGTACCACTCACGAAGCTGCTGGGGCGACGGGGTCTCACGAGAGCGTGACTGGTGCTGGGGTCCCCGCTGTACAGCACCGCCTCGACCAGCTCCACCTCCGCCGCTGCCGCCTCCGCCGCCTCCACCCCAACCGCCACCGCCACCGCCGCCTCCACCTCCACCGCCGCCACCGAAGCCCCCACCTCTGCCACCACCCCCACCCCCACCCCCTCCTCCGCCTCCACCGCCACTACCGCC
Source organism: Closterium sp. Naga37s-1 (assembly GCA_947471745.1). NCBI lineage: Eukaryota > Viridiplantae > Streptophyta > Zygnematophyceae > Desmidiales > Closteriaceae > Closterium > Closterium sp. Naga37s-1. The sequence continues at coordinate 680,156 of CANJKZ010000069.1, forward strand.
TCCCCCGCCACCTCCTCCAGCACCCTTGCCCCGCTTGCCCTTGCCGTTGCGGTGCCTCTCGCTAGGAGCAGACGCAGCGCTGACCGACTCGGTGCCAACAAGGTCGACAGCAGCAGCAGAGGCAACGGAGGGCAAAAGGGGAACGGGGGAGCACCCCTCAAAGAAAGGGGTACGGGGGTCACCACGAGAGGCTCCTACAGCGGTAATACTAGTCTCTGCTGCAAGGAGGCGCTCCTCGAGGAGGTCAACAGTGAGTGTGGTAGGGCAAAGAGAGAGGAAGTGGTCCCTGACTGAGCGAAGGGTGTCAGGGAGTCGGGTGACTAGGTAGTAGAGGGTGATGTACATGGGGGGGGGGTTCTTGGCGCAGAACTCAGCAGGAAGCGCAGCGCGGTAGCGAGTGTCACTAGTGCGGAGGTGCGTAATGAGGTCAGTGACTGTGGCAAAAGCGGCGAGATCAGGGAACAGGTACGGTAGCATGAGGTGGCTAAGCGCAGCAGTGGCAGGGGAAGAGTAGCGTGCAACTATAGCGTCGTACAGAGTCTTAGCACTCTTGTACTGACTAAAGTGCGCGCGCTCAGTAGACGGTTGGTGACTACGTGCAGCAAGGCGGGCAGCAGCATCGCGCGTGGTCCACTGTGAGCGAGCAGTACTGTCAGCATCAGCAGCAGGGGCAGTAGAGGCACCAGACGTGAGATCGAACAGGGAGAGACCATCCTTGCTGTCGCACTGTAGGAAAAGCTGCAGATCATCTATCCAGACCTCGAAGTCAACCGCTCGACCCTCAGCATCAAAGGTAAGAACACTGGGACTAGCCATGACAGGAGCAGCAGCAGGCTAGCAGCAGCAGCAGTGCGACTCGGCGAAGCGGCGCGGCTAGGCAAGGGAGCGCGGCTCGGCAGGGCGGCTCGGCAGCGCGGCTCGGCGGTGCTCTTACCAGGGGAGGGGCCGGGGCAGGGCCGGGGGAGGGCCGGGGCAGGGCCGCAACAGGTCCGGGGCAGGGCTGCGACAGGTCCGGGGGAGGGCCGGGGCAGGGCTGCAACAGGTCCGGGGCAGGGCCGGGGCAGGGTTGCGACAGGTCCGGGGCAGGGCCGGGGCAGCGCCGGGGTAGGGTCGGGGCAGGGCCGGGGCAGGGCCGGGACAGGGCCGGGACAGGGTCGGGGCAGAGCCGCGATAGGGTCGCAAGAGGGCCGGGGCAGGGCTGCGACAGGTCCGGGACAGGGCCGCGACAGGGCCGGGGGAGGGCCGGGGCAGGGCCGAGGCCGGGCCGCGACGAGCGACGGGGCAGGGCCAGGGCAGCGCCGGGCGACGGGGCGACGGGCAGGGCCGGGCCGGGACGACGGGGCGACGGGCTGGGCCAGGCCGAGGCGACGGGGCACCGGGCGACGGGGCGACGGGCCGGGCCGCGACGCGGCGGCTTTGGGCGACGGGGCAGGACCGGGGCGGGGTCGCAACGGGGCCTCGAAGGGGGCCTCCAATGGGCCGCAAAGGGGGCCGCGTAGGGCAGGACAGGCCGCTAGGGGGGCCGCGAAATCGAGGGCAGGGCAGAGCGCGAAGCGCGCTTCGGGCAGGTAGGAAAAAAAAAAAATTTGACGGTGGGCCCTTAAGAAGGAACGGTCCCGCTAGGGAACCCGCTCTATACCATGTGAAGAAACAGGAATGAATGATTAGGAAATGAGTTGGGTACAAATGTGAAACCCTAGGAAACTGTACCCCATAGTGTCTACCCCACTACAGCCTAGACAGGCTATGTGATTAATGTTTGACAGACGACGGGTGACTACACCGTGCAAGTGAAGTGTAACAACATCGCCCTACCTCGCTGGAGCTCGTCTGAGTCTTCGTCGATGTGTGTCAACGCGCTCACGATGAAACGCGTTGTAGCGGCAGAAGCTGACATGTATGCGGTTGACATTCAGGAGGCCGAGGCAGCAGACAAACCGAACGATCTACAGAAGGTGCTCGCCGATGTACCGGATGACTTGGCAGCGCTACAGAAGTAGTACAGCAGAATATTTCCGGATGATATACCGGAGGGACTGCCACCTCAGCGACCGCACGACCACATGATAGAATTAGAGCCAGGGGCACAGCCAACACTACAACGATAGTTCAGACTGACCCAACCCGAACTGGACAAACTACGGAAGCAGCTGGAATACCTGCTCGATAAAAAATCATTCGCCCGAGTTCGTCACCCTTCGCAGCGCCCATACTTCTCACACCAAGAAAGACAGAGGTTTTTGCATGTGCATTGATTACCGCGCACTGAACAGGGTTACGATCAAGTCCCGTTTCCCCATCCCGCGAGCCGACGAACTGATAGATCAGCTTCGAACAGACCGAGTCTTCTCGAAGATCGACCTTCGAGGGGGTTACCATCAGATCCGCATCAAACCCACCCAACTGCCCAAAAACCGACTTCCGAACCCGCTACGGATCCTTCGAATACACTGTCATGCCCTTCAGACTGACCAATGCCCCCGCCACTTTCTAAATGACCATGAACGAAGCCTTCCGCCCGCTTTAAGATAAGTGCGTGGTCGTCTACTTAGACGATTTGCTGATCTACTGCCCAGACAGAGCACAGCACCTACAGGACATTGAGCCATTTTTTAAATCCTGAGTGAGAACCGCCTACTGACCAAAGCCTCTAAGTGTGAGTTTTTACAGGACAAACTGGAGTTTTGGGGCACGTAATTTCAGCCAACTGAGTGGAAATATACCCGAAAAAAATCGTGATGATTCAAGCCTGGCACGCGCCGACCAACTTGACCGAGTTGCAGAGTTTCCTGGGGTTCGTCAACTACGTACGACGGTTCGTCCCCAACATGGTGCAGTTGACTGCCCCGTTGACTGAACTACTGAGGAAGGGGGTTGAGTACACGTGTGGGGAGAAAGAGCAAGCTGCCTTCTTAGCCCTAAAAAATATTTTGTGCTCACCACTTGTGCTTCACATAGCAGATCCCCACCGTCCGTTCGAACTCGTCACCGACGCAAGCAACATCCCTGTGGGAGCAGTAGTGTTGCAGGACTTCGGGAACGGCCTTCAGCCAATAGTGTACGAGTCCCGCAAACTTCACCCACCCGAACGCAACTACCCTGTACATGACCGCGAGATGCTGGAGCTCGTGCACACGTTCAAGGTGTGGCGGTGCTGCCTGACAGGAGCCGACGTGACAGTATGGAGAGACCATCGTGCACTACATTACCTACACGCCCAACCGAACCTCAATCCGTGTCAGATTCGCTGGTTGGACTACCTGGAGTCCAACTTCCACTACACCGTCACGTACAAAAAGGGAGCATCGAACATCGCCGACGTCCTCACCCACCCCACTGCCCAACTTCACAATATCCTACTCACCCAAACCAACCCACTACTAACTAGCCTATTTACCCACGGATACAGTACCAACCCATTTTTCACCAAGGGAAATTTGCAGTAGCTGACAGAAGCAAAGGGAGTTTATTACGTAAAAGCCCGTACCAATCGCATCTGGTTACCAGCGCATTCACTACTACGGGAACTACTACTGCAAGAGGCAAACGACGGGGTCATCTCGGGTCACTTTGGGGTAGAAGAAACGCGACAGCAACTACAGCGGTATTACTACTGGTCGGAGTTGTTGACCGACGTACAGCACCACGTGGGATCGTGCCCCACGTGTTAGGTGATGAAGAGCTCGCGCAAAAGAAAGGCGGATCAATTGCAGCCGATCCCACCGCCCGAGCGTGCTTGGCAGCAGGTTACCATAGATTTTGTCACGAGGTTATCTTCGAACCTTGGGGGTAACGACGCGGTTATGGTCGTCGTTGACAGACCGCCGAAAATGGCTCACTTCGCTACGTGCAGGAAATCGATCTCAGCAGAAGAAACCGCTCGCCTGTTCATTGCGACCGTCGTTCGAATGCACGGGATTCCAGCGGCGATAATCAGCGACCGCGACACGAAGTTTACAAGCAACTTCAGGAAGAACCTCTGGGAGCAGTTAGGGACCCGGCTACAGTTCAGTTCGTCGTACCACCCCGAGACCAACGGTCAGACGGGGCGAACGAACCAGACCATGGAGCAGCTCATTCATGCCACGTCGACGACCCGACAACATGGGAGCAGAATCTACCGCTGATCGAGTTTGCCTACAACAAGGACACGTCAGCGACGACGCAGCAGTCTCCGTTTTAACTGAACGACGGGCAAAACCCAGTAGTGCCCTTAACGCCGAGCCCAGACAACCCAACGCTATGTGCACAACAATTCGCTGAGATTGTGCAAGCTGCCCGAACGCGAGCAGCAGACGCAATAAAAAAAGCCAGCATCATCGCGAAACAAAACGCTGACCACCACCGCCACCCGGTAACGTATCAGTCAGGGGACTACGTACTACTCGATACACAGAACTTAAGACTGCCCGTCATACCAAAAAATCGACCGCGTTACTATGGACCATTCCAAATCAGCCACATGATCACCCCAGTTACCGCCCATCTTTCCACGTCAGCCTGCTTCGCCCGTATATCCCAACCACAAGCCAACTACCACGCCATCGCCCACCATCCATGACTCGCCCTGCATCGGAGCCGATCGTCGTGCCCGAGAAAATTTTGAGCCATCGAATTCGCCACCCTAAGGGAATTAAGAGGATCGAGTTCCTCGTTCGCTGGAAGGACCGCACCCCAACGGAAAGACAGCTGGGTGCCCTTGGCCAACATTGAAAACCACCCTGCCCTGCAAGTGAACCTGAGGAGCCGGGGTTTCCGCGATATACACGCACTCGCGTAGCGGAGGGGGCTTCTTGAGAGGGGGGGGGATAGTGTAAGGAATTTTGAGGCATTCCTTACCGTGTACGTCAACACCGCGTGCAGCAGCAGTCGTTGTTTTCCCGTTACTGATAACGGGGCTTCGCCAACCTTCGCGCGCACTATTCACCAAACCGTGCATTGTTGGCCCGGCCGTGTTGGCCTACACTTCAGGACTAGCCCAAACCTCGATGCCAGCATCGCACTAGCTAGCTCGCACGCATCGCGTTACCGTTTGGATGTTCGCACATAAGTATTCGCTCATGCCTTGTACTCATTTGACACCTTAGTGCAATTCTCGCTACTTCGATTCATTGCACCAATAACAGGAACGCAATATCGAAGGTGTGATTACAACTACTGCCTGCGAGAGCACCAGTTAACCAAGTAATAGGCTTATACCCGATTACGTCCCTAATTTGAACTACATTTACATCAGGAAAGGAAACACAGAGCATTCAATTATGCTAAATAAAACAATACTGTATTGTTGACTCGCTGGAAAATTGAAATTCGTTACCGTTTTAATCAGGAATGCAAAATAAAATTATGCACGCGCTTATAATAAATCAGGGTTTTACAAGGGGGGCGCTTATAATCGAGTTCCGGCCATAAGCGCCATGCTCCAGATAGAGGCGCCGGCGCCTTTAATCGGACGGTGCCTATATCCGGGGCCATACGGTATGCCATGTGAAGGATGGAGGAACCGGGGTAGCATATTTGTTTTTTATAATGTAGGGGGGCTTATCCGAGGGCGGTATACATGAATGAAATCTTTATTTGACTAACCTTTCCTGTTCCACGGTTCCACCTCTATTGCAAGCTTGAAGCTGTCAACATGTTATATTGCTTACTTTGTGTAGGCTATAGTGGGGTAGCCCATAAGGGGTACAACCCAATTAGGCTTAGTACTTGTACCCAACTTCTGTTCAATGGATTCATTCTCGTTCAGTATTTTGACATGGTTTCAGAGCAGGTCCTTCCCTAGGACCGTATTTTTAGGGCCCACCACAAAACTGCCCCACTCACTGCCCTGCCGCCTTGCCGTAACAGCGCGCCGCCCTGCTGGCCCACGCGCCGCCCCTTGCAGCCCGTCGCGCTGCCCTTAGCGCTGTCTTCGCACGCATGCACACATGCAGGTGTGTGTGTTGCATGGCTGCACCGTGGCACCGACTCTCAACGCCTACAAGCACGTCCTTCATAGCCACTCACCCAACGAACCAACTCACCCAACGAACCAACTCACCCAACGAACCAACTCACCCGATATACACGCGCATGACTTCAGGCGTGTTGATGACCTTCCCCAGGGACCACATGAGCGCCCCGTACACTCGCATGAGCTGAAGGGGTGGGGGGGGGGGGGGTGGGGACAGGGGAGGAGAGGATAGGAGCGAGAGCGCATGAGGTGAGAGTGCGGGATGTGATGAGAGAAGCAGGGTGAAGCGCACAGGAGGCGTGATGATGACCTTCCCCAGTGACCACATGAGCGCACCATACACTCGCATGAGCTGCAAAATTGGGTGGGGAAGGAGAGGAGAGGGGCAAGGGCGAATAAGCTGAGAGTGTGGGGTGCGAGGAGCGAAGCAGTGGCAAGCGCACAGGAGGAGGCATGTTGATAACCTTCCCCAGTGACCACATGAGTGCACCGTACACTCGCATGAGCTGCGGGGGGTGGTGGGAGGGGAGAGAGGAGAGAGGAGAGGAGAGGCGAACAGCGTGTGGGTTGTGATGATTCACTCTCAATCAACCATTGACTACATGAATGCACCGTACACACGCATGAGGTGAGGGGGTGGGGGGAGTGAGGAGAGGAGAAGCGAGAAACACAGGAGCGGGCATGAGCGCAACAGGCATGCGCTGTGTGCACATTCAAGCCTTTGCTGCATGATGACCTGGTCAACGCGTCTCACCTGCTGCGTATTGACCTGGTCAACGCGTCTCACCTGCTGTGTGTTGACCTGGTCGGCCTTGTTGAGCAGCAGTCGGATCTTATCCTGGTTGCCGTGCAGCGACGTGATGACGCGCTTGAACTCATTGCTCACGTCCAGCTTGCGCGGTTCGAAGAGCAGCAGGATGAGGTCGCAATTTGATGCGAACCACTGGAGGGGAGAGGAATGGGGAGGGGGGGATGGGTGAGGAAGGGGAGTGAGCAACTATCATTGCTACATCCAGCTTGTGCGGGTGGAAGAGCAGCAGGATGAGGTGGCACTTGCTGGCGAACTAGTTGGAGGGGGGAATGGGTGAGCAAGGGGAGGGAGAGGGGAAAATGTGCTTTGAGTGGATGGGATGGGGTTTAGGCAATCATTGAGTGGATGGGATGGGGTTTAGGCAATAATTGAGTGGATGGGATGGGGTTTAGGCAATCATTGAGTGGACAGGACAGTCATTGTTGTGCCTGTCGAGCTTGTGCGGGTCAAGGAGCAGCACATGATGTTGCGCCGGCGAACCACTGGGGCAGACGATGTTCTGCACATGGAGAGGAGGTCGTAGCTGCTCAGAGCCCTCTACCTACCTCCTTTGCGCTGCTTTGCGCTCCATCCCTGAACCGAGTCTCGAACACCCATATGTTTCTCCCTCACTAACCACACTCTCACCCCCCCCTTCACTCACCCACAGCCCTGAGCCACCTTACCCCCCTAACCCTTCCCTCACCTCAGTGACACCAGTGAATTCGTAGCTGCGTTGGGTGCGCTGCTTCATTACATGTCAACAAGCTGACATTGAACCCCCCCTCACCCCCTCCACCACACCCCCTCACCTCAGTGACACCAGTGAAGTCGTAGCTGCGTTGGGTGCGCTGCTTCTCCCCCGCTAGCACGCCCGGCGTGTCCACCAGACATATGTGGTCCAGCAGGGGGTGCGGCAGCTGGTGGGGGGATAGAGGGGGGGGGGGGGGGGGGGGGGGGGGGGGGGGGGGAAGGGGAGAAGGGCTCAGGGGGAGATGCAGGTACTGCCAGCACGCCCGGCGTGTCCTCCAGACAGATGTGGCTCAGCAAGAGGTGGGGTAGCTGGAGAGAGGGGTTGAGGGGAGGGAAAGAAGGGGGCGAATGGAAGGGAGGGGAAGAAAGATGCCTTGGTGCAGTACTGCTGGCACTCTTGGTGAGTGCACGAGGTAGATGTGGTCATCAGGGGTGGTGGGGTGGCTAGTGAGGGCGGTGAGAGAAGCGGTGAGCAGGGGGGTGTTGATGACAGGGAGAGTAAGTAACAGTGGGACTGCCACATGTGTTCTCGAACACCCAGTGTGTTGTCGAAGCACATGTGGACCTAGGGAGGGTGGAGTAGCTGGTGAAGGGGGGGAGAAAAGGGGAGGGGGGAGAAGGTACTCCTGACACCCTTGGTGTGTGCACCAGGCAGATGTGGTCAACATGGGGTTGGGGCAGCTGGAGAGGAGATCGGGGGAAAAGGGAGGGAGGGGAAGGAGAGGGGGAAAAGGGGGAGGAGGAGGAGTGAGCAGTAGTGATGCAGGCAGTGGGTGGTAGGGCGCAAAAGGTGCGCACCGAGCAGATGCGGTTGAGGAGAAGTTGGTGTGAGGAGGAGAGGGGACAGGGAAGGCGGGTGGTAGGCAGTGTGGTGGGAGCACGTATTGGCAAGGCAAGTATCGGCAAGGCAACTATTGGCGAGGCAAATATTGGCAAGTAAACTATTGGCAAGGCAACTATTGGCAAGGCAACTATTGGCAAGGCAACTATTGGCAAGGAAACTATTGGCAAGGCAACTATTGGCAATGTATTCCTGTGCCCACCGCACCTCACATGCGCCCACAACACCTCATCTGTGCCACTTCAAGCTTCTCGAGGAAGGCGGAGCCAAAGTGGGTGAGACCGGCGAAGGGCATGTCCGCACTGACTGCCACCGTGTTGCCGGGTATGCTGCGCTCATCGGGGCCGTTCTGATGAGGGAAGATAGCAGATAAAGAAGGGAGACAGGGAAGGGGAAGCAGTTGAGGAATTGACTGGAGGGGTGAAGGGCATGTCCGCACTGACTGCCACCGTGTTGCCCGGTATGCTGCGATCGTCGGGGCCGTTCTGGTGCGGGTAGAGTGTGGGGTGGGGGGAGGGAAGAAAGAGAGAAAAGGAGGGGTAGGGAGCACGGAGAAAAGGAGGAGCAGGTGTGGATTAAGCTGACCGGAGGAGCGAAGGGCATGTGGGCACTCAATGCCACCATGTTGCCCGGTATGCTACGATCGTCGGGGCCGTTCTGATGGGTGGGAGGAGGGAGGTGATGGAAAGAGATTGATCACGTGAGAGAGATCATATTAGAGTGCAACAAATGGCGTGGGATGTGGAGGGGAAAGGAGGAGCCCAGCCGTGCACGCCAGCATAATGGTCACGCGTTCCTTCTAGTAGCCCGCGCTCCTGATGGGCACCGAGCGCACTCCCGTCTGGTCTACAGTGGTGGTGGCGGGCATCTCCGGCCAAAGCGGCGTCTGGTCGGCGTTGATAATCCAGTGGGATTCGATGCCGCACTCACGTCGCTTGTCCCGCACGAATTGCCAGAAATTCTGGCACTGCTCCGCGTCAACTGCGATACAAGGAGATGAAGATGGGGACGGGTGTGTCAGTAAACAACCAGCACCAGAGAAGAAAACAATATGCAAACATGGCGAAATTGTTCTTACGGGCGGCGGTTTTCTGGGTGATCATTGTCTTCATGCACACGCTCAGATTCCACCTCTTCCGAAACCGCTCCGACCACCGTTGGCTCCCCTTCCATTTCACGTCGTGGAAAAGGAACTTTCCTGTATTCCTTTGACCACTCCTGCAGACACCCGACGGAGACAGCATGTCCCTTGCGGCGCCACTCGAGTAGCTTGGCGTAAACCTTCAGCTCCATCGGCCTGTACCAGGAGGCCCTCCCGCGGCCGTGCACGCTTCCGTGCGGAGTGTGCCTCCTTGAGCATCGCGGCGGCTCTCTTCCAATCCGTCAAGCACTTGCGGTGGATTCCCGATTCGCGAGACAACGCTCGCACCGACACTGCCACATCCATGCGTCCAATCCACTTGAGCTTCTCCTGCGCAGTATAAGCGTTACTCTTATGCAGAGAGGGCTTGTGCCTGGGAGAGGGGGGGCAGGCATCGCGGTTCTCAGAAGCAGGGTGAGGACGCTTGCGATTAATCGGCAAAAACGACGGAATCGGTAGTTTTTCGGGAAGACCGTCGCGCGACCAATACTCCACGCCATCGTCGTCGTCGCCGCCCAGGGCGCCCACGGGAAAGACATCTTCCGCGGTGCCAGCCTCCGTGCCAGTGGGAAACTCCTCTTTGGAGTCTGCCACGTCGTCGTCAGCGCCCACAGCAGATTCGTCCCACGCGCACCCTTCACGCCGGCCCCAGCGTGGTGCTTGTCAGAATACTGAATGAGAATGGATGAACTATGAATGAGTTGGGTACAAGTACTAGCCCTAATTGGGTTGTACCCCTTATAGGCTACCCCACTACAGCCTAAACAATGTAAGCATTATAATATTTTGACACACCCCCATAGGCAAAGTGGGGGGGAACAAGTGGTCACAAGACCAGTCAAGAAAAGCAAAGCAAGCTCAAGGTGGATCACAAAGTCACCACACATTCTGAGGACAAGCAAATGACCACAAGGTCAGTTGACATGCAAAGTTATATATAGATCACAGTGCAAGCAAAGGCACGCAGTGAGCAAGTGAGGCAAAGTAGGCACAAGGCCTAAAACAGTATAGAAACGCTGATGATCACCAGGCTGAAGTGCCTTGGTGAAAATATCTGCAGTGTTGGCCTGAGTTGTGAGAATAGTACGAGGAATGATGTGGACTAGAAAGGAGATGGGTACAAGTATGAAAACCTAGAAAAGTTTAAATCATATATGTTTAACACACCCCCATAGGCAAAGTGGGGGAGAACAAGAGGTCACAAGACCAGTCAAGCAAAGCAAAGCAAGCCCAGGGTGGATCACGACATCACCACACATTCTGAGCCCAAGCACAAGGCCACAAGGCCAGTTCACATGCAGAGTTATATATCAAGGTGAACAAGCAAGACAGTGATCTCAACCTAGCAAGGGTAAGCATGCAGGTGCAGGTATATATAGATCACAGTACAAGCAAAGTTAAGAAGTGAGCAAGTGAGGCCAAGTAGGCACAATACCTAGCATAGTACAAAAACGCTGATGATCACAAGGCTGAAGTGCCTTGGTAAAGATATCAGCAGTGTTGGCCCAAGTGGCCACGTAAGCAAGACGAAGCTGACCACGCTGCTGCAACTCTTGAGCAAGGAAGTAGCGCAGAGCAATGTGCTTCGTTCTGTGCTCCAGTCTGTGCTCCTGACACAAGGCAAGCATGGCCTTGTTGTCGACGTACAGAACAGGAGGAGAACGAGGCGCCTCTCCCAAGTCGGTCAGCAGGTAGGTGAGCCAGCGTAACTCCTGTGCAGCCATGGCCCCAGCGTAGATCTCAGCCTCAGAACAGGAGCTGAGAACAGAAGATGAGCGGGTAGACCGCCACGAAACAGAGCCGGAACCAAGGCTGAAGGTGTAACCCTGTGACGACCGCTGAGTAGCCAAGTCGTCAACCCAAGAAGCGTCTGCGTGACCAGTGAGGACAACGCGAGCCCGTCCTCCAAGCACAAGCCCCATGCCCGACGTACTACACAAGTAGCGCAACACCCTCTTAGCTGCATCCATGTGCTCTGGTCGGTGTCTCCCAGGAGCAACATAGCGTGCCAAGATGCTAAGAGGGTATGCCAGGTCAGGTCGAGTGCAGGTCATCAGGTACATGAGGCAGCCAACAAGCTCTGGGTACGGGCCACTCGGCTCCACGGACTCATCCGAAGGCAGAGCTGAGAGCGAGTGGCGAGTAGACAGAGGAGTGGCCTGAGGCGAGGAGTACGTGAAGTTGAAGCGCTGAAGGACCTGCTGCACCATGTGTGACTGAGTCAAGGTAATGGTGCGTCGTGCTCTGTCCCGGGTGATCTGCAAGCCAAGATAGCTGCGCAGTTCACCCAGGTCTGTGCACGTGCATCTCTTCTGCAACTCCGACTTCACGTGGGCCAGTCCAGCAGTGTCACCAATAGCAAAGACCAAGTCGTCGACGTACACGAGGATGTAGAACAGCGGCAGAGTGGTGTCGGTGCGGAGAAACAGCAACGGGTCAGCAGTGGAAGGAGCAAACCCAAGTGCCGCAAGTGTAGTCCTCAGTGTGTCGTGCCACTCACGGGGCACCTGGCGGAGACTATAGACTGGCCGCCGGAGGCTCCACTGGGTACCAGGAGGAAACGACCCAGTGAAGCCAGGTGGGCGGCGCAGCCAGATCTCCTCGTGCAGGCTGCCCTGTAGGAAGGTTGTGCTGAAGTCAAGAGATTGAAGCTCGTGTCAGAAAATAGCAGTGGAAGTTAGAAACGAGAAAAGGAGGTTTTACTAGCAAGCAGTTGAGTACATATAGCAAACCCTAAATTTGGGCTGTACTCACTATTGAGTACCCCATTGCAGGATAGACAAAACATAATATTCTGACACACCCCCATAGCCAAAGTGGGGTGTAATCAGCACAACAAGCAAAGCAAAACAAGCTCAGGGTGGATCACAACGTCACCACACATTCTGAGCACAAGTACAAGAAGCAGCAGTTTATAGTTCACAAATATATGCAAAGCTAGAGGCAGTCACAGACGGTAAGTGAGGAGGAGGAGGGACTGTGAGAGGAGAAGAGATAGGAGACGACAGGTGAAGCTGCAGAAACACGGGCAACAGGAGCGGCGCACACTGTGGCTACCGGAGATTGTAGCCTCCGGACTACTGGAGTAACTGGCTCCGCGGCTAACTCTGAGCGGCAGGAGCAACGGACCCACGGGCGACTGGCGCAGCAGGCTCGCTGGGCTACCGGAGATTGTAGCCATCGGACTACTGGGGCTGCTGGCGACACGACAGCTGCCTCCGCCCAACCTCCCTCTAACTGTCTCACCCCCCTTTCACACACCCCCTGCTGCACCCCTAGGTTCACTCACACTCCACCCCCTAGCACCACTCCGTCGACTCACACACACCCACCCCCCTCAGCGGCAGCTGCAGGAGTGGGAGACGGAGTAGGAGGAGGAGCAGGGGATGGCTCACACACACGGCACCCCCATACTCTCCACCCCCAAACCCTAACACAGGAACGCAGGCAGCAGCGGGGGTGGGGCGCAGTCAGGAGCTCGGGGGACGGCGTGCGGCAAGGGGGGAGACAGTACGGGCCGCTCATGGGCCTGGTGCAGCCCGTACGAACCGCGCGCGGGCTGCCCGAGCCGCGCGCGGGCCTGGCGCAGCCCGTACGGGCCGCACGCTGGGCTGGCGCAGGCCATACGGGCCGCGCGCGGGCCTGGCGCAGCCCGTACGGGTCGCGCGCGGGCCTGGCGCAGCCCATACGGGCCGCGCGCGGGCCTGGCGCAGGTCGCGCGGGCCGCGTCGGGCGACGGGGGGCGACGCGACAGTTCGACGGGGCAGGCGCGCGGCGGGAAGAAAAATCGCTGCGCGCCCGGAGCGCGCGGCAGGCAGGAAACAGCACGCGCCCAAGGCGCGCTACAAGCAGTAGAGCAGCGGAAGCATCGGGTGGGACCCACCCACAGGATCGACCCAGGAGGGTCGACCTGCTCTGATACCATGTCAGAAAATAGCAGTGGAAGTTAGAAACGAGAAAAAGAGGTTTTACTAGCAAGCAGTTGAGTACATATAGCAAACCCTAAATTTGGGCTGTACTCACTATTGAGTACCCCACTGCAGGCTAGACAAAACATAACATTCTGACAGCTCGTAGTCACGCTGAGCAGCGACGTGCAGCAGTACCCGAAGAGTGGTCATCTTCGGGGTGGGAGAGAAGGTCTGAAAGTAGTCAACTCCCTGCCGCTGACTGAAGCCTCGAGCCACGAAACGCTCCTTGAAGATAGGAGGAGAACCTGGCGGCCGCTTCACCCTGAAAATCCACATGCCATCGACAATGTTCGCCCCAAGTGGGGGAACCTCGTCGACGTAGGTGCCTGTGGACTTCCAGGAAGCCATCTCTGCGTCCATGGCTGTCTGCCACTGAGAGCATTAGGGACCCTCTATTGCCTCTGCGTAAGAGCGCGGGGTCGGGATGTCTGGTGCATCCGGGTCTCCCTCAGGGGCAAGCAGCATGGACACGAGATGAGGTAAAGCATCAGCAAAACACTGGAACTCCTCCTGCCTGTCCTCAAGGACGTCCGTGCTAAGAGCACACTCACCCCCGACAGACGCAGGACAGACAGACTCAGACTCAGGAACAAGACTAGCGGCGTAGTCTAAACGACAGTGAGCAGCAAAGTCGACAAGCTCAGCAACCAAGGCAGACACAGCAGTGGACTCAAACGAAGGGTCAGTGACTACAGTAGCGAGAAGACGCGGGACAGTAGGACTGGCAGCACGAGCAAGGTCTGACGGCGGGTCAGCAAGGGCAGGAAGAGAGGACGCAGGAGGAGACGGCAGAGGGACACGCTGCGGAGCTGTGGAAGGACGCAGAGCCATCTGGTGCGTGCCAGGGACAGGAGGAGGACGCTGACGCGAACCACGACGACTAGTGCGAGCAGGACGAACAGGCGACGCAGGACGAGAGTCAGGCTCACGACGCTTTGTAAGACCTCCTGTCGGACCAGCGTAAGGAGAAGGAGCAGGGAGTGGGGAGGCGGGGTGTAACTGGGACTGCGACTGGACAGGCGGTGGACACGCTAAGGAAGGAGCAGGACCAGTAGAAGGCGGGAGACCAAGAACCTGCTGAAGGAGCGGAACGTAGTACGGCCGCGGCCGCGCAGCGCCTCCGGAACCAGCAGGGACAGCACCAGCACCCCCAGTGTCAGGTCCAACTCCACCAACTCCAGCAGCACCTCTAGCAGCTCAAGCTCCAGTAGCACCACCAGGCCCAGCAGCTCCAGTACCTCAAGTACGAGCACTTCCGGGACCAGTGACTCCAGAACCCCCAGCAGCTCCAGCAACAGTAGAACCTCCAGCGCCCGTAGCACCACCAGCTCCAGCAGCACGGCTCCAGCGGCGAGCAAACCACTCGCCCAGCTGCTGTGGAGAGAGTGGCTCCCGCCGGGACGAAGCACCCGAAGGACCTCCAGGCGCAGCACCTCTAGCAGCACCTCCAGACCCAGCACCCGCAGGCTCAACACCCCTAGCAGCACCAGAGTCAACAGCTACCTCGACAGGCTCGACTGCGTCTACCTGGGACACACCTGAGGGAGCAGGACCCTGAGGGGGGAGGGGGTCTACCGGAGGGGGACCTGGAGCGAGGAAGAGCGGCGGGGGGGGGAGAGGGGCAGTGCGGTAGGGGAAGAGATGGTAAAAGGGAACCGACTCGTCAAACGTGACGTCCTGAGAGGGGATGACACGGCGCAAGGTGGGATGGTAAAACTGCCAGCCATGCGCGTCAGGGGGAAAGCCAAGGAAGGCGCAGGGAATAGCTAGGGCAGAGAGCTTGTCCGCGGAAGTATCGGGGACAAAGGCACGAGAGCCCCAGACCCGGAATACCGATGCATCGCCAACCTTCCCCGTCCAACGCAGTGTAGGCGAGGTCTCCGGCAAGGAGACACGGGGCCAGAGGTTGAGCTGATGCGCAGCGTACCGGACCGCAAACGGCCATAGAAAATGGGGAGCAGCCGCATGGATCATGGAGGTATGAGCCACCTCCATGACTAAGCCAATGCGGCACTCAGCAACCCCATTTTGCTGCGGAGAGGCCGAAAGCATGAACGACTGGAGAATGCCCTCCCCATGACAAAAATCCCGCAAGAGGTCGGAGGAGAACTCACCACCTTTGTCAGAGTGCAGACGCAGGACAGGAACGTCCTCACGGAACCGCTCGCGGAGCTAGAGACGGACTGCGCGGATCAAAGGTATCAAGACATGTGGGACCTCACTCTTGCTGCGCAAGGGGAAAACCGTGGTGTAACGCGTGTAGTCGTCAACAACCAGCAGGAAGTAGCGCTCGCGGTCCTGTCCACTGACGCAGGTTGGGCCCCACATGTCCATGTGGAGAGATTGTAGGGGAACAGTCGTCGGGGGAAACGAGGAGGAGCGAGGAGCGGCGCGCTGCCGCCCCTCAACTTAAGGAAGGCAGGGCAGGGCAGGCGAGGGTGGGAGGGGAGGCACAGACCTGGGAAGACCAGAAACAAGGAGGCGGGAGTGCATGCCACGAAGGCGTGGCAGGGAGGGGTGACCAAGGCGGTGGTGCCACAGGAGAGTCTGGTGCGATAGGAGGCGACACGAGCTGGGGGCTGCTACTGGACCTGATGCGGACACCTGACCAGACGCAGCTACTTGAGGAGTCTCAGTAGTCAGTGTGTACAGACTCGACCTAGGCCGACGGGTGAACGTGGCCAGGCGACGGCCCGTCCGTGTACACGTGCAGATCGACACACGCTGACCCCCAGGAGTGGTGGTAGTGACCATCGCATCCTGGAGGACAGCGGTACTCACCAGGTTCGTAGAGAACAAGGGGAGGTGAAGACCTCAGAGTGAGCCAAAAGGAACCGCCAGACATGGGAGAACAGTGGAGGAACGGGCAAGAACTGGGCCCCCTGAGGGGTCCGCCAGTCTGACCGGAACAGGTGCAGGGAGTGGAGTGAGGGTGGTACTGTCGCGAAAGAAACATCGGGAAGCACCTGAGTCCAGCGTAAAGGTGTGCAAGGCCTCAGCAGGCGTAGTACCAGGGAGAGCAGACCCACTAGCACCTAGAGCAGCAGCCTCTATACCTGGGTCGGGCGGCACACACAGGTAACAGTCACCCTCAGCACTAACAGACAAGGAATACATGGCAGCAAGGATAGCATCATAGTCAAGTGCAAAGATATCAACTCCAGACCTAAGCAGCACTGACCAGCGGGGGCGTCAGCCTCGTCACCAAACTCTGCGCGCCAAGCGTCGTCAAGGTGGTAGAAGCAGCGGTGCGGAGAGTGTAACTTCCCGCATGTCTGACCAGCGCTGTCACCCGTGCGAATGACATACGGGCAGCGAACACTACCCCGAGACGCCACACGCTGAGCAAACCACTCACGAAGCTGCTGGGGCGAAGGGGTCTCGCTCCGACGCTGCTGCTACTGCCTCTGGCCACAGCCAGAACCTCCCCTCTGAAGATCTCCACCTCGACCGCCGCCACTGCCGCCGCCACCACTCCCACTGCCACCACCAACGCCACCCCAACCCCCACCGCTGCCACCACCGCCGCCACCGAATCCCCCACTCCTGCCACCACTCCCACCGCTCTCACCACCTCCGCCACCTCCACCGCCTCCACTGCCTCCACCACCACCGCCCCCGTTGCCACTGCCACCACTCTTGCCACCCTTGCCCTTGCTGCTGCGGCGCTTCCCACTAAGAGCAGAAGCAGCCCCGACATCCTCAGCACCAAGGATGTCAATAGTAGGATCAGAAGCGTAGGAGGGGGCAAGGGGGGAGGGGGAACACCCCTCAAATAATGGTGTGCGAGGACTGCCACGAGCAGCACCTACAGTGACTACGCTAGTCTCAGCTGCAAGGAGGTGCTTCTCGAGCAGGTCGACAATGAGGTCTGTGGGGTCAAGTGCGAGAAAGTGGTCCTTGACAGCGCGAAGAGAGTCAGGGAGGCGGGTGACTATGAAGTAGAGAGTGATGTACATCGGCGGCGGGTTCCTGTCTAGGAACTCGGCTGGGAGGGCAGCGCGGTAGCGAGCGTCGCTAGTGCGGAGGTGGGTAACGAGGTCCTCTATTGTGGCGAAGGCTGACAGCTCGGGAAACAGGTAGGGCAGTATATGGCGGCCGAGAGCAGCAGTGGTAGGGGAAGAGTAACGAACAACTACAGCGTTGTACAGGGCTTTGGCAGTCTTGTGCTGGCCAAAGTGAGCGCGTTCGGCTAACGACAGGTGGTTGCGAACGGCTAAGCGAGCAGCAACATCACGGGTAAGCCACTGTGAGCGAGTCGCACTGTCAGCTGTGGCGGGAGGGGCGAGAGAGGCTCCAGACGTGTGGTCAAACAACGAAACGCTGTCTCTAGAATCACTCAGTAGGTACAGCTGTAAGTCGTCGAGCCACGTATCGAACTGGATCGGACGACCCTCATGATCGAAGGTGAGTACACTGAGAGAAGCCATAGCGGGCAGAGCAGGGTGGCGAGCGACCTGTAGGGTGGCACGCAGGCAGGGCGGCGTGCGAGCACTAGAGCACTAGAGAAGCGCGCAGGGAAGGGCAGGCCGGTGCGACTGGCAACAGGGCGGCGCACGGGCAGCAGGGCGGCGCGTGGGTAGCAGGGCGTCGGCCAGCAGGGCGGTGTACAACAGGGCGGGCAGCAGCAGGGCGGCGCGGGCAGGGCGGTGCGGGCAGCGGTGCGGCTGCCAGCAGGGCGGCGCGCGGGCAGCAGGGCGCAGGCCAGTAGGGTTGCGCTCAGCAGGGCGGGCAGCAGCCGGGCGGCGCAAGCAGCAAGGCGGCGCGTTGCAGGGCTGTGCGGGCAGCAGGGCGCCGGCCAGCAGGGCGGGCAGCAGCAGTGCGGTGCGTGGGTGCAAAGGGCGGCGCGCGGGCTGCAAGGGGCGGCGCGCGGGCTGCAAAGGGCGGCGCGGCGGGCTGCAAAAGGGCGGCGCGCGGGCTGCAAAGGGCGGCGCGGCGGGCTGCAAAAGGCGGCGCGGCAGCCAGCAGGGCGGCGCGACAGGCAGGGCAGGGCGGGGCAAGGCAGCTCGATTAGTGGGGTCTGCGCGACTAGTGGGGCAGTGCTATTCGGTGGGCCCTAAATAAAACGGTCCTGGAACAGGACCTGCTCTGATACCATGTCAGAATACTGAACGAGAATGGATGAACTATGAATGAGTTGCCCGACAGGTACGGTCGCCGTCAGCCTCCCACTTCTGCACCTCAGGGCTCTCCTGCTGGAGGTTCTTCTGCTGGTGTCGCTGGTCCCAGAGGTGCTCGTACTGGGGGTACTGGAGCTGCTGGGGCTGGTGGTGGTGCTGCCGGAGGTACTGGAGCTACTGGCGGTACTGGAGCTGCTGGAGGTGCTGGAGCTGCTGGAGGTGCTGGAGCTGCTGGAGGTGCTGGAGCTGCTGGAGGTGCTGGAGCTGCTGGAGGTGCTGGAGCTGCTGGAGGTGCTGGAGCTGCTGGAGGGGCTGGTGCTGCTCGTGCTGGTGGCACTGCTCAGCCACGCCTGTTTTTCGCTCCACCGTCTCAGTCGTCTCAGCCACCACCTGACTCTGCACTTCGCCAGGTTCTCGGTCTTCCCTCGTCTACTGGTCTTCCGTTACAGCCTGGCTCACCGCTGCCTGCTCCTTCTCCGTACACAGAGTAGCCTGGTGGCCTTGCAGAGCGTCGTGAGCCTGCGTCGCGTCCTGTCTCCCCTGTCAGTTCCAATCGTCGTGTTCCTAGTCAGAGCCAGCCGGCTGTCTCCGGCCCTCCCCTTGTAGTTCGTCGTCCTTCCTCTCCTTCGCCGCGTGTTCCTCTGCCGCCTCCCCCTGCGTCCTCTCTGCCTGTCGTTGCTGACCGTGCGTCTGACCGGTTTCGTGCTGAGACTCTACTGTCACGCGTCTGCTTGCCACTGTTGTCACTGACCCGTCGTTTGAGTCTGCTGCTGCGTCTGCCTTAGTCACTGAGCTTGTTGCCTTTGCTGCTCACTGTCGTCTAGACTACGCCGCCAGTCTTGTTGCTGAGTCTGCGTCTGTCTGTCCTCCGACCGTCGGGGGTGAGTGTGCTCTTGGCACGGACGTCCTTGAGGACAGTCAGGAGGACCTTGAGTGTCTTGCAGCCGCTGCGCCTCATCTCGTATCCATGCTGCTTGCCCCTGAGGGAGACCCGGATGCACCAGACATCCCTACCCCGCGCTCGTACGCTGAGGCGATAGCGGGTGAGTACTCCTCTCAGTGGCAGACAGCCATGGACGCAGAGATGGCATCCTGGAAGTCCACAGGCACCTACGTCGATGAGGTTCCCCCTCCTGGGGCGAACATTGTCAGTGGCATGTGGATGTTCAGGGTGAAGCGGCCGCCAGGTTCTCCGCCTGTCTTCAAGGCTCGTTACGTGGCTCGAGGCTTCAGTCAGCGAGAGGGAGTTGACTTCTTCCAGACCTTCTCCCCCACCCCGAAGATGACCACTCTTCGGGTGCTGCTGCACGTTGCCGCCCAGCGTGACTACGAGCTTCACTCTCTTGACTTCAGCACAGCCTTCTTACAGGGCAGCCTGCACGAGGAGATCTGGCTGCGCCGCCCTCCTGGCTTCACTGGGTCGTTCCCTCCTGGTGCCCAGTGGAGCCTCCGACGGCCGGTCTACGGTCTCCGCCAGGCTCCACGTAAGTGGCACGACACACTGAGGACGACACTTGCGGCTCTTGGGTTTGCTCCGTCGACTGCTGACCCGTCGCTGTTTTTGCGCACCGACACTTCGCTGCCGCCGTTCTACGTTCTCGTGTACGTCGACGACTTGGTCTTTGCCACTGCTGACACTGAGGCTCTCGCCCTGGTGAAGTCGGAGCTGCAGAAGAGACACACGTGCACAGACCTGGGTGAACTGCGCAGCTATCTTGGCTTGCAGATCACCCGGGACAGAGCACGGCGCACCATCACACTGACTCGGTCACACATGGCGCAGCACGTCCTTCAGCGCTTCGGTTTCACCTGGTCCTCAGCACAGGCCACTCCTCTGGCTACAGTTCACTCGCTCTCAGCTCCACCTTCGGACGAGTCCGTAGAGCCGAGTGGTCCTTACCCAGAGTTAGTGGGCTGCCTCATGTACCTGATCACTTGCACTCGTCCTGACCTTGCGTACCCTCTTGGCCGTCTGGCTCACTACGTGGCTCCTGGTCGGCACCGAAAGGTGCACATGGATGCTGCCAAGAGGGTACTACGCTACTTGTGCAGTACATCGGGCATGGGGCTCGTGCTTGGAGGACGGGGTGACGTTGTCCTCACTGGTCACTCGGACGCCTCTTTGGTTGACGACCAGGCTACGCAGCGGTCGTCACAGGGTTACACCTTCAGCCTTGGTTCTGGTTCAGTTTCCTGGCTCTCTACACGTTCGTCTTCAGTTCTCGGCTCCAGCTGTGAGGCAGAGATCTACGCCACAGCCATGGCTGCACAGGAGCTGCGCTGGCTCACCTACCTGCTGACCGACTTGGGAGAGCGGCCTCGTTCTCCTCCAGTTCTGTACGTCGACAACAAGGCCGCCATTGCCTTGTGTCAGGAGCACAGACTGGAGCACAGAACAAAGCACATCGCTCTCCGTTACTTTCTTGCTCGAGAGCTGCAGCAGCGTGGCCAGCTTCGTCTTACCTGCGTGGCCACTCGGGCCAACACTGCTGATATATTCACCAAGGCGCTTTTGGCTGGTGATCATCAGCGTTTCTGCACTTTGTTAAGCCTTGTGCCCACGCTTCCTCACTTGCTGTAGGCTTTGTTTGTACCATGATTTATATGTATTCCTGCATGCTTGTTCTTGTAGGTAGATATCACTGTACTGTTGTTGTTACATATATATCTCTGCATGTGAACTGGCCTTGTGGCCTTCTTGCTTGTGCTCAGACTGCGTGGTGACGTTGTGATCCACCCTGAGCTTGGTTTGCACTTCCTGCCTAGCCTTGTGACCCTCTGTTCTCCCCCACTTTGCCTATGGGGGTGTGTCAAACATATGTGTATATGTTGTTGTTTAGATAGGCTTTAATGGGGTACTCAATGTGGGGTACAACCCCTTAGGTTTCATTCT
Organism: Closterium sp. Naga37s-1; assembly: GCA_947471745.1. Taxonomy (NCBI): domain Eukaryota; kingdom Viridiplantae; phylum Streptophyta; class Zygnematophyceae; order Desmidiales; family Closteriaceae; genus Closterium; species Closterium sp. Naga37s-1. The sequence continues at coordinate 701,621 of CANJKZ010000069.1, forward strand.
TGTACCAAACCTCTCGACATTGCAATACAACTTTGCCTAGGATTCTAACAGTACTAACCCTAATTGGGTTGTACCCCTTATGAGCTACCCCACTACAGCCTAAACAATGTAAGCATTATAACATTTTGACAGTGCTGGCGCCGGCACTTCTACATACTCATCTGCGGCCTTGATGCGTTCAGGTTCAGAGAGGTACTCGTCGAACGCCGACGGGTTCAGGAGCGTGAGCACGAGGGGATTTGGAGGAGCAGGAGGAGCAGGCGGCGCAGGTGGCGCTGGAGGAGATGGCGGCGCAGGTGGCTCGAGAGGTTGTGGTGGCATTGGGGGCTCCGGCGGGACACGGCAATACCAGCCGTCCTCGGTAACTCGATAGGCGGCCCTAGGCATCTTCTTGAAGAGAAAGTAGGTGCCAGTGAATTCCGCCATGGCTTCCGCAGCCTGGCAGGCGAAACTGGAAAATGAATATGAAAGTGCAAGAATGGGAGAAGAGAAATGGACTTATGAGGGGACCCCTTCGAGGGAGCGGCTCGGGGTTCTCGTCGATATCAGACGGTGACCCCCTGCCTCAACCCGCAGAGGAGGGTTCGCAGCACCTCACATGCTACGCTAGCAAGGCATATTCGTGCCCTTTCTAGAAGGGTCGGACGAGATGCTCCTGGTTGGCAACGCATGCGAAGGTGATTGGGCCGCACGATGGATACGAGTTTAGCCGTGGCAGATGCGTTGCTTCGGGGCGGGTTTTGTGCGGTGGGAAATTGAGTCGTTGCTGTTTTCGTCTGTTATTCATGCACAAGCCCACGAGAACGTTTCACACTTGTATTCGCCTTATTGTGGGCTTCGATTTGAGACCCTTTAAAACAAATTTCTTTTTTTCCTTTATATACGTGCATGCGCTTATGCCCTTTACTCATTTACAAGCGCCCCCCCCCCCCCCCCCCCCCCCAAAAAATGATTTTATTATAAGCGCGTGATACTGTACCAGTGTCGTACTTGAGTCCCCTGCGGCACCTTTCACGCATGCTGCTGGCAAAGAGCACTCGGGTGGTGCTTGATGGTTGCACGGCCCACCCACGTGGTGCTGTCTGTGACCTTAAATCATGGCAAAATGGCACCAGTGTCGTACTTGAGTCCCCTGCGGCACCTTTCGTGCATGCTGCTGGCAAAGAGCACTCGGGTGGTGCCTGATGGTAGCGCAATCTTGTAGCGCCCCACCCACGTGGTGCTGTGCAGCAGGATTGCTATGGTGAAGTTGCATTGATCGAATTGCTTCTTGTTGAGAGAAGCTACGACGTCATTGGGGAAGCCCCACCACTTGAACACTGCCAGCCAGGCGTGCCACGGCAGGTGAAGGGGAGGGAGATTGAGACGCAGAAAAGGCATAACGAAGCTGTGCGCACGAAGGCATGCAGTCAGGCACACAGACAGGAACACAAGCAGAGGAATGCATGGGGGAAAAGACAGGCACACACATGACACAGGCGTATGAAGATGTGTGAAGAGCCGTACCAGTGAGGCATTGCCTCCTGATTCCGACACAGAAGGTCTATTTCTTGAAGGAAACAAAACGTATATTGAAGCTGCAGGGATGCGAGGCTCGCAGCTGACATGGCTTGCTGCTGACAGCATGCCGCACGCAACAGGATACAGCGGGCATGCAGGTCTCACCAAGAGTGTCCCCCACATGCAGCACCGGCTTCTTCCACACCCGCATGCTCCACTCGCTCCATGGACTCACGCCCCCCCCTCCCACCACCACTAGCTTCGCCTGCTCGGGTGAGAGTGGAGGGTTTGGGTGAAGGTAGGTGGGTAGCAGGCAACAACACCCATGCATCATGAGCACCCGATAGTTTCAACTGAACAATGAATTTCAATGAGTTTAACAACAGCATGCGTGTCGGTTATTTCAGGCGTTTCACACCATCACCCCCATCACTGTGTTCATACCTTGGTCGTTGAAGGCACTGCGGAGATTACAGGCACATCCAGCAATGGTGGATGCATGGGAGCGAGGCATGGGAGCGAGGCATGGGAGCGAGGCATGGGAGCGAGGCATGGGAGCGAGGCACGAAAGGGAGGCATGGGAGGGAGACGTCGGAACGAGGCATGGGAGGGAGGCATGGGAGGGAGGCATGGGAGGGAGGAATGGGAGGGAAGCATGGGAGGGAGGAATGGGAGTGGGGCATGGGAGCGAGGCATGGGAGGGAGGCACGGGAGGGAGGCACGGTAGTGGCAAAGAAGACGCATGGAGGGGCAGAGGGGGCGGAGAGAGACACACATGGGGAGGGAATGAAGACATGAGCTGGAGGTGAAACTTCAATTCTCACCCAAGGACTTGGAACACAGTGCTTCCTTGTAGTGATAGTCGATGATTGTACGGCACCTTGAGCGAGTCACAGTACAGTAGCTTACCTGCAAACACAAGAAAGACAGTCAAGAGCAGCGCAACGTGACCCAGTTGCGAGTGCGAGAACAGGACCGCCATTGCAGAGCGTTGAGCGCGGCTTCGAAGGGGTTGGTACTGACGAGGCGCACCTTCAGAGATTTCTAACGTTTTTTTCGGCTCGCACAAGGGTCGTCGAGAACACAGCCGCAAGATTTCATAGGGTTCTCTGGCCCCGTGCTTGCGAAGAGCAGCGTTTCTTATAAGCGACTGCGAAGCCTGACCCCTGACGCTGGGAGAGAGCGAGCGCAGAGCCGGCGCCAGAGCAATCTGGCTTGAGAGGGAATAGGTGGCGGCGGATAGCCGTTGGTCGGCTCGCTAACGTCGCCCCCATCGCGGTGGCGAGTTTCGTCCTTCATGCGACTTGCCATGGCAAGTCAGCAACGGGAGACCTAGCATTGTATTCTGTGAATCACCCGTTTCTGTTCGGGTCTTGCAGCAAAAGGTTGAGTTGTTGCGTTCCCAGTAAGTGCGTGGTAAGCGAAAGGGGAACGGGAAGGAAGCTGGTAGGCGCGTGCTTAGCGAAGCGATACCGAACTTTCTGGAACTGGCACATTTTCCCAAAGGAAGCAAGAACTGATTTTGATTGAACGAACGGACCACACGTGTGCGAACACGTGTGGCGCCGACGCGACGATAAGCTCTAAGGAGAAAGGCATCACTCGCTGCGAGGAAGGCAAGAACGTCGGTGCGGTCGGCGAATGCTTCTCCAATGGGATTGGTGGCGTGCTACGAGGGAATGTGCGAGTTGCTGGCGCGTGGCAGAAAGATGGTGGTCAAAGAGGGACAAACAGACAGACTAGAGGGGGCGAGGCAATAAGAGAGGGGAAATGAGATGCTGCAGATCAGGGCGGATTTCCAGTGCAAGTCTTCGAAACGCCCCGAAACTGTTGTGGTTTTGGCGGCATGGAACCTTGCAGCGAACAATCGACTCTATGAACGAAGTAACCACACGTGTCGTACTCACGTCCCGCAACCCACAGGTTGCAGAAACAATCCTTCGCCGCAAAACGTGTCGCAGCTTCTCGCAAAATGTATCACGCAGTAACCACACGTTTCAGGCTGATTGTTGTTCCATGTAGGCTCGGTTCCAAACCGGGGTTTGCAAGTCCCCCATATGTGTGGCTCGGAGAAAAATATTGCCGGGACTTGAACTCGGGTCTCTCGGGTGAGAGCCTAGTATCCTAACCGACTAGACTACAACGGATTTCTTGAAGATTTTTATAATATTTATTTATTTAAAATGATTCCCGTTCGAGTTGTGAGGTGTCGTGCTGAGTGGGTCGAGCAGTGAGTGGGAGGAGCAGCCATGGCGGGCATGGGCGATGGATACGTGGGCACGGCGGCGGACGCGGTGCGGATTCGGCGGCTGGAGAAGCAGCGCGAGGAGGAGCAGGCGAAGATGGAGGAGTTGCGGAAGAAGTCGTCGCAGGGCCTGCAGGGGCTGCTGCAGTTCGGCACCGCCACCTCCGAGGTGCGCCCTCCGCGCGCGCCTTTCCCGTTACAGTGCGCACGTAGCTGCGCGCTGCGCTCCGCGCACGTCCCCCCCGCCACAATACCCGTCTAGCTGAACCTGGGTCGGAGCTCTCTATGTAATCCAGGCGTCGCGGCTGCGACCAAGTAGTACGAGCCTTAGACGTTTGCGGTAGGAGGTCGCAGAGTGCGGTGACGAGACGCGGAATTCCTGACCCCTTCGCTTCGCCGCAAGCGTCGCGTCGAATTCACACAGGGGGCGACGGAGGCCGTGCTGAGCGCGTAGCGATGGCCGCAAGCACCCCCCGCCCCCTGTACCCGTCTGGCTGAACCTCACCGCAAGCGCCCCTCGCCCCCGATTAGGGATGGCCCGGGCCGCGAGCGAGGAGCTTTAGCCGATGGCACTGCGTGGGTGGGCTCTTACGCACATCACCACGCGCCCCCGTGCCTGTCCTCGTCGAGTGACGTCACCGCAGCGACCGCAGCGACTGCCCTCCGCATGTGTCTCTCTGGCGAAGTTTCTTGCGCCCGACCTCACCTCACCATCTCCCCCCCTCTCTCCCTCACCTCACCATCTCCCCCCCTCTCTCCCGACCTCACCTCACCATCTCCCCCCCTCTCTCCCTCACCTCACCATCTCCCCCCCTCTCTCCCTCACCTCACCATCTCCCCCCCTCTCTCCCTCACCTCACCATCTCCCCCCCTCTCTCCCTCACCTCACCATCTCCCCCCCTCTCTCCCTCACCTCACCATCTCCCCCCCTCTCTCCCTCCGCCCCGCTCTCCCTACCGCTCTCCTTATCCTCGCCCTCCCTCCCCCCTCCCCTTCCCCCCCCTCGTCCCTCTGTCCCCCTTTCCCCCCGTCCCCTTCCCCCACAGACGCTAGAGACGGCGTTCAAGAAGCAGACGGTGGGGCTCGTCACGCGCGAGCAGTTCGTTGAGAAGGTGCGCGGGGGAGGGGAGCATGGGGGGCATGGGGGGCAGGAAGGAAGCACGCAGGGGGCATAGGGGTAGCTAGGTTGGCAGGGGGCCAGACGGTGGGGCTCGTGACGCACGAGCAGTGGGTGCAGAAGGTGGGGGGGGGAGGGAGGGGTAAGGGGGAAGGGCTTGGGGGGCCATGGGAACTGGGGAGAGCAGGCTTGGGGGGCCATGGGAACTGGGGAGAGCAGGCTTGGGGGGCCATGGGAACTGGGGAGAGCAGGCTTGGGGGGCCATGGGAACTGGGGAGAGCAGGCTTGGGGGGCCATGGGAACTGGGGAGAGCAGGCTTGGGGGGCCATGGGAACTGGGGAGAGCAGGCTTGGGGGGCCATGGGAACTGGGGAGAGCAGGCTTGGGGAGCCATGGGAGTGCATGGGGGGGGGGAAGATGGGGGTAACTAGTTAAACAAGGGGGTTACGGTGGAAGGAAACTAGGAGGAAGGGAGGGGGTGGGGAAACCAGGCAGAGGGTGCGTGGGTAGGGGTGTTCCTGTGCTGTGAGGGCTACGTATAGTGCTGGGCGTTCACTGCCCCGCTCATTGGTGTGAATCGATCTGTTTCGTTTGTCCCATGTTCCTCGTATGGCATGGCATGGCGTGGCATGGCATGGTGTGGCATGGCATGGCGTGGCATGGCATGGCGTGGCATGGCGTGGCATGGCATGGCGTGGCATGGCATGATGGCATGGCGGGGAGCAGAGGGCAACGCTGCGCAGCAAGATGGAGGAGGAGGAGCGAGAGGCCAAGCAGCGACAGGCAGACGAGTGAGTGGGGATGAGGGGGGAGTGGGGATGTGAGTGGGGTGCGGGGGGGGGCGAGCTGGGCGTTGGGGGGGTGAGTGGGCCGATGAGGGGGGAGGGAGTGAAGGGGGTGTGGGATGGATGGCCTGAATGAGAGCAACTCACGTGCCATGCGCGCCTGTGAGCTTCTTTTGAGATTGCATGTCAACCTTGCTGTCTTGCACACATTCCTATTCTTCCTCCCTTCTCCCTCCCGCGTCTCCCCACCATCCTCCCCATCCTGCGTCATCATCACCGCACCCCACCCCACCCCACCCCACCCCACCCCACCCCACCCCACCCCACCCCACTGTGCGAATCCACCCATGTGCGCCATGCCATGCCACGCCACGCCATGGCACCATCACACGCAGCGAGGAGGAGAAGCAGATGGAGAAGCGGCGGCGGCGCAGAGCAGCAGCGCCCACGGCCAAGCTGTCATTCCTGGATGACCTGCAAGACGAGGAGGAGGAGGATGAGGAGGAGGTTGGGGATGGGGATGGGGAGAGGGAGAAGGGGACGGAAGAGGATAGAGGTACGAGAGGGGTTTGAGTGGCTGTGAGTGAGGTGGGAGGAGCAGTGGAAGAGGGCACGCTGTGTGGGGTGATTGCTCCTCACTTCCCACACGATGCTGTTTTTTTTTTACGATCCCGCCTCACCCCTCTCCCCCTTCTTTTCCCTCCCCCCCATCTTTCTCCTAATCCCTCTCACCCCTCTCCCCTTTCTTTCCCCGCTCCCACCTCTCGCCTCGGCAGAAGCAGGAAACGGGGCGAGCAGGGGCGGCGGGGGGGCAGCAGGGGAGGTGCGGAAGAAGGCGAGGATGAGCAAGTTCGGCAAGAACCCTTTCGTGGAGACCAGCTTCCTTCCCGACAGGTGCGGTGAGGGCAGATGAGAGGGTCGAGTGAGGGCGGAGGGAAGGTGGCCCTTGAGTCGACACAAAGGATGAGCAAGTTCGGCAAGAACCCTTTCGTGGAGACCAGCTTCCTACCCGACAGGTGCGGTGAGGGCAGAGGTGCGGTGCTGTTGCCAATCAGGTGGTCACAGTGTCGGCTAGGACCCCACCGTTGAGACCAGCTTCTTGCCTGGCAGGTGCCGTCGGGGCAGAGGGTGGAGGGGAGGGAGGGGTGAGCGCAGAGATGCGGTGCGGGGTTAGAGCAGATTAGAAGTGAGAAAGGGTGTGGTGCGGGCAGAGAGGGGAGGTGAGTTTTGACAGGTGGTGCGAGCTTACTCAAAACTCCAGCTTCCGTGGAGACCAACTTCCTGCCGACAGGTGCGGTTAGTGCAGAGGTGCGCACAGAGGGGCTTCCTGCCTGACAGGTGCGGGCAGGAGGAGTGAGGGCAGATGGGATGAAAGACGGGAGGGGAAGGCAGAGGTGGAGGCAGAGAGGGGGGGCAGGGGTGAGGGCAGGGGTGGGGGGGGCAGGGGTGAGGGCAGGGGTGGGGGGGGCAGGGGTGCTAGGGCAGGGGGGAGAGCGGGGGAAGGGCAGGGGGGAGGGCAAAAGGTGGGCTCTCAGATGTGCCTAGCACAGAGATGGTTACTAGATGACAGGTGGTGACTGGACGGCTGATTATGGAGCAGCTGCATGTTGGATAGATAGGAAGCAACTTCTGTTTTTCGTTGGTGCAAGTAACTCGTTCCTCTTTGCTGCCCAGCTCTCTGCAATGCCCGGCTCTCTGCAATGCCCAGCTCTCGGCAATGCCCAGCTCTCTGCAATGCCCAGCTCTCTGCAATGCCCAGCTCTCTGCAATGCAATGCCCCAGCTCTCTGCACTGCCAGCTCTCTGCAATGCCCAGCTCTCTGCAATGCCCAGCTCTCTGCAATGCCCAGCTCTCTGCAATGCCAGGCTCTCTGCAATGCCAGCTCTCTGCAATGCCCAGCTCTCTGCATGCCCAGCTCTCTGCAATGCCCAGCTCTCTGCAATGCCCAGCTCTCTGCAATGCCCAAGCTCTCTGCAATGCCAGCTCTCTGCAATGCCCAGCTCTCTGCAATGCCCAGCTCTCTGCAATGCCCAGCTCTCTGCAATGCCCAGCTCTCTGCAATGCCCAGCTCTCTGCAATGCCCAGCTCTCTGCAATGCCCAGCTCTCTGCAATGCCCAGCTCTCTGCAATGCCCAGCTCTCTGCAATGCCCAGCTCTCTGCAATGCCCAGCTCTCTGCAATGCCCAGCTCTCTGCAATGCCCAGCTCTCTGCAATGCCCAGCTCTCTGCAATGCCCAGCTCTCTGCAATGCCCAGCTCTCTGCAATGCCCAGCTCTCTGCAATGCCCAGCTCTCTGCAATGCCCAGCTCTCTGCAATGCCCAGCTCTCTGCAATGCCCAGCTCTCTGCAATGCCCAGCTCTCTGCAATGCCCAGCTCTCTGCAATGCCCAGCTCTCTGCAATGCCCAGCTCTCTGCAATGCCCAGCTCTCTGCAATGCCCAGCTCTCTGCAATGCCCAGCTCTCTGCAATGCCCAGCTCTCTGCAATGCCCAGCTCTCTGCAATGCCCAGCTCTCTGCAATGCCCAGCTCTCTGCAATGCCCAGCTCTCTGCAATGCCCAGCTCTCTGCAATGCCCAGCTCTCTGCAATGCCCAGCTCTCTGCAATGCCCAGCTCTCTGCAATGCCCAGCTCTCTGCAATGCCCAGCTCTCTGCAATGCCCAGCTCTCTGCAATGCCCAGCTCTCTGCAATGCCCAGCTCTCTGCAATGCCCAGCTCTCTGCAATGCCCAGCTCTCTGCAATGCCCAGCTCTCTGCAATGCCCAGCTCTCTGCAATGCCCAGCTCTCTGCAATGCCCAGCTCTCTGCAATGCCCAGCTCTCTGCAATGCCCAGCTCTCTGCAATGCCCAGCTCTCTGCAATGCCCAGCTCTCTGCAATGCCCAGCTCTCTGCAATGCCCAGCTCTCTGCAATGCCCAGCTCTCTGCAATGCCCAGCTCTCTGCAATGCCCAGCTCTCTGCAATGCCCAGCTCTCTGCAATGCCCAGCTCTCTGCAATGCCCAGCTCTCTGCAATGCCCAGCTCTCTGCAATGCCCAGCTCTCTGCAATGCCCAGCTCTCTGCAATGCCCAGCTCTCTGCAATGCCCAGCTCTCTGCAATGCCCAGCTCTCTGCAATGCCCAGCTCTCTGCAATGCCCAGCTCTCTGCAATGCCCAGCTCTCTGCAATGCCCAGCTCTCTGCAATGCCCAGCTCTCTGCAATGCCCAGCTCTCTGCAATGCCCAGCTCTCTGCAATGCCCAGCTCTCTGCAATGCCCAGCTCTCTGCAATGCCCAGCTCTCTGCAATGCCCAGCTCTCTGCAATGCCCAGCTCTCTGCAATGCCCAGCTCTCTGCAATGCCCAGCTCTCTGCAATGCCCAGCTCTCTGCAATGCCCAGCTCTCTGCAATGCCCAGCTCTCTGCAATGCCCAGCTCTCTGCAATGCCCAGCTCTCTGCAATGCCCAGCTCTCTGCAATGCCCAGCTCTCTGCAATGCCCAGCTCTCTGCAATGCCCAGCTCTCTGCAATGCCCAGCTCTCTGCAATGCCCAGCTCTCTGCAATGCCCAGCTCTCTGCAATGCCCAGCTCTCTGCAATGCCCAGCTCTCTGCAATGCCCAGCTCTCTGCAATGCCCAGCTCTCTGCAATGCCCAGCTCTCTGCAATGCCCAGCTCTCTGCAATGCCCAGCTCTCTGCAATGCCCAGCTCTCTGCAATGCCCAGCTCTCTGCAATGCCCAGCTCTCTGCAATGCCCAGCTCTCTGCAATGCCCAGCTCTCTGCAATGCCCAGCTCTCTGCAATGCCCAGCTCTCTGCAATGCCCAGCTCTCTGCAATGCCCAGCTCTCTGCAATGCCCAGCTCTCTGCAATGCCCAGCTCTCTGCAATGCCCAGCTCTCTGCAATGCCCAGCTCTCTGCAATGCCCAGCTCTCTGCAATGCCCAGCTCTCTGCAATGCCCAGCTCTCTGCAATGCCCAGCTCTCTGCAATGCCCAGCTCTCTGCAATGCCCAGCTCTCTGCAATGCCCAGCTCTCTGCAATGCCCAGCTCTCTGCAATGCCCAGCTCTCTGCAATGCCCAGCTCTCTGCAATGCCCAGCTCTCTGCAATGCCCAGCTCTCTGCAATGCCCAGCTCTCTGCAATGCCCAGCTCTCTGCAATGCCCAGCTCTCTGCAATGCCCAGCTCTCTGCAATGCCCAGCTCTCTGCAATGCCCAGCTCTCTGCAATGCCCAGCTCTCTGCAATGCCCAGCTCTCTGCAATGCCCAGCTCTCTGCAATGCCCAGCTCTCTGCAATGCCCAGCTCTCTGCAATGCCCAGCTCTCTGCAATGCCCAGCTCTCTGCAATGCCCAGCTCTCTGCAATGCCCAGCTCTCTGCAATGCCCAGCTCTCTGCAATGCCCAGCTCTCTGCAATGCCCAGCTCTCTGCAATGCCCAGCTCTCTGCAATGCCCAGCTCTCTGCAATGCCCAGCTCTCTGCAATGCCCAGCTCTCTGCAATGCCCAGCTCTCTGCAATGCCCAGCTCTCTGCAATGCCCAGCTCTCTGCAATGCCCAGCTCTCTGCAATGCCCAGCTCTCTGCAATGCCCAGCTCTCTGCAATGCCCAGCTCTCTGCAATGCCCACCTCTCTGCAATGCCCAGCTCTCTGCAATGCCCAGCTCTCTGCAATGCCCAGCTTGCACAACGTGTTGAGAAGGGAGGTGGTGCAGGGTGCACACATGCCCTTCTTCTAGCCTCTACCCCCTGCCCCACATCCCCGTTCCCCCCTCCCTCTCTCCCGTCTCCTCCTCTCCCACCCACCCCTCCATGGCATCACTGTAACCCTCGTGCCGTCTCCCGACCCCCCTTCCTGCCTCGCAGGGACCGAGAGGCGCAGGAGACAGCAGAGAGGGAGCGACTGGCCAAGCAGTGGATGGCGGAGCAGGAACGGATAAAGAGTGAGTCTATATGGGGGATACAATCACGTCTGTATCTGGGATACGGGTGAGCCTAGAGCGGGTTTATATTTGATTTAGGGACGTCTCATAACGGTCATTGATAAGGTCAAGTATGTAAAGGGATGACGAGTGTGCCTATTTGGGGGATAACGGGTGACTGTTTTTCGCTGCTTTGTGCTGGTAGACAGTGCGACTGCATGGGCTTTCATTACACTCCAGAGGTCTGAAGATGTCTCAGCTGCAGCAGGTGATCTTACCACAGGGCGAAGCTACATTTCAGTATCCTCTCTCTGCTTCATCTCATACCCATACCCCCCCTTCCCCTTCCCATCCCCTTACACCCCGTCGGCCAATCAGACGAGCCGTTGGAGATCACGTACAGTTTCTGGGATGGGGCGGGGCACAGGCGAGTCATCAAGGTGAGGCAAGGGCGCTGCATGCGGTTGGTTGTATGTTACCACGTGCGGTTACCACATGTGGTTACTATGCGCGGTTATCAAGCGTGGTGCATGTGTGTTGCCTCTTCTATGTGGAATGCTTCAGATTTTCCACATCTGGTTGTTGTCACATGCTTTCACACATCCTCCCTCCCTCCCCTCCTCCCCCTTTTCTCCCTCCCCTGTCCCTCCCCACGCCTTTCCCCCTCCCACAACTGCTCTCTCCCTCCGTTATCCCCCTGGTCTGCCTTACTTCCCCCTCAACCCCCCAGGTGCGCAAGGGCGACAGCATAGCAGACTTCCTGCGGGCAGTGCAGCAGCAGCTGGCTTAAAAGACGTCTCAATAATTGACTGCTGTTTCCCTGTTGTTCCCATGTCCCCTGTCCCCCCCACGCCCCTCAACCCCCCCAGGTGCGCAAGGGCGACAGCATAGCGGACTTCCTGCGGGCGGTGCAGCAGCAGCTGGCGCCCGACTTCAGGGAGGTGCGGTCGGCGTCGGTGGAGGGGCTCGTGTACATCAAGGAAGACCTCATCATCCCGCATGTGAGTGACGTCATCATCCCGCATGTGTGTGACGTCATCATCCCGCATGTGTGTGACGTCATCATCCCGCATGTGAGTGACGTCATCATCCCGCATGTGTGTGACGTCATCATCCCGCATGTGAGTGACGTCATCATCCCGCATGTGAGTGGCGTCATCATTCCTCTGGCCCTCCCTTGGTAACAATCGCCAGCGCTCACACCCCCGTGCACCTCCTTATCACCCCTTTATAGCCCTCTACCCGCACCCTCCTCTCCCCTCCCCAAATCCCTCCCTCCCCCCCTCCCTCTCCCCCAACACCAATACACCTTCTACGAGCTCATTATGAGCAAGGCTCCCGTGTGCCCCCCTCGGCCCTTTCTATCCTCGACCCCCTTCCTTGACCGCCCCTACTTTGGCCGCCCCTGCTTCCCCTTGACCCCCTGCCAGCAATACACGTTCCACGAGCTCATTGTGAACAACCCCAATGCCCCTGCCCCCTTTCCCCCCACTTGGGCTGCCCTTGTCCCCGCCCCCCCCCACCTTGGTCCCCCCAGCAATACACGTTCTACGAGCTCATTGTGAACAAGGCGCGCGGGAAGAGTGGCCCGGTAAGGCACACACACACATGCTGTGTGGGGGGGGTGGGGATGCATGCGGGGAAGGGGGGGTGTATTGAGGGATGAGGATGGGTATGCTTATGCCCATGGGTATGCTTATGCCCATGGGTCTGCTTATGCCCATGGGTATGCTTATGCCCATGGGTCTGCTTATGCCCATGGGTATGCTTATGCCCATGGGTCCCCTTGCCATCACTCCTGGCCCCTTGCCGTCTTTCCTGGCCCCTTGCCGTCTTGCCCGGCCCCGTGCGGTGGTTGTAGGGTGCGGGCCTGGTGTTGCACACAGGGTGCGGGCCTGGTGTTGCACACAGGGTGCGGGCCTGGTGTTGCACACATCTCTCATTTCCGCATCCATTCCTCTCTCTCTCTCCCTCTCTTGCTGATCCACCTTCCCCTGCCGTGTCCTTGCAACACGGTGGGCCTCCGTGCACAACCCCATGTGGGCCACCATCCACAACCCCATGTGGGCCACCATCCACAACCCCATGTGGGCCACCGTTGCCGACCCACTGCCCCGAGCAGCTGTTCCACTTCGATGTGCACGATGACATTCGCACCACGGGGGATGCCACCATTGAGAAGGACGAGGTGCGTTGAGTGGGAGGAGGGAGAAAGAGGAGGTGCGTGGGGCCGGAGGGTAAGGGGGTGAGGGCAGCTGCTGGTCCACTTGGACGTGCACGATGACATCCGCACCACAAGGGATGCCAGCATCGAGAAGGACGAGGTGCGTGGGGGGAAAGGGGGTGAGGCAGGGATTGGATGAAGTGGGGAGGGGGATAGATGCTGGGGTGAAAGGACGAGGTGCTGGTGGGGGAAGAGGAGGGAGTGTACGGGTGTAATGGATGGAGAGTGTCTTGTGGAACGAGATTGATGTCTGGGAGACGTCCGTGAATGGTCTTGTCTCAGCATGGCGAATCTTGTCTCAGCATGGCGAATCTTGTCTCAGCATGGCGAATCTTATCTCAGCATGGCGAATCTTGTCTCAGCATGGCGAATCTTGTCTCAGCATGGCGAATCTTGTCTCAGCATGGCGAATCTTGTCTCAGCATGGCGAATCATGTGTCAGCATGTCTAGAGAGGCATGGGATCACACATTGCAAGGCTTACTCGCCTCGCATCCCACATGCACCACACTCCTGGTTTTCCAACTCTTCATGATCGCTGCTCATGCCCCAACTTCTCCTCCCCTCTTCGCCCCTGCTCTTCCCATAAGCACAGGTCGCGCATCGCCACTCATCCCTCTATTCCTTCCATCCCGTTCCTCGCTCTCGTCTCCCCCCCTTCCTGCACTCCCTCCAGTCGCACATGGGCAAGGTGGTGGAGAGGCATTGGTACGACAAGAACAAGCACATCTATTGTGTTTAATTTCCCACCTCCTTTCACCCTTTTCACTCTCTCCACCCCTACCCTCCTCTTCCCTGCAGTCCCACGCGGGAAAGGTGGTGGAGAGGCACTGGTACGACAAGAACAAGCACATCTTCCCCGCCTCGCGATGGGAGGTCAGTCGTTCCGCACCTCCCTTTCCCCTCCCCCTCCGCCTCTGCTGCTGCTACTACTCCTGCTCATTCTTTCTGCCTGCTGTACCTGCAGCTGTGCCTGTGTTGGCTGTAGTCTGCCCTCGCCCCTTGTTTACCTCTCCCGAATGCTGCCCTGCCGCACATCCCTCTTGCTCTTCTTACTGTAGGCTTACCTCGTCCCGTTTTCTCCCTCGGAACGTTTTCCATGTCTCGCAGATATACGACCCGGCCAAGAAGTGGGACCGATACACCATCCACGGCAACTGACACTGTACAATACACTGTTGGACTAATCAGTAGAACGATTATAAGCACATCATCAGTACAGTGGTGCACTGTTGAGCCACGTATAAAAACACCTTCCACAATACAAACTCAGATGAACGACGCGCTTATGAATACAGCATCTTCCAATAACAGTACCATGCTTACATGCAACCACCATCTCTAAGCTCTAGCCATTGGACCCCATTCCATTATGCTCAGGGCCTCGCACTGAAACTGCAACACCTGCTACAAGGCCCAAGCAGCTGCTGCAAGTGCAGCACAGCAAGTTCCTGGCGATGCTGTCAGCACATGTGTCGATTTGAGATGGCAGATGTGCTCCCTGCATGAGGTACCTGCCAGTGCAGGCAGTGCAGGCAGAGCAGGCAGTGGAGCGCGGAAGTTGCAGGGAAGCAAGGAAGATGGTGCGAGTGGGGCCACCAGGATGTGGTTACGGCATGAGAGCAGAGCGGCGGCTGTACGTAGTGTGATGGTTGCCACTCCAATGCAGCGGAGGAGGGCGGTGATGAAGCATCCTTAAGGATCCGCACGGGCGCTGGCGCTGCTGCATGGGAGTCCTGAGGCCCCTGTCCGGGACGACTGACACGGCAGCACTAGGAGTTGAGGAAAAAAGCGGTGATAAATCTCGCCTTCCTGTCCCGCACTGCTCTTGCCGCTGCTGCCTCTGCCCTCTCCCGCTTCCTTGACCCCTCCGGGCCCACTCTCCCCTGCCCCCGCGCTGCGTCAGCACGAGCTGGACCGCTGCTGACGTGTCGAAGGCAGGATATGGACGAGCCAATGAAATCGCTGCGCAATGACCACAGCACAAGAGGAAGGGCAGACTCATGAATGTACCCACCAAGGGAAGACAGGAGAAAATGTACGCGCATGGACAGAAATGCAAGGACTCACACAAGCGTCTGTATCAAAGAAAATCACCATGGATTGGCCAATACCTCCTCTCACCCTCCCGTCACCCTCCCCTCGCCCTCACCTGATCTTATCCGATGAGCGCACAGCAGCTGCCACGTCAGCCTGGGTGATTGTCAACCGGCGGGCGGAGCGAGTGCGGGAGAAGGCAGCAGCAGCAAGGCTCTCGAGAAAGAGGTGGGCGGCAGAGGCCACCAGCTGGGCAGCATCGGACGAAACATACCGCACCTCGCCATCCAGGCGCATCATGCGCTTCACATACGCCACCGGCACCTCTACTGCTGCTACAGCTGCCTCCCCTGTTGAAGGTGCATCCGCAGCTGCTACAGCCGCGTCACTGGCTGAAGGCGCCCTTCCCTCCGCTATGTGAGCGTCCCCTGGCGAGGGCATCTCTCCCGCAGCAGCACCCTCTCGTGCTCCTTGTGTCTCCCCTCCTGCAGGCGCGGCCGCGGTCTCACGTGCCTGCGCTGCTGCCAATACCTCTCCTCTCTCCGTTCCGCCCTTCGCTCCTTCTGCCTCTGATTGCTCACCGCTTGCCTCCGCTTCCTTCTCCTCCTCCAAGCGCCCACCTGTTTGCACTCCTCTCCTCCCCTCTCCTGCTACCTCCGCCTCTTCACCTCCCGCCTCTCGCCTCCCCCCATCCGCCACCACTCCGCCCGGCCTCTCATCACCATCGCCACCTGTCCCCCCCTCCCTTTGGCACCGAGCTTCTCCATCACCCTCACGCGCGCCTACCCCCTCCCCCTCCTCCTGCCCGCCCGCATCCTCCCCTTGCTCCTCTTCCTCCTCCGAGTGAACGCTCGCCTCATCGTCGTCAGCAACCACAACGCGCTGTGCCTCATTCAGTTCCTCTTCTTCTTCCTCCTCCTCTTCCTCCTCTTCCTCCTCTTCTTCTTCCTCCGCCAGTTCTTCTTCCTTCTCCTCCTCCGCCGCACCTCCACGTCCCCCGATCGGCTCCCCCCCACCCTCTACGGCGGCACGTCCCCCCTCTATGTCGCCATCCATGTCGCCTGCATCTTCGTCAGCGTCGTTTGCATCGCCAACGTCGTCCGCTGACACATCCGAATCGCCGTCATCGCCATCGTCGTCGCTAGCGTCGTCGAGATGGTCATTATCGTCCAGATAGGCGTCCGCCATGCTCTCGTCTATCACTGCCACGTGTTCGATTATCCCGTCCACGTCAGCACCTTCAGCGCGTTCGTCCATGCGAGCACGCGCATCCACATCCGCACGTTCCTCTGGTTCCTGGCACTGCACGTCGTTTAGTGGTGTCGGGTCACCCGCCTCCATTTTTTAGAACACGAGTAAAATGAAACGGGGCAGAACCAAGACGATCCTGTGCTAAGCTCGTGCACTGGACGAAGCAATTTTGTGAGCTAACGAGTGACGCCACGAGGACCACTCGCGGTCCGCGATGGATTCACGTACGAAGTTGTCTTTTGAAATTCAAATCGCACAATAGCAGCAGGTGGGTGGGTGGGAGTGGATCAACAGATGGATATAGGAAGGAATCAATGGCTAAAGCTAGGGAGGAACTGTTTACACGTGCGAAGGTACACTACATTGGGCTGCATTGTGTTTTGTGTCAGAACACGCTATACTAGGTCGATCCCACAAGTTCGTTACATTCTTGGATGCAGCTTGTGGTTTGAACTGTCTTCCGTAGAGTGAATTCATGAGGTCCGTACGATCCGAGGTTCAGTTTGACATGTTACCATTCTGAAACACGCTGCGCCGTTTATCACCGACTTAAAAGCCTCTTAAAGTTGTCCTTAAAGCTCAAGGCCCAAATTGCGGGCCGCGCGAGGCAAGTTTAGTAAGGTTGATCGAGTGCTGCTTTGCAGCTTTAGCTGGGCGAATTGTGGTTACGAAATGTACGAAGCCATCTGATTGGCCAGAACATTTGAGTCAGCGAATGGAACAGGTGGTGCGGGAAACTGGCAAGAGTAATATTTGTGCAATATGGGACTCGCGCAACCAAACCTGAGCGTCCCCTAGGCTTTGCTGAGTCAGCGAATTTTGTTTTGAGTGTGGCGAGAAGCTGGGCGAAACCAAACCCCTACACCCCTCAAACACCTCGACTTTCCTACTCTGCTTTCCCACCACCCAAGGGTCAACTTTAGTAATCCTGAACAATTTGGGCCTTGAGCTTTAACATCCGTGGAATTCCTCATTTCACCAGCACCACCATCGGGATCATCTCCACCAATCGACATGCGATCCAGCCCAGCCAGCTGCACAACTCCTGCCACCATGCGATCACCCGATCCCACGCATCCTACCCGCCTCGTCTTGTTCCTCCTCCCATCCAACTTCCAGACGTTTCTCAGCCATGGTACATCCGACAGTGCAAGATAGCTACCTCGCCACCAAGGCAATATCAAGGAGCAGGTCACCATAATGTTCACCATAAAATCCGCCAGCTGACGACGCGTGTGGTTGAGACGCTTCGGATTTGACTTTACGCGGTCCGTGCACGAGCTGTCGCAGGTTCTGTCGCAGGTTCTTTAGTATTTCAGTATGGTTCGGATTGCGAAGGCAATTGGGGTTGTGATCAGACTGCCGCGATGCAAGTTGAAAGCCTGTTGATGCAGCAGGAAGGAACTCCGGCTGCGGGCAGTACAGTCGCCCCAGCGACGATTCTTAAGAACGACGTTCAGTGAAGCTGCTGGTTGTAGAGCCGTTAAACAACTCGACACAGGACGGCTCGATACAAGACGTCGCAGATGGCGGAAGATGACGCGAGCAAGGAGACAGAGGTGGAGAGGCACTTAGCTGAGATGGCAGAGGCAGCAGAGCTGCACGGAAGGCTGGACGTGGCGGACGGCCCACAGGCGGACGGGAGATGCGCGCGCGGTTCTGACTTGCGCAGCTCGCAGCCGCACGATACAGAAGCGGCGGACACTGTAGACGCGCGCACTGCTGACGCGCGCTGCTTAGAAGCACACGACGCAGAAGCGAGCGATGCGGAAATGAACGCGAGGGATGGAGTGGACGTAGTAGCTGGGGACGAGCAGCGAGACGAGCAGCGAGCGTGCGACGAGAACGACACGGACGGAACGATCAGCCGTCGCACGCGCGCGCGAGTGTCGCTGGCGCAGACCCCAATAGAAGAGCTCGAGGTGATGCTCGCGCGCGTGGCGCGAGACGCGGAGGAGGATGAGGAAGCGGAGGATTTTTTGTTTCATGCGGAGGAGGAAGAGGAGGAGTACGAGCGGTTCCTGTCCGCCGTGCTTTTCCCCGACTCGCCTTGCGGTAGCGACCACGAGGGGGACGAGGGGGAGGGGGACGGGGAGGGGGAGGGGGAGGGAGAAGGAGAGGAGGGGGAAGAGAGGGGGTGTGAGGGAAGAAGGGAGGGTGGAGAGGAGGAGGTAGAAGAGGAGGGGGAAGGGGATGAGGAGAGGACTGGAGGAGCAGCAGGGGCAAGCATGGGAGGGGAGGATGACGCAGGGGATGCTGCTGATGGAGGAGAGGAGAACGGGGTGCAGGATGAGGGGAGGGGGGAAGGGGAGGGAGCGGGGGAGGAAGAGGGGGATGACGAAGGGGAGGAGAAAGGGGAGGGGGAGGATGAAGAGGACGAGGAGGATATGGACTTCAATATCGACGATCTGCTGCTGCTGGAGGGCAATGATCTGCTAATGGACGGTGAGGATGAGCTGCTGGATCTGCAGGACTTCGTTGTGGACGAGGATGATCTGGATGGAGGGCTTCTAGCGGGGCTGGAAGATGAGCTTATAGCGGAGATGCAGGCTCAGGCGGAGGCAGAGGCAGCTGCTGAGGCAGCCGCGAGGGCAGAGGAGGAGGAGGGCGAGGAGGAGGGGGGGAGCGAGGGAGAGGGGAAGGGGAGGATTAAGAGGCGCAAATGCAACCGTGGGGAGGGGAAGGGGGGCTATTGGGGGGCGCGGGGTGGAGAGATGGGGGGCTTGCAGGAGGGGGAGGGGAGGGAGGTAAGGGAGGGAGGGGAGGGAGAGGAGGCGGCGCATGAAGCAGCGGCAGACGGGCACGAGGGCGCTGCCTCTCGCCTCCACCAGCCGCCCTCCGCTGCTCCTGCTGTTCCTGAGGGTAACGGGCACGAGCCAGCCAATGAGCAGCTGCCACTTGTCCAGGGTGTGGCCGAGCGGGGAAAGGGAGGGGAGGTGGAAATGCGCAGCGAGGGGGTGGGAGTGGGAGTGGGAGTGGGGGTGGGGGTGCGGAGGTCAAAACGGACCACTGCAGGGATGTCGAGGAGGAGAGGCAAGGGGAGGGAGGCGGCGAGGAAGGATGGGAAAGGAGAGGGGGAGGGGGAGGTGGAGGCGGGAGGATCCAAGAGGAGAAGGAAGGCTAAGAAGGGACGAGGCGAGGCAGTGAAAGAAGGGGGTGGGTCGATGGGGAATGGACGAGGGGCGAGGGAAGAGACGGCAGCGTGCAGAGGTGGCCGCGACAGTTCAGAAGCAGGAGGCGGCAGTGAGGGTGCGTCTCCTGCCGTGGCTGATCCACATGCCTTGGTTTCTTCTGCTCATGGCTCGGATGGTGCTGATGGTGGTGCGCATGGTGCATCGACCTTATCACCCCCATCAGGCAGCCCCCCATCAGGCAGCCCTGGGGGGGGGATTGGGGGGGCGGGCAGCGCAGGGCAGGGCAGGCGGAGGGGATCCGCGGCACCAGCAGCAGCAGGGTCCAGGGCGGCGGGCAGGAAGGGCCGCGCAGGCAGAACTGCTGCTGGCCCTGCTGCTGGCGCTGCTGGTGGTGGTGGTGTGGGGTCAGAGGGCGCTGCTACTACTGCTGCACACACTAGGAAAGCGGCTGCTGCTGTTGCTCCTGCTGCTCCTGCAGCTGTGACTGCAGCTGCTGCTGCTCCTGCTGCCGCGCCAGTGCCCCCCCCTCGCCTACTCCCCATCGCCCCGCTCCCCACCGCGCGCTCGTTTGTACCACTCCCCCTGCCGGCACACGGCACATACCCCTTCCATATTCGCCCCGTTGCATGCCTCGCTCCTGTCCCCATCCCCCCCGCGTTCGCGCCACATCAGCGCGCCCAGCTGGCGGCGCTGCTGGCGTGTCACGTTCAGCTGGCAGTGCAGGTGTACACGGCATGTGTGCTGGACCCCTCTCGCTGCCAGGTGGCAACGGTGCTCAGGGGCTTGCTGGCACAGCTGGCGCAGTGGGGGGGAGGTGCTACTGGGGAAGGTGGTATTGCTGGGGTAGGTGGCATTCGGTCAGGAGATGCGAGAGTGTCGAACAGTGTATTAGCTGCTGATGCTCCATGGGCTGAGGCATCACCCTCGCCTCCCTTGCAGCCTTGGTGCTCTCCACCCATCCCTTCCGCTCCGCGCTCTCCTCTCTCATCTCCTGTGACCTGCCTGGGAGCTCATGGCTCTGCTGCTGCCATAGCTCCTACTGCTACCGCCACTGCTGCTGCTGCTGCCACTGCCACTGCTGCAAGCAGCCACGGAGCAGCAAGGCCGGCAGCGCGGCTAACAGATTCGATCCCCAGCCTGGCTCTTCTTCCTTCGTTCCTGCTCGCCATCGACAAAGGTATCGAAAGAAGGGCACAGGGCTGTGGCTGGGAGCGTTAGTAGTGTGTGAAAGGCAGCTTGTGCTGTGCTTGCTTTGCACTGTTGGTGCTCTCTGTTCCTGACCCTTGTGTCTGCCTCGTGTGTCTCTCCATTGCAGTTCTCCGGGAGCAATCATTGGACCCGCCGACGACATGTGCTGCTGCTGTGGCTGCTGATACGCATCCCCCTGCAGCACCAGCGGCAGCAGCAGCACCAGCGGAAGCACCAGCACCAGCACCAGCAGCAGCACCAGCGGCAGCAGCAGCACCAGCGGCAGCAGCAGCACCAGCAGCAGCAGCAGCACCAGCGGCAGCAGCAGCACCAGCGGCAGCACCAGCACCAGCAGCAGCAGCAGCACCAGCGGCAGCACCGCCAACACCAACAGCACCAGTAGCACAGTCAACCTTATTATCAGCAAACAGAGTAACAACTGTCGAGGCACCAGAAGCGACAGCAGCAGCAGAAGCAGCAGCAGCAGCAAGAACACAGGTGGACGAGTCACAAAGGGTGATGGCAGCCAGTGATGCTGCTATCCGATCTGCACCAGCAGCACTCAGTGCCAGTCCACACGTACTTGCATCTGACAGACGAGGGAGTGAGGGGCGCAGGGCGTGTCGTGGGGGGCAAGTTGAAAGAAGCGGTGGTGAAGGAGGAGGGGATGGGGGAGAGGAGACACTCAGGGAAGGAGGAGGGGACGGGGGAGAGGAGACACTCGGGGAAGGAGTTGGAGAGGAGCTGTTAAGGAGAGGGGGGAGTGGGGGTGACGTGGGAAATGGTAGGAATGGTGGAGCAGAGCCAATGGCAAAAAGGAGTGAAGGAAGGGGAAAAGGTGAGAGTGGTGGGAAAGAGTTGAAAAAGGTGGGGGAGGGGAGGGAGGTGGGGAAGGAGAGAGAGGTGGGGGAGCGGATGGAGGCACAGGGCACGTCAAGAGAGAGGGTGGAGGGGGGAGATGGGGAGAGGACAGAAAGGGTGGAATTAGAGGATGGCGAGAGGGAGGTGCGGCGTCAGCGAGATGCAGTGGGTGGTGATAGTGATGGTGCTGTGCAGCGGCAGCGTGATGAAGAGGGTAGTCGAGAGCTTCCTCCGAGAGACGTGGCGGATATGCAGCAGGACGAGCAGACACCGCAGCAGCAGCAGGAGCAGCAGCAGGAAGGGCAGGACGAGAAACAGCAGAACGAGCAGACACGGCAGCAGCAGCAGATACAGCAGCAGGAACAAGATCAATGTTTGAAAGAGTGTCGTGTTGATGAGCTGCCGCAGCAGAAGCAGCGGGTGGGAGGGAGTAAGAGGAAGAGGAAGAGGAAACGCAGGTGGGTGCCCATGTTCCCCGTGGCAGTGCCTCCCGCCCTCCCACCCCTCGCCCCCTCCCGCCTTGCCTCTCCCCACAAGGCCTCTCGCTTGCAACCCACCCAGAGCGTTGCTTCTGGGCGCCTAGTGGAGAAGGAGGGCGAGCAGGGGGGAGGAGGGCAGGAAGAGAAAGAAGGGGAAGAAGGGGAAGATGAAATGGTTGAAGACAAACGGGAGGAGGTGGAGGAAACGGCGGTGTGGAGGGAGGCGGAGGAGGAGGGGCGGAGGGCGGGGGTGGGCGAGGTGGTGCGGGTGCCAGGCGAGGTGGCAGCAGCACTGCAGCCGCTGGCTGGCGTGTTTGATGCGTCGCTCTTCCCCGTGGTGTGCCCGCCCCTGCTGCACCGCACCATCTTCTCCCCCGCTGAGGACTGGTGCGTGGCAGGGTGGGTGGGTGGGTGGGTGGATGGAAGGGTGCGGGCATGGACGCATGAATGTATGCATATGATGGCTGGATGTAGGTCTTTGGATGTCTGTTCAATATGGGTGCTTCCTTGGGTTCACATGGCGTACCGCCATGTGCCTACAACAACAGGTGCTTGCATGCATACATGATACATCTGGCAAGCCATGGGGCTAGCGTCTCAGCAGCATCCAATCCTCCCCTCTGCCCCTCACTCTCTCCCCGCCCGTCCGGCGCCCTCCGTACCAGCCTGTTGGCCATGGGCGTGGAGCAGCTGAGCACGGACTGGGAGGCCATCCACCGCCGCTTCCTGCCGGGCAAGACTCCCCACCAGGTGGGCTGTGGATCATGGGCCATGGCGGCTGGGGGTGGGCTGTGGGCCATTGGTTGTGAGCGGTGGGTGGTGGGTGGTAGGGGGTGGGGGGTGGTGGTGGGGGGTGGGGGGTGGGGGGTGGGGGGTGGGTGGTGGGGGGTGGGGGGTGGGTGGTGGGGGGTGGGTGGTGGGTGGTGGGGGGTGGGGGGTGGGTGGTGGGCGGTGGGCGGTGGGCGGTGGGGGGTGGGGGGTGGGGGGTGGGGGGTGGGGGGTGGGGGGTGGGGGGTGGGTGGTGGGTGGTGGGTGGTGGGTGGTGGGTGGTGGGGGGTGGGTGGTGGGGGGTGGGTGGTGAGCGGTGGGCGGTGGGCGGTGGGGGGTGGGGGGTGGGGGGTGGGGGGTGGGCGGTGGGCGGTGGGCGGTGGGCGGTGGGCGGTGGGCGGTGGGCGGTGGGCGGTGGGCGGTGGGACTCAAGAGTTCACCGGACACAGACGCCACATTTTGAAGAGCTGGTTCGGTGAGCCAGGGAGCCGTCAGAGGGGCGAGGTGAGGGCATGCACAACGTACATGCCTGTCTGTCCATTCCCCTGCTCGTACCTCTGCTTCTGCATCCATTCCTTCACTCTCTCGCTCTCCCGTCCATACGCCCTTGTTGCCTGTGCTGCGCCTGCGGTGGCCTGTGTTGCCCCCTCTCCCCATCCAATCCTGGCGGTCAGATCTCCATCCGGTGGAAGAACCGGTGCTTACGTCCCCCCTCACATGCACAGACACGCACACGCGCACGCACAGACCTTGTATCTCCCTTCCCCCCCTCTCCTGGCCGTCAGATCTCCATCCGGTGGAAGAACCGGTGCTCCTCACGCGTGCCCGACAACCCCATCAAGGTGTGCACGCACATGCACATGCACATGCACATGCACACGCACACGCACACGCACATGCACACGCACACGCACACGCACATGCACATGCACATGCACACGCACACGCACACGCACACGCACACGCACACGCACACGCACATGCACACGCACACGCACACGCACACGCACATGTGTGAAAGTAGCAAATTGAACAAGTGATCAGATTAGAGGAACAACCTAGCATACATAGTTGGAAGGGAAGGTTGGAAGGGAAGGATGAAAGTGACCATAGGTTGGGTTGACCTCACTTGGGGAAGTGAGGGAACCATAGGTCAAGTGGGTTGGGTTGCCCACACTTTGTAGAAGTGAGGCAACCCTAGGCCCACTTGGCTTGGGGTAACCTCAATTGTGGGAAGTGAGGTACCCACAAGTCAAGAGGGTTGCATTTGGGGGCTCCACCACAATTGGGTGGATTGGCACCCCAAAGTGCAAGACTACACCCAAAGTTGGGTGTAGTCCCAACCCAACTGTACACCACAATTGGTGTACAGTCACATGTGTTGGCATGCTACACAATATATATTTTAACACAACCCCTTAGCATGCTAACACAAGAAGAGAACAACCCCTGAATCAAGGGGCGCCCGGGCGAGCAAGGCCAATGAGGCGGAGGAAGGCAGAGTGCGCGGGGCGAAGGAGGGCCTTAGTGAAGATGTCGGCCAAGTTGGCCTCGGTTGCAATCTTGCGAACGGCAATGAGGCCCTTCTGGACGAGCTCGCGAACGAAGAAGTAGCGGAGTTCGATGTGCTTGGAGCGGGCGTGATAGACGGGGTCCTGAGTGAGATGGATGGTGCTGGCGTTGTCGCACCAGAGAGTGGGGCACGTCTGGGGGGCGCCAAGCTCCGCAAGAAGGAAGCAGAGCCAGCGCGACTCCTGGGCGGCCATGGTGCCAGCGTAGAGCTCGGCTTCGCAGGTGGAGAGAGAGATGGCGGAGGAGCGGGTGGAGCGCCAGCTGATGAGGCCGCTGCCAAGGGTGAAGCCGTAGCCCTGGGAGGAGCGGCGGTCCGGCTGCGTGTCAGCCCATGAGGAGTCACTGAAGCCCGAGAGAAGGGGACGGGAAGGGCCGCCGAGGGTGAGGGCAAGGTCCCTGGTCCCGCGAAGGTAGCGGAGGACCCGCTTGGCAGCTTTCCAGTGCTCCTCAGAGTGACGACCGGTGCCGACAAAGCGAGCGAGCACGCTGATGGGGTAGGCGAGGTCGGGGCGGGTGCACATCATTGCGTACATCAAGGACCCAACGAGCTCGGCATAGGGGTGGGGGGAGGAGGTGGGGGAGGTGGGTGGAGCGAGTTGGTGACCGAAGGGGAGCGGGGTGGAAACAGGCTTGGCTTGCGCCATGTCGAACTTCTCCAAGACCTGGCCGATGTAATGGGACTGGGAGAGGGTGATTGTGCGAGCAGGGCGGTTGCGCGTGATGGTCATGCCGAGGTAGTGAGTGAGGGCGCCAAGGTCCTTGCACTTGAGCCGCTGCTGCAGGGACAGCTTCACCTGCTCCATGTCGGCCTTGGTGTCAGAGAGCAGGATCATGTCGTCGACATATACCAGAATGAAGAAGCGGCGGGGGGAGGAGCGGATGAAGAGGCTGGCGTCGGAGTGGGAAGCAGAGAAGCCGAGGGACCCCAAGGTGGCAGCCAGCTTCGCATGCCACTCACGTGGTGCCTGCTTCAAGCCGTAGACGGGGCGACGCAGCTGCCAGACAGTGTTCTCAGGAAAGGCTGCGTGGAACCCGGGGGGTCGCCGGAGGAAAATGCGCTCATGCAGGTCGCCCTGCAGGAACGCATTGGAGACGTCCATGGAGTCGATTTCCATGTCGTCACGTGCACCAATGTCCATGGCGGCGCGAAGGGTGGGTGGTTTGGCGGTGGGGGCGTAGGTGAACCAGTAGTCCTCAGCCCAAGTCTGCGTGAACCCCTTGGCGCAGTAGCGGGCCTTGTACACTGGTTCCTCGCCCGGCAGCTGCTTCACCCGAAAGACCCATTTGCCGTCAACGAGATTAGCGCCAGCAGGGAGGGGGACATCGACAAAGGAGTCGTTGCGAATGAAAGCCTCACACTCCAGGAAGATCGCTGCTATCCATTTATCCGCATCAGGGCAGGTGATGGCTTCCTGGAAGGTGGAGGGAGTGAAGATGGTGGGGGTAGTAGTGGCGCCAAGGACAGGAAAGCCCAGGAAGTCAAGGTAGAGGGCGGCAAGGAATGGAGTGTGCTCCCGAATGTTGAGGAACTCCTCATGGGAGTCCTCAAGGAGCTGAATGGAGGCAGGAGGAGGAGCCCCAAGGATTTTGTCCATCGAGCGGGTATGGATGTAAGGGAGGAGGAAGGGGGAGGAGCGGGAAGTGGCACGGCGCCGCTGCTGCTGCTGGTGCTGCTGCTGCTGATGCTGCTGCTGCTGCTGCTGTCCCGGCTGCTGCTGATGCGGCTGCCCCGGCTGCTGCTGCTGCTGCTACTGCTCCGGCTGCTGCTGCTGCTGCTGCTGCTGCTGCTGCCCCGGCTTCTGCTGCTGCTGCCCCTGCTGCCGTTGCTGGTGTTGCTCCCGCTGCTGCTGCTGCTGCTGCTGCTGCTGGTGCTGCTGCTGCCCCTGCTGTTGCTGATCCGGCTGCTGCTGCTGCTGCTGCCCCTGCTGTTGCTGATCCGGCTGCTGGAAAGGAGGAGAATGAGAGGAGGGAGAGGGGGGAGGGGGTGCAGCTGAGTGAGCGGGGGAGGCGGGTGCGGCAGGGTCGTAGACGTCGGCAGAGGAGGAAGGCGGGAGTGGGGCGGCGACAGGTGGGAGGAGAGGCGCTGGAGGGATAAGAGGCGGGAGGATGGTGTCGGTCCAAGCGAGGGGGCGAGTGGGAGGAGGGAGGGGGTCAGGAGGAGGGGTGGAGTAGTAGGGAGTGGACTCGTCGAAGACGACGTCAATGCTGCGGATGAGGCGATTGGTGGGAGGGTGGAGGAATAGGTAGCCTGGGGAATCACGATTGTGCCCAAGGTAGACGCACTCCAGAGCGCGAGGAGCGAGCTTGCCAGCAGCGCGGGAGCGGTCGGCCGGTGGAATGAGGACGAACGCCTTGCAGGCCCAAACACGAAGGCCTGCGGCGTCAGGCTTGGCCTTGGACCAGAGTTCTGTGGGGGAGGAGGAGGGATGCTGAGGGTGGGAGCGGAGATTGAGGAGGAGGGCGGCATGAATGAGGACATAGCTCCAGAGGGAGGGAGGGGTGGAGGCGTGAGCAATGAGGCAACGCGCAATCTTGGTGATCTCACGGATGCGACTCTCAGCGATGCCGTTTTGCTGAGGGGAGTGGGGAAGGGTGGTGGTCTGCTGAATGCCGTATGTTTTGCAGTAAGTGGAGAGAGTATGATTGATGAACTCACCCCCACCGTCAGAGTGAAGGCGGCCTATGGGACGTTTGAAGTGGTTGCGGCACTGCTCAGCCCAGTTGATGACCACAGCCGGCACCTGGTCTTTCGTGTGAAGAAAGAAGACGGTGGAGTACCGACTGTGGTCGTCGACGAGCACGAGCATGTACCTGTGCCCCTGACGGGAGCGGATGGGATAAGGGCCCCAGAGATCCATGTGAACAAGGTCAATGGGGGCGGGAGCGAAGGTGGTATGACTGTGATGGGGGGACTGTTTGAGCTTGCCATGAATGCATGATGGGCATGGGGGAGCAGGGGAGGAGGGGAGGGGAGGTAAGGTGGGAGGAAGGCTGTTAAGGAGGCGAGAGGTGACGGTGGAGCGAAGTGCGGCGAAGTTGGGATGGCCGAGTCTGTGATGTAGGAGCACTGCAGGATGGGAGAGGGCAGTAGAGGAGGAGGGGGGATGGGGTGGGGGAAAAGTTGGGGGGGGAGGAGGAGGCGGATGGAGTAGAGGAGGAGGATATCGGAGGAGGGGGAGGGGGAGGGTGAGGGGGAGGGAGAAGGGGACCGGTGGAAGTACCAGCACGAGTGGTGACGTGACAAAAGGAGGGACGGGGTGTGCGGAGCGTGTAAAGGCGAGTGCGAGGGCAAAGGGGAATGCGCAGGAGGAAACGACCAGAGGCGGTGTGGTAGAGATCGCAGTAGGAAGCAAAGCCAGGGTATATGGCGGTAATGCCAACGCCTTGGAGTTCACGGTGGGAGAGGAGGTTATTGCGAAGGGTAGGGATGTGGAGACCGGTGACTGTACCGGATGGGAAGGCGGTGCAAGGAAGGGTGGAGAGGTGAGTGCAGGGGATGGAAAAGCTGGAGTCGGCACCATGAACCTGGGTGGGAAGTGGAAGGGGGGTGAGGGTGCCAGCGTCTTTTAGTGCGGTTTCGGTGGCCCCACTGTCAAGGACAAAGTCCAGGGTGGGGGGGGAAGGAGAGGGAGGGAACACAGAGTACTGGAGAGTTGTTTCATGGATAGAAGAGGGAGAGAGCGGCGGGTGCTGCTGCTGTAAGTACTGTTGCTGCTGCGGCTGCTGCGGTGGGAGAGACTGTGACGGTTGCGGCTGGAGAGATTGGGCTGCTGCTGCTGCTGGAAGCACCGCCGATGCTGCCGCGGTTGCTGCGGCTGGAGAGATTGTGGTGGCTGCTGCTGCTGGAAGCACTGCTGCTGCTGCGGATGGAGAGAACTGTGGCTGGTGCTGCTGCTGGAAGCACTGCTGCTGCTGCGGCTGAAGAAACTGTGGCTGCCGCTGCTGCTGGAAGGACTGCTGCTGCTGCGGCGGAAGGAACTGTGGCAGCTGCTGCTGCTGGAAGCACTGCTGCTGCTGCGGCTGAAGAGACTGTGGCTGCTGCTGCTGCAGGAAGGACTGCTGCTGCTGCGGTGGAAGGAACTGTGGCAGCTGCTGCTGCTGGAAGGACTGCCGCTGCTGCGGCTGGAAGGACTGCTGCTGCTGGGGATGGAGAAACTGTGGCGGGTGAGGCTGGAGAGATTGCGGCTGCTGTTGGTGTTGGAAGAACTGCTGCTGCTGCGATTGCCGCGGCTGGAGGAGATGTGGGGGGTGCGGCTGGAGAAATTGTGGTTGCTGCCGCTGCTGGAAGTCCTGCTGCTGCTGATGCTGGAGCTGCTGGAAACGCCGCAGATGGGGAGGGGGGGAGGGGGTGAGCAGGCGGAGATAAGGGGGGGGGGAGGAGTGGAGGGTCGGAGTGTTGAGAAGGGAGGGGCGAGGAGTAACACTGCTCCAGTGAGGAGGGGGGAGAGGGGCAGGGGGGGTAGCAGTCATGATGGGCGACGGCGGGTGGACCCGCGGCGGCCAAGGGTGAAGTTGCTGCTGCGGAGGCTGCTGCACTTCCCCTGCTGCCGCTGCTGCTGCCGCTGGCAGGAGGAGGGAGGGGGGGGGGGGGGGGGGTAAAGGAGGGAGACAGCGGTGGAGGGCAGAGGCGTTCAAGGTGCAGGGAGCGACGGTGACAAGGGCGCAGGCGGCTGTGCGAACGTGCGGCGGCGGGAAGGGGAGGCGGTGGCAAAGTCGGGGGAGGCGGCGGCGAGCAGGCCGCGACGACGAGGGGCGCAGGCGATGGCGGAAGGGCCGCGGCGGCGAAACGAGGGACGGCGGCGGCAGGCAGGCCGCGGCAACGAGGGGCGCAGGGGGAGGGGGAGGGGGGGGGAGAGGAGTAGGGAGAGGAGGAAGGGAGGGTGCAGTTGCGGCTGAATCTGCAGGCGGCGACGGGGCAGTCACGGCGGCAGGAAGTGTGGGCGGGGATGGCGCGGTCGCGGTGGAGGATGGGCAGGCGGCGCCGAAGCAGTCGCGGCGGTAGGGCGGCGGCGGCGCAGTGGCGTTAACGGGAACCGCGGGGCGACGATGTTGCAGTTGCGGCGGGGGAAATTGCGGGAGGGTGGCGATGCAGAAGGGGCAGCGAGATGCGTGGGTGACGCGGAAGCAGGTGCGGCGGTGGGAGGGGAGGCGGCAATGCGAAATCGCGGCGGGGGGGGGGGGGGGGGGGGGGGGGGGGGGCGGGGAGGTGACGACGAGCAGTCGCGGCGGCGGAATGCGCAGGCGGCGATGTTAGGTCGCGGCGGCGGGACGGGCAGGGGGCGACGAGCTGTCGCGGCGGCGGGAAGGGCAGACGGCGCCGAAGCAGGCGCGGCGGCGGGGAAGGGGAGGCGGCGACGTGACGTCGCGGCGGAGGGACGGGCAGGCGGCGACGAGGCGTCGCGGCGGCGGGATGCGCAGGCGGCGCCGAAGCAGGCGCGGCGGCGGGAACGCGGCGACGAGACGTCGCGGCGGAGGGACGGGCAGGCGGCGACGAGGCGTCGCGGCGGCAGGATGCGCAGGCGGCGCCGTAGCAGGCGCGGCGGCGGGAACGCGGCGACGAGACGTCGCGGCGGAGGGACGGGCAGGCGGCGACGAGGCGTCGCGGCGGCGGGATGCGCAGGCGGCGCCGAAGCAGGCGCGGCGGCGGGAACGCGGCGACGAGACGTCGCGGCGGAGGGACGGGCAGGCGGCGACGAGGCGTCGCGGCGGCAGGATGCGCAGGCGGCGCCATAGCAGGCGCGGCGGCGGGAACGCGGCGACGTGACGTCGCGGCGGAGGGACGGGCAGCGGGCAGGCGGCGACGAGGCGTCGCGGCGGCAGGATGCGCAGGCGGCGCCGAATCAGGCGCGGCGGCGAGAAGGGGAGGCGGCGACAGGGGGTCGCGGCGGGGGGGAGGAGGGGACAGCGGCGTTGCGCTCGCGGCGGTGGAATCCGCAGGCGAGGAAGGCGTAATCGCGGCGGGAGGGGGGGGGAACGGCGGCGACGGCGTAGGTCGCGGCGAGAGTATGCTAGTGATGGCTAGTTGAGCCACGCGTAGGAAAGGGTTTGTAGCTGTGGGGTGGGCCCATGGGAAAAAAAAAAAAAAACTGAAGGGAGAGAGAGGTAAGGCCTAGGAACAAGTAGCTCTATACCATTTGAAAGTAGCAAATTGAACAAGTGATCAGATTAGAGGAACAACCTAGCATACATAGTTGGAAGGGAAGGTTGGAAGGGAAGGATGAAAGTGACCATAGGTTGGGTTGACCTCACTTGGGGAAGTGAGGGAACCATAGGTCAAGTGGGTTGGGTTGCCCACACTTTGTAGAAGTGAGGCAACCCTAGGCCCACTTGGCTTGGGGTAACCTCAATTGTGGGAAGTGAGGTACCCACAAGTCAAGAGGTTTGCATTTGGGGGCTCCACCACAATTGGGTGGATTGGCACCCCAAAGTGCAAGACTACACCCAAAGTTGGGTGTAGTCCCAACCCAACTGTACACCACAATTGGTGTACAGTCACATGTGTTGGCATGCTACACAATATATATTTTAACAACATGCACATGCACACGCACACGCACACGCACACGCACACGCACATCCACATGCACACACGGCTGTGCCTCGACTTGCATCCACGGTCCAACCATTCTCCAGCAAGCTCCCTCCATCTGTGTCTATCTGTGTCTATCTGTGTCTATCTGTGTCTATCTGTGTCTATCTGTGTCCATTGTGTCCGCTTCTGTGCCATTCTGTGCGGGTGTGTGTGTGCGGCCATGGTGCAGCAAGTGTGGCGGCGTAAGACTGCTCCGTTGACACACCACGAGGTCGACCAAATACAAACGGTGCGTGGACATAGTGCAACATGACTCCATCATAACACCATCGTCACACCCCCACTGGTGTCACATGGAAACGGATGGATTGCCATGCCAGCATTGGCATGGGATGGGATGGGATGCCTTTCACATGCCTGTCGGAGAAACCTGGCTGTGATGCCCCCCTGCCTCCCTTTCTACCTCTCATGCCTCTCGCGTTTATCCCCATGCCCATCCACCCCATCCCAATTCCTCACATCCCCCCCATCTCCATCCCCCCCATTCCCATGCACCCCATGCACCATACCGACCCCATGCACACACACATCAGGCGCTGAACGCATGGAAGCTGGACTGGCACGCCATGAGCCGTGCCGTGATGCCCCACCGCGACCCCACCCAACTGCGTCGCCTCTTCTCCGATGCTCTAGCTGCCCGCCGCCTCGCGCTTAGGCAGCAGCAGCGAGAGCGGGAGGAGCGGATGCAGAGAGACGAGCAGATGGAGAGAGAAAGGGAGTGGATGGAGAGTCAACAGTTGCTGCAGAGACAGCAAGAATTGCAGAGAGAGCAAGCAGTGCAAAGAGAACAAGAGGAGCAAAGAGAGCAAGACAGGCAGAGAGAACAAGAACTGCAAAGAGAGCATGAGTTGCAGGAGGAACTGAGGTGGGTGAATGAGGAGATTAGGGAGGAGGAGCAGAGGACATTGGAGGGGGTTGGTCGGTTCTCAGGTGAAGGGCATGGACGTGACGAGAGAGGGGGCGAGAAGGGGGAGGGGGTGGCGAGTATGGGGAGGAGCAGAGGGCTGGAGCATGAGGAAGCAGGAGGAGAGCAGAAAGCAGGCACATGGTGTGAGGAGGTTCATGCCAGGGAGCAGGCAGCATGGCAGCATGGCCCACGTGGCGACACAAGAGCTGACATGACAATCAGTGGTGCCACGTCAGCTGTCATCTTACCAAATACTACCACACCAGATGAGCCCACACCAGATGAAATCGCAGCACACAGGAACAGAAGCAGCAGCACAGGTGGCGGCACAGGTGGCAGCAGAAAAGGCACTGCAACATGCCACGTGGCATTCCAGCAGCTCTTTCCCAACCGCCTGCATCTGCTGCAGCCGGCCTTGCAGTCGCGCCCTCCCCAGGTGCCACCTGCCCGCCCTGACACCGTAGCGAATGCGGGATCGGTGCTGATTCAGCCGCACCTGACGCTGATGCAGCGAGCTTCAGAAGCAGGGAGGATGGAAGGGCCAAGACTGGCCAGTGGGGAGGTGGCATCCGGGGAAAGTGTATGTGGTGGGGGAGAGGTGAGGGAAAGAGAGGTGAGTGGAGAAGAGGTGAGCGGAAGAGGAGTATCTGTGGCGGAGGGTGAGGAAGGGGCTATAGGAGGGGCTAGTATGCTTCTGAGATGGTCCCTGCTGCAACCGACAGTGCCACAACCAGCAGTGGTACAAGCAAGGCCCTTGCAGCCAATTTCTGAGGGTGCAGGAAGAGAGGGGCATAGGGAAGAGGAGGTGGTGCAGGAGGAGCAAGGAGGGGCTGAGAGCGAGGTGGAAGCAGACGCGGGAGGAGGGGAGCCAGAGCAGCAGCTAGTGCAGCAGCAGCAGCAGCAGCAGCAGCAGCAGCAGCAGCAGCAGCAGCAGCAGCAGCAGCAGCAGCAGCAGCAGCAGCAGCAGCAGCAGCAGCAGCAGCAGCAGCAGCAGCAACAGCAGCAGCAGCAGCAGCAGCAGCAGCCGTTTGTTCAGTTTCGCAAGCTGCTGCTGCGGGGAGTTGTGACGGGGACGAGTGGGGGTGGGCTCATGGCGCCTGCTGTGACCCTGTCCAACGTGACTGTAGCGAAGGTAACTGCATTGCCCGAGGCAGCAGCTCCCGTGGGAGGAGGGAGGGCAGCACGAGACAGTGTAATAGGAGAAGAGGAAGCACGTGCTGCTACAGTTGAGCGCAGCAGTGTGGCAGCAGAGGCAGCAGAGGCAACAGAGGCATCAGAGGGACGGTTGGAGGTGGCAAGAGCAGTGAGAGAGGAACCAGCAACAGCAGCACGTTGTGAAACAACAGCAGCGGCACAAGCAACAGAACTAGAAGGAGCAGCAGAGGCAGCAGCAGCAGCAGCAGCAGCAGCAGCAGCAGCAGCAGCAGCAGCAGCAGCAGCAGCAGCAGCAGCAGCAGCAGCAGTAGCAGCAGCAACAGCAGCAGAAGCAACAGGAGCAGCACAAGCAACAGCAGCAGCAGCAGAGGCAGCGGCAGCATCGGTGGCAGCAGCAGCCTCAGTGGGTCGAGGCATTGACCACCACCATCACCCTTCTGCTGTTGACCTGCTAGCTGCTGCTGCTGCCGCCGCTGCTGAGTCAGATGCACTGTGTGCTGAGTCAGATGCACTGTGTGCTGAGTCAGATGCCTTGCGTGCTGAGTCAGATGCCTCGCGTGCTGAGTCAGAGACAGTCAGTCTTGTTGATAACGAAGTTTTGTTCAGACAACCACGTGCTGCTGGTGGTGCTGCCAGTGCTGCTGCTGGTTGTGCTGATAATAGTTGTGCTGCTGGTAACCATGTTGACAGCAGTAAGCATAGAGATGATGGGGGTGGTGGGTGTGAGGGTGAGGGCACGGGGCAGGGGGCACAGGGAGACGGGTCAGCACATGCCGCCTCTTGTCACGCTCACGCTGCTGCTCATCATGATAATGGGGCTTCTTCTTTTGCTGTTGCTGCTGTTTCTGGTGCTGCTGATGGTGATGCTGATGCGGATGCTGATGTTGGTGCTGATGATGCTGATGCGGATGCTGATGTTGGTGCTGATGATGCTGATGCGGATGCTGATGTTGGTGCTGATGCTGCTGATGCGGATGCTGATGTTGGTGCTGATGCTGCTTCTGATAATAATGATGATGCTGCTGCTGCTGCTGCTGCTACCAGTATTGCTGCTTCTGCTGCTACCAGTATTGCTGCTTCTGCTGCTACTGCTGCTGCTGGTGCTGATGCTGATGCTACTGTTGATGCTTCTGCAATTGCTGCTAATGCGAAAGCTTATTCCAATCCTCCTGAAGCTGGCACCGGTGCTGCTAATGCTGCTTCTGCTGATGCAGGTGCTGCTGAGTCTATTGCCCATCAGGCATGCCTCTCTCCCATTGCCCACCACCCTCCATCACTTCCCTCCCTTGCTTCACTCTCACCATCTCCTACATCACCTCTTTCCTCCTGCCCCTGCCCACCATCCCCTCCCTCCCCTGCGTCTTCTCGACCCTCCCATCCCCCTCCATCCCCACCACACTCTCCTCCTCCACCTCAACCTCCCTCACCTCCCCCTCCCTCACCTCCCCCTCCCTCACCTCTCCCTCCCACTCCTCCCGCATCTGCCTCAGACAATCCGCCCCCCACCATCTTCATCCGGGCAGCCTTTCTCTCGTCGCAACCTCTCTCCTCGCAACCCCTCTCATCACAGCCCTTCTCATCACAGCCCCTCTCGTCACAGCCCCTCTCGTCACAGCCCCTCTCGTCACAGCCCCTCTCGTCACAGCCCCTCTCGTCACAGCCCCTCTCGTCACAGCCCCTCTCGTCACAGCCCCTCTCGTCACAGCCCCTCTCGTCACAGCCCCTCACCTCACCACCAACACCGTCACCTCCTCTTCTTCCTGTTCTCCTCTCTCCTACCACCTCAAATCCACCTCCCCCAGGTGACCCTTCCCCTCGCCCATCCCAGTCAGCCCCTCCCTCAGATGCACCTCTTCTGGCTGGTCCTGTTCTTCCTCCCTCTGCACTGCTCGCAGCCCTCTCTCTGCCGCTTTCTACCACCTCTGTACCTGCACAGCCAATGCCCGCCCCGCCCACAGCTGCAGCAATGGACGTGCCTGCAGCAGCACTAGCACCACCACCACTACTACTGCCAGTGGCAGCAACTGTGGCATCAGCAGCAGCACCACCACCACCAGCAGCGTCAGCAGCAGTGCCATCAGCAGCAGCAGCACCAGCAGCAGCAGCAGCAGCAGCGGTTTCTGCTGGGCCTGTGGCCCGCCCACCAGTGGTTGCTGCGGGGAAAACAGCTCCTGCTGTGCCTCCCTCTGCTGCTGCAGCAGTGGACAGCAGAGCAGCGGACAGCAGAGCCGGAGGGGTGGCGGCACAGGCACGTGAGAAGCGGGCAGCGAGCAGAGGAGCAAGAGGTCAGGCGGCGGGCAGTGGAGGAGGTGGGGGGGCTGCACCACCCCCGCTGCCAGCAGCTGCTGCAGAAGCATGCGGAGCAGCAGAAGCTGCTTCTGGTTCTTCTGAAGCACCTGAAAGGCCACCAGCAGCGGCAGCAGGAACAGCAGAAGCAGCAGCAGCAGCAGCAGCAGCAGTAACAGCAGCAGCAACAACAACAGCAGGCGTCGCAGCAAGAGCAGCAGCAGGAGGGGGGTGTAGAGCAAGCAGTGAAGCCCCAGGTGTAGCTGTGCCAGCGCCCACTGCGGCACCTGCTGCCTGCCCACTGGATGCAGCGGCAACGAGGGGTGCTGTGAGTGCACGTGGAGGTGCATCCAAGGCAGGTGATGGGCTCACAAGGACCTGTGCTGCTCACAGCACAGCTGGGGAAGGAAGGGCATGGCTGTTGGACGCGGGTGAGTGGGCAGATGCGTTGCAGCACAGCACAGGCCCCTCGACGGCACCTGCTGTCACCATCCCTGCTCCTGCTGCTGCTGCTGCTGCTGCTCCTGCTGCTGCTGCTGCTGCTGCTCCTGCTGCTGCTGCTGCTGCTGCTGCTGCTGCTCCTGCTGCTCCTGCTGCTCCTGCTGCTGCTGCTCCTGCTGCTGCTGCTCCTGCTGCTGCTGCTCCTGCTGCTGCTGCTCCTCCTCCTGCTGCTGCTGCTCCTGCTGCTCCTCCTTCTGCTGCTCCTGCTCCTGCTGCTCCCCCTGCCTCTGTGCCCCCTGTTCCTCCTCCTTCTGCTCCTCCTGCTCCCCCTCCTGCTGCTGCTCCTCCCTCTGCCTCTGCCCCGCCTCCTCCTGCACCTGCTGCTGCCAGTACGGACCCCCTGGCCTTCCTCCCCATCCCTCCTCTCCCCCGCTTCCGCAACTTCCCCCCTCTTCCTCCCCCCCTCCGTTCACAATCCCCCACTGCAACCAGGCCCTTCCAACCTTTCACCTACTCTCACTCCCCTCACTCCACCATTTTCCCATCGGCATCTTCTCTCTCCCCCTTACGTCCCACCCCCTCCTTCCCCACGCACCCCCATCCCACACGCCCCCTTCCCCGCTCTGCCTTCCATACCCCATCCAAACCCGCCCTTCCCACCGCCTTCCTCCCAACCACCCCTTTCTCTTTCCCTCACTCCACGCCTTCTCTCTCCCCATCCACTGCCCCTCGCTCCACTCCACCCCTCAAACCCACACCCTGGCCCACAACCCACATGCCATCCCCACCACAACCACCACAGCCATCACAACCATCACAACCGTTGCAACCTCCTCCCAATGAGCCCCTCTTGTCCATGCCCCTGCCCCCACTGCCTGCCTCCACTACCTCTCCCTCTCCTCACTCCTCACCTGCTGCTCTGCCCCCACCTGCTCCTCACTCCTCTACTGCCGCACCCCCTGCCGCTGCCGCTGCTGCAGCCCCTGCTACTGCTGCTGCTGACCCTGCTGCTGCCACTGCTATTCCTGCTGCTGCTGATTCCACAGCGCCTCCCTTCCCGCGTCGCAGGAGGCGCAGGTGGAGGGGTGTGTTTGGGTTGCCGCCCACCCGGGGCTTGGGGGGAGGACCAGGTGCCGTGGGGGAAGGAGGAGCAGGCGGAGGAGGAGGAGGAGGGGGGGGAGGAGGGGGAGGGGCAGGGAAGCCGTCTAGGAGCCTGGCGCCAGTGATGCTGCCTGATGGTCGCATCATTCAGCTCTGCCCCTCGCAATCCCCCTCCTCCTCCCTCTCGCCCTCCCCCGCGCCTTCCCCTGCCACCGCTGCTGCTGCTGCTGCTGCTTCTACCCCTGCCGCCCCCTCCTTTATGCCGTACTCTGCCTTCTTTCACCTCTCCCCCTCGCCCTCTACCATACCTGCTCCCATACCTGCTGCCATACCTGCTGCCATACCTGCTGCCATACCTGCTGCCATACCTGCTGCCATGCCTGCTGCCATGCCTTCTGCCATGCGTGCTGCCATGCCTGCTGCTGTTAATACTACTGTTGTTCCTGCTGCTGCTAATACTACCACTGTTCCTGCTGCTGCTCCTCCCACTGCCACCAGTATTGCAGCCACTGCTGCCACTACTGCCCCTCATCCCACTGCTCCTCACCACCCCCACGCTTCTCCTGCTACCCCAGGCCCCGCATTGCATAAAAGTGCTGCTTTGGGGAATGCTGTAGCGTGGAGTGCGGCACCAGTGAGTGCTATAGGTGCGCCATCTGTAGAAGCACTAGTCAAACCTTTGCATTGGACTGTAGCCAAGTCAGCACCAGTAGCCACGTCAGCGCCGGTGACCAATGGAATGAAGGCAGCCAGCAGAACAGCTGGAGCGCCAGAGAGCAGGATGACACCTGTGGCACAGAGAGTGAAACAATCTCTTGTACCACGTGGCAGAAACGGGAGTACCAGTGCTGATGTGGCGACACGTGGCAGCAGCAGGACCGGCAGTGCTGATGTGCCTACCCCACCTGCTCCTCCCCCTGCTGCTCCTCCCACTGATTCCTGTGCTGCTGCCCCTGCTAGAGCTGCCGCCTTTGCTGCTACTACCGCCACCGCCCTGCCTGCTACGGCTGCTGCTGCTGCTGCTGCTGTGCATGCGCCTGCCGCCACGCGCCCTCCACCTTCACCATCGCACCCTGCACCTCCTCCCTCAAACCCCTTTACTCCCAATTCCGCATTCCTTCAATCCCAGCCGTTGGATCGCCAAACCTCCAGTTCCCCATCCTTCAAAGTGCTTCCAGGTGCCACAGCCCTCTCTACTTCATCCTCACGCACTCAACCAAGGCCACAGCCGACCCACAATCCAAACCAGAATTCGTGGCTTGGTTTGTCCAAGGCAGGCAGCGGAGGCTCGGCACAGTTGGTTCGGCCTCGCCCTATGCTTCCTGTGTCTGCCCCACCCACTAACTCCACTCCTTCTGACTCACTTCCCTCTGGATCCGCTCCCACTGACTCCATTCACCAGCGTCCATCCATCCGAGCCGCCTTCCTTGTTAGCCGCCCATCCGCCGTGTCTCCTGTCACCTCGGCATCAACTCCTGCTGCTGCTCCTGCTGCTTATGCCTCTGCTGCTGCTTCTGTTGCTGCTACTACAGCCAGCACGGAACGTGCACCAAAATCACATTTTGCAGCGCCAGCTGCCTCAGCCAAGGGAGCCTCACTTGGCGCTGTACAGCTCGGGAAGATGGGCGTGAGTGGCGCTTTCACAGCCGCTCCAGCTGAGGGATCAGAGCAAGAACAGTCAAGAAGAAGGGTCTCCAGGCGCATGGGTAGCAACACGGAGGATCCTCCAGTGCCCTCGTCGCTTTCACTCTCGCTGTCCCTGTCCCCACCGTGCCCCCGTGCTGCCCAGCCTCCACGTGCAGTGGTTCCCTCCACGCTCCAATAAGGAATACATATTGTGGGGAACAGATATGAGATACAGCTGGCCAAGTAGGTGTATCAAACCTGTATATGTATTGGACATGTGTCAGTCTCTGGCATTTTATTCATTGAAAAACAAGGATCTCCAAGCAGGGATGGGCATACAACGTGGAACATCTACATCATAAGAACACTGACTGATTATAAAGCGCCTATTATTCAGCGAGCCAGGGTGCCAGATTGAACACTTCCTGACCGCAATTGTGGTGCGACTGTCGCTCGGAACAAATACCTCTGCAGAGATTTCTGTTCTAGCGTCGAGATTCTAACGGCGCTTTATTCGCAGACCGCTATTAGCTAATCCAGGGGCAGCTAGAAGTTGGTGCTGCTCTTGTACGTGTTCCCAACGGTCCACTTCTCGGGAATGACGTCCTTCAGCTCCACGCGCGCGCCGCCCACCGCCGTGACGCGCACGCTCACCTTCTTCCCCGCATCCACGATCTCCTTCGCGGGATCCAAGGCCCACGTGGCGCTCTCCGCGAGCCGCTTCAACTTGCTCCACTTCTTGCCGTCCTTCGATAGTTCCACTCCCTCCACGCCGCCGGCTTTCGCGGCGCCAAGAATCTGGACCGCGAACCAGTACTGGTTCGTCCCTGGCATGATTTTCACCCCGATGTCGCCGTTCTTCGGGCAGTCGACGCTGCGGAACTTAATCTCCACGTTCCCCGCGTCGCGGCCGCGGACGATTTTGTCCCACGCGGTGGAGGCGAGCAGGAACTGATCATCGCCGTGCCGGCCTGTCGCGCGCACGATCACGCTGCCGCTTCGGCAGCTCTTGTGGTTCTTGCACTCGATCTCGTAGCACGTGCCGCAGCCCTTGCCGCCATCGTACTTATTTTGGGGCAGGTACGCGGTCAGCCCTTTGTAGAAATATTCCGAGTCGCGGAAGTTGCCCTCATAGTAGCACGCGCCGCCGCCGGAGTTAATCCCGTCGCTGAACGTGGAGCGGTAAGTGGTGGCACTAGCGGGAGCAAGGACGGCGAGCGCTGCGATGAGCGCCGCGAGGGCTGCGAAAACGCGAAGAGCCATTTGAAGCGCGAGGAGAGGGGATCGCTTAGGGTGGAACTGGGATGCGAGTTAGGCAGTACTGGTAAGACTGAAGTGAGCAGGCAGGAGGGTGTACGAATCTCAGGAAGCGAATATGATGCTTTGAGTGTGTGAGATGGTCTGAATGAAGGAATGCGGGCGTTTTTATACGCCATAGTAACGCGCGATGCGGCGGGGAGCAGCGGGGGCTTCAGCTCGACGTCAACAATTATCGAGGCGCCGCGCCGGGGAGCAAGCAGTAGATTGTTCCGGGAAGTCGCATGTTACCTATGCGGGCTTCCCAAGGGAGAGATTATTGGAGGCTGCAGAGCATGTGTGCTGCTCTTGACGGCGCGCGGTCCCAAACCGAGCACAACTCGGGGAGGACTAGTTCTCTGTCAACCAGGGGGGCAGCCGTGTGATGCGCTTCTCATGCCGGGATAATTATTGGAAGCTGTAGAGCACATCCGTACGGCTGTCGACGGCGCAGCGCAACATGCGGTCCCAAGAACAGCTCAGCACACAGCGGCATTGCCCAGCAGGGAGACATCCGTTTGCCGATACAAGACCTCGTATGAACACCACTCCCTGACAGAATGAGTGCAGCCATCCATCTAATAAGTACATACGGGTATTACATGCTACGGTAGTGTATACCCCTTCTTCCAACACCTAAGAAGCAGAACCTTATTTCCTGAAGTGTTTTTGGGAGAGAACACATTAATTAGCAGCAATAACACATTAATGAAAAACAGATGCCGTAACATCTCAACGGCTATACGTGGTTGTAAAGTGAATCCCACCCCATGACCCAGACAGGGACAGAGTAAACCAAGATGCCGATAAGAAACGACGGCAGAATGGTACTGATGAGATACGCGTACGAGCGCCACGGGGTCCCAAGGGTGTAGTGGAAGTAGAGAATCTCGAGGGAGAACATTGACACTGTGCTAAGACCTGTCAGGAACCCCAGCTGCACCCCTCCGACAATCACTTGAGAAGTATGTGTCTTGACCTGAAAGTGTGACACAAACGAGTGTGCAATTATCATTGATCAGGCGGAGGTTAAACACTGCATGGACAAAGTTCACCGACCCAATCACTGCGCAGGTGTCGAATCAAAAGAGGGGCACATAGTACATACATACCGCGAGATACGCGACGGAAATGGCAGCTTCCAAAGCAGCAGCCCCCACGTTGGCTGTAAGGGTCCCCCACGGCATCCATGCCACCAACCCCGCGTCTCCCTCCCCCTTCCCACCACCCTTTCCCCCCCCTGCTCCACCTGCTCCCATCCACCTCCCCAGGCCAGCCCCGTTGAGGGGCAGCAGGGACCAGCGCAGGCACGTGCCGAGGGGGGCGAGCGCGCAGGCAAAGAAGAAGGCCTGCAGGCTGGCGCAGTGTGCGGCGGCGAGCACCGCCCCCGTGATGGCCGCCCCCCAGAGGCCGAGCGCGCACAGCAGCATGGGGATGAGGTGGCGACGGGCGGATGATGATGGGGAGAGAGTGGGGGAGGGGGAGTGTGAGGGGGAGGGCGGATGTGAGGGCGAGTGGGGGGTTGGAGTAGAGGAGGAGGGAGGGAGTGTGGACGTGGTGGTTGGGAGGAGCGAAGGGACGGGTGAGGAGTGTGGGGAACTGGAGCGGGAGGAGAGGTAGGAATGGAGAGAGCAGAGGTTGTGGGCTGTGTCTGCCCCCACGACGACGGAGATGATGGGCAGCACGGACCCTGGTGGATGGGAGCAGCAGCAGGGGGGCCAAAGGGGGAAAAGGTGAATCTTCTGGATTCACGAAAGCCAATGCTTGCCTGCTACTAACTCGCAATAGCAAGTGGAGATGTAGCGGTGGCATGAAGTAGCTCTAATCTGCAAGCTGAGCACTCGACAAGGCCTGGACTCATCATAACCCAGTGGTAGCAGCAATGCCGAGTATGGGCTAGTACCACGTGACGTGACAAAGATGGAGTACCCTGGGGATGCCCCAACAGAGGATCCAGACCATGGGGCCAACTGAAGTACTACATTCAAAAACCTTTCGGACGATGCAGAGACTGAAGTAACGAGGCCTGACCTGCGAAGTAGCCAAAGAGGGCGCGGACCCAGAGGCCGGCAGTGGCGATGGCGAGCATGCGCTGGTTCCACGTGGCGAAGGTGGAGATGCTCCCACACAGCCCCACCACCAGCCCTATGGCCAGGTGGCGTGAGTGTGAGAGCAGCGCCGGCAGGAACACCACCCCCAGCATGCCCAGCAGGAAGCAGCCGAGCTGCGGGAGGGCGTGAATGGGAGAGAGGAAGGAAGGAACGATTGGAGAGAGAGGGGGAGGGAGGGAGGGAGGGAGGGAGGGAGGGAGGGAGGGAGGGAGGGAGGGAGGAGGGAGGGAGGGAGTCGGAAGAACCTCCAATCATACTTGACCCCAAGGAGCATCAGAGAGACAAGAGGAAAAGTCCTTGACACTATGTTAGCACGCAGGTCGATGGACATTGCGCACTCTCGAATCGTGCATCGCCCCACACATAGCACCACGCTTCGCATCGCGGATCACATCGCTCGCATCACTCATCTAATCGCACATCGCATCGCATCGCACCACTCGCATCGCATCGCACCTCTCGCATCGCATCGCATCGCATCGTATCACATCGTATCGCATCGCATCGCATCGCATCGTATCACATCGCATCACATCGCATCGCATCGTATCACATCGTATCACATCACATCGTATCGCATCGCATCGCATCGCATCGCACTGCAGTCATCCTATCGCGCATCGCCACTGGCGTGCGCCACTCGTGTGCCACCTTTTGCGGCGCCTAGTGCGCCTGGCGGCACACACGCACCATGTTGGCAGGCAGGTCGATGAAGATGGCCTGCTCGTCGCTCGTCACATGCGCCACCTCTGGCCCGAACAGCAGGTCCATGCCGTGCTGAATGGCAATCTGAGGGGGAGTGGAAGGGAGCATGGAGACACTTATGAGAGTTTGTTGAAGTCACGTGGACTATACTGTCTTCAATCAGCCTACCTCTGTTATGCAGTAACGAGGATGGATGCGCGCGCCACAGCGCGTCATGCCACTCATGAAAGACCGCGCGGCGAACGCTATCCTACCGCGCAACACACTGCTGGTAACATGCCCT
The DNA here is from genome assembly GCA_947471745.1 of Closterium sp. Naga37s-1. Taxonomy (NCBI): domain Eukaryota; kingdom Viridiplantae; phylum Streptophyta; class Zygnematophyceae; order Desmidiales; family Closteriaceae; genus Closterium; species Closterium sp. Naga37s-1. The sequence continues at coordinate 744,176 of CANJKZ010000069.1, forward strand.
ACATGCGCCATTCGCTCGCCCCCGCAGCGCTACCAATGCGCAATCCACTCACCCCGATGATGGAGAAAGTGGTCAGATGCGCCACGATGCTCAGTCGATCCAACGCCACTTCCGCCCATCCCGCCAAGCTGCTACTGCCGCCGCCGTGCCTCGTGCTGCTGCCACTGCTGCAGTCGCACCCGTTACAGCGACGGCCGATGCGAGCCGCGCAGGTGTGCGCGTGGCGCGAGCAGCAGGAGCAAAGCAGCCCTCGCACGAACGCGCGGTGGCTGATGTAGCTGTACGTCGTGACTGAGAGCTGGATGGGGGGAAGGAGGGAAAGGGGGAAGGGGAGGAGGAACGAGAAGCGGAAAGGGAGAAAGAGGAAGAGGATCGCTCGGTGGCTGATGCAGCAAGAGGCGATGAAAGCTTGAGGAGAGTGGAGGGAGATGCGACGGCGGAAGAGGGAGGTAGGGTGGAACGAGAACGAATGGCGAACGCATGACGCAACGTTCGCATCGCACGAGAGGGAGGGAACGAGGGACGACCCGGCCTTGCGCTTTCCCAAAAAACCCTGAGATTTGGTGAACGCACCTCGGCAATGGACGTTCGAGGAAGCTTCGCCACGGGCGGCTTCGGCTCCGCGGCAACCGATGCATCGTGTGAAGGCGGCTCAAGAGTGACGCCCACAGTGCAGCCATCGATCTCCGCGCTCCTCGGCGGATCATCCAATGGCTGCTGTCGCGCGCGCGGTGAATCCGCACACGCGGACGCGGCAACAGCGGGGAGCCGCGCGCTTAGAGGCGAGTCAGAAATGCCGGATGCTCTGTCTGCTCCTGCAGCCGCCGCGTCGTCGGGCGTCTCGCAATCTGATGAAACAGCGGGTTCGAAATCTGGCGTCCGAGCGTGAGACGATTCGCGGTCTCTCGCGCCGCCGTCTGGTGGGCCGCCGCTGGCGCCATCATGCCTCTCGACATCCCGTGCGGCCACGGCGCGCATGACGGGAATGCAGCCGCAAGTGGCGGCGTCTGAATCCGCGCGGCCCAACAAGCTCTGCCCATCGTCGTGTTCTCTCAGCTCGTCCGCCCCATCGCTCCTCTGTCGGTCCACCATTGGAAACCCCAAGCAGTCACACGGCGTACAGTCACAAGTTAGTACCCTTGGCGTGCGCGAGGCGTGCTCGAGGCGTGATTTGCTGGCAGGTCATTCAATGCGGCGTCGCAGCGCGAGTCGCAGCGAAGGTGGAGGGTTTCAAGGACCAAAAATGTCGTGGAAAGGCGGCTGAAGAGATGCAAATATAGGTAAGCTACACACGACGAAAGCGAGAAACGCGTGCTCTGGAGCGGAGCGGGAGGACAGTATCGATACGATAGTGCGCATTGGGTTCTTTACTATGACGCGGTGTCGGAAAGCTGCGTTACCGGAAAGCCAGTGACGAAAAGCAGGGTGTAGAAGGGGTCCTGTAGTGACCGAGAAACCGTCGGCAAGGTCGCAGTTGGAAGGGTTGCTTGACTGAAAGTAGCGCGGTTTTCAGAAACAAACGTGGAGCAGGACCAGGCAGAAACAAAGGCAGCAGCTGGTGCAGGGTTTGGTGTGCTCGAATAGAAAATCAGTTGCGTGAATTCCGAGTGAAAACACCCGACACTGTCGTTTTTTTATCATTTTGTTGCCCGAATAAGTTATCTTCACGATTTTTTGTCAGGGAATTAGATGCAATGCTGCCTGCCAGATGCATGGTCTTTTTGTTTGGGGCTGAATATTAGTTTTGGTGGGATGGATAAGCTTGCCCAAGGAGTAGCCGAAGATGCATCCGGACAGGCGCAGGGAAGGGAGGATGTGGGGATATCTCTGCATGCGGACGTCAGTTTTGTTCGTGCGGACGAAATGCTGGGCTTGGGGGAAGGCTTGGCTGGTAGCCGTTTGGGTTTGTGCAGGTGGAGGTGAAACATGAGCTTCATCCCACGCCTCGTACGCGTTGCATGGAATAAGGGTTTGCATTTACTGTGCGAACTTCGTAGGGAGTGTGCACTTTGTCGCTATTTATTATTCCGGTATTCGATATATTCGTGGTGTTCGCCAGCACAATTAACAGCAAAAACGACGAGATCAGAAAGGTCAGTCACGCCTTCCTGATCCTGTCAGTAAGGGTTCATTAAGTTCCGTCAGCATGGTCAGCCCGTAAAAATCCTGCCGAACCTACGATGCCGTCCGACCCAAGTAGAATCTCGAGGGCCTGGCGAACACCCACAATTTCCCACATTTATGATAGTTTCATGGCATTTGGAAATGAGGAAGCAATTTCGTCCACCTCATGCCATCCCGCCTCATGCCATCCCGTCGCAATTCACCACTTCACATGGAATTGCCTTATGATGGCGATGCGATTGGCGAGCCGAGCGTGAGGTAGGAAGGAGGGGGTGGGGGTTCCTGATCTCATAGCCACGTTTCCTATTTCAGGCGCGAATTGGAATTCAGCCCAAACCTGTTCAGCAGGTGTCAGAAAACTTGAACTGTGAGATCCCCGATTGATCCTTCGGGGGGCAAGCCCTCAGATTGGTTTTGGGCTAGTCTGAAAATTCAGAGTTGGTACATGACTTAACTCTGAAAATCAGAGTTTTTCCTGCAGAAATACCACTGCACACTAGAAAAAATCGCATTTTTCCTGGTTTTTCTCAAAAAAAGGCTAAATTTTCAGTGTTCACTTCGAAAAAAGTCTGAAATATCAGAGTTTTTTAGGCAAATCAGAGAAATTTCTCTGACTTATGGGGGGCTGTTCGGGGGTTACAGGCCTGTTAACCTGGGGGGTTATGGGCGCACTGACCCGCTACTGAAACTGTTAGAGATCCACTGGTGATCCCCGATTGATTCTAGGGAAGGGTTACATGCATGTTGGCTTGGGGGGTTATGAGCACACTGCCCCACTACTTAACAAGCCATTTTAATCCCAATGGTCTAGTGGTTGGGATTCTGACATGGTATCAGAGCGAAGATCTCGGGTTCGAATCCCTGTATGTGCACTTCGGGCATCCCAATGCGGGGGGGTGTCAGAGGTCCACTAGTGATCCCCGATTGATCATAGGGAAGGGTTACAAGCATGCTGGTCTGGGGGGTTATGAGCGCACTGACCCGCTACTTAACAAGCCCTTCTATCCCAATGGTCTAGTGGTTGGGATTCTGACATGGTATTAGAGCGGACTCGGGTTCGAATCCCGGCGTATGCACATACAGGCCGTTGCCACTATGCCGAGCTCTGGACCTCCCAGTGTGGGGGGGTGTCAGAAGACTTGCACTGTGAGATCCCGATTGATCCTTGGGGGGTTATAGGCAGGGCCTATTTTATCAGTGTAAATCACACTGTTACCTTGATTAGAAGGGTGAATTCTGGGTAAAAAAACCAGAGAATAGAATTACCCTGATTCGTAAGGGTTATAGTTTAGGTGACACTGATGGTGTAGTGAAAATTTTCCGTTAGCGAGTATTTCTCCGAACAGCGTACATCATGCCAGAATCAAGAACGAGAATGAATGAACCATGAAAGAGTTGGGTACAAGTACTAACCATAATTGGGTTGTACCCCTTATGGGCTACCCCATTATAGCCTACACAATGTAAGCTCTATATAAGTTTGACACATCCCCATAGGCAAAGTGGGGGAGAACAAGTGATCACAAGACCAGGTAAGAAAAGCAAAGCAAGCTCAGGGTGGATCACGAAGTCACCACACATTCCGAGCACAAGGAAATGGCCACAAGGCCAGTTCACATGCAGAGTTATATAAAAGAGAACAAACAGTGCAGTGATCATACCCTAGCAAGAGTAGCATGCAAGCACATATATAGATTGCAAAGTCACGCAGTGAGCAAGTGAGGCAAAATAGGTACAAGGCCTAAAACAGTACAGAAACCCTGATGATCACCAGACTGGAGTGCCTTGGTGAATATATCAACAGTGTTGGCCCGAGTGGCCACGTAAGCGAGACGAAGCTGACCACGCTGCTGCAACTTTCGAGCAAGGAAGTAACGCAGAGCGACGTGCTTCGTTCTGTGCTCCAGTCTGTGCTCCTGACAGAAGGCAATCATGGCCATGTTGTCTACGTACATAACTAGAGAAGAACAAGGCCGCTCTCCCAGGTCGCTCAGTAGGTAGGTGAGCTAGTGTAACTCCAGTGCAGCCATGACCCCTGCGTAGATCTCAGCGTCACAACTGGAACTGAGAACAGAAGACGAGCGGGAAGACCGCCAAGAAACAGAGCCAGAGCCAAGGCTGAAAGTGTAACCCTGTGACGACCGTTGCGTGGCCAAGTCATCAACCCAAGAAGCATCTGCGTGGCCAGTGAGGACAACTGGACCCCGTCCTCCAAGCACGAGCCCCAAGCCCGATGTACTGCACAAGTAGCGCAACACCCTCTTAGCGGCCTCCCAGTGCTCTGGTCGGTGTCTCCCGGGCGCAACGTAGTGTGCCAAGATGCTAAGAGGGTAGGCAAGGTCAGGTCGAGTGCAGGTCATCAGGTACATGAGGCAGCCCACAAGCTCTGGATACGGGCCACTCGACTCTACGGACTCGTCCGAAGGTGGAGCTGAGAGCGAATGACCACTAGGCAGAGGAGTGGACAGTGGCGAGGAGTACCGGAAGCCGAAGCACTGAAGGACCTGGTGCACCATGTGTGACTGAGTCAGGGTGATGGTGCGCCGTGCTTTGTCCCAGGTGATCTGCAAGCTAAGATAGCTGTGCAGCTCACCCAGGTCAGTGCAGGTGTGTCTCTTCCGTTGTTCCGACTTCACAAGGGCCAGTGCCTCAGTGTCAGCAGTGGCAAAGACGAGGTTGTCGACGTAAACGAGGACGTAGAACGGCGGCAGCGAAGTGTCGGTGCGTAGAAACAGCGATAGGTCAGCAGTCGAAGGAGCGAACCCAAGAGCCACAAGTGTCGTCCTCAGTGTGTCGTGCCACTCGCGAGGCGCCTGGCGGAGACCGTAGACTGGCCGGCGGAGGCTCCACTGGGTACCTGCAGGAAACGACCCAGTGAAGCCAGGTGGGCAGCGCAACCAGATCTCCTCGTGCAGGCTACCCTGCAAGAAAGCTGTGCTGAAGTTAAGAGAGTGCAACTCGTAGTAACGCTGAGCTGCGACGTGCAGCAAAACCCGAAGAGTAGTCATCTTCGGGGTAGGGGAGAAGGTCTGGAAGAAGTCAACTCCCTGTCGCTGAATGAAGCCTCGTGCAACGTAACCAGCCTTGACGGCAGGCGGAGAACCCGGCGGTCGCTTCACCCTGAAAATCCACATGCCATCGACTATGTTCGCCCTAGACGGGGAACTGCGTCGACGTAGGTGCCTGTGGACTTCCAGGATGCCATCTATGCGTCCATGGCTGTATGCCACTGAGAGGAGTAGGGACCCGTGATCGCCTCTTCGTAAGAGCGCGGGGTCGGGATGTCTGGTGCATCCGGGTCTCCCTCAGGTGCAAGTAGCATGGCCACGAGATGAAGTACAGCAGCTGTAAGGCACTCAAAGTCCTCCTACCTATCCTCAAGGATGTCCGTACCAAGAGCACACTCACCCCCGACAAACGGAGGACAGTCAGACTCAGACTCAGCAACAAGACTAGTGGCTTTGTCGAGACGACAGGCGGCAACAAAGTCAACAAGCTCAGCAACTAGGGCAGACGCAGCAGTGGACTCAAAAGAAGGGTCAGTGACAACAGTGGCGAGAAGATGAGGGACAGTGGGTCTGGGAGCACGAGCTAGGTCAGACTCAGGGTTAGGAACGACAGAAAGAGAGGACGCAGGAGGAGGCAGCAGGGGAACTCGCAGTGGCACAGAGGAAGGACGAAGTGCCATAACGTGCGTGCCCGGGACAGGAGGAGGACGAGGATGAGTAACACGACGACCAGTGCGAACAACGCAAACAGGCGAGGCAGGACGAGACCCAGGCTCACGACGCTCTGCAAAAAAGTCGGTCTGCTCAGCGTAAGGAGAAGGAGCAGGCAGTGGGGAGTCTGGCTGTAACTCTGGCTGTGACCGGCGAGGCGGGGGACTCAGTAAGCTAAGAGGAAGGCCAGTAGAAGACGAGAGACTAGGAACCTGGCGAAGGACCGAGTCAGGTGGCGGTAGAGACGACGGTGGCGGCGGAACAAAAAACGGGCGCCGCTGCACAGTGCTACCAGCACCAGTACCGCCAGACGCAACACCCCCAGCACTAGGAACTCCAGCTCCAGGGTCAACAGCTCCAGCGCCTCCAACTCAAGGGCCTCCAGCTCCAACTCCTCCGCCTCTAGCGCCGCCAGCGCAAGTGCGTCCAGCTCCAGTGCCTCCAGCTCTAGTGCCTCCAACGCCAGGGTCTCCAGCTCCAGCTCCTCCAGCTCTAGCGCTGCAAGCGCCAGTGCCTCCAGCTCCAGCGCCTCCAACGCCAGGGTCTCCAACTCCAGCTCCTCCAGATCCAGTGCCGCCAGCGCCAGTGCCTCCAGCTCCGGCACCTCCAGCTCCAGCGCCTCCAGCGCCAGGGTCTCCTGCTCTAGCTTCTCTAGCTCCAGCGCCTCCAACACCACCAGCCCCGGCAGCTCCAATACCTCTAGTACGAGCACCTCCAGGACTAGCAGCTCCAGCACCTCCAAGATGAGTAGCTCTAGCACCGCCAGCTGAAGTCCCTCCAGTAGCAGAGCCTCCACCTCCTGCAACCCCACTCGTAAGGCGCGTGCGCTGAGCAAACCACTCGCGCAGCTGGTGCGGTGAGAGAGACAGTCGTCGCGAACCACCCTCCGGACCTCCAGCAGACGCAGTACCCCGAGGCTCAGCACCCCCAGACTCCGCTCCCTCAGTCTCAGTACCCCCAGGCTCCGCACCCCCAAGCTCACCACCCCTAGATGCCGAACCCTCAGACTCAGCACCCCCAGGCTCCACACCCCCAGGCTCAGCACCCTTAGGCTCTGCACCACCAGGCGCCTCACCCTCAGGCTCAGCACCCCCAGACGCAGCACCCCCAGACGCAGCAACCCCAGACGCAGTACCTCTAGCAGCACCTGAGTCGCCAACGACCTCAACAGGCACAGTCCCGGGGAGAGGGTCTACTTGAGACACACCTAAGGGAGTAGGACCCTGAGGGGGGAGGGGGTCTACTGGAGGGGGACCTGGAGCAAGAAAGAGCGGCAGGGGGGGGGGGGAGAGGGGCAGTGCGGTAGGGGAAGAGACGGTAAAAGGGAACCGACTCGTCAAATGTGACGTCCTGAGAGGGGAGGACACGGCGCAAGGTGGGGTGGTAAAACTGCCAGCCAGGCGCGTCAGGGGGAAAGCCAAGGAAGACGCAGGGAATAGCACGGGAGGAGAGCTTGTCCGCGAAAGGATTGCGAACAAAGGCACGAGAGCCCCAGACCTGGAACACGGACGCATCACCAACCTTCCCCGTCCAACGTAGTGTGGGCGAGGTCTACGGCAAGGAGACACGGGGCCAAAGGTTGAGCTGATGCGCAGCGTACCAGACCGCAAACGGCCACAGAAAATGGGGAGCAGCCGCATGGATCATGGAGGTACGAGCGACCTCCATGACTAAGCCAATGCGGTGCTCAGCAATCCCATTTTGCTGCGGGGAGGCCGGAAGCGTGAACGATTGGAGGATGCCCTCACCACCACAAATGTCCCGCAAGAGAGGAAGGTCCTCACGGAACCGCTCGTGAAGCTGGAGACGGACTGCGCAGATCCAAGGGATCAAGACATCAGGGACCTCACCCTTGCTGCGCAAAGGGAAGACCGTGGTGTAACGCGTGTAGTCGTCAACAACCAGCAGGAAGTAGCGCTTGCGGTCCTACCCACTGACGCGGGCTGGGCTCCACACGTCCATGTGGAGAGTCTGCAGGGGAGCAGTCGTTGGGGGAAATGAGGAGGAGTGAGGAGCAGCGCACTGCCGCCCCTCGACGCAAGGAAGGCAGGGCGGGGCAGGCGAGGGAGGGAGGAGAGGAAGAGACCTGGGAAGACCAGAAACAAGGAGGCGGGAGTGCATACCACGAAGGCGTGGCAGGGAGGGGTGACCAAGGCGGTGGTGCTACAGGAGAGTTTGGTGCGACACGAGCAGGGGGGTGCTACCGGACCTGACGCGGGCACCTGGGCAGATGCAGCTACTTGAGGAGGCTTGGTAGACAGGGTGTACAGATTCGACCCAGGCCGACGGGTGAACGTGGCCAGGTGACGGCCCATCCATGTACACGTGCAGATCAACACACGCTGACCCCCAGGAGTGGTGGTAGTGACCATCGCATCCTGGAGGGCAGCGGTACTCACCAAGTTCGTAGAGAACGAGGGGAGGTGAAGACCTGAGGGTGAACCAGACGGAACCGCCGTACATGGGAGAACAGTGGAGGAACTAGCAAGAACTGGGCCCCCTGAGGGGTCATCCAAATCGACCGGTACAGTTGCAGAGAGAGGAGTGAGGGTGGTGCTGTCGCGAAAGAAACAGCGGGAAGCACCTGAGTCAAGCGTAAAGGTGTGCAAGGCCTCAGCAGGTGCAGTACCAAGGAGAGCAGACTCACTAGCACCTAGAGCAGTAGCCTCTATACCTGGGTCAGGCGGCACACACAGGTAACAGTCACCCTCAGCACTAACAGACAAGGCATACATAGCAGCAAGGATAGCATCATAGTCAAGATCAAAGATGGCAACTCTAGACCTAAGCAGCTCTGCCCAGTGGGGGCGCTCGGCCTCGTCACCAAACTCTGAGCGCCAAGCGTCGTCTAGGCGGGAGAAGCAGCGGTGCTGAGTGTGAGGCTTCCCGCATGTCTGACCAGCACGGTCACCCGTGCGAATGACATACGGGCAGCTGACACTACCCCCAGACGCCCCACGCTTTGCAAACCACTCACGAAGCTGCTGGGGCGAAGGGGTCTCGCTCCGACGCTGCTGCTGCTGCCTCTGGCCACCGCCAGGACCTCCTCTCTGAATAGCTCCACCCCGACTGCCACCACTCCCACCGCCGCCACGACTGCCACCTCCACCGCCCCCACCGCTACCGCCACCAAAGCCCCCACTCCCGCCACCACTCCCACCGCTGCCACCACCTCTGCTACCTCCACCACCTCCACTGCCGCCACCACCACCACCCCCGCTGCCCCCTCCACCACTCCTGCCACCCTTGCCCTTGCCGCTGCGGCGCTTCCCACCAATAGCAGAAGCAGCCCCGACATCATCAGTACCAAGGACGTCAACAGCAGCAGCAGAAGCGTAGGAGGGGGCAAGGGGGGAGGGGGAACACCCCTCAATGAAGGGAGTGCGAGGAGTGCCACGAGCAGCACCTACAGCGACTACGCTAGTCTCAGCTGCAAGGAGGTGCTGCTCGAGCAGGTCGACAGTGAGGGCTGTGGGGTCAAGTGCAAGAAAGTGGTCCCTGACAGCGCGAAGTGAGTCAGGGAGGCGGGTGACTATGAAGTAGAGAGTGATGTACATCGTGGGCGGGTTCTTGTCAAGGAGCTCTGCTTGAAGGGCAGCGCGGTAGCGAGCGTCGCTAGTGCAAAGGTGGGTAACGAGGTCCTCTACCGTGGCAACGGCGGACAGCTCGGGAAAGAGGTAGGGCAGTAGAAGACAGCCTAGAGCAGCAGTGGCAGGGGAGGAGTAACGGGCGACGACAGCATCGTACAACGCTTTAGCAGTCTTGTGCTGTCCGAAGTGAGCGTGTTTGGCTAACGGTAGGTGGTTGCGAACGGCTAAGCGAGCAGCAGCGTCACGGGTAAGCCACTGTGAGCGAGTCGCACTATCAGCTGTGGCGGGAGGGGCGAGAGAGGCTCCAGGCGTGTGGTCAAACAACGAAACACTGTCTCTTGAATCGCTCAGTATGTACAGCTGTAAGTCGTCGAGCCACGTATCGAACTGGATCGGACGACCCTCATGATTGAAAGTGAGTACGCTGAGAGAAGCCATAGCAGAGCAGCACGCAGGCAGGGTGGCGCACGAGCACTAGGGAAGCTTGCATGTCAGGGCAGTCTGGTGCACAGCAGGGCGGGCAAGAGCTGGGCGTCGTAAGCAAGAGGGCTGGCAGCAGCCAGGCAGTGCGCGGGCTGCAGAGGAGGCGGCAAGAGGGCCGTAAGGCACGGCGAGCGGGCTGCAAGTGGCGGCACGCAGGCTGCAAGAGGGGCAGCTCGCGGGCTGCAAGGGGCGGCAGGTGGGCCGCAGGCGGGCGGCGAGCGGGCTGCAGGCGTGCGGCAAGCTAGCTGCAAGGGCGGCGAGCTGGCCGCAGGCAGGTGGCAAGCGGGCTGCAGGGGCGGCGAGCGGGCTGCAGGCAGGCGGCGAGCGGGCTGCAGGGGCGGCTAGCGGGCCGCGAGCAAGCGGCGAGCGGGCAGTAGTGGCGGCGAGCGGGCAAGCCACAAGCGGGCGGCGAGCGGGCGGGCCTTAGGGGCGGCGAACGGGCGGGCCTTAGGGGCGGCGAGCGGGCCGCAAGGTCGGCGAGCGTGCCTGAGGGGCAGCGAGCGGGCCGCAAGGGCGGCGAGCGGGCTGAGGGGCAGCGGGCGGGCGGCAAGCGGGCGGTGTGCGAGCTGCAGGGGCGGCGGGCGGGCCGCAAGTGGGCGGCGCGTGGGCTGCAGGGGCGGCGGGCGGGCCGTAAGCGGGCGGCGCGCGGGCTGCAGGGGCGGCGGGCGAGCCGCAAATGGGCGGCGCGCGGGCTGCAGGGGTGGCATGCGGGCCACAAGCGGGCGGCGCGCGGGCTGCAGTGGCGGCTCGTGGGCTGCTAGGGGCGGCTCGACGAGCTGCTAGGGGCGGTGCCGCGGCCAGCAGGGCGGCGCGTCAGTAGGGTAGGGCGGCAGGGCAGCTAGTGGGGCAGCTCTGTGGTGGGCCCTAAAAAAAAATCGGTCCTAGGGAAGGACCTGCTCTGAAACCATGTCAGAATCACGAACGAGAATGAATGAACTATGAAAGAGTTGGGTACAAGTACTAACCCTAATTGGGTTGTACCCCCTATGGGCTACCCCACTACAGCCTACACAATATAAGCTCTATATAAGTTTGACACCCCCCCCCCCCCCCCCCAACCAATCTCGACTTATTGAGACAAAAGTTCTTTGAAGTTTCGTCTTGATAATGATGATTACGAAACCAGGTCGACACCACCAAAACCAGGTCGATTCGACACACCAACCAAACTTTCGCTCTCTTGCACCCAAACCAATTGCCTCGTGCCACTTGTACACTACCACCAGCCCAAACCAAACACCTTTGCCAACCTACATTTTGTTAGAATCAGTGTCGAGAATGGATGACTAGGAAAGGGGGAAGGGTACAAGTACAAATGTCGAGAGAAAATGTGTACCCCCTAAGGCTAAACCCACTATAGCCTAGACAACTGTAAACACATAAACACATATGTTTGATACATTTCCCCCCACCTCGATGTCTACTTGCAGCCCACCTACAACATTTCTCTCGCCTGGGAAAAACAGGAATTGTGTCGTAGTTTGCTGCCAGCACATCCTCAACAACCTAGAGTACAATTAGGGCAAAAAAAAATCTAGGGGCCGCGGGGGGCCGAGGGGCCTAGGGGCCGCGGGGCCAAACAAGGGGCCGGGGGGGGCCTAAGGGGGCCGAGGGGCCTAGGGGGCCGAGGGGCCAAACAAGGGGCCGGGGGGGCCGGGCTCCGGGCTTTGAGGTGGGGCCGAGGGGCCTAGGGGCCACGGGGCCAAACAAGGGGCCGAGGGGCCTAGGGGCCGGGGGGCCAAACAGGGGGCCTGGCACTGGGCAGGAACGGGGCCGGGCGCTGGGCAGGAACGGGGCCGGACGCTGGGCAGGAACGGGCCGGGCGCTGGGCAGGAACGGGGCCGGGCGCTGGGCAGGTACGGGGCCGGGGCGCGGGCTAAGTACGGGGCCGGGCGCGGGCGTTATACGGGCCTGGCGCGGGCTAGGTACGGGGCCAGGCGCTGGCGACAGACGGGGCCGGGCGCGAGCTAGGTACGGGGCCGGGCGCTGGCTAGGGTCAGGGCCGTGCGCTGGGCTAGGTACGGGCCAGGCGCGGTGTGAGAATGAGAACGAGAATGAGTGAACTATGAAAAATGAAGTGAGTACAAATATGAAACCCTAATTGGTTGTACCCCCTATGGGATACCCCACTATAGCCTACACAACAGCATAAGCTATAATGTTCTGACACACCCCCATAGGCAAAGTGGGGGAGAACAAGGGGTCACAAGACCAGTCAAGCAAAGCAAAGCAAAGCAAGCTCAGGGTGGATCACAAAGTCACCACACAGTCCGAGCACAGGGTCAAGGCCACACGGCCACTTCACATGCAAGAGTACACACATATATATAAAGCTAGACAAGCAAGAGCAGGTATATATATATGTGAGAGTACAAGCAAGGTCAAGAGGAGAGCAAGTGAGGCAAGACGGGCACAAGACCCAGCTGAGTGCAGAAGCGCTGATGATCACAAGGCGGAAGTGCCTTGGTGAAGACATCAGCAGTGTTGGCCTCAGAGGCCACGTACGCAAGCCGCAACTGTCCACGTTGCTGTAGCTCACGAGCAAGGAAGTAGCAAAGAGCAATGTGCTTTGTTCTGTGCTCCAGTCGCTGCTCTCGACACAAGGCCAGCATGGCCTTGTTGTCTACGTACAGGACTGGAGGAGAACGAGGCGGCTCTCCAAGGTCGGTCAGCAGGTAGGTGAGCCAGCGAAGCTCCTGTGCAGCCATGGCCCCGGCGTAGATCTCAGCCTCACAACTCGAGCCAAGAACAGAAGACGAGCGAGTAGCCCGCCACGAAACAGAGCCGGAACCAAGGCTGAAGGTGTAACCCTGTGACGACCGCTGCGTAGCCTGGTCGTCAGCCCAAGAAGCGTCCGCGTGCCCAGTGAGGACCACTGGACTCCGCCCTCCAAGCACTAGCCCCATGCCCGACGTACTGCACAAGTAGCGCAACACCCTCTTCGCTGCAGCCATGTGCTCTGGTCTGTGTCTCCCAGGAGCAACATAGCGTGCAAGAATGCTAAGAGGGTATGCAAGGTCAGGTCGTGTGCAGGTCATCAGGTACATGAGGCAGCCAACAAGCTCTGGGTACGGGCCACTCGACTCTACGGACTCATCCAAAGGCAGAGCTGAGAGCGAGTGGCGAGTAGACAGAGGAGAGGCCTGAGGCGAGGAGTACGTGAAGCCGAAGCGCTGAAGGACCTGCTGCACCATGTGTGACTGAGTCAGGGTAATGGTGCGGCGTGCTCTGTCCCGGGTGATCTGCAAGCCAAGGTAGCTGCGCAGTTCACCCAGGTCTGTGCACGTGTGTCTCTTCTGCAGTGCTGCTGGTGCTGGAGGTGCTGCTGGAGCTTCTGGAGGTGCTGCTAGTGCTGGCGCTGCTGGTGGTGCTGCTGGTGCTGGCGCTGCTGGTGGTGCTGCTGGTGCTGTAGGTGCTGCTGGTGCTGGAGCTGCTGGAGGTGCTGCTGGTGCTGGAGCTGCTGGAAGTGCTGCTGGTGCTGGAGCTGCTGGAGGTACTGCTAGAGCTGCTGGCGGTGCTGCTGGAACTGGAGGTCCTGCTGGTGCTGGAGCTGCTGAAGGTTCTGCGGGTGCTCGAGCTGCTGGAGCTACTGGAGGTGCTGCTGGGACTGGAGACCCTGGGGCTGAGGGTACCGGTTCTGTCTCTGCTGTTTCTGGAGGCGCTGCGCGGTCGCGGCCGTACTACGTTCCGCTCCTTCAGCAGGTTCTTGGCTCCCCGCCTTCTCCTGGTCCTCCTCCTCCTTTCCTGAGTCCACCGCCTGTCCAGTCCCAGTCGCAGTTGCACCCGGCCTCTCCACTGCCTGGTCCTTCTCCTTACTCTGGACCGACTAGAGGTCTTACGGAGCGTCGTGAGCCTGAGTCGCGTCCTGTGTCGCCTGAGTCTCGTTCTGCGTCGCTTGTCCGTTCGGTTCGCGCTGGTCGTGTTGCGCGTCCGCGTCCTCCTCCTGTCCCTGGCACTCACTCTATGACTCTGCGTCCTTCCACTGCTCCACAGCGTGTCCCTCTGCCGTCTCCTCCTGCGTCGTCTCTTCCTGCCGGTCCGGACCCGGGGTTTGACTCCCTCTGTGCTGCTAGTCCAGCTGTCACGCGTTTTCTGGCCACTGCTGTCACTGACCCTTTGTTTGAGTCCACTGCTGCGTCTGCTCTTGTTACCAAGCTCGTTGACTTTGCTGCAGCCTGTCGCCTAGACTACGCCACTAGTCTTGTTGCTGAGTCTGCGTCTGCGTCTGTCTGTCCTCTGTCCGTCGGGGGTGAGTGTGCTCTTAGCACGGACGTCCTTGAGGACAGGCAGGAGGACTTTGAGTGCTTTGCCGCTGCTTCACCTCATCTCGTGTCCATGCTGATTGCCCCTGAGGGAGACCCAGATGCACCAGACATCCCGACCCTGCGCTCTTACGCAGAGGCGATAGAAGGTCCCTACTCCTCTCAGTGGCAGGCAGCCATGGACGCCGAGATGGCTTCCTGGAAGTCCACAGGCACCTACGTCGACGAGGTTCCCCGCGTGGGGCGAACATTGTCAGTGGCATGTGGATCTTCAGGATGAAGCGGCCGCCGGGTTCTCCGCCTGCCTTCAAGGCGCGTTATGTTGCACGTGGCTTCAGTTAGCGACAGGGAGTTGACTTCTTTCAGACCTTCTCCCCTACCCCGAAGATGACCACTCTTCGGGTACTGCTGCACGTAGCTGCTCAGCGTGACTACGAGCTCCACTCGCTTGACTTCAGCACAGCCTTCCTCCAGGGCAGCCTGCACGAGGAGATCTGGCTGCGCCGCCCACCTGGCTTCACTGGGTCGTTTCCTGCTGGTACCCAGTGGAGCCTCCGGCGGCCAGTCTACGGTCTCCGCCAGGCACCCCGTGAGTGGCACGACACACTTAGGACGACTCTTGCTGCTCTTGAATTGCTCCTTCCACTTCTGACCCTTCTCTGTTTTTACGCACTGACACTACTCTGCCGCCGTTCTACATTCTCGTGTACGTAGACGACCTCGTCTTTGCTACTGCTGACACTGAGGCACTCGCCCACGTGAAGTCCGAGCTGCAGAAGAGACATACGTGCACAGACCCGGGTGAGCTGACAAGCTATCTTGGCTTGCGGATCACCCGGGACAGAGCACAGCGCACCATTACCTTGACTCAGTCACACATGGTGCAGCAGGTCCTTTAGCGCTTCGGCTTCACGTACTCCTCGCCACAGTCCACTCCTGTGCCAACAGGTCACTCGCTCTCAGCTCCACCTTCGGACGAGTCCGTAGAGCCGAGTGGCCCGTATCCAGAGCTTGTGGGCTGCCTCATGTACCTGATGACTTGCACACGACCTGACCTCGCATACCCTCTCAGCCTTCTGGCTCGCTACGTGGCTCCCGGCAGGCACCGAAAGGTGCACTGGGATGCTGCGAAGAGGGTGTTGCGATGCTTGTGCAGTACATCGGGCATGGGGCTCGTGCTTGGAGGACGGGCTCGAGTTGTCCTCACTGGTCACGCTGACGCCTCCTGGGTTGACGACTTGGCTACGCAGCGGTCGTCACAGGGTTACACCTTCAGTCTTGGCTCCGGTTCTGTCTCTTGGCGGTCTACCCGCTCTTCTTCTGTTCTCAGCTCCAGTTGTGAGGCTGAGATCTACGCTGGGGCCATGGCTGCACAGGAGCTTCGTTGGCTCACCTACCTGCTGACCGACTTGGGAGAGGCGCCTCGTTCTCCTCCAGTTCTGTACGTCGACAACAAGGCCATGCTGGCCTTGTGTCAGGAGCACAGACTGGAGCACAGAACGAAGCACATTGCTCTGCGCTACTTCCTTGCTCGAGAGTTGCAGCAGCGTGGCCAGCTTCGTCTTGCTTACGTGGCCTCTCAGGCCAACACTGCTGATGTTTTCACCAAGGCACTTCAGCCTTGTGATCATCAGCGTTTCTGTACTGTGTTAGGCCTTGTACCTACTGTGCCTCACTTGCTTTCTTCTTGATTCTGCCTGTACTGTACTCTTTATACATATACCTGCATGCTTATACTTGCTAGGTTGTATTCACTGTATTGTTTGTTCTCCTTTATATAACTCTGCATGTGAACTGGCCTTGTGGCCATTTGCTTGTGCTCAGACTGCGTGGTGACTTTGTGATCCACCCTGAGCTTTCTTTGCCTTTCTTGACTGGTCTTGTGACCTCTTGTTCTCCCCCACTTTGCCTATGGGGGTGTGTCAAACTTATATATGCTATAGTCTGTTTAGGCTGTAGTGGGGTAGTTCTTAGAGGGTACAACACTTTTGTGTTTCCTACTTGTACCCATCTCCTTTCTAGTTTATTCATTTCCTCTCGTGATTCTCACAGCGATGAGCAACCCCATTCTGCTGTGGGGACTTTGGAAGCGTCCAGGGCTGACGGATGCCCTGCTGGCGACAGAATCCAGCGAGAATGCCAAAGCGAAACTCACCCCCACGGTCGGAGTGAAGACAGCTGACACGATGACCACGAGTGTCCGCAGTGGTAAGCAACCACCGGATCAGCATAGAATTCACGTCGGAATTCTTCTCCAGGGGGAACACTGTGGTTTAGCGGGAGTAGTCATCAACGACCAGAAGAAAGAAACTCTCTCGCTCAGGGCCAGGGCGCGAGGCGGGGCCCCAGACGTCCAAGTGGAGAGTCTCGAAGGGCTCGGTGGCCGGACGAAGGGAGGAGTGAGGGGTGGCGTGCAGCCGGCCCTCGACGCAGGGACCGCAGGGTGGCGCAAGCGAAGGCGGCAACGACGGCAAGACACGTGGGAGGCCTAAGACAAGACGCTGACTAGACATAGCGCGCAGGCGAGAAATGGACGGGTGCCCCATCCGGTGGTGCCACAAAACAGTGGGGTGGGCAAGCGACTGGCAGGAGCATGATGCAGAAACTAGACCAGACACTGGAACCTGACCAGACACAGCTACCTGGGGAGACGCGGCAACCTGGTGAGACGCTGGAACCTGACGGGGGACAGTGACGGGGGTCGGGGGCAGTAGCTGCTGCTGCTGCTGCCCTCGGGGGCCAGTGTGAAGTGTGTAGAGACCAGAGCCCGGCTCAGCAGTAAAGGTGGCGAGAGGCGCGTACGTGTTATGTGATGCCATCATTTGCATTCACGTCTGTCTGCCTCCCATCATATGTTCGTGCGTTGCATGCGTCGTGTGTGCGTGTGCAAGAAATCGTATTTGGTGTGGTTTGGATTCTCTGAGTGTGTGTGTGTGTGTGTGAATTTTATTCTGCTTGAGAAGATATCGGAAATGACTCCTCTGCTCAAGAGCTTTCCGACGAACCAAGAATCGCCGCGATCGGAGCAAGAACGAGAAAGATTTGACCGTTCGAAGTTTTGATTGTGATGCGGCGACTATGGGAATTTGCGGGTTTACTCAATATGGGGTACAGAATTTTGGGGGGTTGGAAAATTCGTCCCCATCACTGTAGTTGATGCCAAGTGGTTGCGAGAAGCCAAACCAGGTTGGCAAGTGTGGCCAAGTTGGGTGAGGTGGATAGCATGAGTTGGGAAAGTGATAAATGTCAAAGTTGGGGTGCCTATAGAGGGGGGAATTGTGTGGTATGGGGTTTCCTTGGTTGGGGAATCTCTTGGGACATTCCTTTCTCTTCCTCCTCTTCCCTCCTACCTGGTTTATTGCAACTCTAACTTTCTTGTGTGTAACTTGTGAGTAAATTGTGATTGAGTTAAGTTTCTATGGCAGCATACCCCCTAGTACGCCGAAATTCATAACTCGAGTTATACTCCATCTTTTGATACGATTCAAATTGTGAAAGTTAGCCACGGTCAAGGGCTACAGCATACTCGAGTTTGAGAGAATTCTAACACTGCGGTTTTTGTCGACGACGTTTCTTGTGACGACGAATTTTCTGTCCAGAATTATAGTTGACGATTTTGAGATATTTCGGCCCTTAATCTTCATAGACTCCGTCCTTAGTCTCTAAGAGTATGTGTCCCCGTCGACACAAACCGCGGTCTCGCCAGAAGGCTCAATCCACACACCCACGTGCTGACTCACGAGCGGCCTCACGCCCACCAAGTTCCTCGAGAACAAGGGGACGTGGAAGCCGGTCAGAGAACCGGAGGGAACAGCCGGGCACGGAAGCGTAGTAGTGTAGCGAGCAGTGACTGGTCCCGAAGTGGGATTAGCCAGTGCTACAGAGACCGGCGTAAGAAGCGGGGTAAGTGTCGTGCGGTCGCGGAAGAAACAGTGGGAAGCTCCGGAGTCCAGAGTGAAAGACAGCGAAGCGTCCTCTAGAGAAGCTCCTGGACTAGCGTTTACACAAGTACCTATACTAGCAACAGGCACCTCAGCAAGACTAGTACCTAAGCTAACAACACTCGAGTAAACAGAGTCAAAAGCACTAGATTCAACAACAGCATACATAGCATGAGGAGTTCCTAAGAGATCAACCAACTGAGAAGCCGACATGCCCCACTGAGCGGGGCCGTACGATTGAACAAGGGGAAGCAAGTCAGGGGCAGGGCCGTCAACGCCGTAGGCCAATCGAACAGTGTCAGTAAGCTGAGCAAAGCACTGACCCGGTGGGTGGCTGCGGCCACAAGGCTGGCTGCGGCGGGCACCCGTCAGAACGTGATAGGTGCAGGGAGGGTGGACGACACCGCACTGCAGCCGACGCTGTCCTGACCCCTGCCCCGAAACCTGCTGCTGCCGCTGCTGCTGCTGTGGCTGCTGCGAGGGGAGGGCCTCCTGCTACTGCTACTGTCGTCGAGTCAGGTACCACACCGCTACTCCACCCCCTGCGGCTGGCAGACAAGTAGGTGGCTGACGAACCCGGGCGTCACCTCCACCAGCTGCAGCAGGGGAGTCACCAGCCGCTGCACGAGGCGCTCCTCCAGCGCCGCCGCCGCTCGCCACGTCACCCCCACTGCCTCCGCCGCCTCCGCCCGCACCATGACCGCCCCTCCTGCCACTCCTACCCCGAGACCGCAAAGATTTCGTAACAACAGCTGTGGTCACATCAGTAGCGGCAGTGGCGAGGGAGGCAGTAAAGGTGGGCAGCTGAGGGACAGTGCTCCCATGGAACAGTGGAGGGGGGACAACACCAGAGATAGAGGCTACCGAGTGGAGGTTGCTCTCGACGTCCTTGAGGGCCGACTCAAGGACCTCGATAGTGAGCTCGCTAGGGTGCTTCAGAAGAAGCGCGTCACGAACCGAGGCAAGGCGGTCAGGGAGGCTAGTGGCGATGAAATAGATAGTAATCGCCATGGGGGGAGGGAGCAGTGCAAGCTGTGCGTCAGTGCAAGCAGCACGGTAGCTAGAATCGAGCGAGCACAGATGAGTGATCAAGTCAGCAGTGCGCTCAAACAAGGCGAGGTCAGGAAACAGGAACGGAAAGAATAGGCGACCAAGAGAGACAGTGGTGGGAGTAGCGTAGCAGGCCTTGATCGCAGTCAGGAACTCACTAGCCGTGCAAACCTGAGTGAAGTGGGTCTCCTCAGACTTAGGGAGGAGGCTGCCGAGGGCGATGCAGGTCGCAGCGTCACGCGACTTCCACGCTGTCACGTCAGCACGCTCGCGTGCATAACGGTCACTGTCTGCAGGTGTGGGGTCAGCTGCTAAGGGTGCAGGGTCAACGGGCTCAGGTAGGTCACCAGAAGCGTGCGCCCATAGAGTCTCGAGTGCCTGAACCTGGCTCTCTAGGAGGCGGCGCGCACGTAGGAGCCAGACCGAGAACTCGAGCGGCCTACCATCAGCGTCAAAGCGCAGGACCCTAGGGGTCGCCATAGCGGAAGCGTAGAGGTGGATACTGCTGCTGCCAAAACCCTAAACGGGACGGACGCGACTGGCAGGGACGGGCGCGACAGGCGTGGACAGGCAGGGCGCACGGGGCGCGACGGACGGGAAGGGCGCAGCGGGGCCGCAACGGACGGGCAAGGCGCACGGGGCGCGACGGACGGGCAGGGCGCACGGGGCGCGACGGACGGGCAGGGCGCACGGGGTGCGACGGACGGGCAGGGCGCACGGAGCGCGTGCGTCGGGACGGGACAGGAAGCGCAACGCGGACAAGATGGGACGGGACGGACGGCGCGACACAGTGGGACAGAAGGGGGGCGACGCGACGGGACGGGACGGGACAGCAGGGGGCGATGTGACGGGACAGCATGAGCGACGGGACAGGACGGGACAGCAGGGGCGACGCGACGGCAGGGGCGACGAGACGGGACAGCAGGGGCGACGGGACAGCCGGGGCGACGGGACGGGATGGGACAGCAGGGGCGACGCGACGGCAGGTGTCAAACTTATATATAGCTTACATTGTGTAGGCTATAGTGGGGTAGCCCATAAGGTGTCAGCACATTATAGCTTTTACATTTCTGTAGGCTATAGTGGGGTAGCCCATAACAGGTACAACCCAATTAGGGTTAGTACTTGTACCCAACTGTTTCCTAGTTCATTCATTCTCGTTCGTTATTTTGACATGGTTTCAGAGCAGGTCCTTCGCTAGGATCATTTTTTTTTTTCCTTGGGCCCACTACTACCCTGCCCCTAGGCCCGTCGCCCCTAGGCCCGTCAACTCTAGCCTACGCGACCGGCCCGTCGACCCTAGCCTACGCGCGCCCGGCCCGTCGACCCTAGCCTACGCGCCCGGCCCGTCGCCCCCTAGCCTACGCGCGCACAGCCCGTCGCTCCTAGCCTACGCGGCCCCGTCGGCCCCTAGCCCCGCGCCCGGCCCGTCACTAGCCTGTGCCCGGCCCCGTCGGCCCCTAGCCCCGCGCCCGGCCCCGTCACTAGCCCGCACCCGGCCCCGTCGGCCCCTAGCCCCGCGCCCGGCCCCGACACTAGCCCGCGCCCGGCCCCGTCGACCCCTAGCCCCGCGCTCGGCCCCGTCACTACCCCGCGCCCGGCCCCGTCGGCCCCTAGCCCCGCGCCCGGCCCCGTCACTAGCCCGCGCCCGGCCCTGTAGGCCCCAAGCCCCGCGCCTGGCCTCGTCACTAGCCCGCGCCCGGCCCCGTCGGCCCCTAGCCCCGCGCCCGGCCCCGTCACTAGCCCGTGCCAGGCCCCGTCAGCCCCTAGCCCCGCGCCCGCCCCCATCGGCCCCTAGCCCCGTGCCCGGCCCCGTCACTAGCCCGCGCCCGGCCCCATCGGCCCCTAGCCCCACGCGCGGCCTCGTCACTAGCCCGCGCCCGGCCCCGTCACTAGCCCGCGCCCGGCCCCGTCGGCCCTTAGCCCCGCGCCCGGCCCCGTCACTAGCCCGCGCTCGGCCCCGTCGGCCCCTAGCCCCGCGCCCGGCCCCGTCCCTAGCCCGCGCCCGGCCCCCTGTCGACCCCTAGCCCGCGCCCCCAGCCCAGTCGACCTCTAGCCCTTCGGCTCCTTAGCCCCACGGTCACTACTGCTACTGCTACAGCTGCTACTGCTGCTCCTGCGTACTGCACAGCTATGGCTTCGCTTCGGGTTCTTGCGTTTGATCATGAGGGTAGACCGGTTCAGTTTGACACGTGGCTCGACGACCTGCAGCTGTACCTACTGAGCGATTCTAAAGACAGTGTCTCGCTGTTTGACCTAGCGTCAGGCGCTGCTACTGCCCCTCCCGCTACAGCTGACAGTTCAACTCGCTCACAGTGGCTTACTCGCGACGCTGCTGCCCGCTTAGCCCTTCGCAACCACCTGCCATTAGCTGAATGCGCTCACTTTGGACAGCACAGGACAGCGCAGGCGCTGTACGACGCTGTAGTCGCTCGCTACTCCTCCCCTGCCACTGCTGCTCTAGGCCGCCTCCTTCTGCCCTACCTGTTCCCCGAGCTGTCCACCTTTGCCACAGTCGAGGACCTGGTTTCCCACCTTCGCGCTAGTGACGCTCGCTACCGCGCTGCCGTTCCTGCTGAATTCCTTGACAGGAACCCGCCCCCGATGTACATCACTCTCTACTTTATAGTCACCCGCCTCCCTGACTCTCTTCGCTCTGTCAGGGACCACTTCCTCTCTCTTGACCCCACCTCCCTCACTGTTGACCTCCTCGAGCAGCATCTCCTCGCAGCTGAGACTAGTGCAGTTGCTATAGGTGCTGCTCGTGGCACTCCGCACCCGCCCTTCTTTGAGGGGTGTCACCCCTCCCCCCTTGCCCCCTCCTACGCCTCTGCTGCTGCTGCAGACGTCTCTGTTGCTGAGGACGTCGGGGCTGCATCTGCTAGTGCGAAGCACCGCAGCAGCAAGGGCAAGGGTGGCAGGGGTGGTGGTGGTGGCAGCGGTGGTGGTGGAGGTGGCAGCGGGAGTGGTGGTGGGGGCAGCAGTGGAGGTGGTGGCGGCGGTGGGACTGTTGGCGGGAGTGGGGGCTCTGGTGGCGGTGGTGGAGGCAGTGGTGGGAGTGGCGGCAGTGGAGGCGGTGGGACTGGTGGCGGTGGGACTGGCGCTCGGCGTGTCGGTTCTAGGGGTGGCCAGCGTCAGCAGCAGCAGTGTCGGAGCGAGACCCCGTCTCCCCAGCAGCTTCGTGAGTGGTTTCTGCGTGGGACGTCTGGGGGTAGTTGCCCGTATGTCATTCGCACGGGTGACCGTGCTGGTCAGACTTGCGGGCGGCTCCACACTCAGCACCGCTGCTTCTCCCGCCTCGACGACACCTGGCGTGCTGAGTTTGGTGACGACGTCGAGCTCCCTCGTTGGGCAGATCTGCTTAAGTCTAGGATTGCTCTCTTTGACCTAGACTTTGATGCTATTCTTTCTGCTATGTATGCTTTGTCTGTTAGTGCTGAGGGTGACTGTTACCGGTGTGTGCCGCCTGACCCAGGTATAGCCGCTGCTGCTCTAGGTGCTAGTGAGTCTGGTACTCTCCCTGGTACTGCGCCTGCTGAGGCCTTGCACACCTTCACGTTGGACTCAGGCGCCTCGCGCTGTTTCTTTCGTGAAAGCACCACCCTCACTCCTCTTCCTGCACCTGTCCCGGTCAGACTGGCTGACCCCTCCGGGGGACCAGTCGTGGCCCGTTCCTCCACTGTCCTCCTGTGTCCGGCGGTTCCGTCCAGCTCACTGTCAGGTCTTCACCTCCCCTCGTTCTCTACGAACTTGGTGAGTACCGCTGCCCTCCACTACCACCACTCCTGGGGGTCAGCGTGTGTTGATCTACACGTGCACACGGACGGGGCGTCACCTGGCCACGTTCACTCGTCGGCCAGGGTCGAGTCTGTACACACTCGCTACCGAGCCTTCTCAGGTAGCTGCGCCTGCTCAGGTGTATGCGTCAGGTCAGGTAGCAGCCTCTTGCTCGTGTCGCCTCCTGTCGCACCAGACTCTTCTGTGGCACCACCGCCTGGGTCACCGCTCTCTGCCACGCCTTCGTGGCATGCACTATCGTCTTCTTGTCTCTGGTCTACCCAGGTCTCTGCCTCCCCTGCCGCCCTCGCCTGCCCCGCCCTGCCTTCCTTGCATCGAGGGGCGGCAGCGCGCCGCTCCTCACTCCTCCTCGTTTCCCCCGACGACTGCTCCCCTGCAGACTCTCCACATGGACGCGTGGGGCCCAGCCCACTTCAGTGGACAGAGCCGCGAGCGCTACTTTCTGCTGGTCGTTGACGACTACACGCGGTACACCACGGTCTTCCCCTTGCGCAGCAAGGGCCAGGTCGTTGATGTCCTGATCCCTTGGATCCGCACAGTCCGTCTCCAGCTTCGCGAGCGGTTTGGCCAGAACCATCCTGTCCTGCGTCTGCACTCTGACAAAGGTGGTGAGTTCTCCTCCAGCCTCTTGCTTGACCTTTGTCGTGGGGAGGGCATAATCCAATCGTTCACGCTTCCGGACTCCCCTCAGCAAAATGGGATTGCTGAGCGCCGCATTGGCTTAGTCATGGAGGTTGCTCGTACCTCCATGATCCATGCGGCTGCTCCCCATTTTCTGTGGCCGTTTGCGGTCCGTTATGCTGCACATCAGCTCAACCTCTGGCCCCGTGTCTCCTTGCCGGAGACCTCGCCCACACTGCGTTGGACGGGGGAGGTTGGCGATGCGTCGGTGTTCCGGGTCTGGGGATCTCGTGCCTTTGTTCACGATACATCCGCGGACAAGCTCTCCCCCCGTGCTATTCCTTGCGTCTTCCTTGGCTTTGTCTCTGACGCGCCTGGCTGGCAGTTTTACCACCCCACCTCGCGCCGTGTCCTCCCGTCTCAGGACGTCACGTTCGACGAGTCGGTTCCCTTCTACCGTCTCTTCCCCTACCGCTCTGCCCCTCCCCCGCCCCCGCCGCTCTTCCTTGCTCCCGGTCCCCCTCCGGTAGACACCCTCACGCCCCAGGGTCCTGCTCCCTCCGGTGTGTCTCAGGTAGACCCTGTCCCTGGTCCTGCACCTGTTCAGGTTGCTGTCGTCTCAGGTGCTGCTCGAGGTGCTGCGTCTGGGGGTGCGGAGCCTGGGGGTACGGAGTCTGAGGGTGCTGAGACTGGGGGTGCTGAGCCTGGGGGTGTTGGGACTAGGGGTGGTGAGCCTGGGGGTGCTGAGCCTGCGGGTGTTGAGCGTGGGGGTGCTGCGTCGGAGGGTGCGGAGTCTGGAGGTGCTGAGCCTCAGGGTGCTGCTTTGTCTGGAGGTTCTGCGGGTGCTTCGCTGAGACTGTCTCCGCAGCAGCTGCGTGAGTGGTTTGTTCGACGTGCACGCCTTCGGAGTGGAGCTACCGGAGCTGGAGGTGATGGAGCTGCTGGAGCTGGTGGTGCTGGAGTTGCTGCTGGAGCTGGTGTTACTGGAGGTACTGCGGCCACTGGTCATGGAGGTGCTCGTACCCGGGGTACTGGAGCTGGCGGGACTGGTGGTGTTGAGGGTGCTGGAGCTGGAGACCCTACGGAGTCTGGAGCTCCTGGTGCTAGTGGCTCTGGCGCTGGTGGCGCTGGAGCTGGAGGGCCTGGAGTTGGAGGCACTGGCGAAGGAGACGCTGGAGATGGAGGCTCTGGTGTTGGAGGTGCTGGAGCTGGAGGAGCTGGAGCCGTTGACCCTGGTGGCACTGTGCGGCCGCGACCGTACTTCGTTCCCCTGCTTCAGCAGGTTCTTGGTACCCCGTCTTCTACTTCCCTTACTCCTCCCCTCCTGTGTCTCCCGCCTGACCAGTTGCAGCTGCCGCTACAGTCGACCTCTCCACTGCCTGCTCCTTCTCCTTACACTGAGCAGTCCAGCGGTCTTACAGAGCGTCGTGAGTCTGCGTCTCGTCCTGTCTCGCCTGTTCGCACTGCTCGTCGTGTTCCTCGTTCACGTCCTCCTCCTGTCCCCGGCACACACGCTATGGCACTCCGTCCTTCCTCTGTTCCACTGCGCGTTCCTCTGCCTGCTCCTCCTGAGTCCTCTCTCCCTGCCGTCCCTGACCCTGAGTCTGACCGCGCTCGTGATGCCACTCCCACTGTCGCTCGTCTCCTCGCCACTGCTGTCACTGACCCTTCCTTTGAGTTTGCTGCTGCATCTGCTCTCGTTGCTGAGCTGCTTGACTTTGCTGCTGCCTGTCGTCTAGACTACGCCACTGCTCTTGTTGCTGAGTCTGAGTCTGCCAGTCCTCCGTCCGTCGGGGGTGAGTGTGCTCTTGGCACGGACGTCCCTGAGGACAGGCAGGAGGACTTTGAGTGTCTTACAGCTGCTGTACCTCGATTCACTTCCATGCTGCTTGCCCCTGAGGGAGACTCGGATGCACCAGACATCCCGACCCCGCGCTCTTACGCAGAGGCGATTACGGGTCCTTACTCCTCTCAGTGGCAGGCAGCCATGGATGCCGAGATGGCATCCTGGAAGTCCACAGGCACCTACGTTGACGAGGTTCCCCCACCTGGGGCGAACATAGTCGATGGCATGTGGATTTTCAGGATGAAGTGGCCGCCGGGTTCTCCGCATGCCTTCAAGGCGCGTTACGTTGCTCGAGGTTTCAGTCAGCGACAGGGGTTTGACTACTTCCATACCTTTTCCCCCACCCTGAAGATGACTACTCTTCCACTCCAGGCGCTTCGCGAGTGGCACGACACACTAAGGACTACACTTGCGGCTCTTGGGTTTGCTCCTTCTACTGCTGACCCGTCGCTGTTTCTACGCACCGACACCTCGCTGCCGCCGTTCTACGTCCTCGTGTACGTCGACGACCTCGTCTTTGCCACTGCTGACACTGAGGCACTGACCCTTGTGAAGTCGGAGCTGCAGAAGAGACACACCTGCACTGACCTGGGTGAACTTCGCAGCTATCTTGGTCTGCAGATCACCCGGGACACAGCACGGCGCACCATCACCTTGACTCAGTCACACATGGTGCACCAGGTCCTTCAGCGTTTCGGCTTCCAGTTCTCCTCGCCACAGCCCACTCCTCTGTCTACCAAGCACTCTCTCTTAGCTCCACCTTCGGACGAGTCCGTAGAGCCGAGTGGTCCGTACCCAGAGCTTGTGGGTTGCCTCATGTACCTGATGATGTGCACACGACCTGACCTCGCGTACCCTCTCAGCCTTCTGGCTCGCTACGTGGCTCCCGGTAGGCACCGAAAGGTGCACTGGGATGCTGCGAAGAGGGTACTGCGTTACCTGTTCAGTACGTTGGGCATGGGGCTTGTGCTTGGAGGACGGGGTCCAGTTGTTCTTACTGGTCATGCAGACGCCTCCTGGGTTGACGACTCAGCTACGCAGCGGTCGTCACAGGGTTACACCTTCAGCCTTGGTTCCGGCTCGGTTTCTTGGCGGTCTACCCGCTCGTCTTCGTTTCTCAGCTCCAGTTGTGAGGCAGAGATCTACGCCGGGGCCATGGCTGCTCAGGAGCTACGCTGGCTCACCTACCTACTGACCGACTTGGGAGAGCAGCCTCGTTCGCCTCCAGTTCTGTACATAGACAACAAGGCCATGATTGCCTTGTGTCAGGAGCATAGACTGGAGCACAGAACGAAGCACATCGCTCTGCGATACTTCCTTGCTCGAGAGTTGCAGCAGCGTGGTCAGCTTCGTCTTGCGTACGTGGCCACTCGGGCCAACACTGCTGATGTCTTCACCAAGGCACTTCCGCCTGGTGATCATCAGCGCTTTACTACTGTGTTAGGCCTTGTGCCTACTTTGCCTCACTTTCTTACCGCTTGACTCTGCTTGTACTGTGATCTATTTATATACCTGCATGCTTGCACTTACTAGGGTATGATCTCTGTATTGTTTGTTCTCTTTATATAACTCTGCATGTGAACTGGCATTGTGGCCCTTTGCTTGTGCTCGGACTGTCTGGTGACTTTGTGATCCACCCTGAGCTTGCTTTGCTTTTCTTTGACTGGTCTTGTGACCAGTTGTTCTCCCCCACTTTGCCTATGGGGGTGTGTCAGAACATTATAGCTTTTACATTTGTGTAGGCTATAGTGGGGTAGCCCATAAGGAGTACAACTCAATTAGGGTTAGTACTTGTACCCAACTGTTTCCTAGTTCATTCATTCTCGTTCGTTATTTTGACATAAGGTGTACAACCCAATTAGTGTTAGTACTTGTACCCAACTCTTTGCTAGTTCATTCATTCTCGTTCGTTCTTTCTGATATGGTTTCAGTGCAGGTCCCTTCTAGGACCGTTTTTTTTTTGCCCACCACCTGCTGCCCTGCTAGCCACCCTCGCGACCCGTAGGCCCCCTAGGCCCCGACCCGTCGCCGCTCCTAGCCCGGCCCGTCGCCCTTAGCCCGGCCCCTCGTAGCTGGTCGCCCCTAGACTTGGCCCCACTTGGCCCCGTCGCCCCTAGCTGCGGCCCCTTGGCCCTGTCGCCCCTAGCCGCGGCCCCTCGGCCCCGTCACCCTAGCCGCGGCCCCTCGCGACCCGTCGCCCCTAGTCGCGGCCCCGTCGCCCCTAGCCTCAGCCCCGTGGCCCCTCGCGACAAGTCACCCCTAGCCTCGGCCCCTCGGCCCCGTCGCCCCTAGCCACGGCCCCTCGCGACCCGTCGCCCCTAGCCATGGCCACGTTGCCCCGTCGCCCCTAGACTCGGCCCCTTGGCCCCGTTGCCCCTAGCCGCGGCCCCCTCGGCCCCGTCACCCCTAGCCGCGGCCCCTCGCGACCCGTCGCCCCGTCGCCCATAGTCGCGGCCCCATCACCCCTAGCCGCGGCCCCTCGCGACCCGTCGCCCCGTCGCCCCTAGTCGCGGCCCCGACGCCCCTAGCCTCGGCCCCGCGGCCCCCTCGCGGCATGTCGCCCTGCCGCCCCTAGCCTCGGCCCCTTGGCCCTTATGCCCTCGGCCCCCCCCTTCGTGTTTGGCCCATCGGCCCCCAGGCCCCTTGGCCCCTTGGCCCCTCGTCCCCTCGCTCCCCCCCACCCCTTCGTGTTTGGCCCCTCGACCCCTAGGCCCCAGGCCCCTCGGCCCCCTGGCCCCTCACCTTCGCCATGTCGTCCTCTAGGGTTCGAAGTGTCGACACAAAAGGCCGAGAATTAGAGTTTGGCACATGGCTCCTCAATGACCAGCAACACCTCAGGAGTCAGCGACAGGACGACGACACTCTGTTCACCCACACGTCTGGTGACCTGCCCACCCCTCAGCGACCCGCCCCTCTCTCTACCGAGCCCACTGAGGCGGAGCGGGAGACACTTGCTAAACGGCGCTTGAAGTAATTGGTATGGGATTTCTGCAACACTGTTACTCGTCTCATGCTGACATACCTTCTCCTGCTAACCGAGGCCACCCACTTCACCCTGGTCATGTCTGCGAAGGAGTGTTATGGCATTATCGTTTCTTGTTATTCCACTATTTCCTCTGCATCCCTTGGTCG
The DNA here is from genome assembly GCA_947471745.1 of Closterium sp. Naga37s-1. Lineage (NCBI taxonomy): Eukaryota > Viridiplantae > Streptophyta > Zygnematophyceae > Desmidiales > Closteriaceae > Closterium > Closterium sp. Naga37s-1. Next base: position 772,742 of record CANJKZ010000069.1, read on the forward strand.
CCTCCTCTTGCCATTCTTTTTCCTCGACCCTGGTGCGTTTAACACTACTGCTGGCCTAATCACTCACCTGCGCTCCCTTGACGCTAGCTACCATGTTGCCTGCTCCCAATCCCAACTTGCTAGCGCCCCCCCCTATGTTTACCGCCCTCTATCTCATAATCGCCCGTCTCCCTGACTGCCTCTCGTCTGCACATGACGCGCTTCTCTGGAAGCATCCCTATAAGCTTACTATTGAGCTCCTTAAGACCACTCTCACTGAGATCGAGGGTAACCTCCGCTCCTTTGCTGCTGCTACTGCGGCAGTAGTTCCCTGTCTCTTTGAGGGGTGTGCCATGCCCAAATTCCCACCTTCACTGCTTCTCTTGTTGCTTCTGAGCCGTTTGCTACTGAGGAGACCGCCGGTGTTTTTGCTACTGGTTAGCAAAAACGGGGCAAGGGAGGTACGAAGGGAGGGAAGGGTGATCGTGGTGGAGGTAGTGGCGGTGGAGGTACTAGTGCACCAGGAGGAGGTGGCTCTGGAGGTGGGGTCGGCGCTACAGGTACGTTATCTTGGGTTGCTGGCCTTGGGGGTGTGGCGGAACATTGCATTAGCAGCTACAGCAGCAGCAGCCATAGTCGCAGCAGAAGGCGCAATAGCAGGGGCACCAGTAGCAGCGGTAGTAGCAGTAGGCCCAACAGTGGGGACCTCAGCAGCAGTGGAGGCCTCAACAACGGAGGGGACCTGATGGTCTGGGGAGCGTCGTCTGCAAAAGCGGTCCTACCAGCTACGGACCTTGTTGTGGAGGCCGCGACATTGGCCCCTGCTGGTACAGGATCCTGACTGGCCTTGATGTTGGCACTACATGTGGGTGCCCCGACCATTTTGTCAAGAATGAAAGTGTTGCTTTCACTAAGGTTGGTTGGGGTACATAAACCTAACCCTAACAGTTGTACCCCCTATAACACACATCACTAAGACTACAACATTTGACACACCCCCATAGTCTAAGTGAGGGGTGTCAAGCAAAACCAAAAGTGTACGGTCACAAGACCAGTCACAAAGAAACAAAGCTCAGGGTGGATCACAACGTCACCACACACTCCGAGCACAAGCAAAAGAGCCACAAGGCTAGTTCAAGAGTTCACAGAGGAATATGTAAAGTGTATAAACAAAGCAAGGAGAGAACTAAAGACTATGCAAGGCGAGAACCTGTGTCAACGAGACCTCACCGCACACAACACCTCTGGTGGTTACAAGGCGGTAGGGCCTTGGTGAAGATGTATGCAGTGTTGGCCTCGGACTCAACAAAGTCGAAACGAGCCTGTCCACGCCTCTGCAACTCTCGCAGAAGAAAGTACCTGACGTTAATGTGCTTCATTCTGCTCTCCAGTCGCGGCTCTTGACAGAGGAGAATCGTCGCCTTGTTATTAGTGAACAAGGTTGGCGCAGAGCTCGGTCGCTCACTAAGGTCAGTGAGCAAGAACGTCAGCCAGCGCAGCTCCTGTGCAGCCATAGCTCCATCGTAGATCTCGGCCTCAGCAGTAGAGGTCGAGACCGAGGAGGAACGTGTGGACCTCCACGAAATAGCTCTAGAGCCCAGGCTGAAACAGTACCCCTGAGTAGACCTGTGCGTCTCGGCGTCGTCAGCGTAAGAAGAGTCACAGTGACCAGTGAGCACGGCGTCGTCAGCGTAAGAAGAGTCACAGTGACCAGGGGGTGAAGCATCAAACGCAAGCATGTTTATAAAACGAATTTTATCTTATCTGGGGGTGTCAGCGTCTCCATGATGTCCTCCTCGGACCAGCTCTAGTACTGCTGGCGGACGGAGGCCTTGAAGCTCTTATTGACCGACACCTCCAGGGGTTGTACCTCCGCTGTATAGCCCAACGGGATCACCGCCGGCACGATGTTGAGCGTGGCGAACTTCTTCTTCACCACGTCCCTGAGGTAACTATCAAAATAGTAACAGAAGTAGGAGTTGGGTTTAAGTTAGGGCCTAGGCTTAGTAGCCTAGGCCATGGTGGTATCGAGGAGGTTGTGCCAAGGGGAGTCAAGAAAGAAAGGTGTTTCACTAAAGGGCCAAAGGCCCAAGTTATACAAGAGACAAGTAAGGAGGGGGTGCACCACAAGCAGGACAACAATATAACTACACTACAGCTAGAACTACATGCAGTTATACAGAAATATATTATGACACACCCCCTAACTGCATGCAGGAATAGCCATGTGCATAACACCCCCTGAAGGGGTACACCCTGCGCAGCGGGAGACAACAGAGAGGAATGCGAGGAGGAGAGAAGAGAGAGAAAGGGGGAGAAAGCAGCTGGTACAGCAGATCCCGTCCTGCCACCCCCATAACCTCCAAGCTCCCACCTTTCCAAAGACAACAACAGGTGCGGCAGTGAAGAGTGAGAGGAGGCAGCGAGGAAACAGTTGCTAGAGTTGAGTCACCCACCACCCACACCCCCTGAACCTCCCCACCACTTCACACTCCCCCCACAGCAGCAGGTGCAGCCGTGAGAGAGGAGGAGGCGTGGCGGAGCTGCTGCTGCTGAAACACATCCGCCACCCCCTCACACTCCCTCTCCCCCACTGCTGCACCCGCAGCAGGGGGATGGAGGAGAAGGGGGGGGGGGGGGGGGGCGGGGGGGGGGCTGGTGCTGCAGATCCCTTCCTGCCACCCCCTTAACCTCCAAGCTCCCGCCACCCCCATACCCCCCCCCCCACTGCTGCACCCGCAGCAGGGTGATGGAGGAGAAGGGGGGAGGTGGGGGGGGGCTGGTGCTGCAGATCCCCTCCCCCCCACTGCTGCAACCGCAGCAGGGGGATGGAGGAGAAGGGGGGGGGCGGGGGGGGCTGGTACTGCAGATCCCTTCCCGCCACCCCCATACCCCCCCTCCCCTCCCCACTGCTGCACCCGCAGCAGGGGGATGGAGGAGAAGGGGGGGCGGGGGGGGGCTGGTGCTGCAGATCCCCTCCCCCCCACTGCTGTACCTGCAGCAGGGGATGGAGGAGGGCAGCAGGGGAGAGCTATGGGAGGGTGTGGTAGACGAGGCCCGCTTGCACTCACAAGGGGGTGCGAGGGGTAGTCACGAGGGGGTGCGAGGGGCACTCACGAGGGGGTGCGAGGGGCACTCACGAGGGGGGTGCGAGGGGCACTCACGAGGGGGTGCGAGGGGCACTCACGAGGGGGTGCGAGGGGCACTCACATACCCTCCTCCCACTGCTGCACCCACAGCAGGGAGATGGAGGGGAAGGGGGGGGGGGGGTGGGGGGGCTGGTGTAGAAGCTGCTCGGGCGACAGCAGGGCGCGCGACGGGCAGGAACCCGTCGTTCGCCACCCCCGCCACCCCCATACCCTCCCCCCCCTGCTGTACGATCAGCAGGGGGACGGAGGAGAAGGGGGGGCGGGGGGACGGTGCAGGGGCTCCGTGGGCGACCGCAGGTCGCACGAAAAACATCCGCCACCCCCTCACACCCTCTCCCCCCACAGCAGAAGGCGCAGCCGTGAGAGGGGAGGAGGCATGGCAGCAGCTGCTGCTGTTGAGGCACATCCGCCACCCCCTCACACCCTCCCCGCAGCAGCGGGCGCAGCCGTGAGAGAGGAGGAGGCGTGGCGGCAGCTGGTGCTGCTGAAAAACATCCGCCACCCCCTCACACCCTCTCCCCCACTCCCCCCACAGCAGCAGGCGCAGCCGTGAGAGAGGAGGAGGCGTGGCGGCAGCTGCTGCTGCTGAGGCACATCCACCACCCCCTCACACCCTCTCCCCCCTCCCCATCTTGGGGGGGGGGGAGGGGGGGGGAGGGGGGGGGGGTGGGGTATGAGCTGCGCGTGCGACTGCAGGGCGCGCGGGCAGGCAGAAACCGTCGCGCGCTCGAGGCGTGCAACGGGCAGAAACCGACGCACGCCTGGGGCGTGCGACGGGCAGGAACCGACGCGCAGCCAGGGCGCGCATCGGGCAGGAACCGACGCGCAGCCAGGGTGCGCATCGGGCAGAAACCGACGCGCAGCCAGGGCGCGCATCGGGCAGAAACCGACGCGCGCCCGGGGCGCGCGACGGGCAGAAACCGACGCTCGCCCTGGGCGCGCGACGGGCAGCTTGACGGACTGTGCCATAGCGGAAGCTAATGGTGGGCTCAAAGATGAAGGCTCTAGGAACGAGCCTGCTCTGAATACCATGTCAAAATAGTAAAATAAGTAGGAGTTGGGTTTAAGTTAGGGCCTAGGCTTAGTAGCCTAGGCCATGGTGGTATCGAGGAGGTTGTGCCAAGGGGAGTCGAGAAAGAAAGGTGTTTCACTAAAGGGCCAAAGGCCCAAGTTATACAAGAGACAAGTAAGAAGGGGGTGCACCACAAGCAGGACAGCAATATAACTACACTACAGCTAGAACTACATGCAGTTATATAGAAATATATTATGACAGTAACGGCGGTACGAATCGAGCACGAGCATCGCGCTCCTCGCCTGCCTTCCGAACCAGGGCCTTATGAAGGGCTTGATGTACTTGTCAAGCCACCGCGTGACGCCCGCTGTATCCATCCAGCCGTTCTCATGGCACGCCACAACAACACATGCGCAATCAAGAGCAGATTGTTAATCCATAAAATAAGAAAAACACACATCACACAATAGTTGAACACACTAAATTTCTTACCAAGTGGAAAATCTCCCGTCCACACAGTCTTGCACTTGAAAAACACCCACGGCTTCTACTTCTCCCCTTTTGTTGTGCACGCCAGCATCACTGCTACACGTTCCTTCTCATAACCGCCAATCCTGATGGACACCTATTTCACACTCGTTTGATCCACAGTGGTGGTTGCCGACCTCTCCAGCCACAGCGGCGTCTAGTCGGCGTTGATGATCCAGCGGGTTTCGATGCCTCGCTCATGACGATGATCGCAGACGAACTACCAGGAATTCGAGCATTGCTTTGCAACATCTGTGAATGGAGAGCAAGGGGTGGGGAGAAGCACGGGTTAGTGAATAATATGGAATTCAAGCTGCTTGAAAAAACGAAAGGAAAATCTTACAGGCGGAGTTTTTCTGGGCCACCTTTTCTGGATTCCACCGCCGCTAAAACCGGTCTAACCACCGTTGGCTCCCCTTCCACTTCACGGCTGGGTAGAGTACCTTCATGTACTCCCGTGACCACTCCTACAGATGACCGACGGAGACGACGACTCCCTTGCGCCGCCAATCGAGGAGCTTCTCAGGTAGGCCATCGCACGACCAATACTCGACGCCTTCGTTGTCGTCGCCGCCCATGCAACCTCGGGAAACACATCAGCCTAGGTGTCAGCCTTGGTTCCAGTCTCGGTGCCAGCCTCGGCGCCTTTGTCGCCCTCGGCGTGGTGCTGATCGTCGGCTGCCACATCGATGTCAGCGCCCACGACAGACTCGTCCCACGTGCAATCTTCAGGCTGGCCCCAATGTGGTGCCGGCGCTGGAGCTTCGATCCACTCATCTAGGGGCTTGTTTTTTTCCAGTTCCGAGAGGTACTCATCAAACGCCGATGGCAGCAGGAGCATGAGGATGGGCCAATTGCTCGTATATTATGGAGCATGCGGATTCGGAGGAGTAGGAGGAGCGGGAGACGTTGAAGGAATAGGAGGAACAGGGAGGGTAGGTGGCACAGGAGGGTGTGGTGGCTCTGGAAGCTCTGGTGGGACACAACTATACCAACCATCATCGATAACTTTAAAGGCGGGCCTAGACTTCTTCTTGAAGAGATAGTGGGTGCCAGCGAATTCCTCCATGGCTTCCGCAGCCAAGCGGGCGAAACAAGAAAACTTAATGTGAAACTGCAAGATTGGGTGAGGAAATGAACTTCAGAGGGGACCCCTTCGGGTTAGCGGCTCGGGGTCCTCGTCAATTACAGATGGAAACCCCCTGCCTGAACCCTCAGAGGAGGGTTTGCGGCACCTTACATGCTGCGCTGGCAAGGGATGTTTGACCCCCTTCTAGAGGGTTCGGATGTAATGCACTTGCCTGGCAGCGCATGACGATATGATTGGGCCGCATGGCAGTTTTCGCGTCAGCGCTAGCATGTGCGATGCTTCTGGACACCTTTTGTGTGGTGGGAAATTGAATCGTGGTTGTTTTTGTTATAGTTACAGTAGGCTCAAATGTGCCTAAAACAAAGATAGAGTGCACACATGGGTTTCGACAGAGCGGCTTCAAACATTGATAACGTTTTGATCACAACACCAAATAAGGGGCTACAACGTGGATATGGAGCGTCTTGACGTCATCTACAAGTAGCAAGTTGAATTACTTGCAATGATAAAAATAACGACGACGTAATAGTAGTTTGAATGAACGGCGGTCTAGCAGCAACTATAGTCTTAGAGCACAAGTCTCCAGGTCCGCGAGTGCTACGGTACGGACATTCCTGTCCTACGTCTGCACTCTGACAGAGGTGGTGAGTTCTCCTCCGACCTCTTGCGGGACTTTTGTCGTGGGGAGGGCATTCTCTAGTCGTTCACGCTTCCGGACTCCCCTCAGCAAAATGGGATTGCTGAGCGCCGCATTGGCTTAGTCATGGAGGTCGCTCGTACCTCCATGATCCATGCGGCCGCTCCCCATTTTCTGTGGCCGTTTGCGGTCCGGTACGCTGCGCATCAGATCAACCTCTGGCTCCGTGTCTCCTTGCCGGAGACCTCGCCTTCATTGCATTGGATGAGGAAGGTTGGCGATGCGTCGGTGTTCCGGGTCTGGGGTTCTCGTGCCTTTGTTCGCAATACGTCCGCGGACAAGCTCTCCGCCTGCGCCATTCCCTACGTCTTCCTTGGCTTTGTCCCTGACGCGCTTGGCTGGCAGTTTTACCACCCCACCTCGCGCCGTGTCCTCCCATCTTAGGATGTCACGTTCGACGAGTCGGTTCCCTTCTACCGTCTCTTCCCCTACCGCTCTGCCCCTCCCCCGCCCCCGCCGCTCTTCCTTGCTCCCGGTCCACCTCCGGTAGACCCCCTCCCGCCCCAGGGTCATGCTCCCTCGGGTGTGTCTCGGGTAAACCCTCTCCCTGGTACTGCGCCTGTTCAGGAAGGTGTCGGCTCAGGTGCTGCTCCAGGTGCTGCGTCTGGGGGTGCTACGTCTGGGGGTGCGGGGTCTGAGGGTGCTGGGTCTTGGGGTGCTGAGCCTAGGGGTGCTGAGCCTGAGGGTGTTGAGCCTGGGGGTGCTGAGTCGAAGGGTGCGGAGTCTGGGGGTGCTGCGCCTCGGGGTGCTACTTCGTCTAGAGGTCCTGCTGGTGCTTCGCCGCGACTGTCTTCGCAGCAGCTGCATGAGAGGCTGGTTCGGCGCGCACACCGTCGGAGTGGAGCTCCCCGAGCTGGAGGCGCTGGAGACACTGGAGCTGGAGGTGCTGCTGTTACTGCTGGAGCTAGCGGTACTGGAGGTACTGTGGCTACTGGTCCTGGAGGTGCTCGTACCAATGGTGCTGGAGCTGCTGGGACTGGTGGTTTTGGGTGCACTGGAGCTGGAGACCCTACGGAGCCTGGAGCCGCTGGCGCTGGAGGCGCTGGAGCTGTAGGAGCTGGAGTTGGAGGCCATGGCGCCAGAGACGCTGGAGCTGCAGGAGCTGGAGCTGTTGACCCTGGTGCTGGAGGTGCTGGAGGCACTGTGCGGCCGCGACCGTACTTCGTTTCCCTGCTTCAAAAGGTTCTTGGTGTCCCGTCTTCTACTGGTCTTCCTCCTCCCTTCCTCTGTCCACCGCCTGACCAGTCGCAGCCACCGTTACAGCCAGCCTCCCCACTGCCTGCTCCCTCTCCTTACACTTAGCAGTCCGGCGGTCTTACAGAGCGTCATGAGCCTGCGTCTCGTCCTGTCTCGCCTGTTCGCACTGCTCGTCGCGCTCCTCATTCGCGTCCTCCTCCTGTCCCCGGCACGCACGCTATGGCACTCTGTCCTTCCTCTGTTCCACTGTGTGTTCCTCTGCCTGCTCCTCCTGAGTCCTCTCTTCCTGAGGTCCCTGACCCTGCGTCTGACAGCGCTCGTGCTGCCAGTCCCACTGTCTCTCGTCTCCTCGCCACTGCTGTCACTGACCCTTCCTTTGAGTCTGCTGCTGCGTCTGCTCTCGTTGCTGAGCTGCTTCGCTTTGCTGCTGCCTGCCGTCTCGACTACGCCACTGCTCTAGTTGCTGAGTCTGTGTCTGCCGGTCCTCCGTCCATCGGGGGTGAGTGTGCTCTTGGCATGGACGTCCTTGAGTGTGAAAAAAGTAGAAAGAAGAGGGGATGCACTAGCAAGAATGAGGATACAAATAGCAAACCCTAGAAGGGTTGTACTCGCTATAGAGCAGGCTAGAGCATAATATTCTGACATTGAGGACAGGCAGGAGGACTTTGAGTGTCTTGCAGCTGCTGTACCTCGTTTCGCTTCCATGTTGCTTGCCCCTGAGAGAGACCCGGATGCACCAGACATCCCGACCCCGTGCTCTTACGCAGATGCGATTACGGGTCCTTACTCCTCTCAGTAGCAGGCAGCTATGGATGCCGAGATGGCATCCTGGAAGTCCACATGCACCTGCGTTGATGAAGCTCCCCCCTCTCGGGCGAACATAGTCGATGGCATGTGGATTTTCAGGGTGAAGCGGCCGCCGGGTTCTCCGCCTGCCTTCAAGGCGCGTTACGTTGCTCGAGGCTTCAGTCAGCGACAGGGAGTTGACTACTTCCAGACCTTCTCCCCCACCCTGAAGATGACTACTCTTCGGGTGTTGCTGCATGTCGTTGCTCAGCGTGACTACGAGTTGCACTCTCTGGACTTCAGCACAGCTTTCCTGCAGGGCAGCCTGCACGAGGAGATTTGGCTGTGCCGACCACCTGGTTTCACTGGGACGTTTCTTGCAGGTACCCAGTGGAGCCTCCGCCGGCCAGTCTACGGTCTCCGCCAGGCACCTCGCAAGTGGCACGACACATTGAGGACTACACTTGCGGCTCTTGGGTTTGCTCCTTCTACTGCGGACCCGTCGTTGTTTCTACGCACCGACAAGTCGCTGCCGCCGTTCTACGTCGTCGTCTACGTCGACGACCTGGTCTTTGTCACTGCTGACACTGAGGCACTGACCCTTGTGAAGTCCGAGCTGCAGAAGAGACACACCTGCACTGACCTAGGTGAACTGCGCAGCTATCTTGGCCTGCAGATCACCCGGGACAGAGCACGGCGCACCATCACCTTGACTCAGTCACACATGGTGCACCAAGTCCTTCAGCGCTTCGGCTTCCAGTTCTCCTCGCCACAGTCCACTCCTCTGTCTAACAGCCACTCGCTCTCAGCTCCACCTTCGGACGAGTCCGTAGAGCCGAGTGGTCCGTACCCAGAGCTTGTGGGTTGCCTCATGTACCTGATGACGTGCACACGACCTGACCTCGTGTACCCTTTCAGCCTTCTGGCTCGCTACGTGGCTCCCGGTAGGCACCGAAAGGTGCACTGGGATGCTGCGAAGAGGGTACTGTGTTACCTGTGCAGTACGTCGGGCATGGGGCTTGTGCTTGGAGGACGGGGTCGAGTTGTTCTCACTGGTCACGCAGACGCCTCTTGGGTTGACGACTCAGCTACGCAGCGGTCGTCACAGGGTTACACCTTCAGCCCTGGTTCCGGCTCTGTTTCTTGGTGGTCTACCCGCTCGTCTTCGGTTCTCAGCTCTAGTTGTGAGTCTGAGATCTACGCAAGGGCCATGGCTGCTCAGGAGCTACGCTGGCTCACCTACCTGCTGACTGACTTGGGAGAGCAGCCTCATTCGCTTCCAGTTGTGTACGTAGGCAACAAGGCCATGATTGCCTTGTATCAGGAGCACAGACTAGAGCACAAAACGAAGCACATTGCTCTGCGATACTTCCTTGCTCGAGAGTTGCAGCAGCGTGGCCAGCTTCCTCTTGCGTACGTGGCCACTCGGGCCAACACTGCTGATGTCTTCACCAAGGCACTTCCGCCTGGTGATCATCAGCGCTTTGCTACTGTGTTAGGCCTTGTGCCTACTTTGCCTCACTTGCTTACTGCTTGACTCTGCTTGTACTGTGATCTATATATATACCTGCATGCTTGCACTTGCTAGGGTATGATCACTGTATTGTTTGTTCTCTTTATATAACTCTGCATGTGAACTGGCCTTGTGGCCCTTTGCTTGTGCTCGGACTGTGTGGTGACTTTGTGATCCACCCTGAGCTTGCTTTGCTTTCTTGACTGGTCTTGTGACCACTTGTTCTCCCCCACTTTGCCTATGGGGATGTGTCAGAACATTATAGCTTATACATTTGTGTAGGCTGTAGTGGGGTAGCCCATAAGGGGTACAACCCAATTAGGGTTAGTACTTGTACCCAACTATTTGTTAGTTCATTCATTCTTGTTCATTCTTTCTGATAGAGCCGTACTGCTACAGGATTTCAGCAACGGCCTACAGCCCATGGCATACGAGTCACGAAAATTGCATCCGCCTGAGAAAAACTACCCGGTACACGACCGCGAAATGCTCGGGATCGTGCATGCGTTCAAGGTATGGCACTATTACTTGACCACCGCAGACGCTAAAGTACGAACATATCATAAATCACTACAGTACCTCCGCGCACAGCCCCACCTCAACCCACGACAGGTTCGTTGGCTCGACTTCCTCGAGTCAAATTTTCACTACACGGTCACCTACAAAAAGGGGGCATCAAACATCGCCGACGCACTGACCCGCCCCACTGCCCAACTTCACGCCATACTATTCGCCCAGACCAGCCCACTGCTTACAGGACTATTTACCCATGGCTACCAAACAGACCCATTCTTTACCGGATGTAACTCGAAGCAATTCGAAGCAGCAAAGGGGGTTTATCACGTAAAAGCTAGCACCGTTCGCATCTGGGTACCAGGCTTCACTTTACTAAGGGGGATGTTACTATAGGAGGCACACGACGGGGTTACCTAAGGTCATTTTGGAGTAGAAAAAACACGGCAGCAGCTGCAGCTATATTACTACTGGCCCGAGATGTTGACCGACATGCAACTACACATGGCATCGTGTCCCACCTGCCAACTCATGAAATCATCATGGAAGCGGCCGGCAGGACAGTTCCAGCCGATACCACCTCCAGGGCGTGCTTGACAGCAGGTGACGATGGACTTCATCATGGGGTTACCAGCCAGAGGAAGTGGGAACGACGCCATCCTGGTCGTCATCGATCGGTTGACAAAAATGGCACATTTTGCAGCCTGCAAAAAAACAATCACAGTCGAAGAAACAGCTCGCCTCTTCATCTCCACAGTCATTCGGCTGCACGGTATACCAGCGGCAATCATTAGCGACCGCGACACGAAATTCACCAGCAACTTCTGGAGGAACTTCTGGCAGCAGTTCGGCACACGACTACAGTTCAGTTCATCATACCACCCCGAAACCGATGGACATACAGAACGGACAAACCAGACCATGAAACAGTTAATCCGAGCCACGTGCGACGACCCAACCACGTTGGAACAGCAAATGCCACTCATCGAATTCACATACAACAATTCTCCATCAGCTACGACCCAATAGTCGCCATTCTACCTGAACTGCGGACAAGACCCCACAGTACCCATGACCCCGAATCCCGACAACCCGGTGCCACGCGCGCAACAGTTTGCAGAAATTCTACAAGCATCACGGACCCGAGCAGCAGACGCAATAAAAAAATCAAACATCATCGCTGAATGCAACGCCGACCGCCACCGCCGTCCCGTCACTTACCAGCCCGACGACCTTGTTCTACTCGATACCCAAAACCTCCGTCTGCCCATCACCCCAAAACTCCGCCCCGATATTGCGGGTCATTTCACATTAGCCACATGATCACACCCGTCACCGCCCACCTCCTCCTCCTCCCTGCTGACTGTTGTGTCAACCCGTCGTTCCACGTCAGCTTACTCCGCCCACACGTCCCCTCCACCAGCCAACTGCCTCGCAACTGCCCCGCCAGCATGACACGACCGCCAACGGGGCCAGTCATCACACCAGATAAAATCTTGAGCCACCGAGTTCGTGACCCACATGGAGCTCGCAAGACCGAGTTCCTGATCCGCTGGAAGGACCGCACACCGACTTACCGTAATCACCCGGACATACCACCCGCCGAAATTGTAGACCCCCCGGGTGGCTTGTGCGGGGTGGGTGTTATAGTTGACCCCGTTTGTACTATACCCCCCCTTTTGGGGTGATTTTTTGTAACACCCCCTTTTTTACACAGAGTGCCTTATTTTAGGTGTTAACGAGTATATGCAATGACGGGGGGACATCGCGACGATCACTTTTTGCACGAAATTACATGGTAATTTCGAAAGTATCTGCTGGGGTCACCTCCATCCCACTTTTTCACTGTTGCCACACTGGTAGTTCTTTCGCTATCAAGTGGCCAAAGAGGTGCCACCTCGCAACTTCAAGGAGGAGTCAATGTTGTCGTCGAAACTGACAATCTCGCTTCCAACTGTGATGCTAAACCAACCTTGAAAACACCCAAGCTGCCTATTTATAGAAACGCTTACACTAAAAAAATGTCATATATATGCACCCGGGTGGTATGTAGCTTTTTCCTATGAGAAGACCCCCCCCCATTTTTTTGCTGTATTTAAAGTAAGACCCTAGGGTGTTACTTACCGTAATCACCCGTAGCGCACCCCAATTTTTGGCCCGTAGTAACGATAACGCGAAAAATTGGCCCGTAGCGCACCCCAATTTTTCGCGTTATCGTTACTACGCTAGCTTCGCTATATATTCTTCGCCCATGCCTTCGCTCGATGTACCTTTTTGCTTCGATAGTGCAATTCTCGCTCGCTCGGTCAATTGCACTCATAACAGTAGCAGGTATGAAACAATTTAAGATTCTGAATTCTGTTCTTTACTTAGCCTTCTCTATATAACAATCGTAAAAGGAGTTATGTTAGTAAAAGATCAGTGTCAGTCGAACAATTCTCTGTTGCGGCTCCCTGCAAGTGTGTCAGTGCCGATCCCGAACCGCAAGCAGCACGCTTCGCTTTCGCTTCACTGACGTCACCGGCATCTCACCTCCTCCTCCCCTCCACGGCACACCTGCTCTCCTCTGTTCTGTTCATGGTACTGTACAAGATTCCCCCCCCCCCACCTGCACCACTCCACACCACATCACACCCAGACTCATTTTTGTCTGTTGGGGTGAACCCCACTATTGAGAGGGGGAGTCTGGTGGGTCCACTCCGCCTATTCGAACCATGGAACCATGTACTAAGAATTGGGACCACACAGTTGTATGAGCAGCCATGCTGGCTTCGAATCGGACTAGGAGATCATATTAGTCTGGAGGGCGTCCTTTCCTGGTGGAGGTTGTTTCTTACCAGCTCACCTTCGTTCCTGGGTCTCGACGCATTTTCGCTATTTGTGTTTGATTATATTAGTCAGTCACTACTAGCTGGTACATCAGTTACCATGCCTGTACACTACCGGCAAACATAGCAATTGCTCTAACTGCCTTATCAGGCAGTGAATAACTTTAATCTCTTGAGGGAAGCTCGTATCTGACGCAACTAGTGCCAGCAGAGATGACGGGCTTCTTCGACGAAATACGAAGGTTCTTTAAAAAGCCGGAGCAGCGAGAGGACCGGCTCTTTTATATTAACGATGCTGACAGCAACGAGGAATCTAGATTCAGCAGCAACAAGATCGCAACGACCAAGTACACGTGGTACACGTTCATTCCGCGAGGCCTCTTCGAGCAGTTCAGACGAGTCGCGAATTTCTACTTCCTGTTCAACGCGATCATTTCCCTCACGCCACTCAGTCCCGTCATGCCCATCACCACCATCACGCCTCTCGTCTTCGTCATCGGCCTCGCCATGCTTAAGGAACTCTGGGAGGATATTAAACGCGGCGCGTCGGACTACGAGACGAATAAGCGGAAAATACGCGTGATTCTGCCGGATGGGTCGGAAGCGATGCGGGAATGGAGAGAGTTAAGAGTCGGCGACATAGTTCAAGTAGAAGGCGACACGTACTTTCCCGCGGATTTGATCTGCTTAGCCAGCAGCAGCGACGACGGCTCGTGTTACGTAGAAACGATGAATCTGGACGGCGAGACTAATCTTAAGTTGCGCCAGGCGCTTCACGAGACGTACTCGCTCGACGGGTCACAGCTGGCGAGATTAAGAGGCACTGTGGAGTGCGAGCATCCTAACGTCTCGATTTACACTTTCACGGGGAAGATGCGCCTCGAGGGCCTTCAAGAGACGCCTATTTTCCTATCTCCGACTAACATTCTCCTTCGCGGCTCCAAGTTAAGAAACACGCGGTTCGCGGTGGGTCTGGTGGTGTACTCGGGGCGCGAGACGAAGATCATGATGAACGCCACGGATCCGCCGTCCAAGCGAAGCTTCGTGGAAAGGCGGCTAGATTACGTCATCCTTTTCGAGCTCGTTCTCATGCTGTCTCTCGCGATCTTCCCCGCAGCGGTCTTCGCGGCGCGGCTGCCGTACCAGGAACAGTACATGTGGTACCTGGAGCTGGATCAGAACGCGCAGCTCACGGGCCTTAACAAGGCGCAGTATAACGCGGACAACCCCGCCCTGGCGGGCGTGTTGCAGTTCTTCACATGCCTCGTGCTCTATGGTATGGCGATTGCCGCTCCCTGTTGTCCCCCCTCCAGCTCATTCCCTCCATCTCCTTCCTTCCACTTATCCCCTCCCTTCTCATTCCCCCCACTCTCCCCCCCCCTTTCATCCCCTCTCCTCTCATCCCCTCCCCTCTCATCCCCTCCCATCTCACCCCCCCCCACGCATCCCCTCCCCCCACCCCTCTCATCCCCCCGTCTCATCCCCACCCCTCTCATCCCCACCCCTCTCATCCCCACCCCTCTCATTCCCACGCCTCTCATCCCCACCCCTCTCATCCCCACCCCTCTCATCCCCACCCCTCTCATCCCCTCCCCTCTCATCCCCACCCCTCTCATCCCCACGCCTCTCATTCCCTCTCCTGCAGGCTACGTCATGCCATTCGCTCAGCACATGATGCTGGACATGGTGAAGTGGCCGCAGGGTGCCACTACCACCCTATGCATGTGCATGCGTTCCGCTCATCCCTGTGCCTGGTCCCTACCCTCCCCCTCCCGCCTCCCCACCCCCCCCCCCCCCCCCAGGCTACTACGTGCCCATCTCGCTTTGTGACGACAGAGATAGTGAAGCTGCTGCAGGCTGCCACTGCCGCTGTGCTGAGCACACGGTGCCTCTTCTCCTCTCATCCGTCTCCTCTCTGCTCGTCTGTCCCCCATCTTGTGTCCCCAACCCCCTCTCCCCCCCCGCCTTACAGGCTACTTTGTGCCGATATCGCTGTATGTGACGATGGAGATAGTGAAGCTGCTGCAGGCGGTGACGATATCACTGGACCTGCACATGTACTACGACGACAAGGACATCCCCGCCCTCGCCCGCACCTCTAATATCAACGAGGAGCTCGGCATGGTGAGGCACGGTGCAGTTAGTGGGTGGCATGCTGAGGGACGATGCAGGGGAGGGGAGGAGTGGAGGGCGACGGAAGAGGAGCTGTCTCTGAGGACTATGGGCTGAGGGGCGGGCTAGGGGGCAAGAGGGGCGCGGTTGATTCAACAAATCCCCTCTGTCCCCTTGCATGCCTTTCCACCCGCCCCTGCGCTGCGCTTGGCACGCCCGGCAGGTGCGCACGGTGCTGTCAGACAAGACGGGCACGCTCACGCGCAACCAGATGGAGTTCTTCAAGTGCTCCATCGCCGGCACGCCCTACGGCATGGGCGTCACCGAGGTCGAGAAGGCCGCCGCCCAGCGCGCAGGCCGCCCTCCCCCAGAAGAGGACGAGGACGATGACCAGGTGTACGTGCCGGAGAGGCCGCTGGAGAAGGGCTTTAACATGCGCGACCCGCGGCTGGACGGCATGAAGTGGGTGGAGCAGCCGTGTGCCGATGAGATCCGACGGTTCTTAGAGGTGCTGTCGGTGTGCCACACTGTCGTGGTGGACACGGCTCCCATTGAGCGCGCTGCTAGCAGTAACATCTTTGCCATGGGCAGTGCTGCTGGCGTGGGGAGTGGGGGTGTGTTGGGGAGTGACGCAGGGGGGATGAAGAGCAGCAGCAGCAGCGTGAGCCTGGCGAGTGCGGGGTCCAGTGTGAGAGGCGGGGCGGCCAGTGCAAGCGCAGGCGGAGGGGGCACGCCGCTGCTGCCAGGGGAAGGGGGAGGCGGGGGAGACACACCACTGATGCCGGGGGGGGGGGAGGTGGTGGATGGCGAGGCGGTGAGGTTCCTGGCAGAGTCGCCTGATGAGGCGGCGTTTGTGGTGGCGGCCAAGCGCCTGGGGTTCCTGTTCCTGGGGCGGCAGGGCAACGAGCTGAAAGTGCGCGAATACGGGGCGCGGTGGAGTGTGGTGCAGGACCGTTCGTATGAGCTGCTCAACACTCTCGAGTTCACCAGCCACCGGTGAGTGTCGCTTTTTTTTTTTACTTCTGCTTCTTTCCGTCCTCGTTTCCCGTCACAACCCCCGTCCGTCTCTTTCCTCTTCCCTATCGCCCTTATTTCTCACTCGTTTCGTTGGCCTTATTCCCAACACTTTTGCCTCCACCCCCTTTTACCCGGCCTTTTTCCTCCCCTCTTCTCTCCCCCTGCTTTTTTTCCTCTTGTACCCCATGCATTTATCCCCACTTTTTAGCCCATTCTCTTACGTCACTCTTTTTCCGGCCCCCTTGCACCCCCCGTGGTGCGCGCAGCAAACGCATGTCAGTGGTGGTGCGCACGCCAGAGGGGCGCCTGCTGCTGCTCTGCAAGGGCGCCGACAGCATCATCATGGACCGCCTCGGGGCCTCTGAGCACGCACAGAAGTACCGGCCAATCACGGAGCGCCACATGACCATGTATGCGGAGGCGGGGCTGAGGACGCTGGCGATCGCGTGGAGGGAGGTGGGCGAGGAGGAGTACGCGGCGTGGCAGCAGCGGTGGGTGGAGGCGAAGGGGTACGTGGCAGACGCAGGTGTGCAGGCGGAGCGGCTGGAGGCGCTGGCTGACGAGCTGGAGAGTGGACTCATGCTCGTGGGCGCCACCGCCATTGAGGATAAGCTGCAGGTGAGCAAGGCCGGCAGGTAGGGGTGGGCTGCAGGTGAGGTCGGGCTGCTGGTGAGGGCGGGCGGCAGGTGGAGCACACTGGGGGGCAGGGGAGCTGTGGCTGTGGGCCGCCGTCTCACCAGCTGCGTCCACAAGTGGGAGTCCAGCAGGCCATCGAGTCACTGCTGCGCTCCTCCTGTCCGCATCCTCTCATGCTCCTCCCCCTGTCCCCTTTCTGCCCCCTCGCCTGCTTCTTCCTCCTGCTTCCCCCGATGCCTGCACCAGGTGGGAGTACCGCAGGCAATAGAGGCGTTGGCGCAGGCGGGGATAAAGCTGTGGGTGCTGACTGGGGACAAGCTGGAGACGGCGATCAACATCGGGTTTGCGTGCAGCCTGCTGCGCCACCACATGCAGCAGCACCTCGTCTTCCTCGAGGACAATGATGCCGCTGCCAAGGAGGCTGCCAGAAGGGGCGTGCCACTCGAGGAGGTGAGTGACACCGCTGTTGTGCTGTGCTGTGCTGTGCGGTGCGGTGCTGTGCGGTGCTGTGCTGTGCTGTGCTGTGCTGTGCTGTGCTGCCTGCCTGTTGCTGCCTGCCTGTCCCTGGGTCGATTCAAATGCTCCTGCCAGTTGCCTTAGATATTTTTTTCTGTCACAGTGCAATCGTCTCTTCCAATCCATAACCCGATGTTTACTTCTCCACACTTCCCGCTCTGCTACACCCAACCCTTCCACGCTCCTACCTCCCGCACCCATTTTTCCCTTCCCCCACCTACCCTTTCTGTTGCGTGCTCAATTTTTGGCAGCTCTGACTCACTGATTGACGAACCACTCCCTCGCCTCAACGCCTTCTCACTCCCCCCACCCCACTCCCTCCCCAACTCCTTATTGCGCCCTCCCCACCCCCCCCCGGTTTCCCCTTGCTGCAGTTTGCAGCGGAGTTG
Source organism: Closterium sp. Naga37s-1 (assembly GCA_947471745.1). Lineage (NCBI taxonomy): Eukaryota > Viridiplantae > Streptophyta > Zygnematophyceae > Desmidiales > Closteriaceae > Closterium > Closterium sp. Naga37s-1. The sequence goes on from CANJKZ010000069.1 coordinate 790,707, forward strand.
GTGCGGTCGCAGATCCTGGCAGCCAGTGAGTCCGTGCATGGCGCACAGTGGGCAGGCCCACAGCAGGCAGGCAGCACAATGGCCAGTGGGAGAACCAGCAACCGTGTTGATCACCCTTCACAGGAACACAGAGGGGACGGGGGCATTGGTGAGGGTGAGGGCGAGGGCGAGGGTGGAAGTGGGAGTGAGAGTGGGAGTGAGGGCGGGGCGGCACAGGAGCATGCGGTGGTGATAGACGGCAAGGCGCTGGCGCTGGTGCTGGCGGACGATGCTCTGCGCGCCGCCTTCCTGGAGCTGGCGCTGCAGTGCGCGTCCGTCATCTGCTGCCGCGTGTCGCCGAAGCAGAAGGCGCAGGTGACGGCCATGGTGCGGCGCGAGGGCAAGCAGATCTGCCTCGCCATTGGAGATGGGGCCAACGACGTGGGCATGATCCAGAAGGCGAACATTGGCGTGGGGATTCGCGGCGAGGAGGGGCAGCAGGTGAGGGGAATGGTTTATGATATATGGGCATTGGGCAGTAAAGGTGTGATAGGTGTGCGTGCGTGTGACATGGGCACTGTTCGGAATGGAAGCATTAGCATTGAGATTGAATGGAGGGACTGGCAGCAGGTGGAGCAGGGGACGGGGAGATACAAAGCCAGGGGAGTCACAGTGGTTTCATGGCCCGCATGTCAGTGTATCTGAGAGTGGGGATGTGAGGAGTAGTCTTGTGGCACAGAGGAATAACAAATGCAGCATCCACGCTACAGCAAGGCATGGCTGCCTCGGCTGTGACGGCCATTGTGCACCACCCATTGTGTCTCCCTGTACCAGCATTCATCGCCCCACATGCTCACTCTCCTGTCCCCCGTGCTTGTCTCCCATGGCCAGGCTGTCATGGCGTCAGACTTTGCCATTGGTCAGTTCAGATTCCTGGAGCGGCTGTTATTGGTGCATGGGGGATGGTGCTACAAGCGCATCTGCATTCTGGTGAGTGCACATCCCATTCCATCCCATACCATCCCACGCCATCCCACGCCATCCCACGCCATCCCACGCCATCCCATGCCATCCCATGCCATCCCATGCCATCCCATGCCATCCCATGCCATCCCATGCCATTTCATACCATCCCACGCCATCCCATGCCATCCCACAGTGCGCACCCTCTTCTCCAATAAGTCTTTCCGTCCTTTGTATCCCATCCCATTTCATCACATTCCACCCCATCCCACCACCCCCTTGCACCATGCAGATAACCTATTTCTTCTACAAGTGTTTCGTGTTCGCCTTCACCATCCTCTTCTACAACTGTCTCGCATACTTCTCCGGCACAGCAGTGTACTACGACTGGTACCTCACGCTCTTCATGGTCTTCTTCACCTCGCTGCCCATCGGCGTGGTGGGAGTCATGGACCAGGACGTCAAGGCTGTCTACCGCCTGCGCTACCCACAGCTCTACAAGCAGGTGGGTGGCTGTGAGTGTGTGGGGCAGCAGTACCTACACGTATGTGAACCTATGCTTGTGCCGCTGCTCCCTCGCTGCCCATCGGTGTGGTGGGAGTCATGGACCAGGACGTCAAGGCTGTCTACAGCCTGTGCTACCTGCAGCTCTACAAGCAGGTGGGTGCTTCACGGCGTGTGGGGCAGCTGTGTGTATAGGTGTGCCGTGCTTCCTTGCTACCTACACACCACACCCCTTCGGTATCTAAAACTTTTGCAGGTGTGTGTTTTATTAGCATAAGCAAGTGGGAGAAACCAATAATAACAACCTAACCACCTAGACGAGGTAGTGGGTGGCCACTTGTGGTGGCTGGGCCAACACACCCATGGGGGTGATCAAACCAACACACCCATGGGGGTGATCAAGCCAACACACCCATGGGGGTGATCAAGCCAACACACCCATGGGGATGATCAAGCCAACACATTAAAGCTTCGTCCCAGGGGACTAACCCTTTTTCTCTCGCTCTCCCCGCCCTCCCCCCTGCCCCACAGGGCCAGCGCAACGAGTACTTCTCGGTGCTGAATGTGGCGAGCTGGATGGTGAACGGGCTGGTGCAGGCCGCCATCATCTTCACACTCACGCTGCTGCCCTTCGCCCTCGTGCCCGACCGCAGCAGCGGGCTCATCCTGGACCTCACGGCCGTGGGCACCATCATGTATGCTGCCGTCGTCACCACCGTCAACCTTGAACTCGGCTCCAACGTGCAGGTGACGTGTCTGGGTGCCTTGCTGTTGCCGTGCTGTGCTGTGCGCGTGAGGGAGTGTGTGGACGGATTTGTTAGTGATGGCAGCAGCATGTCTGTGCAAGTGAGTGCCGTGGGGCTCACATTCCTCCGTACCAGCCTTCCAAACTGCTTGCACTTCCCCGCCTTCTAGTTTCTCCCGCTTTCCTTCGTCCCTGCCCTCCCAGCCAAACATCATTCTGACGTTTTCAAAACGCATGTCTCCAAGCAACACAACCATTAACATGCAAATGCACTCCCTTTCTTTCTTTCTTTCCCCTCTTTCCTCCTCCCCCTCTCCTCCCTCTCCCCCCCTCTCCGTCCCCTTACATTTGCCTCCCCACCAACAGTATTGGAACGCACTGCATTTCCTCACCATATTCGGCTCCATCGTCTTCTTCTTCATCCTCATGATGGTCGGCAGCTACCTGCCCGCCAAGTGGGTCGGCAATCTGGTGGGAGTGGCCGCCCAGCTGCTGCCCGCCGCCAGCTTCTGGCTCAACCTGCTGCTCGCCGTCGTGGCCGCCATGCTGCCCTCCTACGCTATCCGGGGGATCTGGAGGTGAGGCTTGGGGGTGCTGGGCCGGGATGGGAGGGATGGGGAGCCTTGATGCCTCGTATTATCTGCTCAGTCTCGCACCGCATTCTGCTCTCCATCGTCCCCACCAATGTGTGTCCAGGAATTGAGCAGCTGGTGCAGTGGATCAAGTGAAAAGGGAAGCAGTGGGAGTTGTGGAGGTCAATACCGTGGCACCTCAAGCATTCAACCCTTTTATCCTTGATGCTCACTCTCTCTTCCCCTTTCACCCCACCTCCTCCTGTGTCTCCTTCCAGGCATGTATGCCCGGGTGACCATGAGGTGGTGCAGGAGATCGAGCGCAGAGAGAGGCGGCGACGGTTGATGCGGCTCTCCACCATGGCACGCCACATGTGCGCCAGTGCACCGCTGGTGTCCAATCACAGCGCGAGTGGCGCTGCTGATGTGGAAAGGTCGGCTCATGGCACTGCTGGTAGGGATGACAGTGGGGAGGGGAAGGGGAAGGGGAAAAAGAAGGGGGTGGGTGGGGTGGGGAACGGGGTTGTGGGAGAGTACCAGGTGGCAGCAGAGCAGGGTCCGAGTGTGGCTGAGGAGTTGAGACACAGACACAGCAGCAGCAGAGACACTCAGCAGTAGCCTCACGGATGTACCATAGCCAATAGGCATCTAGTAGCACCAAATGAGAAAATGCCAGGTGGGTACCAGGGTTTGTCAGAATCCCAACCACTTAGACCATTGGGATAAAAAGACTTGTTTGTGTAGCGGGTTTGTGCGCCCATAACCCCCAAGGCGAACGCGACTGTAACCCCTTCTAGGATTAATCGGGCATCCACAATGCATATCTACTGACACCCCCCCACGCTGAGAGGCCCAGGACTGAGCACAGCGGCAACGGCCTACATGTGCATACACCGGGATTCGAACTCGGGACCGGTCTGATACCATGTCAGAATCCCAACCACTAGACCATTGGGATAAAATGGCTTGTTAAATAGCGGGTCAGTGCGCTCATCAGTAGACCTCTGGCACCCCCCCGCACTGGGATGCCCGAAGTGCATACACTAGGATTCGAACCCGAGACTATTGCTCTGATACCATGTCAGAATCCCTGTCACTAGACCACTGGGATAAAATGACTTGTTAAGTAGCGGGTTTGTGCGCCCATAACCCCCCTGGCGAACGAGCCTGTAACCAGGGCTGATTTTATCAGGTTAATTACCTTGATTTCAGGGTGATTTCAGGCTTTCCACTTCGTGGAGACTGAAATTTCAGAGTTATTGAATTTCCAGCCCTGATCCAATCAGAGTAATAGTTTAGCTATCCCTGATTTTGAGTACAGTGTGACAGACTAGGCTGTTAGTGGACCCTGACTTAACAGAGTATCGACTGTGTGGACCCTGATTTATCGAGAGGAAGTTTCTCGGAAGTTTCCTTCCGATGACCCCGCCTTGGATTGATCGCAGTGATCCCCCCACATGTGCGTAATCCCCCCCCTTCCCGCTTTATCGAGACGAAGTTTCTTCGAAACTTCGTTCTGTTACACCTACCATCGAGATCGCGTGAATCTGCAATGTCAGATATACTTTGCTGTGATTGGTCGAAATAGGCTCTGACAGCGGAAATCTGTGACTCGAACAGGTGTGACTCGCCCGTTCGATCGGTACACTCGCTCCAGAAGGAACGCCTCTGACGGTGACTAACTACAGTCGCAGCGTGTCTGATGCATGCCAGCTGAAGAGATCCAATTGGGCATGGTAATAAGACAGGGAAACGTTACACTCGCACACCAGATAGGTCAATCACACCCGCCCTGCACAAATCAGTCGAGTGTACAGCCAGCAGGAAACACAGCGCGCAGACTTTATGGAGAGTGGGGATATTTTCACCGGTAACAAAGCGCGCGTTACTACTCTGATGTTCAGTTCTCGACCTTGAACAATCAGTGTTAACTACTTTACAACCCTGAGCAATCAGGGTACTACTTTTCTGGAAAATGTGCACCCATAATAGAGGGGGAAAATTTTCCCCGGAATCAGGGAGGCTTAAAATGAAACGTCAGCCCTGCCTGTAACCCCTCCTTAGGATGAATCGGGGATCACCAATGGACCTCTGACAGGGTTGTCCCAAGGATCTGAGGGTTCCTGATGCATAAGACGGGCCCTCGAGGTCCGTCTTTTCCATCAGTAGGATCTCAGTTTCCTGTCTGATTGGTCAGAAATTTTTAAAATCTATTCCTTATGTATCTTACCAAAATGCTTTTTCATTTCTATTTAGTGTTTTTAATGGTGCTAATTGCTGAATTTTTTTAATTTTCAGGGGTTTGTACTATCTACCAAGTTTATTATTAATCATTTGAGTCTGTTACTACAAATAACTCTACTCTACTCTACTCTATCTACCCAGTGTCAGAATCAAGGAGCACTGTGGCAGGGACATCAAGCCCATTACTACCCTCATCATCATCACTTTCAAGGACAGTTGCAACTGCTGGTGTCTTTCCCTTCTTTCTCGTCCTCTGCCTTTCCCCATCTTCCTCCTCATCTTCGTCTTCTTCATCAGTTTCAGTTGTTGTCGTTCCTCCATCTGCCTTCCTTTTAGGCGCTCGCGCATGAGTGCTCTTCATCGTCACTTCCCTGGCCAGTCGCCTCTTCTTTGCCCCCCTCCAAGCAGCCACCACCTCGTCCCAATTCGGCTCGTACTGCAGCAGCGAGACGGACATCAAATCTGCCAGGCGTGTGCTGCACAGATTTCCGCGTAGCCAAGATTTTGTCACATCCTGCCTCGAGAAGCCGCTCGCACTCGACGGTGCTCAACGGCAGCACGGTGACCGCGATCCAGAGGCAGACCATGTTGGGGTAGGTCGTCTCCCAATCTTCACTGCGCAACATGTGCTTCAGACAGGCGTGGAATGTCTGGTCCTTGTACTGCGAGGCCATCATCTTGGTGAGCGGCACAAGCTCCCGTGCCGCCTTCTTCGTGCTCACTCCTGCTCACGCACAGTAGCAAGGAAAAGGGGGGGGGGGGGGGAGGAGATCAGTTTTGGGGAACAAACACTATGTTTGTAACAAGATCCACATCCATCCACCTACCTGGCAGTAAGCACTTCTCCGCCATGAACAACTAGCGGAGATACTGGAACTAGGCCGCCCAGTGGCGTTCTCTCTTCGCGGCACCCTCGGGGTATGCGTCTGGCAGAAAGAGCTTCGATCCGATGAGGGTGTTGAGGCTTTTCATCCGCAGCTTCGCATTGACGGCGTCCTGATGCTTCCTGCTGAGAGCATGCTTCTGCATCGTTTGCCGCTGGATGTCGACGCCACCCTCTCCTAGACTCCCGAACTTCCAATGGGCAGGACCGTGAGCCATGCATATGCTGCACTTCATGCACAGAGTCCCGTCCTTCCTCTGCGTGATGATCAGCCACTTGAACTTACCCTTCCAATAATCCTTCGACAGTGAGTGCAGTTTCTCCATCGGGGCGTCTGGATCAGGAACATTGATGGTGCTCCTTGACGGGCCAGGATCACACGTCGCATGAGCTGCTGGTGGAGTTGCTGGAACTCCTACTCTAGGCGTCGTGGTGGGGCGTGAGACGATGCGAACGTGTGGAACCCCCGTCTTAGCAATCCTCAGGGTGCTCTGAGTGAATCGGCCTGCCTTGGGGAAACGGGGGACGGCAGTACTACGAGATGTGTCAAATTACATTTGTATGTGTAGGCTGTAGTGGGGTAGCCTCTACTGAGTACAACACTTTAGGTCAAACCTAGTACTTGTACTCATCCTTGCTTGTTAGTCAACCATTCTTGCACAGTTGATTCTGACATGGTGTTCAGAGCAGGAAACCTGTTAGGTTTTTAGGGCCCACCGATAGTTCCGCTAGTTCCTGCCCGAAGCGCCCTTGCGCTGTCCGGCCCTCTCGCACAGTGTCACGCTGCCCTGCAGCTACTCGCACTGCCTGCCCTAGCGCGCTACCGTGCTGTCACGCGCGCCCCTGCTGCCCGCGAGCAGCTCCTGCCCCGCGCGCCCCTGTTGCCCGCGAGCGGCCCCTGCCCTGTGCGCCCCTGCTGCCTGCGAGCAGCCCCTGCCCCGCAGGCCACTGCTGCCTGCGAGCAGCCCCTGCCCCGAGCGCCCTTGCTGCCCGCGAGCAGCCCCTGCCCCACGCGCCACTGCTGCCCGCGAGCAGCCCCTGACCCGAGCGCCCCTGCTGCCCACGAGCAGCCCCTGCCCTGCGCGCCCCTTCTGCCCGCGAGCAGCCCTGCAGCCCAGCGCGCCCCGCAGCCCTAAACGCACCAGCGCGCCCCGCTGCTAAACGCGCCAGCGCGCCCCACAGCCCAACGCACCAGCGCGCCCCGCTGCTAAGCACGCCAGCGCGCCCTGCAGCCTAGCGCGCCAGTGCGCCCAGCAGCCCAGCGCGCAAGCGCGCCCCGCAGCCCAACGCGCCAGCGCGCCCCGCTGCTAAGCGCGCCAGCGCGCCCCGCAGCCCAGCGCGCCCCACTGCAAAGCGCGCCAGTGCGCCCCGCAACCCTAAATAATAATAATAATCATCATAAAAAAAAAAAAAAAAGCCAGCGCGACCTGCTGCCCAGCGCGCTGCTACTGCACATGCTGCTACCTCTGCGCTGTGCCCTACTGAGCAGCGCAGCCCAGGCCTAGCCACGCCGCCCAGCCCGAGCTGGCCTCCTGCTACTACTGCTGCTGCTACTGCTCGTGCTACTGCTGCTGCTGGTGGAGGTGCTGCTGGGAGTGCTGGAGGAGCCGCCACCCAGCCCCACCGAGCCGCCCTGCTGCTACTACTGCTGCTGCTGCTGCTGCTGCTGCTGCTGCTGCTGCTGCTGCTGCTGCTGCTGCTGCTGCTGCTGCTGCTGCTGCTGCTCGTGCTACGGCTGCTGGTGGTGGAGGTGCGGCTGGGAGTACTAGAGGTGCTGCTGGTGCTGGAGGTGCTGGACCTACTATTGACCGTCACTGCCTGTCATGGCCTCTATCACGGCAGTTGGAGCGGCTAGGGGTGGACAGCAGCGGTCACTGCCTCTCCTGGACGACCCCACCCCTCAGCAGCTTCGTGAGTGGGTTATTCAACGAAGTAGTCCTGGTGGTGGAGGTTTTGGTTTTATGTGGCCTCAACGACCTCGCGACTGTGCTTCTCAGCGATGCGTCCCTGGTCGTGTAGAGGCTGCTGCTCTCGGTTCTAGTGAGTCTGCTATCGCTCCAGGTGCTGGTGAGTCTGCTGCAGCGCTAGGTGCTCGTGAGTCTGCCGACGCTTTAGGTGCTAGTGCGTCTACTGCCACAGGTCCTGCCTCAGCTGAGGCCTTGCACACTTTCACGCTTGACTCAGGCGCGTCACGTTGCTTCTTTCGTGATTGCACCACAGTCACACCACTCGCAGCACCTCTCCCAGTCTCACTGGGTGACCCCACTGAGGGCCCAGTAGTTGCGCGAGCCTCCACTGTCCTCCCGTGTCCGGCAGTCCCATCTAGGTCTCTCTCAGGTCTCCACCTCCCCGCGTTCTCGACGAACTTGTTGAGCAACGCAGTTCTCCAGGATGAATGGGTTGATACCTTCATTCCTGGAGGACAGCGTGTGGCGATCTGTAAGTGCCCACGGACTGGCCGTCACCTTGCTACGTTCACTCGTCAGCCTGGGTCCGGTCTGTACACCCTGACTACTACGTCTGCACAGGTGGTTGAGTCAAGTCAGATGGCTGCGTCGAGTCGGGTGTCTGCATCTGGTCAGCTTGCAACGTCTTGCTCGTGTCGGGCACTCTCTCACCAGACTCTCCTCTAGCACCACCGCCTAGGTCACCCCTCGCTGCCGCGTCTCCGCAGCATGCAGTCCCGTCTCCTTGTCTCTAGCCTTCCCAGATCCCTGCCCTCCCTCCCGCGCTCGCTTGCCCCGCCGTGCCTTCCCTGCGTCAAGGGGCGGCAGCGCGCCACTCCTCACTCCTCCGAGTTTCCTCCGACCACTGCTCCTCTGCAGACTCTCCACATGGACGTTTGGGGTGCAGCCCCCGTCGGTGGGACGGACCAGTAGCGCTACTTCCTTCTGGTTGTTGACGACTACACACGCTACACCACTGTCTTCCCCTTGCGGCGCAAGGCGGACGTCAGCGGTGTTTTGATCCCCTAGATCCGTGCTACTCGTCACCAGCTGCGCGAGCGGTTTTGTCGGGACTTCCCAGTCCTGCGTCTGCACTCTGACAAGGGCGGTGAGTTCTCCTCTGACCTCCTTGCGGATTTATGTCGAGACGAGGGCATTCGCCAGTCATTCACGCTTCCGGCATCTCCTAAGCAAAATGGGATTGCTGAGCGTCGCATTGGCTTGATTATGGAGGTTGTTTGTACCTCCATGATCCATGCGGCTGCTCTCCATTTTCTGTGGCCGTTTGCGGTCCCATACGCAGCGCATCAGCTCAACCTCTAGCCCCGTGTCTCTGAGCCAGAGACCTCGCCCACACTCCGGTGGACGGGGAAGGTTGGCGATGTGTCGGTGTTTCGGGTCTGGGGCGCTCTCTCCCTTGTTCGTGATGCCAAAGCGAGCAAGCTCTCCTCTCGCACTCTCCGCTGCGTCTTCCTTGGCTTCCCCACCGACGCCCCGCCGTGGCAGTTCTACCACCCGCGCGAGCGTCGATTCTTCTCCTCCCAGGACGTCACCTTTGACGAGTTTGTCTGTTTCTACAGGCTACACCCGCACGCGTCCCACCCGGTCCCCGTAGCGCCTCTTTTCTTTGTACCAGTCCCCCCTCGGTAGACCCCCTCCCCCCACAGGGTCCTGCTCCCTCAGGTGTGTCTCAGGTAGACCCACCCCCTTGCTTGAGCCTTTGGATATCTCTTCTGACTCCTCTGGCCCAGCAGAGGGGGGTGACCCCGCCAATGACGACAGGGCGGTCACTCGCCGCTCTCCACGCTTGGAGACCCCCCTTGGTTTTCCGCCTCGGCCGTCTTTGCCGCCTCCGCAGCCTGCTGCTGTGGACTCTTGAGTTGAGACTGCTGGTGCTGAGCCTGGAGGTGCTGAGACAAAGGGTGAGGGTTCTGGGGGTGCTGCGACTGGGGGTGCTCACTCTGGGGGTGCTGCGAGTCCTAGTGGTGGTGGAGCTGTGGGTGACCCTGCTGGAGGTCCTGGAGCTGGACAGCCACCGCAGCTTGATCTACTTGAGATGCTCTCGCCGCAGGCGATTCGTGTGTGGATCGTTCAGCGAGGCAGACCTGGTGGTGGAGGGTACGGTCCTACTAGTGCTGGAGCTTCTAGTCCTGGAGGTACTGCTGGTGCTGGAGGTACTGGTGGTAATGCTGGAGGTGCTAGAGGTGCTGCTGGTGCTGGAGGTACTAGAGGTGATGTTGATGCTGGAGGTGCCAGAGCAACTAGTCCTAGAGGTGCTATTGGTGTTGTAGGTGCTGGACCTACTAGTCCTGGAGGTACAGCAGGTGCTGGAGGTGCTGCTGGTTCTGGAGGTGCTACTGGTGCTGGAGCTGCGGGAGCTGCTGGTCCTGGAGGTGCTCGTACTAGAGGTACTGGAGCTGCCGGAGCTGGTGGTGCTGCTAGTGCCGGAGGTGCTACTGGAGCTGCTGGCACTGGAGGTGCTAGTGCTGCAGGTACTGGAGGTGCTGGAGCCGCTTACACTGGTGGTGCTCGTAATAGAGGTGCTGGAGCTGCCGGAGCAGGTGGTGCTGCTGGGCTGGAGGTGCTGGAGGTGCTACTGGAGTTGCTGGCAGTGGAGGTGCTGGAGGTACTGCTGGTGCTGGAGGCGCTGGAACTGGAGGTACTGGAGGTACTGGAGGTGCTGTAGCTGCTGGTCCTGGAGGTGCTCGTACTAGAGGTGCTGGAGCTGCCGGAGCAGGTGGTGCTGGAGGTGCTGGAGGTGCTACTGGAGGTGCTGGCACTGGAGGTGCTGGAGGTACTGCTGGTACAAGAGGTGCTGGCGCTGCCGGAGCTCGTGGTGCTGCAGGTGCTGGAGGTTCAACTGGAGCTGCTGGTGCTGGAGCTGCTGGTGCTGGAGGTGCTGGAGGAGCTGGAGTTGCTGGTACTGCTACGCGCCGACTGTTTTTCTACCCGCAACCGCAGTCGACCCTGCCGCCGCGTGACTCGGTCCTTCGCCAGGTTCTTAGTCTCCCATCTTCCACTGGCCTCACTCCACCTCTCTTGTGTCCACCGACAGACCAATCTCAGCCACAGCTTCTGCCTGGCTCCCCGCTGCCTGCTCCTGCTCCTCACACTGAGGTGTCTGAGTCCCTGACTGAGCATCGTGAGCCTGAGACTCGTGCTTCCACACCTGTTCGTGCTCGTCGTGTCGCCCGTCCTCGTCCTCTTGCTGTCCTAGGCACTCACGGTATGACACTTCGTCCTTCCTCTGTTCCACAGCGTGTTCTCCTGCCTAAGCCTCCCGCGTCCTCTCTTCCGCACGTTCCTGACCCTGAGTCCGACCTTGCTCGTGCTGCCAGTCCTACTATCACTCGTCTCCTTGCTACTGTCGACACTGACCCTGACTTTGAGTCTACTGCAGCGTTTGCCCTAGTCACTGAGCTAGTCGACTTTGCAGCTAGGAGTCGTCTCGACTACGTCGCGAGTCTTGTTACTGAGTCTGAGTCTGTCTCTCCTCCGTCCGTCAGGGGTGAGCCTGCCCTTAGCATTAACGTCCTTGAGGACAGGCAGTTTGAGCTTGAGTGTCTTGCGGCCGCTTTACCTCGTTATGCATCCATGCTGCTTTGCTCTGAGGGAGACCCGGATGCACTTGATATCCCTACCCCGCGCTCTTACACTGAGGCGATCTCGGGTGAGTACTCCTCTAAGTGGCAGACAGCCATGGACGCAGAGATGGCTTCCAGGAAGTCCACAGACACCTACGTCGACGAGGTTCCTTCTCCTGGGGCGAACATAGTCGATGGCATGTGGATTTTCAGAGTGAAGCGGCCGCCGGGTTCTCCGCCTGCCTTCAAGGCGCGTTACGTTGCTCGAGGCTTCAAACAGCGACAGGGGGTCGACTTCTTCTAGACCTTCTCCCCCACCCTGAAGATGACTACTCTTTGGGTGCTACTGCACGTTGCAGCACAGCATGACAACGAGCTGCACTCCCTCGAATTCTCTTCACTTTTCTTGCAGGGCAGCCTTCACGAGGAGATCTGGCTGTTCTGCCCACCTGGCTTCACTGGGTCGTTTCCTGCGGGTACCCAGTGGAGCCTCCAGCGGCCAGTCTATGGTCTCCGCCAGGCGCCCCGAGAGTGGCACGACACACGGAGGACTACACTTCCTCTGCTGACCCGTCGCTCTTTCTACGAACCGACACTACCCTGCCGCCGTTCTACATTCTCATCCACGTCGACGACTTGGTTTTTGCTACTGCTGACACTGAGGCGCTGGCCCTAGTGAAGTCGGAGCTGCAGGAGAGACACACCTGCACTGACCTGGGTGAGCTGCGTAGATATCTTGGCTTGTAGATCACTCGGGACAGAGCACGGCGCACCATCACCCTGACTCAGTCACACATGGTGCACCAGGTCCTTCAGCGCTTCGGCTTCCAGTTCTCCTCGCCACAGCCCACTCCTTTGTCTACCGGCCACGCGCTCTCAGATCCACCTTTGGATGAGTCCGTAGAGCCGAGTGGTCCGTACCTAGAGCTTGTAGGTTGCCTCATGTACCTGATGACGTGCGCACGACCTGACCTTGCGTACCCTTTCCGCCTTCTAGCTCGCTACTTGGCTCCCGGAAGACACCAAAAGGTGCACTGGGATGCTGCGAACAGGGTACTGCGTTACTTGTGCAGTACATCGGGCATGGGGCTTGTGCTTGGAGGACGGGCTTCAGTGGTACTCACAGGACACTCCGACGCTTCTTGGGCCGACGACCAGGCAACTCAGCGTTCGTCGTAGGGTAACACCTTCAGCCTTGGCTCTGGTTCTGTCTCGTGGAGGTCCATTCGTTCTTCTTCTGTGCTTGGTTCCAGATGTGAGGCTGAGATCTACGTTGGGGCCATGGCTGCACAGGAGCTACGCTGGCTGACCTACCTGCTGACCGACTTGGGGGAGCGGCCTCGTTCTCCTCCATTTTGGTACGTCGACAACAAGGCAATGCTTGCCTTGATTCACGAGCAGAGATTGGAGCACAGAACGAAGCACATTGCTCTTCGCTACTTCTTTGCGCGTGAGCTGCAGCAGCGTCGTCAGCTCCGCCTTTACTACATGGCCTCGCGGGCCAACACTGTTGATGTGTTCACCAAGGCCCTTGGGTCTGGTGATCATCAGCGTTTCTGCACTGCTCTTGGGCTTGTGCCCACTCTGCCTCACCTACTGGTTGCTTGACTTGCTCTTGTTGTACACTTATATATATCTTTATACCTGCTTGTTTACTCTTGCTAGGTTGTGATCAGTGTACTGCCTTGCTATTATAACTCTACATGTGAACTGGCCTTGTGGCCACTTGCTTGTGCTCAGATTGAGTGGTGTCCTTGAGATCCAACCTGAGCTTTGCTTTGCTTTGTTCTCTTGCTTGACTGGTCTTGTGACCGTTCGTTGTGTTTTTTATCCCCCACTTTACCTATGGGGGTGTGTCAAATTACATTTGTATGTGTAGGCCGTAGTGGGGTAGCCTCTATTGAGGTCAAACCTAGTACTTGTACTCATCCTTGCTTGCTAGTCAACCATTCCTGCACAGTTGATTCTGACAAGATGAGCTAAGCGAGGCTTGCGGTCTAGGATTAGTCGCAGTATTCCTAGTAGAGGGACTAGGGGAGACGGGCGGTGTGCTACTGACCCATCTAGTGTTAATTTTGGGCCATGGTACAAGCGTAAAATTATGGTGAATCGGGGAAGAAGCTACTGGAACGCTAGTCGGCGAGGAGGAGCCCAACAAGGCGGCAGGCTGGGAGCGACGGAGGAAATCTAGGCCAATTACTGGTGGCTGAGGCCGTGAGGTGGGTGTTTCAGCAGCTTCCGCGTCGTCCGCCATGACGAGAAGACGGACTAACGAGAAACGTAAAGAACTAGTCTAGTCATGCTGGAAATGGCTGGAAGGGTTGTTTTCAAGAGACGGTTGGAGAAGAAGGTGTAAGAATCCCAGACACTAGACCACTGGGATAAAAGGGCTTGTTAAGTAGCGGGTTAGGGCGCCCATAATCCCCCAAGACAACGAGCCTGTAACCCTTCCCTAGGATCAATCAGGGATCACCAATGTGTCAGAATAACTGTGCAGGAATGATTGGATTAGCAAGTGTTGGGGTACAAGTACTAGCCCTAGAAGTTCTGTACCCTATAAGGAGTGCCCCTCTATAGCCTACAAGTAAGATTGTACTTTGACACACCCCCATAGGCTAAGTGGGGGACAACAAGACGGTCACAAGACCAGTCAAGCAAGACAACAGAGCAAAGCAAAGCAAAGCAAAGCTCAAGGTGGATCTCAAGGACACCACACAATCCGAGCACAAGCAAGTGGCCACAAGGCCAATTCACATGTAGAGATATAATAGCAAGGCAGTACACTGATCACAACCTAGCAAGAGTAAACAAGCAAGTATAAAGATATATATCAGTGTACAACAAGAGCAAGTCAAGCAACCAGCAGGTGAGGCTGAGTGGGCACAAGCCCAAGAGCAGTGCAGAAACGCTGATGATCACCAGACCCAAGGGCCTTGGTGAACACATCAAAAGTGTTGGCCCGCGAGGCCACGTAGGAAAGGCGGAGCTGACGATGCTGCTGCAGCTCACGCGCAAGGAAGTAGCAAAGAGCAATGTGCTTCGTTCTGTGCTCCAGTCTCTGCTCGTGACACAAGGCAAGCATTGCCTTGTTGTCGACATACAAAACTGGAGGAGAACGAGGCCGCTCCCCCAAGTCGGTCAGCAGGTAGGTCAGCCAGCGTAGCTCTTGTGTAGCCATGGCCCCAGCATAGATCTCGGCCTCACAACTGGAACTAAGCACAGAAGAAGAACGAGTGGACCTCCACAAGACAGAACTAGAGCCAAGAGTGAAGGTGTAACCCTGTGATGAACGCTGAGTCGCCTGGTCGTCGGCCCAAGAAGCTTCGGAGTGTCCTGTGAGTACCACTGAACCCTGTCCTCCAAGCACGAGCCCCATGCCTCATGTACTATACAAGTAACGCAGTACCCTCTTTGCAGCATCCCAATGCACCTACCGGGAGCCACATAGCGAGCCAGAAGGCTGAGAGGGCACGCGAAGTCAGGTTGTGTGCACGTCATCAAGTACATGAGGCAACCCACAAGCTCTGGATATGGACCACTCGGCTCTACGGACTCGTCTGAAGGTGGAGCTGAGAGCGAGTGGCCGGTAGACAGAGGAGTGGGCTGTGGCGAGGAGAACTGGAAGCCAAAGCACTAATGGACCTGGTGCACCATGTGTGACTGAGTCAGGGTGATGGTGTGCCGTGCTCTGTCCCGAATGATCTGCAAGCCAAGATAGTTGCGCAACTCATCCAGGTCAGTGCAGGTGAGTCTCTCCTGCGGCTCCGCCTTCACTAGGGCCAGCGCCTCAGTGTCAGCAGTAGCAAAAACCAAGTGTCGACGTACAGTAGAACGTAGAACGGCGGAAGGGTAGTGTCGGTGCGTAGAAACAGCGACGGGTCAGCAGAGGAAGGAGCAAACCCAAGAACCGCAAGTGTAGTCCTCAGTGTGTCGTGCCAATCTCGGGGTGCTTGGCGGAGACCGTAGACTGGCCGCCGGAGGCTCCACTGGGTACCCGTAGGAAACGACTTAGTGAAGCCGGGTGGGCGGCGCAGCCAGATCTCCTCGTGAAGGCTGCCCTGCAAGAAAGTTGTGGAGAAGTCGAGGGAGTGCAGCTCATAGTCACGTTGTGCTGCAACGTGCAGCAGCACCCGAAGAGTAGTCATCTTTAGGGTGGGGGAGAAGGTCTGGAAGAAGTCGACCCCCTGTCGCTGACTGAAGCCTCGAGCAACGTAACGCGCCTTGAAGGTAGGCGGAGAGCCCGGTGGCCGCTTCTCTATGAAAATCCACATGCCATCGACTATGTTCGCCCCTGGAGGAGGAACAACGTCGACATAGGTGTCAGTGGACTTCCAGGAAGCCATCTCTGCGTCCATGGCTGTCTGCCACTTAGAGGAGTACTCACCCGCGATCGCCTCTGCGTAAGAGCGTGGGGTAGGCATGTCAAGTGCATCCGGGTCTCCCTCAGGGCAAAGCACCAGCAGCACCACCTGCTCCGGCAGCTCCAGCACCTCTAGTACGAGCACCTCCAGGACCAGCAGCTCCAGCACCTCCAGTACCTCCAGTACCTCCATCTCCAACGCCTCCAGCACCAGCAGTAGCTCCAGGACCTCCACTGCCAGCAGCTCTAGTAGCACCTCCAGCACCAGCAGTACCACTTGCTCCGGCAGCTCCTGCACCTCTAGCACCAGTATTACCTCCAGTACCTCCACTGCCAGCAGCTCTAGTAGCACCTCCAGCACGAACAGCTCCACCAGCTGCGACAGCTTTAGCACCTCTAGTACAAGCACCTCCAGGACCAGCAGCTCCAGTACCTCCAGTACCTCCGGCTCCAGCACCTCCAGCACCAGCAGCACCTCCAGCACCTCCAGCACCAGTTGTATCTCCAGGACTAGTAGGTCCAGTACCTCCAGCACCAGTAGCACCTCTAAGACTAGTAGCTCCGGCACCTCCAGCACCAGCAGCACCTCTAGTACCTCCAGCACCAGCAGCACCTACAGCACCTCCAGCAGTACCTCCAGTACCTCCAGCACCAGTAGTACCTCCAGGCTTAGCAGCTCCAGCACCAGCAGTACCTCCAGGACTAGCAGCTCCAGCACCAGCGGGACCGTACCCTCGACCACCAGGACTGCCTCACCGAACGATCCACGCACGAATCGCCTGCGGCGAGAGCGTCTCAAGTAGGTCAGGCTGCGGTGCTTGTCCAGCTCCAGGACCTCTAGCAGGGTCACCCACAGCTCCACCGCCACAAGGACTCGCAGGACCCCCAGAGTCAGCACCCCCAGTCGCAGCACCCCAATAACCAGCACCCCCTGTCGTAGCACCCTCAGAACCAGCACCCCCAGACGCAGCCCCCCCAGTCGCAGCACCCCCAGAACCCTCACCCTTTGTCTCAGCACCCCTAGGCTCAGCACCAGCAGTCTCAGCTCCAGAGTCCACAGCAGCAGGCTGCGGAGGCGGCGAAGACGGCCGAGGCGGAAAACCAGGGGGGGTCTCCAAGCGTGGAGAGCGGCGAGTGGCCACCGTATCATCAGCGGCGGGGTCACCCCCCTCAGCTGGGCAAGAGGAGTCAGAGGAGATCTCTAAAGGCTCAACCAAGGGGGGTGGGTCTACCTGAGACACACCTAAGGGAGCAGGACCGTGTGGGGGGAGGGGGTCTACCGGGGGGGGGGGGGGGGGGGGGGGACTGGTACCAAGAAAAGAGGCGCTATGGGGACCGGGTGGGATGCGTGCGGGTGTAGCCTTTAGTAATAGACATACTCATCAAAGGTGACGTCATGGGAGGAGAAGACTCGACGCTCGCGCGGGTGGTAGAACTGCCACGGCGGGGCGTCGGTGGGGAAGCCAAGGAAGACGCAGCGGAGAGTGTGAGGGGAGAGCTTGCTCGCTTTGGCATCGCGAACAAGGATGAGCGCGCCCCAGACCCGAAACACCGACGCATCGCCAACCTTCCCCGTCCACCGGAGTGTGGGCGAGGTCTCTGGCTTAAAGACACGGGGCCAGAGGTTGAGCTGATGCACAGCGTATTGGACCGCAAATGGCGACAAAAAATGGGGAGCAGCCGCATGGATCATGGAGGTACAAGCAACCTCCATGATTAAGCCAATGCGACGCTCATAAATATTTTTTTGCTGAGGAGAGGCCGGAAGAGTGAACGACTGGACAATGCCCTCGTCTTGAGAGAACTCCGCAAGGATGTCAAAAGAGAACTCACGCCCCTGTCAGAGTGCAGACGTAGGACTGGGAAGTCCGGACTGAACCGCTTACACAACTGGCGACGAGTACCACGGATCCAGGGGATCAAAACACTGCTGATGTCCGCCTTGCGCCGCAAGGGGAAGACAGTGGTGTAACGTGTATAGTCGTGAACAACCAGCAGGAAGTAGTGCTCCTGGTCCGATCCACCAACAGGGGCTGGGCCCCAAACGTCCATGTGGAGAGTGTGCAGAGGAGCAGTGGTCGGAGGAAACTCGGAGGAGTGAGGAGCGGCGCGCTGCCGCCCCTCAACGCAGGGAAGGTACGGCGGGGCAGGTTAGCGCGGGAGGGAGGGCAGGGACCTGGGTAGGCCTGAGACAAGGAGACGGGAGTGTATACTGTGGAGATGCGGTAGGGAGGGGTGACCGAGGCGGTGGTGCCAGAGGAGAGTCTGGTGGGAGAGTACCCGACACGAGCAAGACGCTGCAAGCTGACCAGATGCAGATACCTGACTCGACGCAGCCACCTGACCTACCTCAGCCATCTGTGCAGACGCAGTGGTCAGTGTGTACATACTTGACCCAGGCCGTCGACTAAACGTAGCAAGGTGACGGCCAGTGTGGGAGCACGTACAGATCGCCACACGCTACCCTCCAGGAATAAAGGTATCAACCCAGACATCCTGAATGGCAGCGTTGCTCACCAAGTTCATTGAGAGAGTGGGGAGGTGGAGACCTAACAGAGAACTGGAAGGGACTGCTGGATACGGGAGGACAGTGGAGGCCCGTGCGACTACTGGGCCCCCAGTGGGGTCAGCCAGTGAGACTGTTACCGGTGTAGCAAGTGGTGTGAGTGTGGTGCAGTCATGAAAGAAGCAACGTGACGCGCCTGGGTCAAGTGTGAAAGTGTGCAAGGCCTCAGCTGAGGAAGGACCTGTGGCGGGAGACGCACGAGCACCTAAGTTGCAGCAGACTCACTAGCACCTAGTGCGGCAGCAGACTCACTAGCACCTAGTGCGGCAGCAGACTTAGTAGCACCTTGTGCAGCATCCTCGACATAACCAGTGACACATCGCTGAGGAAACAACTCACTAAGCACCTGCGGGGAGAAGGTCTCCTGCTGCCGCCTCTGTGCAGTACGTAGAAAAACAAAGCCTCCACCACCTGGACGGGCTCGCTGAATAACCCACTGCGAAGCTACTGAGGGGTGGGGTCGTCCTGGAGCGGCAATGACCACCGCTGTCCACCCCTAGCCGTTGCAACTACCATGATAGTGGCCATGACAGGCAGTGACGGTCAGTAGTAGGTCTAGCACCTCTGGCACCAGGAGCACCTACAGCACTCCCAGTCGCACCTCCAGTACCTTCAGCACCAGCAGCACTCCCAGCACTCCCAGCAGCACCTCCACCAGCAGCAGCAGTAGCACGAGCAGCAGCAGCAGTAGTAGTAGCAGCAGGGCGGCTCAGTGGGGCTGGTGATCAAGGTAGGGCGGCGCGGCTCGGGTTGGGCAGGGCGGCTCGGGCTGGGCGGCATGGCTCGGCCGGGCAGGGCGCGCCGCGGGCTGCAGGGCAGAGCGTGCGGTGGACAGGGCAGCAGGGCGCGCGCTGTGCAGGGCAGCAAGGCGCGTCGCGTGGGGCAGCAGAGCGCGACGCGCTGGCTGCAGTAGGGCGCGACGCGCTGGCTGCAGCAGGGCGCGACGTGTAGGGCAGCAGAGTGCGACGCGTTGGCTGCAGTAGGGCGCGACGCGCTGGCTGCAGCAGGGCGCGACGCGCTGGCTGCAGCAGGGCGCGACGTGCAGGGCGGCAGTGCGCAACGTGCTGGCTGCAGTAGGGCGCGATGCGCTGGCTGTAGCAGGGCGCGACGTGCAGGGCGGCAGTGCGCAACGTGCTGGCTGTAGTAGGGCGCGATGCGCTGGCTGTAGCAGGGCGCGACGTGCTGGCTGCAGCAGGGCGCGACGCACAGGGCAGCAGGGCGCGCCGTGCGGGCTGCAGCAGGGCGTGAGGTGCGGAGCAGCAGAGCGCGACGCGCGGGCTTCACCAGGGCGCGACGTGCGGGGGGCAGGCAGTGCGAGTAGCTGCAGGGCACCGCGACACTGTGCGAGCAGGGCCGGATAGTGCAAGCGCGCTTCGGGCAGGAACGAGCGAAACTATCTGTGGGCCCTAAAAACTTAACAGGTTTCCTGCTCTGAATACCATGTCATAATAACTGTGCAGGAATGATTGGATTAGCAAGAGTTGGGGTACAAGTACTAACCCTAGAAGTGATGTACCCCATGAGGAGTGCCCCACTATAGCCTACAAGTAAGATTGTACTTTGACACAGTGGACCTCTGACGGAAGGACCCCCAAAGCCCCAACTCCCCATCTATTACCACATTTGACGAAGCGAGCATGGCAGTACAATACTGTGGGTGGCACCACTTGACTGTGGTGATCCCGCAACGCGCTTCTTGAACATTCTGCAGGCGCCGAATCTGAGGGTTAGTGGTGGTGGATCGATGAGTGTTGTAAAAAACTGACTAATCCCTAACTAGGGGACAGGCCACGTACGACAGTAACGGTCCTGCGTGGGCAACTTGTGATGCAGACACCATGTGAGTTCACCATGTGTACCTGTTGCAACAGCATCTTTTTGCAGTGCTGGCGAAAGATACACGTGGGAGGACTGGCCGCGAAATGTATGATGCATACATTCCAGGCCCTCAGATTCGTTTTTGGCCTGTGTGATTCGTCACACTTGGTACATAGTTTTAGTCTGATCAATTAGACTTGGTAAAAAAAAAAAAACTGAAATTCTAGAGTACTTCAAAAAAAAAAGTCTGATAATTCAGAGTTGATGCAAGCGAAAAATCTGATGGTGTTTACAAGATCTGGCCTTGGTTGTCTCTTGATGTTAAACGCCACATTACATCCAAGCATATAGCATTTTTCTACTCTACTCTACACAGACAAATGCATCATTATGGTTATCAAGTGCATGATCTCCTATGTAGATGGTACGGTAGCTCGGTGTTGGTCGGTCACAGGTTGCCACGTCCCGCACTCGACGAGCGCGGTGAACTTCGCCATCGCCAGCTTGTGCTTCTGGTTGTTGGCGTGCTTACGGAAGGACTGGATGTGCACGTGAGTGGCACCATTCCCGCGCCTCCCGCACTTGCCTTCGTCGTCAGCATGGACTGAACAAACCCTGCACTGAAACACAGGCAACCCAGTGGTGGTTTTTGTTAGCACAAGCCAAGGAAAACGAGTGAACAACTGTGACTTGTACTTCGCAACAGCATTCTCGTAGACATCTTCGATGGGCTGGGCCTAGTTTAACGTCGTCTGCTTGAGTCGGGCGTCGACAGTCGCTGATGGCGTACACGATACTCCTTCGAAACTTAACACCAAACGAGCAGCAGAACATTCGGTCTTATCGAGGATACAGCAACTCCGCCGAACTGGCGTACGACCACCTGAAGAGCCTGTATCAAGCAACAGACAGTGTTAACCAGAGTCGTCTCATGGCACAATTGAGAACAGTGGAAATGAAACCCGGCGAAAAGGGAATGGCTTATATTAGTCGTTGTCGCGGACTGCGAGACAGACTCCTTCGATGCGGAGGATCAATATCCGAAGAAGCTTTTGTAACAGTCATCATCGCCGCCCTTGGTCCTCATTGGCGCTCCACTCGAGCACTCCTTCGAGCTCACGGGAAGATCTCCGAAGCAGCACTCTGCGCCGAAATTCACGCTGAACAGCAAGATATGGACCTGCACGAAGAACGACACAAGAAGAAAGTGTTAGCACCAGAATTCGCCTTTCACACTCAACGACGCTACAACAACAACAACCGACACAACAACCGACAAGTACAACTGTACATCCCACCGTTCTGCCATCTTTGCAAGACGTCCGGACATCCGCGCACACACTGCCCGAATTAGCAGCAGACGACAACACCGCAACGTCAACTTCGGCCTTCAAGCAGTCAAGTAGCTTCTACGCAGGCGCATCCCACCAGTCAAGTGCAGCCTTCAACATCTTCAACAACACAATCTGCACAAGGAACAAGAAACATCGTAAGCTGCATGACAAAAACGACAGACTCCTGCATCACCGGATCACCACCCCACTACTCACCAGAAGAACAGCTCGATGAGAGGACTCCTCGCCGCGAATCACTGGAGCCCAATCCGACGTATGCAGCCATCGCCCAAAGCGAGCCGTCCAGGCAAGACACTTGGTTCTTGGACAGTTTCTGCGGACAGCACATGTGCTCCTCGAGTCGTTTCGTTCAACAAGAACATCAACTTCAGCGCAAAGTTGTCATCACCGTGGCCAACAACCAGAACCTGCACACACGACGACAAGGGATAGTACAACTTCAGTCTCGAGAAACTAATGTCATCCTACAAATGTCCAAAGTTTTGTTTGCAGAAGGACTCGGCTACAACCTACTGAGCGTAAGCCAATTGATGGCGAAGGGTATTCATCTTGAAGCAGACAGCACCACTCAGGAGTTCAAGTTATTCCACGATAAAGGAGGACTCTACATCGGCAGAGCAGTCTTGAAGAACAACGTCTTCGTTCTTGATTTCGTACCGGACCAAGGAACCGCCGACAGCGACGCCATCGTCAACTTCACTTCTTGGACACATCCACCGGACCTCGATCCCGACTTCAGCCATGGAGGATTCTGGTATTCACATACCATACCTGAAGCAGAAAGAACACGAGCATTAGCAACAATCCGGCAAGAAGAAACAACATCGACAGCAGCAGAGACAACATCGGCAACAACAGCGACACTTACAGCACCAATCGCGAGCTCTTCGACGGCACCAACCTTCATCGACGACACCCCACCCACTCCTACGCAGCAGTTCGCTCCCACTCCACGTGAAGTTCACAGAAGCGCCAACTTCACAGCGGGTTTTTACTCCAATTCCGACCTCTACATGCGCTCACCCAGACATCGCGCGAGCGAATCCCTGTGGCACGAACGATTGGGTCATCCAAGCAACACCACGTTAAACAATACAATCAAGGCAGCAGTGCTCGACAAAGACTCACTCCTTCTACCCGACGGCAGAGAACTCCAACGAGTCCGCGGAACATGCTTTACCTATCCCGAAGCCGACTTACCCCATCAACCGTTCGCCTCTCACCACAATCCAAGCGCGCCAGCTTATGCACCACTCGAGAAAGTATACAGCGACATCCTGTATACTCGCGAACAAGGACAAGGAGCATATAATTACGTGATTACTTTCATCGACGCCGCCACCCGTTACGTCTGGCATCTTAATCTCCCAAGTCGCGGCATGGCCTTCGAAGCCTTCGTCGCCTGGCTGTGAGATAATTGACGAGAAAGAGTGATTGAACTAGAAAGGAGAAGGGTACAAATAGGAAACACAAAAGTGTTGTACCCTCTAAGGACTACCCCACTACAGCCTAAACAGACTATAGTAGATATAAGTTTGACACACCCCCATAGGCAAAGTGGGGGAGGACAAGGGGTCACAAGACCAGTCAAGAAAGACAAAGCAAGCTCAGGGTGGATCACAAAGTCACCACACAGTCTGAGCACAAGCAAAGGGCCATAAGGCCAGTTCACATGCAGAGTTATATAAAGGAAAGCAAACAATACAGTGAACACAACCTAGCAAGTGTAAGCATGCAGGTATAAGTATATAGAGTACAGTACAAGCAGAGTTAAGAAGTCAACAAGTGAGGCACAGTAGGTACAAGGCCTAACACAGTACAGAAACGCTGATGATCACAAGACTGAAGTGCCTTGGTGAAGACATCAGCAGTGTTGGCCTGAGAGGCCACGTAAGCAAGACGAAGCTGGCCACGCTGCTGCAACTCTCGAGCAAGGAAGTAGCGCAGAGCAATGTGCTTCGTTCTGTGCTCCAGTCTGTGCTCTTGACACAAGGCCAACATGGCCTTGTTGTCGACGTACAGAACTGGAGGAGAACGAGGCGCCTCTCCCAAGTCAGTGAGCAGGTAGGTGAGCCAGCGAAGCTCCTGTGCAGCCATGGCTCCAGCGTAGATCTCAGCCTCACAACTGGAGCTGAGAACAGAAGAAGAGCGGGTAGACCGCCAAGAGACAGAGCCGGAGCCAAGACTGAAGGTGTAACCCTGTGACGACCGTGTCAAACATTATCCATATGCTATTGCTGTGTAGGCTATAGTGGGTTAGCCTTTAGGGGGTACACAACTTTAGGGTTGCATACTTGTACTCCAATCTTTGATAGTTCAATCACTTCTCGTTTCTAACATGGTATTAAGAGCTTAGGTTCTAGACCTATGGGCCCACCGTTCCGCTAGAGGTGCCCTCGAGCGCCCCTTTTTTTTTAGCGCCCTCGTGCGCCTTCTTCCCTAGTGCGCCCTCGTGCGCCCTCCTCTCACGCTGCCCGTGTGCAGCCCGCTAGCAGCCCGAGCGCGGCCCCGCCGCTTCAGCCCGCGAGTAGGAAATCCGCCGCCTAGGGCGGCCCGATTTTTCTTGCGAGCCCCAGCAGGCCGTCGCCCGTAGGCCCCTAGCCCGACGCGCGACCCCTAGGCCGACGCGCGACCCCTAGGCCGACGGTCGACAGCCGCCCAGGAAGTCGCGGCCCCACCTGTAGGCCGCCGCGACGCCCCCCCTTTAGGCCGCCGCCCTCACGCTAGTCCGGCCCACGCACAGCCACGGCCCGCCCGCTACAGCCGCCCACGCGCACGCCCCCCCCCTGGCTGCGCACCGCTGAGTAGCCCAGCCCGAGCCGAGCCGCGCCGCCCGACCCGAGCCGCGCCGCCCGAACCGAGCCGCGCCGCCCGAACCGAGCCGCGCCGCCCTGGCCGAGCCGCGCCACCCTACTGTGCCCCACCTACTCCTTTTCCTGATCCTACTGTACTACTGCTACTACTGCTACTGTTCCTGCTGCTGCTACTGCCACTATGGCCACTTCCTCTGTTCTCACCTTTGACGCTGAGGGCCGCCCGATTAAGTTTGAGGTCTGGTTAGATGACCTCCACCTGTTTCTTCAGATCACTGCCAAAGACGATGTCTCCCTGTATGACCACACGTCCGGCGCTGCTCCCGCACCTCCCACTACTGCTGACAGCACTGCTCGCTCCCAGTGGCAGACCCGTGATGCTCACGCTCGCCTAGCCGTTCGCAGCCACCTACCGTTAGATGAGCGCGATGTACCTCACACTGTACCACCTTGTCACCCGCCTCCCTGACTCCCTTCGCACTGTCAGGGACCAGTTTCTCGCCCTCTCCCCCACTGACCTCACTGTCGACCTCCTCGAGAAGGAACTCCTAGCAGCTGAGAATAGCATTGTAGCTGTAGGTGCCTCTCGTGGTGACCCCCGCACCCCCTTCTTTGAGGGGTGCTCCCCCTCCCCCCTCCTCCCCTCCATTGCATCTGCTGCTGCTGTCGGCTACCTCGGAGCTGAGGGGGTCGGGGCCGCGTCTTCTCCTAGTGGGAGGCGCAAGGGCGGCAGGGGCAAGGGGGGCAGGGGTGGTGGAGGTGGAGGCGGGGGCGGCGGCGGTGGAGGGGGTGGGGGGGGCGGGGGTGGTGGCGGAGGTGGGGGTGGCGCGGGTGGTGGGGGGGTCAGTGGCGGCACAGGGGGTGGTGGCGGCGGCGGTGGTGGGAGTGGTGGGGGCGGTGGTGGCAGTGGTGGCAGCGGTGGAGCGGGTGGCGGACGTGGTGGAGCGGTGCAGCGTGGGGGGTTCGGCGGTGGCCAGAGGCAGCAGCAGCAGACTCCCTCGCCCCAGCAACTCCGTGAGTGGTACTCTCAGCGTGGGAGGTCTGGGGGTGGAGGTACCTGCCCGTACGTCATCCGCACAGGTGACCGCACTGGCCAGACCTGTGGGAGGTTCCACACGGCGCAGCGCTGCTTCTTTCGTCTCGACGACGCCTGGCGTGAGCAGTTTCCTGACGCCACTGAGCTGCCCCGCTGGGCTGATCTGCTTAGGAAGAACATTGATATCTTTGCTCTTGACTTTGATGCTATCCTTGGTGCCATGTATGCATTGACTATTAGTGTTGAGGGTGACTGTTACCTGAGTGTACCACCAGACCCGGGCATTGGGACCAGTGAGACAGCTCCTCCAGGTGCTAGTGCGTCTGCTGCCCTAGGTCCTGGTGAGGCTGCTGCTCTTGGTACGCGTGCGTCTCCTGCCCTCGGTCCTGGTGAGGCTGCTGCTCTTGGTGCTAGTGAGTCTGCTCCCTCAGGTGCTAGTGCGTCTGCGCTTGCTGGTACTGCGTCTACTGAGGCACTGCACACCTTCACACTCGACTCGGGTGCTTCCCGCTGCTTCTTCCGTGACCGCACTGCCCTTGAGCAGCTAGCTCGGCCGGTTGCTGTCTCTCTCGCTGACCCCTCTGGGGGCCCGGTTATTGCGACCTCCTCCACTGTCCTCCCTTGTCCTGCGGTCCCGTCCGGCACCCTGTCGGGACTTTACCTCCCCTCGTTCTCTACGAACTTGGTGGCGGGCTCTGCTCTTCAGGATGGGGGTGTTCACCAGTTCACCCCTGCCTATGAGCGTGTGACCCACTGTACGTGTGCTAGGACAGGTCGCCACCTAGCTACCTTCACTCGGCAGCCGGGGTCGGACCTGTACACACTGACCACTGAGTCCCCTCAGGTAGCTGCGTCTGTGTCTGCGTCAGGTCAGCTTTCGGCCCCCTGCTCGTGTCGCTCCCTGTCGCACCAGACGGTTCTCTGGCACCACCGGCTTGGGCACCCGTCAGTGCAGCGCCTTCGTGGCATGCACTCCCGGTACCTTGTCTCTGGTCTTCCCAGGGTTCTCCCTCCCCTCCCGCCCTCGCCTGCTCCTCCCTGTCTTCCCTGTGTCGAGGGGCGGCAGCGCGCCGCTCCTCACTCCTCGTTCCCTCCCACAGAGGCTCCTCTGCAGACTCTCCACCTGGACGTGTGGGGCCCAGCCCGCGTCCGTGGACAGGGCCACGAGCGGTACTTCCTGCTGGTTATCGACGACTACACGCGCTACACCACGGTCTTCCCCTTGCGCACCAAGGGTGAGGTCCCTGATGTTTTGATCCCTTGGATCCGCGCTGCTCGTCTCCAGCTCCGCGACCGGTTCCAGTCGGCCTTTCCCGTCCTGCGTCTGCACTCTGACCGAGGTGGTGAGTTTTCCTCCGACCTCTTGGCAGCCTACTGTGCGGAGCATGGCATCCGCCAGACTTTCACGCTTCCGGCCTCTCCACAGCAGAATGGGGTTTCTGAGCGCCGCATTGGCTTGGTCATGGAGATCGCTCGTACCTCCTTGATCCATGCGGCTGCCCCCCATTTCCTGTGGCCGTTTGCAGTCCAGTACGCTGCGCATCAGCTCAACCTCTGGCCCCGTGTCTCCGCTCCGGAGACCTCGCCCACACTGCTGTGGACGGGGCAGGTTGGCGATGCGTCGCGTTTCCGGGTCTGGGGTGCTCGTGCCTTTGTCCGCGATACCACTGCGGACAAGCTCTCTGCCCGCGCTGTGCCTTGTGTCTTCCTTGGCTTTGTCCCCGACGCGCCTGGTTGGCTGTTTTACCACCCCACCTCGCGCCGTGTCTTCCCCTCTCAGGACGTCACCTTTGACGAGTCGGTACCCTTTTACCGTCTGTTCCCCTACCGCTCTGCTCCGCTCCCTCCCCCGCCTCTCTTCCTCACCCCAGGTGCCCCTTCGGTAGACACCCTCCCTCCCCAGGGTCCTGCTCCCTCAGGTGTTTCCCAGGTAGACGCAGTCGAGCCTGTCGAGGTAGCTGTTGACTCTGGGCCTGAGAGGGGTACTGAGCCTAGGGGTACTGAGCCTGGGGGTGCTGAGACTGGGGGTGCTGAGCCTGGGGGTGCTGCGACTGGGGGTGCTGCGCCTTTGAGTGTTGCGACTGAGGGTACTGAGACTGGGGGTGCTGCGGCTGGGGGTGCTGAGCCTGGGGGTGCTGAGCCTAGGGGTGCGAGTACTGTGTTGCGGCCGGAGCCTCCCTCCCCTCGGCGGCTACGTGAGTGGTACGCTCGGCGCTGCAGCCTCCGGAGTGGAGCTCCTCGTTTTGAGTTACCACCTGCTGGAGGCCCGGCTGCTGTTGGAGGTGCTACTGGAGCTGCTGGAGGTGCTTCTGGTGCTGCTGGCGGTGCTGTAGCTACTGGAGGTGCTGCTGGTGCTGCTGGAGGTCCTGGTGCTGCTGGAGGTGCTACTGGTGCTGCTGGCGGTGCTGGAGCTACTGGAGGTGCTGCTGGTGCTGCTGGAGGTGCTACTGGTGCTGCTGGAGGTGCTGGAGCTACTGGAGGTGCTGCTGGTGCTGCTGGAGGTACTGGTGCTGCTGGAGGTGCTGGAGCTACTGGAGGTGCTGCTGGTACTGCTGGGGGTACTGTAGCTGCTGGAGGTGCTACTGGTGCTGCGGGAGTTGGAGCTGCTGCTGGGGGTTCTGGTGCTGTCTCTGCTGATTCTGGGGGCACGTCACGGCCGCGGCCGTACTTCGTTCCGCTCCTTCAGCAGGTTCTTGGTCGGTCGCCTCCTCCTTGTCCGGCTCCCCCCTTAGAGTGTCCTTTGCCTGTCCAGTTGCAGTCACTGTTACAGCCCACCTCGCCACTTCCTGGTCCTTCTCCCTACACTGGTCCGACAGGAGGTCTTACGGAGCGCCGTGAGCCTGAGTCTCGTCCTATGTCGCCTGAGTCTCGTTCTGCGTCACCTGTTCGTGCTGTTCGCCCTGGTCGTCGTGTCCCGCGTCAGCGTCCTCCTGCTGTCCCCGGCACTCACCAGATGCTGCTTCGTCTTTCCACTGCTCCACGGCGTGTCCCTCTGCCTTCTCCTCCTGCGTCCTCCCTCCCTGCCCTTGCTGACCCCGAGTCTGACTCTCTTCGTGCTGCTAGTCCTACTGTCACGCGTCTCCTGTCCACAGTTGTCACTGACCCTTCCTTTGAGTCAGCTGCTGCGTCTGCCTTAGTTACTGAGCTTGTCGACTTTGCTGCTCACTGTAGACTAGACTACGCTGCGAGTCTTGTTGCTGAGTCTGAGTCTGTCTGTCCTCCGTCCGTCGGGGGTGAGTGTGCCCTTGGCACGGACGTCCTAGAGGACAGGCAGGAGGAGTTTGAGTGCTTTGCCGCTGCTGTACCTCATCTCGTGTCCATGCTGATTGCACCTGAGGGAGACCCGGATGCTCCAGACATCCCGACCCCGCGCTCTTACGCTGAGGCGATCGCGGGTGAGTACTCCTCTCAGTGGCAGACAGCCATGGATGCAGAGATGGCATCCTGGAAGTCCACTGGCACTTACGTCGACGAGGTTCCCCCTCCTGGGGCGAACATCGTCAGTGGCATGTGGATTTTCAGGGTGAAGCGGCCGCCAGGTTCTCCGCCTGTCTTCAAGGCTCGGTACGTTGCTCGAGGCTTCAGTCAGCGAGAGGGAGTAGACTTCTTTCAGACCTTCTCCCCCACCCCGAAGATGACCACTCTTCGGGTGCTGCTGCACGTTGCCGCTCAGCGTGACTACGAGCTTCACTCTCTTGACTTCAGTACAGCTTTCTTGCAGGGCAGCCTGCACGAGGAGATCTGGCTGCGCCGCCCTCCTGGCTTCACTGGGTCGTTTCCTCCTGGTACCCAGTGGAGCCTCCGGCGGCCGGTCTACGGTCTCCGCCAGGCTCCACGTGAGTGGCACGACACACTGAGGACTACACTTGCGGCTCTTGGGTTCTCGTCTTCTACTGCCGACCCGTCGCTGTTTCTGCGCACCGACACTTCACTGCCGCCGTTCTACATCCTCGTGTACGTCGACGACTTGGTCTTTGCGACTGTTGACACTGAGGCTCTCGCCCACGTGAAGTCGGAGCTGCAGAAGAGACACACGTGCACAGATCTGGGTGAGCTGACAAGCTATCTTGGCTTGCGGATCACCCGGGACAGAGCACGCCGCACCATCACCCTGACTCAGTCACACATGGTGCAGCAGGTCCTTCAGCGCTTCGGCTTCACCTGGTCCTCGGCACAGGCCACTCCTCTGGCTATAGGTCACTCGCTCTCAGCTCTGCCTTCGTATGAGTCCGTAGAGCCGAGTGGTCCTTACCCAGAGCTAGTTGGTTGCCTCATGTACCTGATGACTTGCACTCGTCCTGACCTAGCATACCCTCTTGGCCTTCTGGCCCGCTATGTGGCTCCTGGCAGGCACCGAAAGGTGCACTGGGATGCTGCAAAGAGGGTATTGCGCTACTTGTGCAGTACATCGGGCATGGGGCTCGTGCTTGGAGGGAGGCGCTCAGTTGTTCTCACTGGGCACTCAGACGCTTCTTGGGTTGACGACCAGGCTACTCAGCGGTCGTCACAGGGTTACACCTTTAGCCTTGGCTCTGGTTCAGTTTCTTGGCGTTCTACTCGCTCGTCTTCAGTTCTCAGCTCCAGTTGTGAGGCTGAGATCTACGCCACAGCCATGGCTGCACAGGAGTTACGCTGGCTGACCTACCTGCTGACCGACTTGGGAGAGCGGCCTAGTTCTCCTCCAGTGCTGTACGTCGACAACAAGGCTGCCATCGCCTTGTGTCAGGAGCACAGACTGGAGCACAGAACGAAGCACATCGCTCTCCGTTACTTCCTGGCTCGAGAGCTGCAGCAGCGCGGTCAGCTTTGTCTACGTTACGTGGCCACTCGGGCCAACACTGCTGATATATTCACCAAGGCACTTGAGCCTGGTGATCATCAGCACTTCTGCACTGTACTGGGACTTGTTCCCACTGTTCCTCACTTACTGTAGGCTTTGTCTGTACTGTGATCTCTATATATACATACCTGCTTGTTTGTTTTGTTAGGTTGAGATCACCTTGCTGTTTGTGTTGCATATATACCTCTGCATTTGAACTGGCCCTGTGGCCCTTTACTTGTGCTCAGATTGTGTGGTGACGTTGTGATCCACCCTGAGCTTGCTTTGCCTTTCTTGACTGGTCTTGTGACCCCTTGCTCTCCCCCACTTTGCCTATGGGGGTGTGTCAAACATTATCCATATGCTATTGCTGTGTAGGCTATAGTGGGTTAGCCTTTAGGGGGTACACAACTTTAGGGTTGCATGCTTGTACTCCAATCTTTGATAGTTCAATCACTTCTCGTTTCTAACAGAATGCTGCGTAGCCAAGTCGTCAACCCAGGAGGCGTCAGCGTGACCAGTGAGGACAACTCGAGCCCGTCCTCCAAGCACGAGCCCCATGCCCGATGTACTGCACAAGTATCGCAACACCCTCTTCGCAGCATCCCAGTGCACCTTTCGGTGCCTGCCGGGAGCCACGTAGCGAGCCAGAAGGCTGAGAGGGTATGCGAGGTCAGGTCGTGTGCAAGTCATCAGGTACATGAGGCAGCCCACAAGCTCTGGATACGGGCCACTCGGCTCTACGGACTCGTCCGAAGGTGGAGCTGAGAGCGAGTGACCGGTAGGCAGAGGAGTGGACTGTGGCGAGGAGTACGTGAAGCCGAAGCGCTGAAGGACCTGCTGCACCATGTGTGACTGAGTCAAGGTAATGGTGCGCTGTGCTCTGTCCCGGGTGATCCGCAAGCCAAGATAGCTTGTGAGCTCACCCAGGTCTGTGCACGTGTGTCTCTTCTGCAGCTCGGACTTCACGTGGGCGAGTGCCTCCGTGTCAGCAGTAGCAAATACAAGGTCGTCTACGTACACAAGAACGTAGAACGGCGGCAGAGTAGCGTCAGTGCGTAGAAACAGAGAAGGGTCAGCAGTGGAAGGAGCAAAACCAAGAGCAGCAAGAGTCGTCCTGAGCGTGTCGTGCCACTCACGGGGCGCCTGGCGGAGACCGTAGACTGGCCGCCGGAGGCTCCACTGGGTACCAGGAGGAAACGACCCAGTGAAGCCAGGTGGGCGGCGCAGCCAGATCTCCTCGTGCAGACTGCCCTGTAGGAAGGCAGTGCTGAAGTCAAGCGAGTGGAGCTCGTAGTCACGTTGAGCAGCAACGTGCAGCAGTACCCGAAGAGTGGTCATCTTCGGGGTAGGGGAGAAGGTCTGAAAGAAGTCAACTCCCTGTCGCTGACTGAAGCCACGTGCAACGTAACGCGCCTTGAAGGCAGGCGGAGAACCCGGCGGCCGCTTCACCCTGAAGATCCACATGCCACTGACGATGTTCGCCCCAGGTGGGGGAACCTCGTCTACGTAGGTGCCTGTGGACTTCCAGGAAGCCATCTCTGCGTCCATGGCTGCCTGCCACTGAGAGGAGTAGGGACCCTCTATCGCCTCTGCGTAAGAGCGCGGGGTCGGGATGTCTAGTGCATCCGGGTCTCCCTCAGGGGCAAGCAGCATGGACACGAGATGAGGTGAAGCAGCGGCAAAGCACTCAAGGTCCTCCTGCCTGTCCTCAAGGACGTCTATGCCAAGAGCACACTCACCCTCGACGGACGGAGGACAGACAGACACAGACGCAGACTCAGCAACAAGACTAGCAATGTAGTCTAGGCGACAGGCTGCAGTAAAGTCAACAAGCTCAGCAACAAGAGCAGACGCAGCAGAGGACTCAAACAGGGGGTCAGTGACAGCAGTGGCCAGAAAGCGCGTGACAGTAGGACTAGCAGCACGAAGGGAGTCAGACTCCGGGTCCGGACCGTCAGGAAGAGAGGACGCAGGAGGAGAGGGCAGAGGGACACGCTGGGGAGCAGTAGATGGACGCAGTTTCATAGAGTGAGTGCCCGGGACAGGAGGAAGACGCGGACGCGAAACACGACCAGCGCGAACAGTACGGACAGGCGACGCAGAACGAGACCCAGGCGACACAGGACGAGACTCAGGCTCACGACGCTCCGTAAGACCTCTAGTCGGACCAGAGTAAGGAGAAGGACCAGGCAGCGGAGAGGCCGGCCGCAACTGCGACTGGGACTGGACAGGCGGTGGACTCAGGAAAGGAGGAGGAGGACAAGGAGGAGGCGGGGAGCGAAGAACCTGCTGAAGGAGCGGAACGTAGTACGGCCGCGGCCGCACAGTGCCTCCAGAAACAGCAGAGACAGAACCGGTACCCTCAGCCTCAGGGTCTCCAGTCCCAGCAGCACCTCCAGCAGCTCCAGCAGCTCCAGCACCAGCACCACCTCCAGCAGCGCCAGCACCTCCAGTAGCTCCAGTAGCACCTCCAGCACCAGCAGCACCTCCAGCAGCTCCAGCACCAGCAGCACCTCTAGCAGCTCCAGCAGCTCCAGCACCAGCACCACCTCCAGCAGCGCCAGCACCTCCAGTAGCTCCAGTAGCACCTCCAGCACCAGCAGCACCTCCAGCAGCTCCAGCACTAGCAGCACCTCTAGCAGCTCCAGCAGCTCCAGCACCAGCACCACCTCCAGCAGCGCCAGCACCAGCAGCACCTCCAGCAGCTCCAGCACCTCCAGCAGCTCCAGCAGCTCCAGCACCAGCAGCACCTCCAGCAGCTACCCGAGAGCGCCGAGAGTACCACTCACGAAGCCGCTGTGGAGAGAGGGGCTCCCGCCGCGACGGGACACCTAGAGCACCTCCAGACGCAGCACGCGCAGGCTCAGCACCTCCAGACACAGTACCATCAGGCGCCACACCCCCAGGCTCAGCACGCCCAGTCTCAGCACCCCCAGACTCAGCACCCCCAGACTCAGCACCCCCAGTCCCCGCACCCACAGGGTCAGCACCCCTAGCGGCACCTGAGTCGACAGCTACCTCGACCGGCTCGGCAGGGTCTACCTGGGACACACCTGAGGGGGCAGCACCCTGGGGGGGGAGGGGGTGTACCAGGGGAGTACCTGGTGCCAGGAAGAGCGGCGGGGGGGGGAGAGAGGCAGTGCGGTAGGGAAAGAGACGGTAGTACGACACCGACTCGTCGAACGTGACGTCCTGAGAGGACAGAACACGACGCGAGCTGGGGTGGTAGAACTGCCACCCGGGTGCGTCAGGAGGGAAGCCAAGGAAGACACAGGGAACGGCACGGGAGGACAGCTTGTCCGCTGTAGTATCGCGGACAAAAGCTCGAGATCCCCAGACACGGAACGCGGACGCATCGCCAACCTTCCCCGTCCACCGCAGAGTAGGTGTGGTCTCCGGCAAGGAGACACGAGGCTGAAGGTTGATCTGATGCGCAGCGTACTGAACCGCGAACGGCCACAGAAAATGGGGAGCAGCCGCATGGATCATGGACGTACGAGCGACGTCCATGACCATGCCAATGCGGCGCTCAGCAATCCCATTTTGCTGCGGGGAGGCCGGAAGCTTGAACGTCTGGCGGATGCCCTCCGAACGACAGAAGGCTCTCAGGAGGTCGGAGGAAAACTCCCCGCCTCTGTCCGAGTGCAGACGCAGAACAGGAAGGTCTGAGCCGAAACTCCCACTAAGCTGGCGGCGAGCACCGCGGATCCTGTCGATCAACACCTCAGGAACCTCACCCTTGCTGCGCAAGGGGAAGACTGTGGTGTAACGCGAGTAGTCGTCAACGACCAGGAGGAAGTAGCGCTCGTGACCCTGTCCACGGACGCGGGCTGGGCCCCACACGTCCATGTGAAGAGTCTGCAGAGGAGCCTCAGTCGGAGGAAACGAGGAGGAGTGAGGGGCGGCGCGCTGCCGGCCCTCGACACAAGGAACACAGGTGGGGGCAGGCCCCGGAGGAAGGGGAGGGAGGGACCTGGGTAGACCCGAGACAAGGGCACGGGAGGCCATACCTCGAAGACGAGGCAGGGAGGGGTGACCAAGGCGGTGGTGCCAAAGGAGAGTCTCGTGTGCCAGAGGACGACACGAGCAGGGGGCAGACGCAGGACTAGACCTGGACGCGGCAGCAATCACCTGACTGGACGCAGCTACCTGACCAGACGCAGAGACCGGAGGAGGTGCAGTAGTCAGTGTGTACAGACTCGACCCTGGCCGACGGGTGAACGTGGCCAGGTGGCGGCCCGTCCGAGAGCAAGTGCAGTGGGTCACACGCTGACCTCCAGGGGCAAACTGGTCAACCCACGCGTCCCGGAGGTCAGCTACACTCACCAGGTTCATAGAGAACGAGGGGAGGTGGAGTCCCGACAGCAAGCCCGACGGGGCCGCAGGACACGGTAGGACAGTGGAGGAGTGTGCAAGGACTGGGCCCCCTGAGGGGTCAGCAAGGGAGACCGCAACAGGCCGACTGAGCGGCGTGAGCGTGGTGCTGTCTCTAAAGAAAGAGCGCGAAGCACCAGAGTCAAGTGTGAAAGTGTGAAAGGACGCAGTAGGTGCAGTACCAGAGAGAGGAGACGTACCAACACCTGGAGCAGCAGACGCACTAGCACCTAGAGCAGCAGCCGCACTAGTACCTGGAGCAGCAGACGCACTAGCACCTAGAGCAGCAGTCACAGTGCCCGGGTCGGGCGGGACACGCAGGTAACAGTCACCCTCAGTAATATCAGCAAGAGCATACATGGCAGCAAGGATAGCACCAAAGTCTAGATCAAAGATAGGCACATTCTGCAGAAGCAGATCATGCCAACGAGGAAGCTCGACAGCGTCAGGAAACTGGGTACGCCAAGCGTCAGTCAAGCGGCCGAAGCAGCGCTGAGTGGTGTGTGGGAGACCACACACCTCCCCACTACGAGTGCCGGTGCGAAGAACGTATGTGCAGGGACCTGCACCCCCAGACCTCCCACGCCCAGCGTACCACTCACGAAGCTGCTGAACAGACGGGGTCTCACGGGTGCGCAGCTGCTGCTGACGCTGGCTGCCACCAAGGCCTCCACGCTGCGTGGCCGCACCGCGACCAGCACCACCTCCTCCGCTACCTCCACCACCGCTGCCGCCGCCTCCACCGCCTCCGCCACCGCCTTCACGGCCTCCACTGCCGCCACCGACGCCCCCACCCCCGGGACCACCCCCACCACCACCTCCACCTCCTCCACCTCCTCCACCGCTTCCTCCACCGCCTCCTCCACCACCCTTGCTTCCCTTGCCCTTGCCAGTGCGGCGTCGCCCACTAGGGGCAGACGCAGCGCCGACCTCCTCAGTGCCAACGAGGTCGACAGCAGCAGCAGAGGCAACAGAGGGGAGAAGGGGGACAGGGGAACACCCCTCAAAGAAGGGGGTGCGACGGTCGCCGCGAGAAGCACCGACAGCTAAGATACTCTTCTCAGCTGCAGCAAGGCGCTCCTCTAGCAAGTCGACAGTCAGCTCGGTGGGGCAAAGGGAGAGGAAGTGATCCCTGACTGAGGAGAGAGAGTCAGGGAGGCGGGTGACTAGGTAGTAAAGGGTGATGTACATGGGGGGGGAGTTCGTGGGAAGGAACTCAGTGGGAAGGGCAGCGCGGTAGCGAGTGTCACTAGTGCGGAGGTGAGCAACTAGGTCAGCAACTGTGGCAAAGGCGGCAAGGTCAGGAAAAAGGTACGGCAGCATGAGGCGGCTGAGGGCAGCAGTGGTAGGGGAGGAGTAGCGTGCAACTACAGCGTCGTACAGAGCCCTAGCACTCTTGTACTGACTAAAGTGCGCGCGTTCAGTAGACGGCAGGTGATTACGC
Organism: Closterium sp. Naga37s-1; assembly: GCA_947471745.1. Taxonomy (NCBI): domain Eukaryota; kingdom Viridiplantae; phylum Streptophyta; class Zygnematophyceae; order Desmidiales; family Closteriaceae; genus Closterium; species Closterium sp. Naga37s-1. Next base: position 826,715 of record CANJKZ010000069.1, read on the forward strand.
ACAGCAAGACGAGCAGCAGCATCGCGCGTGAGCCACTGCGAGCGAATAGTACTGTCAGCATCAGCAGCAGGGGCAGTAGAGGCGCCAGACGTGAGATCGAACAGTGAGAGACCGTCCTTGCTATCGCACTGTAGGAAAAGCTGCAGATCATCTAGCCAGACCTCAAAGTCAACAGCTCGACCCTCAGCATCAAAGGTAAGAACATTGAGACTAGCCATGACAGGAGAAGCAGTAGGCTAGCAGCAGCAGCAGCGCAACTCGGCTAAGCAGGCTAGGCAGGGCGGCGCAGCTCGGCAGGGCGGCGCGGCTCGGCAGCGCGGCGCTCTTACCAGGGGCGAGGCCGGGGCAGGGCCGGGGTAGGGCCGGGGCCGGGCCGCAAAAGATCAGGGGCCGGGTTGGGGCAGGGCCGCGACAGTTCAGGAGCAGGGCAGGGGCAGGGCCGGGGCACGGCCGGGGCAGAGCCGGGGCAGGGCCGGGGCAGGGTCGGAGCAGGACCGGGGCAGGGCCGGGGCAGGGCCGGGGCAGAGCCGGGGCAGGGCCGGGGCAGGGTCGGAGCAGGGCCGGGACAGGGCCGGGGCGAGGCCGCGACAGGTCCTGGGCAGGGCCGGGGCCGGGCCGCAGCAGTGCAGGAGCAGGGCAGGGGCAGGGCAGGGGCAGGGTCGGGGCAGAGCCGGGGCAGGGCCGGGGCCGGGTCGGAGCAGGGCCGTAGAAGGGGCCGGGACAGGGCTGCGACAGGGCCGCAGCAGGGCCGTGACAGGTTGGGGTAGGGCCGGGGCAGGGCCGGAACAGGGCCGCAACAGGGTGTGTGGGGGCCTGACGGGGCCTGACGGGGCCGCTAACGGGGCCTGACTGGGCCTTACGGGGCCTGACGGGGCCTAACGGGGCCGCTAACGGGGCCGTAAACGGGGCCTGACGGGGCCTTACTGGGCCTTACGGGGCCGTAAACGGGGCCTTACGGGGCCTTACGGGGCCTTACGGGGCCTTACGGGGCCTTAAGCGGGGCCGTAAACGGGGCCTTACGGGGCCTAACGGGGCCTTACGCGGCCTTACGGGGCCGTAAACGGGACCGACGGGGCCTTACGGGGCCTTACGGGGCCTTAAGCGGGGCCGTAAACGAGGCCTTACGGGACCTAACGGGGCCTTACAGGGCCTTCCGGGGCCGTAAACGGGGCCGACGGGGCCTTACGGGGCCGTAAACGGGGCCAACGGGGCATTACGGGGCCGTACTGGGCCTTAAGCGGGGCCGTAAACGGGGCCTTACGGGACCTAACGGGGCCTTACGGGGCCGTAAACGGGGCCGACGGGGCCTTAAGGGGCCTTGCGGGGCCGTAAGCAGGGCCGTAAACGGGGCCTTACGGGGCCTAACGGGGCCTTTCGGGGCCTTACGGGGCCGTAAACGGGGCCTGACGGGGCCTTACGGGGCCTTAAGGGTAGGCGCGACGCGCGCGTCAGGAAGGTAAGAAGGATTTCAGTGGTGGGCCCTTTAAAAAACTCAAAACTAGCTCTATACCATGTGAGATAATTGACGAGAAAGAGTGATTGAACTAGAAAGGAGAATGGTACAAATAGGAAACACAAAAGTGTTGTACCCTCTAAGGACTACCCCACTACAGCCTAAACAGACTATAGTAGATATAAGTTTGACACTGGCTACCTGTGGCAGAACGAGAATCAGGAGCAAAACTAAAAAGCATCCAGTCTGACGGAGGAGGGGAATATCAGTCCCAGAGGTTCAGGCAGTACCTCGCAGAACGAGGCATCAAGCGACTCATCTCGCTTCCCTACGCCCATCAACAGCAAGGCGTGGCAGAACGGATGAACACAACGGATGAACGGATGAACACCATGCACAAATTGTTGCGTGGCATGCGACTGCCCAATCACCAGTGGCCTGAGGCGATGGACCACCCTGTCATGCTGCACAAACTTGCTCTCGTCGTCATCACTCCCGAACAACGCATCATCGCACCTGCTGTGGACAGGAAAACTGGGCAACACAAAAATGTTACGAGTTTTCGGGTGCATGGTATAGTACCGCCCGCACACTGCAAGAGCCAGAAGATTTTCTCAACACGCACAGTGGGGACTACACTTGGGCATCGAAAAGCATTACAACGCATGGAAGTTTTTTTACGTCCACTCGAAGGAAACAGTAGCAACACGTGATGTCATCTTCTACGAGCGACTCACACTTCAAACGTACCTGGACAACCTGGCAGCAAATCGAGACCTCACGGGCGGCTTCCGTGGCAACCGAGCCTTCGCTTCAGCAGCAGACGAAGCTGACTGGGACGAGCAAAACGTGGACAACGCATCCGAGGAAGCAGGACCACTCCCATACTGTTCCGTGCCCATCCCGATGGATGACGAAAATCCTCGCGAAAGTGTCAACGCCGAAACTTACTTCGACTTCGCTGACACCGGTTGCGTTACACCTCAACCGGTCAACACCAACATCTCCGAACGCATAGGACCGAATTTCTTACCAGACCCTGAAGCAGGAGACGAAGCAGCTTATCCAGAGGACACAAATCTCCCCCGCTACACACAGAGTGGCCTGCAGATACTAGGACTTGTCACCGCTGTCCACGGAGCAGCACCACCTAAGGAGCCTGCTACCATTCAGCAGGCTCTGGGGGGGAACACAGGGAAAAATGGCGTGAAGCCATGGACAGAGAGTTAAAGGCGCTGCAAGAACGCAACACCTGGAAAGTCGTACCTATCGGAGTGGCACACAACAAGACCATCCTCACGGGAAAATGGGTTTTCCGCGTGAAAACGAAAGCCGACGGAACAATCGACAAATTCAAAGCACGTTGGGTCGTGCGTGGCTTCGACCAAGAGCAAGGGCGAGACTTCACGGAAACATTCGCCCCAGTAAGCTGACATACCTCACTGCGGATTCTCCTCGCGATAGATGCCATGAACCGAAAGAAGCTTCGGCAAATCGATGTCGCCAACGCCTTCCTCTACGCCCCCGTCGATGCTGAGATTTTCATCGAACTCCCGCAAGGGTCCAACACAGGCCCAAATCAAATCTTTCAGCTGGAGAAATCACTGTACGGGATCAAGCAAGCCCCGAGACTGTGGCAGCAGCACCTTCACGCTCGCCTAATCCGCATCGGATTCCTTCAACTACCACACGACCAAGGGATGTATCGACTAACGAGGGGCACCGACTACATTCTACTCATCGTCTACGTCGACGACCTCCTTTACATAGCCTCCACCGACGCCATCACGACATGGTTTGAAGGGGAGCTGCAGAGGGATCTCACTCTCACCGTCGCACCTACTGTGACACAGTATCTGGGACTAAACATCCAAGACGGAGACAACGCAATCTACCTCAGCGAAGAAAAGTACACGGATACTATCGCTAAACGTTTCGGACTCACTCCAACCGTCATCTCCACGCCAAACCGCTACACCGACGGAAATCGAAAAGCCTCCGCTCTACTCAAACCTGCCGGCATCCGCGACTACCAATGAAAGCTAGGCTGCCTACTCTTCGCAGCCGTCACCTGCCGACCGGATCTATCCTACTCAGCTAGCCAACTCGCTACCTACCTCAAGAAGCCCGAAGCAGAGCACATGCTCGAACTCGACCGAGCACTTCACTACCTCGTCAGCACTCCGACGGTCGGACTAACCTACCACAAGACCGGAACTACGACACCTAAGCTAATCGGTTACGTCGACGCCGATCACGCTGGAGACTCCGACAACAGACGATCTCGAACTGGCTACGTCTATAGACTCGAGCCTATCGGGCCTATCTCATGGCAGTCGAACAAGCAAGAGATAATCGCTCTCTCCTCAGCAGAAGCATAATATATCGCACTCTGCTCAGCCACCAAGGAAGGGCTATATCTTCGCGAATTACTGGAGGAAGCAAAATTGGCCCAGTTACCCAGCTTCTCTCTCTTCTGCGACAATCAATCGGCCATTCGCATAGCGAACAAAAACGGGTTCGCGAATCGAACGAAGCACATCGCCCTTCGGTACTTCTTCGTAAAAGACAAAATCGAGAAGGGAAGACTCAAGCTATCCTACTGTCCCACTTCCGAGATGGCAGCTGATTACTTGACCAAGAAACTCGGAAAACAGAAGTTCGAGTACTGCATGCTGCTGACTGGACAAGGACACGTCATCAGCAGCGATACTTCAGAAGCAAAGGGGAGTGTTGGAAACAAGTAATTTAAAACGCTTCTGTCGTATCGAAGTGTCGACACGAAACGGAGCTGACTACAGCGAAGAAACACACGAGTCAACCAAAACAACCGCTGGAGGTTACGCGAAGATCAAAGGTCGCTGACCTTTGACTTGACGAAAAGTACAGTGCGACAGCAAGGACACATAACTGACTCGTCATTGAGCAGTTACCCGAGTCGGCACTGTATCGAACCGCAACAGCAAAAACAGTTAAAGTAGAACTTTTCATATTCCTTTGTAATCATATAAAAGGCTTGTATCTCTTTGCTATTATTAACTTATCTTGTTCTCACACACCAGTACAAGGTGGTTCAAGCAACTTTTATATTAACGCTTCCGCAATTACAACATCTCTACTTCAACACTTGATCTTAGCCTTGAAAGATCCCAAGGGCTTTTCTCAGCTCAACACTTCTGATGGATCAGTAGAACATGGAAAGCATGTATGATCCATCAGATACATTTTCAAAATATATTATTGTCAGAATGTTATATTTGTCTAGCCTGCAGTGGGGTACTCAATAGTGAGTACAGCCCAATCTAGGGTTTCCTATATGTACTCAACTGCCTGCTAGTGCAAACCCTCTTTCTTGTTTCTAACTTTCAACTGCTGTTTCCAACATGGAATCAGAGCAGGTCGACCCTCACGGGTCGATCCTGTGCATGGGCCCACCAAGACTTCCGCTGTCATCACTGCCTATCACGCGCCTCGGGCGCGCACTGCCTTTCTGCTTGCCGCGCGCCCGTCGCGCGCGGCAATTTTTCTTCCCGCCGCGCGCCCTGCCCGTCGCGCCGCCCTCGGGGCAGCGCGACGCCCTGATCTGCTCGTCGTGCGCCCCGTGGCGCGCGACGGTTCTCTGCCCGTCGCGCGCCCCGGGGCGCACGGCGGTTTCGTCGCCCGGGGGGGCTCGTTCGCGGCCCGTCTCGTCGCCCGTCTAGGCGCCTTCGGGGGGCCGCGCGCGCCCCCCCCCCCCCCCCCCCTGCCGCCCGCAATGGCGCCCTCGGGGGCCCGCGCGGCCCCCATTCCCGTCGCCCGTCGCGGCGCCCTGGGGGGGGGGGGCGCGACAGAAGGGGGCCGCGCGTCGGCCCCTCCCGTCTTCGTCGCGGCCCTGCCCGGCCCTGCCGTCCTGCCCCGGCCCTGTTCCGGCCCTGCCCTGCCCGGCCCTGCCCTTCTGCCGCCCCCGTTGCGGCCCTGCCCTGCTGCCGCCCCTACTGCGGCCCGACCCTGTGTTGGGGTTTGGGGGTGGCGAGTATGGGGGTGAAGGATGTGTGCGGTCTCCCCTGCTCCTCCTCCTCCTCCGTCTCCCACTGCTGCAGCTGCCGCTGAGGGGGGTGGGTGTGTGGGAGACGATGGAGTGGCACTAGGGGGGTGTGTCGTGTGGGAGTGAAACTAGGGGTGCAGCGGGGGGTGTGTGAAAGGGGGGTGCGACAGTGGGGGAGGTTGAAGGGAAGTAGCCGTCGTGTTGCCAGCAGTGCCAGTAGTCCGGAGGTGCGCTTCCGGTAGCCCAGTGATGCTGCTGCGCCAGTCGCCCGTGGGTCCGTTGCTCCTGCCGCTTGTCTTAGCCGCGGAGCCAGTTACTCCTGTAGTCCGGAGGTGCGCCTCCGGTAGCCACAGTGCGCGCCGCTCCTGTTGCCCGTGTGTCTGCAGCTTCAGCCGTTGCCTCCTCTCTCCTTTCCTATCAGTCCAGCCTCCTCCTCCTTACTTGCCCTCTGTGATATCCTCTAGCTTTACTTATTGCTGTGAACTATAAACTGCTACTTCTGTACTTGTGCTCAGAATGTGTGGTGACTTTGTGATCCACCCTGAGCTTGTTTTTGCTTTGCTTGCTGTGCTGATTACACCCCACTTTGGCTATGGGGGTGTGTCAGAATGTTATATTTGTCTAGCCTGCAGTGGGGTACTCAATAGTGAGTACAGCCCAATCTAGGGTTTCCTATATGTACTCAACTGCCTGCTAGTGCAAACCCTCTATCTTGTTTCTAACTTTCAATTGCTGTTTCCAACAATTATGATGCATCAGACATTACAAAAACTAATTTCTGGAAAATCATATGAAATCTAATCAACCAGGCATTGTGAAAGTCTACTTAGGCTGACTTGCAAAGGCAGCGTTATCATTTCATATGGGTTGTAGTACATCGTTCTCGTCATATATATGTCTACATAACAGCATACACAAATGGGTGGGCGGGTGGGAAATTAGAACAACAATTTCGGAAATGAAAACGTGGGTGGGGACGAATGTCCCCACGTCCCTCTTTTGTAGGCAAAAGAGGGTGAGTAGCGCTTCGGCGCTACCTTTGCTGTGTTGGCCACGTACCCCTTTTCACAATGCAAAATTTTAGAAAGTGTTACATTTCATTACACTTTCAAAAATTATCATATTGTGAAAGTCTACTTAGGCTGACTTGCAAAGGCAGCGTTATCATTTCATATGGGTCTTCTGAGGCAAGTGCAGTCGGGGCTGGCGGTGCCGTTCGATTGATAGCTGATGCGTGGCGGGTGAGGGAGCCGTCGAAGGATCCTGCAACTGCGTGGAGAGGGAGATGAGCTGATCCTGCGCGATTGTAACGTACATCTCTTTCGCGTTGTCGCTGCGCCATCGGCCCATGCGTTTGAAGAGCCGGTCGGGAACTCCGAGGCTTGCCGCCGCTGTGGCTGCACCTTTGCGAAATGAGTGGGTTCCGATGTGCGCGACATCCAGTCCAGCCTGCCTGCCGTCCGCGAGACACCAGTTTCTGATCGTGACGTAGGATGGCGAGTTGTCGTTCGGTGTGGCTTGCGAGTTTTTTGGGAAAACCCTTATTAGCGGTCCATGTAGCATCTTTGTGAGGCCTGCGATGCGTATGAATTTGCGTGTGCACCTCACCGGGCAGTATGGGCCTGGAATTGCCACCACTGGGATCCAGACACCCCTCCCTTCCTGGTCCGTCTTGGAGTGCGGGATGAGCAGCCACATTGCCTTCTCCTCGAACTGTACATCATTCCATTGGAGCGATACGAGGTCAGAGTAGCGCAAGAATGCCGAAAACATGAGAAGAGGAATCAATCCTTTTCTGGTATTCCGCCGGAATTGATGATTAAAGGAAGGGACGGGCCATGTTGTGCACTTGATGGAGAGATATGGGTTCTTTGGTCCTTGCAGGTCAGGGACCATGTCTCTTGGCGAACTCCCGCACTTGCAGGGTGAATGGACCGACGGTAGGGGAGGTTTCGTCCATCATGCGGTGGGCAAAGGCTACTGCCAAACATGTAAGGTTGATCGCGGAGAGAGTTGCTTTGTTGTTGAGCGCATGGATGAGATACAGTGCTAGCGTCAGGTCGGTTGCCGGTAGGAACTCGAGCTTGACTTCGGTACAGAAGGTACAAAATCTATGCCAATAAGGTTGGTATGTCTCGATTGTAGATGGTGCGCGAACGTGGCTAATTACGTGCATCGAATGTTGCTGTAGTTTGGCCAAAAGTCCTGAAATGACACATTGATAAATTTTTATTAGACTGCATAGTTTACACGCAAAGCAATGATTGGGCTATGAGGCAATCCGAGACCAGAAAATGCAGTGGTGTGTGAACCTGCCCGAAGGCATTGACTGCCTTGGGCAAGGGAAAGGTGCTCTACTACTGCCGGAGCCCACGATTGAGTGGACGGTTGGAGGAGCGGCCACCATGACGCCCCGGTCCACTGGGGAACTACCAGCGTGAGTTCTGTCTGTGTAAGCTCTGCATGGCAGAGCGTAGCGGGGATTAAGTGTGGAGGCGGGAAGGCAAAGCATCGCTCGCCTTTCCACGAGATGGAGAATGCGTCAACAGCGAACGCTTCGGGGTGCGGTATCTTGGAGCAGAAGCGCTGGACGTGATTGTTCCGAACGTTAGCAAAGAGGTCAATTGTGTGGGGCCCCCAGCGGCGTTCCAAGAGGCGAAACCAAGGTGCATGTAGGGAGTAGTCCTCATAATCTTGCATCTTGGATAGGTCATCCGCATGGACGTTGAGCTCTCTCGGAATCCATTCGATCGCAAGGCGTGTTGTGTTGCCGAGGCAGAACTGGATGATCGCTTGGCATGTCAACGTAAGATCCGCCTGACGGGATCCCCCCTTGCGCAAGATGAACATGACTGCCTGGTTGTCCACCCGGACGAGGACGTGAGCACCCACGATCCGGGTTGCGAACGTCCGCAGTGCCCAGAGCACTCCCTCGAGCTCTCGCCGCGTACTGGATGTGGCGAGAAGCCCTCGTGGCATGCACTCGCTTGCTTCGCATGATGTACTTTGGAACTTGGCCAAGGTGGCACCCCAGCTGTGTGCGCTTGCGTCGACGTGGATCACAGCATCAAAACGTTGACTCTGGTGGAATGGGGCGCCATTGAAACGATCGAAGTGCATTGTCCAAAACAACAGCTCCTGTGTCGCTCCTGGCGACAACACAACCTTCGAGTTCCATGACCACGTGGAGTCGATCAAGTGCAGAAGCTCATGGCTGAAGGCACGCGCCGTCGTGCCTAGCGCGAGCGACATGGAGCTGAGAAATCCAGTGATCCGCGCTATTTTGCGAATCGGCACTTGTCGACCTGATTGCCCTTTTTTTATGAGTAGGTGGAGCTCCTGCAGTAGTTGCTTGTGCCGATCTTTTCCGACGAGGAACATTCCTCGTTCCGTGTCAAGCTCCCCAAAAAGCGCAAGTGGTGTGCGGGATGCAGGTTTGATTTCTTAGAATTTATCACGAATCCTGCCGCCTTCAGGTCGTGGAGAACTTCGATGCACGTCGAACGGGCTTGCGCCTCGGAGTTGCAGAGGAATAGTAGATCGTCCACATATGGTATTACGCGCACGCCGCGCGCGCGCCATCTCTTGGCTAGTTGCTTAATGAGCTGGGTGAAGACGAACGGGGCTGTTGCCAGGCCGAAAGGTAAGGATGTGAAGCAATAGAAATTTCCACCCAATTGAAAGCCTAAAAACTTCCAGCACGATGGGTGGATTTCGACGTGGTGGTAGCCTGACTTGAGATCGATTGTGAACATCCAGTCGTTTGGGCGAATGATCTCCGCGACCCGACTCAAGCCCTCGTACTTGAACTTGGGAACATGGAGGTGAGCGTTGACCTTCCGCAGGTCAAGGATGAGCCGACATTTGTCACGTTGCTCCACAACGTTGAGCGGGCTGATGCACGTAAGTGCGGCTTTCAACGAGACATTTATCCCGGCGCCTGACGCGATGAGGTCGCTGACAGCATCTTGGGTAAATGCCATGTGTGCTTGAACTCCTGCGTGATTGGGAGCTTCGGGGAGAGGCTCCGCGCCCTTCCATGGTAGCCAGTACCCTTTGGCAATGATGGACAGGATCAGACTGCTGTCGCACCATGATAGCCACCAGTGGAGGCTATTGCGCAATCGCATTCGCATGATGGACACCATGTTGTCCGTTATTGCGTGCTCGTATGGGTCCCAGTGAGCACTCTGCCACTCGCCTTCCACTTCTGCAACTGGTGGGCAACCGAGGTTGTGGGGGGGGGGGAACGAGGACCAAGGTCGATTAGACACGAGATTTATCGAGACGCTTTGCGGGGCAAACTATGTCGCTCGCCTGTCACCGCCTTCGTGCCTCCCCGCACCCTTGGCTTTTTTTTTTTTTTTTTTTTTTTACACTTCCTTTGACCACTCGTCAGCCATGACGCCCTTGCAGAGGTTCTTTGTGTGTGTGTGTGTGTTTTTTTTTTTTTTTTTTTTGGAGGTTGCCTTACAACGAGATCGGCGCATGTGCGTCACTTGGTCCCACAACTTTGTTCATCACGATGTCTTCGTGGCTTCTCTCTCTCTCTCTCTCTCTCTCTCTCTCTCTCTCTCTCTCTCTCTCTCTCTCTCTCTCTCCCTCTCCCTCTCCCTCTCTCTCTCTCTCACTCTCACTCGCTCTCTCTCTCTCTCTCTCTCTCTCTCTCCCTCTCTCTCTCTTTCTCTCTCTCTCTCTCTATCTCCCTCGCTCTTTGTCTCTCTCTCTCTCCCTTGCCTGCTCTTTTCCTCCCTCTCTCTCTCTCCCTCTTTCTCTCTCTCTCCCCCTTTCTTCCTCTCTATCTCCCTCTCTCTCTCTCTCCCTCTCTCTTTCTCCCTCTTTCTCTCTCTTCCTCTCTCTCTTTCTCTCCTCTCCCTCATTCCGTGTGTGTGTTTTTTTTCTCTCTCTCTCTCTCTCGGTCCTTGCCTCGTAATTCACCCTTGGCCAATTCTTCCTCCATGGCTGCCTTCCTCAAGAGGGGGCTGGCTTTTGACTTGCCGTGCCATCCGTCCTCCCTCCTCTTGTTGTCTCTCTTTCTCTCTCCCCTTTTTTTTTTTATAACAATATTCTTTTATTAATCCACACAAAGACATACAAGCCTAGGCCTACACCATGACCAGCCCCTACGGCTGCCATTTTGTCCTGGCCCTCATGGCCTATGCTACTGTCCAAGGCTCCTAACCAGCCTACGCACCACCGGTGCATCCACCTACGCCCCCCGGCATAGTGGCAAGGGGCGCCGCCCCATGGGTCCTCTCACACCACGGGTGCGGGACCTTGTGCTCCACGCCCTCCCATAGGGCAATTGTTTGCCATATGGCCGGGCTGGCCGCAACGAAAACACACTCCCTTGAAGCGGGGCTCGTGGCAGCCCGCGGGCGGCATGCTTTTGCTTTCCGTTTCGCCGTCTCGAGGGGGAAGGCGGCCTCCGCGGGCGAAACCGGTGCGTGCACGCTTGAGGGCCGCCACGTCGGCTACCGCGAGCTTGTAAGAGCGGGACGTGAGCACGCTCTTGGCTTGGTACAGCTGGAACCGATCCGCCGCCTCGAAGCCGGCCTCATCCGCCACCAAGAGCACCTCAAAACGTTTGTTGATCAACGTTTCGACTTGCGCCACGTTGGAGAGCGCGCCCTCGGCGTCGCCGTGTTGGAGCTTGAACTCGACGTGCCTCAGGTGAGCTTGAATTGTAGAGAACACCTCCGCCTGGTCACGCACTCCCTTGCGCATGAAGGTAGTAGCTGCGGGTGTAGGGTTGAGGGGGGGGAGGGAGGTGGCGGGTGCGAGAATGCGACGGCGAGCAAGGTTGTCGGGGGCCTCACCGTCTTCATTTTCCAAGTCGTCGCTGTCGTCGGGGATACGGGCTTGGGTTCGTGCCGGAGCCGGGGGGGGGGAGCAGGAGCAGCGTTGTTGGTGCGAGCGACCTTGGTGGAGCGGGGGGGCGCGACAGGTTCCTTGTGCTTTTCAATTTTAGCGGAAGCAGAAATTTCTTCAGTCGATGTAGCTGTAGTCGATGGCGCGTGCTGCTGCAATAACGAGAGCAGCGCCTGCAGCTGCTGCGTAGTCAGCGGAGGGTGCCGCGCGCTGGCGTTTCTGGGTCGTGGGCTCGGGTGGACCTGAGTCAGCGGCGGTCAAGACGGCTGCGCGTTCCTCAGGAGGGGTCCGAAGGGTGCCTCCGAGCAGGAGGTCGAAAGGTCCCTCGCTTGATTTTTTTTCGGCGGGGCGTTTTACGCGACGATCCGTTGTCCCTAGGAAAATGAGATGGGTACAAGTAGGAAACACATAAGTGTTGTACCCTCTAAGAGCTACCCCACTACAGCCTAAATAGACCATAGCAGATATAAGTTTGACACACCCCCATAGGCAAAGTGGGGGAGAACAAGAGGTCACAAGACCAGTCAAGAAAAGCAAAGCAAGCTCAGGGTGGATCACAAAGTCACCACACAGTCTGAGCACAAGCAAAGGGCCATAAGGCCAGTTCACATGCAGAGTTATATAAAGGAAAGCAAACAGTACAGTGAACACAACCTAGCAAGTGTAAGCATGCAGGTATAAGTATATAGAGTACAGTACAAGCAGAGTCAAGAAGTCAACAAGTGAGGCACAGTAGGTACAAGGCCTAACACAGTACAGAAACGCTGATGATCACAAGGCTGAAGTGCCTTGGTGAAAACATCAGCAGTGTTGGCCTGAGAGGCCACGTAAGCAAGACGAAGCTGGCCACGCTGCTGCAACTCTCGAGCAAGGAAGTAGCGCAGAGCAATGTGCTTCGTTCTGTGCTCCAGTCTGTGCTCTTGACACAAGGCCAGCATGGCCTTGTTGTCGACGTACAGAACTGGAGGAGAACGAGGCGCCTCTCCCAAGTCGGTCAGCAGGTAGGTGAGCCAGCGAAGCTCCTGTGCAGCCATGGCCCCAGCGTAGATCTCAGCCTCACAACTGGAGCTGAGAACAGAAGAAGAGCGGGTAGACCGCCAGGAGACAGAACCGGAGCCAAGGCTGAAGGTGTAACCCTGTGACGACCGCTGCGTAGCCAAGTCGTCAACCCAGGAGGCGTCAGCGTGACCAGTGAGGACAACTCGAGCCCGTCCTCCAAGCACGAGCCCCATGCCCGATGTACTGCACAAGTATCGCAACACCCTCTTCGCAGCATCCCAGTGCACCTTTCGGTGCCTGCCGGGAGCCACGTAGCGAGCCAGAAGGCTGAGAGGGTATGCGAGGTCAGGTCGTGTGCAAGTCATCAGGTACATGAGGCAGCCCACAAGCTCTGGATACGGGCCACTCGGCTCTACGGACTCGTCCGAAGGTGGAGCTGAGAGCGAGTGACCGGTAGGCAGAGGAGTGGACTGTGGCGAGTAGTAGGTGAAGCCGAAGCGCTGAAGGACCTGCTGCACCATGTGTGACTGAGTCAAGGTAATGGTGCGATGTGCTCTGTCCCGGGTGATCCGCAAGCCAAGATAGCTTGTGAGCTCACCCAGGTCTGTGCACGTGTGTCTCTTCTGCAGCTCGGACTTCACGTGGGCGAGTGCCTCCGTGTCAGGAGTAGCAAAGACAAGGTCGTCTACGTACACAAGAACGTAGAACGGCGGCAGAGTAGCGTCAGTGCGTAGAAACAGAGAAGGGTCAGCAGTGGAAGGAGCAAAACCAAGAGCAGCAAGAGTCGTCCTGAGCGTGTCGTGCCACTCACGGGGCGCCTGGCGGAGACCGTAGACTGGCCGCCGGAGGCTCCACTGGGTACCAGGAGGAAACGACCCAGTGAAGCCAGGTGGGCGGCGCAGCCAGATCTCCTCGTGCAAGCTGCCCTGTAGGAAGGCTGTGCTGAAGTCAAGCGAGTGGAGCTCGTAGTCACGCTGAGCAGCAACGTGCAGCAGTACCCGAAGAGTGGTCATCTTCGGGGTAGGGGAGAAGGTCTGAAAGAAGTCAACTCCCTGTCGCTGACTGAAGCCACGTGCAACGTAACGCGCCTTGAAGGCAGGTGGAGAACCCGGCGGCCGCTTCACCCTGAAGATCCACATGCCACTGACGATGTACGCCCCAGGTGGGGGAACCTCGTCTACGTAGGTGCCTGTGGACTTCCAGGAAGCCATCTCTGCGTCCATGGCTGCCTGCCACTGGGAGGAGTAGGGACCCTCTATCGCCTCTGCGTAAGAGCGCGGGGTCGGGATGTCTAGTGCATCCGGGTCTCCCTCAGGGGCAAGCAGCATGGACACGAGATGAGGTGAAGCAGCTGCAAGGTCCTCTTGCCTGTCCTCAAGGACGTCCGTGCCAAGAGCACACTCACCCCCGACGGACGGAGGACAGACAGACACAGACGCAGACTCAGCAACAAGACTAGCGGCGTAGTCTAGGCGACAGGCTGCAGCAAAGTCAACAAGCTCAGCAACAAGAGCAGACGCAGCAGAGAACTCAAACAAAGGGTCAGTGACAGCAGTGGCCAGAAAGCGCGTGACAGTAGGACTAGCAGCACGAAGGGAGTCAGACTCCGGGTCCGGACCGTCAGGAAGAGAGGACGCAGGAGGAGAGGGCAGAGGGACACGCTGTGGAGCAGTGGAAGGACGCAGAGTCATAGAGTGAGTGCCAGGGACAGGAGGAAGACGCGGACGCGAAACACGACCAGCGCGAACAGAACGGACAGGCGACGTAGAACGAGACGCAGGCGACACAGGACGCGACTCAGGCTCACGACGCTCCGTAAGACCTCTAGTCGGACCAGAGTAAGGAGAAGGACCAGGCAGCGGAGAGGCCGGCTGTAACTGCGACTGAGACGGGACAGGCGGTGGACTCAGGGAAGGAGGAGGAGGACCAGGAGAAGGTGGAGAGCCAAGAACCTGCTGAAGAAGCGGAACGTAGTACGGCCGCGGCCGCGCAGCGCCTCGAGAAACAACAGAGACAGAACCGGTACCCTCAGCCTCAGGGTCTCCAGTCCTAGCAGCACCTCCAGCAGCTCCAGCACCAGCACCACCTCCAGCAGCACCAGCACCTCCAGCACCAGCACCACCTCCAGCAGTGTCAGCACCTCCAGTAGCTCCAGTAGCACCTCCAGCACCAGCAGCACCTCCAGCAGCTCCAGCACCAGCAGCACCTCCAGCAGCTCCAGCACCTCCAGCAGCACCCGCTCCAGCAGCACCTCCAGCAGCAACCCGACAGCGCCGAGAGTACCACTCACGAAGCCGCTGTGGAGAGAGGGGCTCCCGCCGCGACGGGACACCCAGAGCACCTCCAGACTCAACACGCGCAGGCTCAGCACCTCCAGACACAATACCCTCAGGCGCCACACCCCCAGGCTCAGCACGCCCAGTCTCAGCACCGTCAGACTCAGCACCCCCAGTCTCAGCACCCGCAGGGTCAGCACCCCTAGCAGCACCTGAGTCGACAGCTACCTCGACCGGCTCGGCAGGGTCTACCTGGGACACACCTGAGGGGGCAGGACCCTGGGGGGGAAGGGGGACTACCGGAGGAGTACCTGGGGCAAGGAAGAGCGGCCGGGGAGGGGGAGAGGCAGTGCGGTAGGGAAAGAGACGGTAGTACGACACCGACTCGTCAAACGTGACGTCCTGCGAGGACAGAACACGACGCGAGCTGGGGTGGTAGAACTGCCACCCGGGTGCGTCAGGAGGGAAGCCAAGGAAGACACAGGGAACGGCACGGGAGGACATCTTGTCCGCTGTAGTATCGCGGACAAAAGCTCGAGATCCCCAGACACGGAACGCGGACGCATCGCCAACCTTCCCCGTCCACCACAGAGTAGGTGTGGTCTCCGGCAAGGAGACACGAGGCTGAAGGTTGATCAGATGCGCAGCGTATTGAACCGCGAACGGCCACAGAAAGTGGGGAGCAGCCGCATGGATCATGGACGTTCGAGCGACATCCATGACCATGCCAATGCGGCGCTCAGCAATCCCATTTTGCTGCGGGGAGGCCGGAAGCGTGAACGTCTGGCGGATGCCCTCCAAATGACAGAAGGCTCTCAGAAGGTCGGAGGAAAACTCCCCGCCTCTGTCTGAGTGCAGACGCAAAACAGGAAGGTCGGAGCCGAAACTCTCACTAAGCTGGCGACGAGCACCGCGGATCCAGTCGATCAACACATCAGTGACCTCACCCTTGCAACGCAAGGGGAAAACTGTGGTGTAACGCGAGTAGTCGTCAACGACCAGCAGGAAGTAACGCTCGTGACCCTGTCCACGAACGCGGGCTGGGCCCCACACGTCCATGTGAAGAGTCTGCAGAGGGGCCTCAGTCGGAGGAAACGAGGAGTGAGGAGCGGCGCGCTGCCGGCCCTCGACACAAGGAACACAGGTGGGGGGCAGGCCCCAGAGGAAGGGGAGGGAGGGACCTGGGGAGTCCAGAGACAAGAGCACGGGAGGCCATACCTCGAAGACGAGGCAGGGAGGGGTGACCAAGGCGGTGGTGCCAGAGGAGAGTCTCGTGCGCCAGAGGACGACACGAGCAGGGGGCAGACGCAGGACTAGACCTGGACGCAGCAGCAAACACCTGACTGGACGCAGCTACCTGACCAGACGCAGGGACCGGAGGAGGCGCAGTAGTCAGTGTGTACAGACTCGACCCTGGCCGACGGGTGAACGTGGCCAGGTGGCGGCCCGTCCGAGAGCAAGTGCAGTGGGTCACACGCTGACCTCCTCCAGGGGTGAACTGGTCAACCCACGCGTCCTGGAGGTCAGCTCCACTCACCAAGTTCGTAGAGAACGAGGGGAGGTGGAGTCCCGACAGCAAGCCCGACGGGGCCGCGGGACACGGTAGAACCGTGGAGGAGTGTGCAAGGACTGGTCCCCCGGAGGGGTCAGCAAGGGAGACCGCAACAGGCCGACGGAGCGGCGTGAGCGTGGTGCTGTCTCTAAAGAAAGAGCGCGAAGCACCAGAGTCAAGTGTGAAGGTGTGAAAGGACTCAGTAGGTGCAGTACCAGAGGGAGGAGACGTACCAGCACCTGGAGCAGCAGACGCACTAGCACCTAGAGCAGCAGCCGCACTAGCACCTAGAGCAGCAGCCACAGTGCCCGGGTCGGGCGGGACACGCAGGTAACAGTCACCCTCAGTAATATCAGCAAGAGCATACATGGCAGCAAGGATAGCATCAAAATCTAGATCAAAGATAGGCACGTTCTGCAGAAGCAGATCATGCCAACGAGGAAGATCAACAGCGTCAGGAAACTGGGTACGCCAAGCGTCAGTCAAGCGGCCAAAGCAGCGCTGCGTGGTGTGTGGGAGACCACACACCTCCCCACTACGAGTGCCGGTGCGAAGAACTTACGCGCAGGGACCTGCACCCCCAGACCTCCCACGTCCAGCGTACCACTCACGAAGCTGCTGAACAGACGGGGTCTCACGGGTGCGCAGCTGCTGCGGACGCTGGCTGCCACCAAGGCCTCCACACTGCGTGGCCGCACCGCGACCAGCACCACCTCCTCCGCTACCTCCACCACCGCCGCCGCCGCCGCCACCTCCTCCACCACCGCCGCCACGGCCGCCACTGCCGCCACCTACGCCCCCACTCCCGGAACCACCCCCACTACCACCTCCACCTCCTCCACCTCCTCCACCGCTGCCTCCACCGCCCCCACCACCACCCCTGCTTCCCTTGCCCTTGCGAATGCGGCGTCGCCCACTAGGGGCAGACGCAGCGCCGACCTCCTCAGTGCCAACGAGGTCGACAGCAGCAGCAGAGGCAACAGAGGGGAGAAGGGGGACAGGGGAACACCCCTCAAAGAAGGGGGTGCGACGGTCACCGCGAGAAGCACCAACAGCTAAGATACTCTTCTCAGCTGCAGCAAGGCGCTCCTCTAGCAAGTCGACAGTCAGCTCGGTGGGGCAAAGGGAGAGAAAGTGGTCCCTGACTGAAGAAAGAGAGTCAGGGAGGCGGGTGACTAGGTAGTAAAGGGTGATGTACATGGGGGGGGGGTTCTTGGCACAGAACTCAGTGGGAAGGGCAGCGCGGTAGCGGGCGTCACTAGTGCGAAGGTGAGCAACTAGGTCAGCGACAGTGGCAAAGGCAGCAAGGTCAGGGAAAAGGTACGGTAGCATGAGGCGGCTGAGGGCAGCAGTGGCAGGGGAGGAGTAGCGTGCAACTACAGCATCGTACAGAGCCCTACCACTCTTGTACTGACTAAAGTGCGCGCTCTCAGTAGACGGCAGGTGGTTGCGCACAGCAAGACGAGCAGCAGCATCGCGCGTGAGCCACTGCGAGCGAACAGTACTGTCAGCATCAGCAGTAGGGGCAGGAGAGGCGCCAGAAGTGAGATCGAACAGGGAGAGACCATCCTTGCTATCGCACTGTAGGAAAAGCTGCAGATCATCTAGCCAGACCTCAAAGTCAACAGCCCGACCCTCAGCATCAAAGGTAAGAACATTGAGACTAGCCATGACAGGAGAAGCAGCAGGCTAGCAGTAGCAGCAGTGGAACTCGGCTAAGCAGGCTAGGTAAGGCGGCGCAGCTCGGCAGGGCGGTGTGGCTTGGCAGCGCGGCGCTCTTACCAGGGGAGAGGCTGGGGCAGGGCCGGGGTAGGGCCGGGGCAGTCCGGGGCAGTTCAGGGGCAGGGCCGGGGCAGGGCCGGGGCAGAGCCGGGGCAGTTCAGGAGCAGGGCCGGGGCAGTGCAGAAGCAGGGCCGGGGCAGGGCCGGGGCAGTTCAGGGGCAGGGCCGGGGCAGGGCCGGGGCAGAGCCGGGGCAGTTCAGGAGCAGGGCCGGGGCAGTGCAGAAGCAGGGCCGGGGCAGGGCTAGGGCAGAGCCGGGCCAGGGCCGGGGCAGTTCAGGGGCAGGGCCGGGGCAGAGCCGGGGCAGAGCCGGGGCAGTTCAGGAGCAGGGCCGGGGCAGGGCCGGGGCAGTTCAGGAGCAGGGCCGGAGTAGGGCCAGGGCAGAGCCGGGCCCGGGCCGGGGCAGTTCAGGGGCAGGGCCGGGGCAGGGCCGGGGCAGGGCCGGGGCAGGGCCTGGGCAGAGCCGGGCCAGGGCCGGGGCAGTTCAGGGGCAGGTCAGGAGCAGGGCCGGGGCAGTGCAGACGCAGGGCCGGGGCAGTTCAGGAGCAGGGCCTGGGCAGGGCCGGGGCAGTTCAGGAGCAGGGCCGGGGCAGGGCCAGGGCAGAGCCAGGCCAGGGCCGAACGAGGCCTATAACGGGGCCTGACGAGACCTATAACGGGGCCGAACGGGGCCTATAACGGGGCCTGACGGGGCCTATAACGGGGCCGTACGGGGCCTATAACGGGGCCGTGCGGGGCCGATAACGGGGCCTGACGGGGCCTATAACGGGGCCGTACGGGGCCGTACGAGGCCTATAACGGGGCCTGACGGGGCCTATAACGGGGCCGTACGGGGCCGAGAACGGGGCCTTGCGGGGCCTATAACGGGGCCTGACGGGCCTTACGGGGCCTTAAACGGGGCCAAATGGGGCCTGACGGGGCCGTACTGGGCCTCTAACGGGGCCTGACGGGGCCGTACGGGGCCTCTAACGGGGCCTGTCGGGGCCTAACGGGGCCTTAAACGGGGCCGAACGGGGCCTGACGGGGCCTTACGGGGCTAACGGGGCCTTACGGGGCCGTAATCCGCGCCCTAAACGGGGCCAAATGGGGCCTGACGGGGCTGTACGGGGCCTCTAACGGGGCCTGTCGGGGCCTAACGGGGCCTTAAACGGGGCCGAACGGGGCCTGACGGGGCCTTACGGGGCATAACGAGGCCTTACGGGGCCTTAATCCGCGCCCTAAACGGGGCCGAAAGGGGCCTTACGGGGCCTAACGAGGCCTTAAGGGGCCTTACGGGGCGGGCGCAGGCTCGAAGGACGGGCGCAGGGGCCGTGACGGGCCTCGAAGGGGAAGGTGCGAAGCGCGCGTCGAGTAGGCAGTGACAAATTTCAGTGGTGGGCCCTTTTAAAAAATTCTCGAAACTAGCTCTATACCATGTGAGAAGGATTTGACGAAAGAATGAATGAACTAGGAAAATGAGATGGGTACAAGTAGGAAACACATAAGTGTTGTACCCTCTAAGAGCTACCCCACTACAGCCTAAATAGACCATAGCAGATATAAGTTTGACACGACTGAGTCTTCGCCAGTGTGGACGAGAACGAAATTAGAACTACAATTTCGGAAACGAAAACGTGGGTGGGGACGAATGTCCCCACGTCCCTCTTTTGTAGGCAAAAGAGGGTGAATAGCGCTTCGGCGCTACCTTTGCTGTGTTGGCCACGTACCCAGGGCTGATTTTATCAGGGTAATTACCCTGATTTCAGGGTGATTTCAGACTTGTCACTTTCTGGACCCTGAGAAATCAGGTTTTTCACATTTTGGTCCCTGATCCATTCAGAGTATTGCTTTAGCGGACCCTGAAATTTTGTGTACACTCTCAGTGTAGGGTTTTCACGGACCCTGTTTATACAGAGTAGGAGGCCTGTGGACCCTGAATGCGATGTTATCGGGGCGAAGTTTCTCGGAAATTTCCTCCTGATAACCCCTTCGCATTGATTTCAGTGCCCCCCACGTGCGTAATCCTCCCCCCCCCCCCCCCCCCCTCTCGCTTTATC
The DNA here is from genome assembly GCA_947471745.1 of Closterium sp. Naga37s-1. NCBI lineage: Eukaryota > Viridiplantae > Streptophyta > Zygnematophyceae > Desmidiales > Closteriaceae > Closterium > Closterium sp. Naga37s-1. The sequence continues at coordinate 846,706 of CANJKZ010000069.1, forward strand.
GAGACGAAGTTTCTTCGAAGTTTCGTTCCCATACACCCACCATCTACATCGGGCGAATCTGTAATGTCAGATTTTAGGTTGCTGTTATTGGTCGAAATCGATGTGCTCTAACACAGCGCCAGTCACATCGCCACAATGCCAGTCACATTGACAGTCACATTGCCAGTCACATCGCAAGTCACAGCGCGCCAGTCACAGCGCCAGTCACAGTCACCCTTGCGACACCAACAGCAGATTCGACCTCTGCTCCGTACGGAAATCCCTTTTGCGCCAGGTCAAGGCAGATTCTGCTTGAATTCCCCGTAGACTGTCAGATTTCGAGCAGATGTTGCGATTAGGGTAAAGAATGAGACTTCTGATTGAGTGAGACTTCTGTCCTCGGTAAAGAAAGAGCGCGTTACTACAACCCTGATTTTCAATTCTCGACCCTGAACATTCAGAGTTCACTACTTCTCAACCCTGAGCAATCGGGGTGCTGTTTTTCTGGAAAATGTGCCTTCAGGTTTTTTTTTTTTTTTTTTTTAGGTTGAAATCAGGGTACCTAAATTTGAAACGTCAGCCCTGCACGTACCCTTTTTCACAATACAAAATTTTAGAAAGTGTTACATTTCATTACACTTTAAAAAATTATCATATAATGTAAGACAAACAGACCAAAAATTTCTGCTAGCTGACGACTCTGCTTCCAGATGCACCTGAAACTCTAACAACTTGACCCCTCCTGGCACATCTTTTTTTTTTTTTTTTTTTTTTTTTTTTATCCTTTTTTTTTTTTGAATCATGCTTCGTTACATTTCAACAAGCATACAGACATGCATAAACCCTTCCTAGAAGTGTCTTACTACCTCAAACATCAAAAGACTATCGCCAAAACCCGAAACAAAGTATTGCTTCCTAAGACATCTACAGCCGCATGTCGACCAAGTAGGGCACGTCCACCCATGGTGCTCCCTCTCCAAACTCCTGCTCCCCACCCCCTCGCTCCACCCACTCCGCCTCGGACTGACCCAACGTGTATGCCGCCCACAAAAGAATCACCCGAGCCTGTGCCTTCTGCAAAGCTACCCCTACCGCGGCTGTCAAGGACCCCACCAAGTATTCCGAGAAACCCGAGCTGTTGCCCCTTCCCACACCTTTGTTAAGAGCCACCTTTACTTGAACCTCCCCCTGCTGCCGTAACCACTGTCGAAAGCTTCCCCCCAAGCAACCCCAAGTCTCAAGAATCAACGGGAAGAAACGAACCCCCCTGTGCTGCCGCAGAAAAGGTTGATAATCCGTCGCCTTCCTCTTCTCTCGCTCCTTGGCAGCAAAACCTACTGTCCGCCCACACTGCCCATGCTGCTGCACCGGTAGCGAAACCGGATCCACGACGCTCACCTCGAGCGCATGTTTTTCCCCGTCCATTGGTTTCCTAACCGCCACATCCACTCTCTTCCCCGGCAGAAGCGTGTCATCCTCGATCGTAACCACCCCACCCGATGCCTTGGCTATCTTAGCAACAACGAGCTTCACTGCATCATGAACACGAGACGGGGCGTACTGGTACTTGCACCGAAGAGCATGGTGTGGATCTGACGGGTCCTTGAACTCCACACCGCAAACACACTTGCCAGCAACCAGAAGCTGGTGGACGGGAAGGCCCAAACGGATTGCCGCCGAAATGCCCCACTCCACAGGGGTGAAAGTTGCGTCATCATGCGCTGGAACTGCGGACACCCATGCTGCCGAACCCGGGCCCTGAAGGGAAGTCAAACGGGCCAAGGTAGCATCATCGCGGGCCATGCGCCGCAGAGACTGAAGACTTTCAACCGCCAAGCGACGCTGCTGCGCTGGGAAAAGCTGGAGGGGGGGATTTGTAGTGCAGAGCCCCAAACTCGGCAATTCCTGCCTGACAACAGGCGGGAGCTGGTCAAGGGCCTTGGTAAACCAAGGGTCCAGTAAATCCCCAGCCGGCGGAGTGCGGAAGAACTCACTGAACATCTGCTCCTCGCCCGCTACTCCCAGCTTGACAACAGCACTCGCAGCCTGGCACCACCCACAGACGTAAGAGAGAGGGCTAAGATTTGCTGCTGAACGAATGCCAAACCCGCCCAAACGAGCCGGGAGGTGCAGTTGCAGGTGAGCCATGCGCGACCTATCAGGACTGAAGTCCCAAGTGTCTGGCGGGAAAAGTTGCTCAAAGCACTCTTCCAAAGCCCCATCCCAATCTCTGAAAGCGTCAAGAACCTCAGGACGAGGGGGAACAGTGCGAGTCAAGAAGAGCGGCCGCGCAGACACGGCAACAGCCAACAAGTGGGAGGCAATCTGGGGGTGGTTCAAAATAGGAAGCCAAGGTAGAGGTGATCGCAGCTGCAAAAGTCTCTCCCTCAAGCGCGCCACCTCCCAATCCTCCTCTCCAATAGGTACCCCCACCACTGTTAACCCCGTCCACGACTGCTGCATTCCCAGCGGAATATCCCCAGACGCTGCCGCCTCCCCTCTTTCCCACATCCTACACTTGTGCGATTGCACCTCCAAGCCCACCCACTCCAGTCGCTCCCGCAAGACATCGTACGCCGCCAACACCCGCTCCCGCGGGCCAAGAACGTAGGTGTCATCAGCGTAGCTCAAGAAAAGAAGATCAGGAAAATCCTTCATTGTAGGCCCCATAACCAACTGCTGCGTGAAAGCAAAAAGGAAGGGACCAAATGGATCCCCCTGTCGCGAACCCCGCTCGGACGCCAGCATCTCGACAAAGGGGCCTGTGCGAAGGTACAGACCGCTGGGCACCCCATAAAAGACGCGTAAGAAAGGGATAAGGCCAGCAAAAGGAGAATCGCGGAGGCCGTCGAACATCACGTGCCGATGGAACGAATTGAAGGCATTCGCTACATCGATCTGCAGCGCGCACCACGTCGGATGAACCGCTACAGCCGAGCGGAAAGCATGCGCCAGAATCTCCACCCCCGACTTAGTCCCCACCCCTAGTTGGTTACAAGGAGCGAAGTAGGTCTCCATGTCGGGACGAAGAAGAACGCATAACGCACGCGCCAGAATCCGAGGGAGCACCTCTCCGATAGCCACTGGGCGGACGTCCCCGTTCGGCTTGGATAACCCAACCAAGTTCGAGGCTGCAATCCAGGGCCGCACCCGCTCAGAAACGCATCCCGAAATCCACTGCCTGAACACCTCCAACAGATGCGGGAGATAGGAAGGCTCCGAGAGAAATGTGTCTCGGAGGTGCTCTGTCATCCATCCTGAGGGGCCTGGTGCTGAGGCTCGCGCTGCGGAATGAATAGCATGCTTGAGGATGTCTTCAGTTAGGTGGGGAAGATGAGAAACGTCTATGCGAAAGTGCTCCACCCACTCAGGAACTGGCACCTCACTGGCCGGGTGCTTTGCTGTCAGCCGGTCTACTGTTAGTTGAGAGGGCTGCGCCAAGTCGCCCGCAGTAAGGCATGCTAGTCCTCGACTCCATTCCCCCACTTGGCACCTCGTGCGACATCGGGCCAAACGGATGGCATCAGCATCTCGCTCAGGTAAGGAGAAGGCAAGAGGTCGCGCCGCCGGAGTCAACGCGGCAGAGGCAGCCTCGAACAGCTGTTGCCATTCCCCTGCCCAGAACTTTCCGAGACGCCCTACTATGGCTGCCCTTCGTCCAAGACCCTCCTTCGCGGGAACTCCCAAAATGAGGCGCGGGAAGGCCAGGAACATCAGCGTCGCTGCCTCATCCCCAGGGGAAGCCTTCAGTCTCTTGAGAATGCAGCACAATGCATCAAGCACCCCCAGTCGCGCCCGCTGCGGGACCCGACGAAGAAGCTCTCCCGACACAGAATGAATACTGAAAAAAGTCTCCCAGTCCCACGAAGGCACCGCCCCCCACACCTCCTCGCCGATATCCCGCGGAGGTAGTGGATCTGCCCCGAAGACCTCGCTCAGGTTCGGGGAGGAAGTAAGGGCCTGAGCCCGCCGCTGAGCATCTGCCGCTTTACATGCAACTATGTGGCGGGAGGCCGCACCACCAGGCGGAAATGTGTGAAAGCAGAACTCGCAAGGGACACAAGTTGGAGCAAGTGGAGCCGTGTCAGGAGTGGCTGAATTCTCCGCAACCCCCGGTGTGGGGCTTTCCGGAGGGATCGGGGGGGGCTGCTGCTGCTGCTGCTGCTGACGCTGCTGCCGCTGCTGCTGCCGCTGCCGCACGCCCTGAAGTGCTGCCCTCGCCCCCAGCTGCCCCCCTGCGTGCTGCACGCCCTGAGGTGCTGCAGTCACCCCCTGCTGTCCCGCTGCCTGCTGCACGCCCTGGGGTGCTGCAGTCACTCCCTGCTGTCCCGCTGCCTGCTGCACGCCTTGAGGTGCTGCAATCACTCCCTGCTGTCCCCCTGCCTGCTGCACGCCCTCAGGTGCTGCAGTCACTCCCTGTCGTCCCCCTGCCTGCTGCACGCCCTGGGGTGCTGCAGTCACTCCCTGCTGTCCCCCTGCCTGCTGCACGCCCTCAGGTGCTGCAGTCACTCCCTGTTCCCCTGACAGTGGCCGCCGTCGCACCAGCTGGCCTCCCGGACGTTGGCTCGTAAGCGGCCGCCCCAACTCGCCCTCTGCCTGCTGATCCTGCTGATTGCCCGACCGCTGCTTGCCCTGGCCTCCGCGTCGCCTCCTGCCCTTGCCTCGTGGCAGTTGGTCGTCCAAGGGCCCCTGCGCCTGAGCGCCCAGCTCACGCAGCTGCTGCCCTCTCTGATCCGTTTCCCCTATCTGCAGCTCCCCAGGAGGAACAAAAAGATCTTGTTGGTGCTCCCCACTGTGGCCCGAGAGCTGTGACACAGGCACCAAATCTGTCTCCATTTCTTGCTGCTCCACTCGAAGTGGGCTCGCTACACCCATGACTTCCCATGTATCACCCACCCAGGTGCCCAGCTGCTGCCCCTGCTGCTCTCCCGGGTGCTGCTCCTCCAGCCTCAGTTCTTGCTGCTCCCCTGGCTGCATTTCCTGCTGCTCCCCTGGCTGCATTTCCTGCTGCTCCCCTGGCTGCATTTCCTGCTGCTCCCCTGGCTCCATTTCCTGCTGCTCCCCTGGCTGCATTTCCTGCTGCTCCCCTGGCTGCATTTCCTGCTGCTCCCCTGGCTGCATTTCCTGCTGCTCTCCTGGATGCATTTCCTGCTGCTCCCCCCGTTGTATTTCCTGCTGCTCCCCTGGCTGCAGCTCCTGCTGCTCTCCTGACTGCATTTCCTGCCGCTCTCCTGGCTGCATTTCTTGCTGCTCCCCCCGTTGCATTTCCTGCTGCTCCCCTGGCTGCAGCTCCTGCTGCTCCCCAGGCTGCAGTTCCAACTGCTCCCCCATCTGCATTTCCTGCTGCTCTCCTGGCTGCCGTGCCTGCTGCTCCCCCATCTGGATTTCCTGCTGTTCCTCCCCTATCTGCATGTCCTGCTGCTCCCCTGGCTGCCGTTTCTGCTGCTCCCCTGGCTGCCGTTCCTGCTGCTCTCCTGGCTGCATTCCCTGCTGCTCCCTCATTTGCAGTTCCTGCTGCTCCCTAAGCCACAGTTTCTGCTGCTCTCCTGGCTGCCACCAATCCAACACTAAACAGATACGGTACCCTGGAAGGCGTGGTTGCCAGTTATAATGTGAGTAATGCAGTTCGTCCTGGTGGTGGTGTTAGCTGAAAATCTGATAATTTGATTCTCCAAACGAATGCTGCGAGTACCAATACCTTACATTTTCAGGGCGAATCTGTCATTGATGGTGAACTAAACAACCAGCACCATGGTGGCAAAAAACCGGCTATGCTTTACTCATCAGGGTATAAACTCCTGCACCGACGGTAATACCATGTACCTTCTTGGGATGTGCCGGAAGCCTGGCACTTCCCAGATTTTCGAGAGAAGTTATTTAAATAACTTTCTAAGCCAAAGACGCGGCGAGCTTGATGTGCGCCGACACGGCAAGCAGCTCAGGGAAGCTCAGCGGAACAACCGGCGGCTTGAAGCCGTTGGGATAGCGTTCATCACGGAGAAACGACTTGAGGTAGTTAATCGGAACCGCGTAAGCGCGGACCCTTCCGCCGAACACCCCTGCCAGCGCCGCCGCTTCGGAGAGCGCCACATCTTGGCGATTCGTGTCGAAACTGAGCTCGGGATCGTTCTTCTTGCAAGACTCAAAGCGGTGCTTGCGGAATCGGCCAATCTCGCCGAGAGTGATGAATTTCTTCGTCGCGGAGAAGCTGAGCATTTCGTTGAAAAGCGTTACGTTAACGAGGTAGTTGTTACCGAGGAAGGAGTCGTCGCGGACGAGCGACACGTCGTGCTCGATCTTGTTGTGCGCGCGGAGCTGCACGAGGTCGATCGTCTGCGCCGCGGGGTTCCCCACGCCTTTCGCGAAGGCGGAATCGAGAATGGCGTTCGACATGGCCGGGGAGAAGGAGTAGAACTTGCTAAAGGCGGCGACAATGCGGTCGCGCGGTATGGCGGAGCCGTCGCGCGGGAAGACGCCGTGGTACGCCATCGTGTTGAAGCCTGGGCAGGGGCCGCGAGAGGTCGTAGGGTCCGGCGGCGGGACATACCCGCCGAGTTTCAGCGCGGTGGTTGACGGGGCGAGCAGCGCGGCGAGCGCTGCTATGAACTTCGTGAGCGCGAAAGAGCGACATGGCGTGATAAGGAAAGGTGTTTGCCGGGAATAGCGGTTCTTGTAAGAGTAAGGGAGAATTTTGTGAGACATGGCGTACCGAACAGTTACTAGCTGACTCAGATGCAAGAACGGTTGCCACTAGCTAGATGCAATAAAGGGAGAAGGCAGCTAGCGTTCACGAAGGTGGATGAGCACTGAGGCGAGGTGAGGATGAAAGTGCAATTTGGAGAACCAGCTTAGTGAGGAATGAGGGGAGTTCAAGAAGGAGAAAAGCTTGAAGCGGCGTACAGATGGTGCTGAGACTGGTTAGGTTCGGTTAGGGTGGCTGCGCGCTGCAAAGCAGATCTTGGAAGTGGTCGGGGGAGCAAGGAGCAAACCGCACGGCATCTGGAGGGGAGAGCGAGGAGTGAGTGGGGGGGAAAACATTTAAAATTTTTAACCGTCCGGGCGTGAGTCTCACCGTCCAAACTTGTAGGGTAACGGCTTTCGTTCCGCTTTTACTCGACGACGAGCTTTAACGGAAAGAGTTACCCTAAAAAATCTTGAAAATCAGCCGACCAACGGTCAAAGCGAAAAAAAAATGCAACACGCCCTAAAAGCCTGGGGAGTGTGCCTGACCACGCCTTGGTTCGAGGGCGCAGCACAGTGACAGTGCGCCGTCAGTCCTTGCCGGCCGTGGCGTGCGGCGCCCCTTTTCCCTCTTTCGCTCTCGCCCTCCACTCAGAAAGGTGGCGTGCAGCCTGATGACGCCCTAAGGGTGTGTCCCACGAGTTCGTTTTGAGGTTCAATATTTGCAGTGGAGAAAGTTTCTGTGCATTTTAAAGCAGTTATTATATGCAGTGGAGAAAGGTTCTGTGCATTTGCCTGATCCCCCGCTTTGAAACGGACCCACCAGTCCGAGCAGTGATTCATCAGCTGAAAACGAACTCGTGGGACACGCCCCTAGAAGTCAATGTTCATTCTGTTGGAGAATCGAGTTTCTGCCGCCCCAGCCCTTTGCACACAAGCAGCAGCAAGGGGGAATGTCGGCGATGAATCAGAGCTTCGGGAAGTACTTCGAAAGTTCCACCACCAATCAGATTTCAGCCGAAGACTCGATATAGTTCAAAGCTGCCTTCAAACCGAAGTGTTGGCAGTTTCTACAGGTTTCTACACATCAGAATCAGCTATAACAGAAATATCCAGAGTTTTCTTATTCATGCACCTCATGTGGCACTCAAAGTCACTCAAGGTCCATCCAATCTAGATTGTGCCCAAGTTACCAGGGAAGTTACATTGTCTATCAGCCTAGTTTGAGCTTTCAATCTGTCTTGTTTGTGATGCCTATAGAGTTGTGCTTTAGTGGGCTTGTTAATCTTGAACATAGTGAAGTTTTACCTCATCCAGTCAATTCCAGCAGCCCTGCTAAGACTTTCCAGCCAAGTTTCCAGCCCTCCAGTAGTCATAGCTACTCTGTTTTACAAGTTGGTATCAGAGCTTGTCGTTTCGATCAACCTAGCCCACCACGTTCCTATCCTAGCACCATACGAACATGGCGGGAGACAATCCATCTGGTCCTGCACTTTAGCCAGCCGGAGGAGCTTCAGAGTCAACATCAGCAGCTACTGGATTAGTGGAAGCAGTTGCACCAGGCAGTCCTTCAACAACATACTCACCACTCACCTCCTTCATGCCTAAGCTTCACCTCCCCAAGTTCAACGGCCAAGATTTTCCAACATGGGCAACTCAGTTTGAGCTCACTGCATCCCTTCTGGATCTGTGGCCTTACTACACTGGAGAAGCAGCCAAACCAGCAGCAGATGCTTCAGAAGCTGAAAAACGACTTTACGAACGACGCAACAAGGAGGCCTTCCTCTACCTACTCAATAGCATTCACGAGCAGCAGTTGAAGTCGCTCCTGCCCTGTTCTACCAAGGCAAACAGTGCAGAGGAAGCATGGAGCCGACTGAAGACTATGCACCAGTCAAAATCCGAGAGCAGCCAAGCCGAGATGTGGAGCCGCTTCATGAATCTGAAGATGGAAGAAGATGAATCAGCACAAGCCTACCTACAACGAGCTGAAGCAATGCTGGAGGAAGCAGCAGCGATCGGCTTGGAGATTCCAGAGTCTCTTTTCAAGACCGTCATCCTCACCGGCCTTACACCGGAGTGGGACACTTTCCGTGCAACACTACAAGCGCTCCCGCAGTCAATGAAGAGTCGTGCGTTCATCTTTGAGGCCCTTGTCAACGAGCAGCAGAGTCGAGACCTTGCACGGAACAAGCGGAGTGACGAAGGTGCGTGGAGTGCTGCAGCAGCCACAAGATATGGCAACCAATTCCAGAGGCAAGGAAATTTCAGCCCAAACCGCCCTCAACCCTACTACGGTACGAAATTTCAGTCACCTTCCAACCCATACAAACCCTCTCGTTTTCCTCAGTCAAGTCCTCCCTATAAGTCCAGTCACTATGTCCAGCCAAGGCCTTCGATTCCCAATCAATACCAGCCTAGGAATGCAAGAGTCAATATGCCAAGAGTCAATAATTTCAGCCAAGCCCCGAATGCTAAAAGGTTTAATTTTGAGTGTTTTTGTTGTCATGAGTGGGGTCACCCGTGGTATGCTTGTCCTAAGAAGCCTCCTAATTGGGTCCCCCCACCTCAGCTACTATCTGAAAAAGGTAAGGCAGCCATAGCAAATATAGCAAGTCATTCTACAAGTCAAGATGAGTCCAAAGAGTCCGATGGTCCTGTCCTTTTTAACGCTGCTACTTGCATGCACGTTTTCTCTACTAGAAGTGAGGAGTTTATTCTTGATAGTGGCTGCTCTGAAACCATGACTCCCTATCAGTCCATTCTCAAGGATTTTCAGCCCTCATATGACTCAAAAGCTGTGACTCTTGCTGATCTTGGCAAAGTACCAATCAAAGGAGTCGGCAAGCTTGAGTTCGAAAAGGATGGTAAGTCATTTTGTGTCAATAAAGCTTTGTTTGTTCCTGATTTGGGAGCAAACTTGCTCTCAGCCGGACAACTCGAAGAGAAAGGTGCCTCCGTTCTCTTGCAAGGGGGGAAAGCCAAAGTGTGGGACAGTGCAGGAAAGCTGGTGGCTGAAGGCGAGCGTACCGGGCGGCTCTATAAGATGAAGTTGGAGATTAAGCGCGGTGCTAGCAACACGAAGAACGACGTTGTCTCGCTTCCCGCTGTTTCAACCGATCAAGTCAACAACAAAGGGAGAATCTCCCAAGCTGAGGTATGGCATGCACGCTTGGGGCACGTGGGAGTGCAAGCATTGAAAGAGTTGGTAAATCACAAGAGCGTGGAAGGATTGAGTTTGAATGAAAGAGCAGTCAAGTCCCTTTCTTCCGTTCCATGTCCATCTTGTGTGGAAGGTAAACTAGCTAGAAAGCCATTCTTCCCTTCTAAGTCTCAGTCAAGGGACCTCCTAGAGTTGGTCCACACTGATGTCTTCGGCCCCATGCGAGACCCTACTCGAAACGGTAAGAGATATTTGGTGTCTTTCATTGATGACAAGAGTCGTTTCTCGTGGTCCTTTTTCATCAACACCAAGGATGAAGTTCACAAGTGTTTCAAGCAATGGCTAGCACTTGTTGAGAGAGAGTCAGGGAAGAAGTTACTCACCTTGAGGTCGGATCGAGGAGGTGAGTACATGGGGAAAGCGTTTCAGGGGGAGTTGTTGGCATTGGGCATCAAACAACAGTTCACTTGTCCCTATAGTCCTCAGCAAAATGGAGTGGCAGAGAGGTTTCATCGCACTATCCAGGCTATAGCTACCACTTTCCTTCAGTTCAAAGGCCTTGACAAGCTCTGGTGGGGTGAGGCAATCACTATGGCAATTTATGTTCGCAACAGGAGACCCACAAGGCCCTTACCGGAAGGTGTAACGCCATATGAGGCTTGGTTTGGAGTTAAACCAGATCTGTCTATGCTTCGTGTTTTTGGTTCCATGGCCCAATACCGTGTTCCAGATGCAAAGAGACTCAAGCTGGACAGCAAAGCTCATTGGGGCCTCTTCATCGGCATGAGCAATGAGAGCAAGGGATGGGTCCTTTGGGATCCTGTCACCAAGCGAGAAGTGGTTTCAAGGGATGTTGTCTTCTATGAAGACATGTCCCTTGCAGGTTGGCATAAGTTTTCCTCTTCCTCCTCTCTATCCTCTATCCAACAGGAACCAGCATGCGCACCTGAGGAAACAACACAAGAGGAGGAAGAAGATGACACCGATTCTGACCATAGCGGACCGATCATCGATCTCCCTCAAGCCGTCGTCAACGAGTCCAACCGTGCCACGCCAGTGCCACCAGCAGCTACTCAACCAAGTGGAGATGAAGTTCAGCCATCAAATGAAGACAATCCACCGCAGCAAGTCACCGTTCCATCACCACCAAAGGAGCAGCAGCCAACAGTCACAAACCAGCCAGCTATATCAACACCAACCTCACAATTTCAACGCCAACCGGATCAGCCCACCACTACGCCATCAAACCCATCACCAGCCATCACTCCAGAGGCAACTACAGAAGCTCATCATCATCCCATGCAGCAGCAATCAACAGCTACAAGACCCCAAGTACCTACATCAACACCATCTACGACTCTTCCTAGCAACAAGTCAACCGTCACCGCAACACCTCGTTCTCATACCACACGTTCATCACTTGTTCCAACGTCAAGCCAGCTCATAGCACGAGGATCACTTCAGCGAGTCACCACCAACACCAGCTCCAACAGTCCACTTCTTCACCCAAGACCTTTCTCAACTTCACCCCCACGTCCCGGATTCGGTCGTCATCAGTTACCACCATCTTCAACACCGAGCAACAACACCAACCAGCCCCAACCATCACCACCTCTCGACAAGGCAGCGTCATCATCAATTCCCAAGCTTCTAGTCTCAAGATCCCCACCAAGAGCATCTTCACAACCAACTATGCCGACAAACGTTTCAGCTTCACCGCCACGAGTCACCATACCTAATCCTCAAGTCAACACCGATAATCAAGATATTTCCACGCCAGGAGAAGAACAAGCAGCCGTGCCGCCGTCGCAGCCGATGTCGCAGCCGTTGTCTCAGCCGCAAATGACCGCATCAACGCAATCAAACACTGTGAGACCGAACCCTACCACTAATGTGTCTCAGCCAACTGAGGAGTTTGGTAAAGGTAAACGAGTCCGCAAGGTAAAAAAGCCCTTCAATTTCATGGTTGACATGTCATCAAGGTGCACATGTGAGGAGAGTGAGAATTGCATTCACAAGAAGGTAGAGGCAATATGCATGGCAGCATCACACCTTCCGCGAGAGCCCTTGAGTCGTCGTGAGGCAATGGCAAGTCCCGAAAGAGAGCATTGGTTGAAAGCCGAGGAAGAGGAGATTGAGAGTCTCATGAAGCGAGGTACATGGCGTCTTGTTGAGCCACCTCCAGGGAAGAAGGTAATTGGTGTCAAATGGGTGTACAAGATCAAGGTAAAAGGTGATGGTAGCCTCGATAGGTACAAGGCAAGGTTAGTGGCAAAAGGTTATTCCCAAATTCCAGGTCTTGACTTCACCGAAACCTTTGCCGTGGTAGCAAAGTACACCACGGTACGAGTCCTCCTCGCCATAGCCGCATATCTTGGTCTCCATATCCATCAAATGGATGTCAAGAACGCATTTCTCTACGGTGTCTTGGAAGAAGAGGTATACATGGCACAACCCGAAGGTTATGATGACGGTACGGGTCGAGTGTGTCGCTTGGTAAAGTCCCTTTATGGTCTCAAACAGTCCCCACGGGTTTGGTATCATGCTCTTGAGCAGGTACTTTTTAAGCATGGTTTCACAAGGTCCATGAGAGACAAGGCTCTGTACTTCATGCACACGAGTGAGGGGGAGTACATTTGGCTCTTGGTATATGTCGATGACCTCCTCCTAGTCTCAGGTTCTCTTGATCTTCTCAACAAGGTGAAAGGTATTCTCACGAGTGCATTCACGATGACCGATCTTGGTGAGCCGAGTCATTATCTTGGTATGAACATTGTGAGAGATCGTAAGTCACGGTCCATCTTCCTATTCCAGCAAAGGTACATCCAAAAGGTCCTTGAGAGGTTTGGTCTTGATGATAGCAAGCCATCACCTACCCCACTTCCTTCCAAATTTGTCCCTTTGTCTTCACATCAGCCCTATGAAGAGAGAGAGTCAAGCCTTGATGTCATAGGTATTAAAGAGTTGTGTCTTGAGGAGAGTGAGCATCATGGTGAGAATTCACTTAAGGTATCCCCACAAGACCTAGCTCTGTACCAAAGTCAGGTTGGGTGTCTCATGTATGCAGCCCTATGCACAAGGCCCGACTTAGCATTCACGGTATCTAAGCTAGCTCAACACATGAGTGCCCCTTCACCTATTCATATGCATGCAGCCAAGCGAGCTCTTCGGTATCTCAAAGGTACTTCTAATCATGGTCTTCTCTTCCAAGCCAGCCCATATGCAAGCTCCCTCCAAGGCTTTACCGATGCAGATTGGGCGGGAGAATTGAGCACACGCAAGTCTACCGGCGGCTACATCTTCCTCATGTGTGGTGCCGCTGTTTCTTGGCAATCGCGCAAGCAAAGTTGTGTGGCACTTTCAACAACCGAAGCTGAGTACATGGCAATGACCGAAGGAGCAAGGGAGGCAATCTGGTTACGTGGACTCTTGGAGGAATTGAGGCAGCCGCAAACTCAACCAACTCCACTCTACGTGGACAACACTTCAGCCGTAGCTCTTTCCAAGAACCCGGTTCATCATGGGCGTACAAAACACATCGAGGTGCAGTACCACTTCATTCGTGAGCAACTAGAGAAGGGAGTTCTCGCCGTCAACTTTTGCCGTTCATTCGATCAAGCAGCAGATTTCATGACCAAGGTTCTTCCACATGATGCATTCAACATGTGTAAGGCAAGAGCATGCCTCATGACACTTCATGAAGCAGTGGAGCAGTTTGAGGAGAATGAGGAGTGTGAGGGGAAGAGACGTGGGCAGCAGCATGAAGTGTATGCTAAGGAGATGTGAAAGGAGCATCAGCATGGGTGTATGTGTGCTTCGGGTCTGGTGCGAGGGGGAGTGTTGGAGAATCGAGTTTCTGCCGCCCCAGCCCTTTGCACACAAGCAGCAGCAAGGGGGAATGTCGGCGATGAATCAGAGCTTCGGGAAGTACTTCGAAAGTTCCACCACCAATCAGATTTCAGCCGAAGACTCGATATAGTTCAAAGCTGCCTTCAAACCGAAGTGTTGGCAGTTTCTACAGGTTTCTACACATCAGAATCAGCTATAACAGAAATATCCAGAGTTTTCTTATTCATGCACCTCATGTGGCACTCAAAGTCACTCAAGGTCCATCCAATCTAGATTGTGCCCAAGTTACCAGGGAAGTTACATTGTCTATCAGCCTAGTTTGAGCTTTCAATCTGTCTTGTTTGTGATGCCTATAGAGTTGTGCTTTAGTGGGCTTGTTAATCTTGAACATAGTGAAGTTTTACCTCATCCAGTCAATTCCAGCAGCCCTGCTAAGACTTTCCAGCCAAGTTTCCAGCCCTCCAGTAGTCACAGCTACTCTGTTTTACAAGTCATTCGCCGGAAAATTCGGGACGTTTCGCGAGTCAATATACATTTATGGCTAAAATTCCCAATATAATTTATTCAAACATATATGTATGTGCTGGTAGTCGCTATAGCAGAGTTACAACCACAGTCCTAACTGCCTTTTGCGAGTCAGGACATGTTCCACGACAGTACAGTAGCGCAGCACTTCTGCACCAACCGAACCCAGTCTAGATGAAACGAACAAGTTGGTGGAAAGTGGTTGTAGCAACTCTGCTTCCACATGGCTGAATGCTGCTGGTTCGCTGAGGTGTACACAGCTCCACGAACCGCCTCAGAATTGATCGAGTAGCACCGCACCGTACTGAAACTCCAACTTCCCTCAGCCACCAAAAACTCCTGCCGAGCCTGCCGTCAAAACCGACCACATCCGTCGCAGCCTAACACGTCCTGCAACTGAATCTGTGAGGTTCGGGTGCTACTCCTCTGTCCCCCCGCAGAAACCCGAACCAGAAGAACCACACCAGCTTGCTTCATTTCTGTAAGAAACGCTATCAGATCAGTCACACCCACACAACAGCTTTCAGCTTGTGTCACCGACTTCTCAAGTAGTGGCTTGTACGGTGTTGGACGTCTCAAGACAGTACGGCGTGGAAGGAATCACAAGTACGACGTCATTTGTCCGTAATTTAATTTGTCGCTAACGCAATGATTGCGTCCTTACTATAATTTCTGTACCTGAAGCGAGCATATGCCTAATATATAATGCTACGTGAATAGGTGCTTCTGAGGCAACATGTACACCAACATATATCGATAGAGCCACGAGCACGCACCTGTAGTGCTATCGTGCGATTAGTAGCGACAGAATTCGCGCCAGCGATGCACGAGCGGGAAGCGGAGCGGCTGCTGAAGGCGGAGAGGAGGGCGGCGAGCAACGCTCGCCTCGTCGCGCCCCTCGCTAGCCCCGCTCAACGCGGCACACAATTACCGCCCTCCTCCGGCAGTGTCGTGTCGCCATCCCTCCTCGCTCTACCGACCCCCCTCTCGCCCCCGCACGTGCTCTCACACGAACCACCGCCGCCAGCGCGCCACCTTGCTCCCCTGCACAGCCCCACTCCCACGCACGCCGCCGCTGACGCCGCACCGTCGCCTCGTGGCCCGCTCCATGGCGCGTCGCCCCTCGCGCCTCCCGCACAGCAGGGTGCCGGCGGTGACTCCAAAACATCGCCATCGCGTCACGTGCAGCGCGTGTTCGTGTCGCTCATCGTGGTCTTTGCCGCCTCGCTGCTGCTCCTCTCGCAGCTCCCCTTCATCATCTCCGTGCTGTCCCCGTTTTTGTCGCCGTTCGATATAAGCGTGGAGGGGGCGGAGCAGGTGGAGCAGGCGGGGGCGGCGCAGGTGGGCGGCGTGTGGTCGCAGCTGCGGCAGCACCGCGGCAGCCTCGCGCTGCTCTTCCTCACGCGCGGCCCCATCCCCCTCGCCCCGCTCTGGGAGAAATTCCTTCGGGTGCGTCGCTGCCTCGTGCGCCTCCCCCCTGCGGACCCCCTCTTCGTGTGTCCCAGCCTCGTGCCTCCCCCCGCGTGCCTCCCCCTGCGTGCCTCCCCCCGCGTGCCTCCCCAGTCGTGCATCCCCCCTCGTGCGTCCCCCCATGCCACAAGCGCCATGCCCCATGCCTCATGCGCCATGCCCCATGCGCGGCGCAAAAAGTGGCATGTTGATTGCATGAGCGGTACTAGGTAAGCAATCATATTCTCTTGGGAATTTATGGACGCCTTTTCCTGTCTTGCCACTCACATCACATGCATATCGCCCTCTATCGCACTGTGTCGAACCCCCTTCCCTCCTTTCCCCCCCCGGCCTCCTTTACACCCTCTCCCTCCCCCTCCCCCCCAAACGTCCCTTCTCCCTTCCTCCCCTCCCCCTCTTCCCCTCTCCCCCCTCCACCGACCCTCGTCCCGTCCCTCTCCTTCCCCCCTTCTCCCCGCTCCCCCTCCTCCCCACATCCCCCCCAGGGCCACGAGGGGCGCTACACCATATACGTGCATGCATCCAACACCTCCTTCTCCTTCCCGCCCGGCTCCTCGCCCCTCTTCCGCGGCCGCCTCGTTCCAGGTGGAGAGGTGAGCCTTGTGCGCCATGGGATTTTTGAGGCACCTCAAAAATCGTCTCAGTTCACGCGGTTTTTATATGGGGAATGTTTACATTGCATGGAGGTGTGCACGTAACTTGCAAAAGTTACTCGTGCGAGCGAAAGTTCCAAGGCTTATCGATAACCCTGACGAAGACACCACGGAAGGCTGATACTTGTAACCTTGGGTTTTTGCCCAGTGTTGTGTTGGCGAATGCCCATTGTTAGGCAATCTGGGTAGATGGGAACCTTGAAATCTGTTCGCGGTGTAGGTTGATTACTTAGCCTATGCCTAGCTGTTGGATCTCTTTGTGTTCAGAAGCATTGATGAAGGCTTGACGGGTTCTCCCGCCTTGCCGAAACATGTTTGCGACCTGTTCTGATTGAGTGAATTCGTTTTTTGCGATCAGTTTTCTTTCAACTAGGGATTTTTTTTACTCTCTTTCTTACTTGCTAAACGTTTCACTAGCACTGCTGCCCTTCCACCATGAGCGACAACGACCCGTGGGACTTCGATTGGAATCCATCCAACGAGGAAGAGGCCGGTGCAGGGAATCGCAGTTCGGTTAAGAGGGTTCGAGGAGAGGGAGGATCTAAGCGCGGCAAAAGGAAATCCCTTCAGGGATCCGGATCGCGCTCAAGAATTCCACCTTTGGCGTTAACACTCGAGCCTTCGGCATCAAACAAGCAAGCTGACAATCCTCTCCCTGGACCTTCTAAGAGTCGTCCACACATCGTTATGCCGGACCCGGCTGACAACACTCCAATCCCTGAACCTTTCAAGGGGTGGACTTCGTTGGCTGTTAAGGGCTTCCGCGACGACTTCAAGAACCTGCTTAAGGCGAAAAGCAAATTCAAGAAGATTGGACCGTCGAGGCGTGGTGCTTCACAGCATCCGCACAAAGGTCGTCGAAATCCATACGAAATTTGCCTCCGTAAAGGAGAAATCGGCCGCGTCCGTTGCAGAGATTCACCTGGCGAATCAAAAGCGGCTGCAGGCTGATTTTATCGCTTCGAAAGCACTGGAGATTGAGGAGATTCAAAAGGCGGTGGACTCGCATGTCGTCGCTCTGGCTTCAAAAATGGAGGAGTATATCAAAGGCCTTAGTGCTGACCCCGATCTGGTGGTGTCTGACGCCGCCAAGGAGAGGTACCGTTTACTCAAGGGTCGATGCATTGAAAAGGCCAACTCCGACATTGTGGCTGCAAAGGATGAGATCGTCATCCGCGAGCTCGATCGACAGAACAAGGCCGCCGCCGAAGAGTTGAAGAAAGCAGCTGCGTTCGAGGAGGTGCAAGAAATGGAGGTTGAAGCTAGTGTCGGAGAGATAATGAAATAGCATGCGAAGCAGATTGAAGACATGATTCGGAGGGAGATGATTCCAAAGCTTGAGGCCAGTGTGATGAAAAAGCTGCTGAGAAATCTTTTCTTGGGGAAACAGGATCCCCCCCAGGCCACTGCTGCTGATACGAAGCCGAAGAATACCGCTGCCGGAAAGCCGATGCACACTACTCCGAACGCGGAGCGCCACTCAGGGAGTACGGCCGGGAATTCCAAGCCTAAGAAGGAGCGCGGGGGTAAGAAAAAGAAGGATGGCACCACCAAGGACCAGCGAGCGAAAGGCAAAGCAGCGGATGATAAAGCCAAGGGATAAAAAAACGGCGGAGGCGGCCCCGGCAAAGGGCCGCACAAGAACTAACGAGCCATGATTTGGCACTCCGCTGGTTCGGACGGCTGACAGTGCGACAGGTGTCGGCACGGATCCGGAACCTAGGAGTTCACAACCTCAGCTCTAAAATCTTGTCTTCGGATGAGAAGTAAGGGCTTGGGTTGGGTTTGAAGTTCATTCCAACACCTGCCGCTTCCCTTTCTGGCGATGTGGAGCTTGACACGCTTCTGCGCCAGATTTCGCTTCATTTTTTCTTCAAGGATTCGGGAGGTTTGAAGGGGAACCAGAGATTTCGTGTGCGGAACCCCGGATGGCTGCCCGATCGGATTGATATTTCGGAGAAGGTCTTCAAGGACTCGTCGGTTGACCTGTCCGTCCTGCTGAAGGCTGCTCGCCCCATTCGTCACCGAAACATTTCGAGCGGTGTTCGACGGGCGTTGCGCTCCATTGCTACGGATCGAAACGTGGTAGTGAAACCTGCTGACAAGAACGTGGGGATAACCGTGATGGACCAGAGCACCTACACCTGCCTCTGTCTTGATCATCTCGATGATGCAGCCACCTATGCCCCGTGTTTCCACAATCCCACCGTCGAAGTCGTGCAGAGACTGCGTGATATGAAAAGTGCATGGGGACCTGCTTTTCCAGAGAGTCTGTGGAGATTTTTCTTTGACAAGCCTTGCGGAGGTTGGCGACCAGCGGCGTTCTACATCCTTCCGAAACTGCATAAGAAGAAACTCGCGGGGCGGCCCATAGCTGCTTCACATTCATGGGTGACTTCTAATGTTAGCCAATGGTTGGATGCGGAGCTACGGCCGATGGTTTTGAAACAAGAGACATACCTACGCGACTCCCTTTCGCTGCTGCTCATGCTAGAGAAAACTTCTTTTCCTAAAGGAATTCTTCTGGCTGCGTACGATGTGACTTCGCTGTACCCTAGCATCCCACTACGGTGAGGACTCGATGCGATCAGCGGCTTACTTCATCGAGGGAGACAACCGAATGCTCTTCCATTCATGGCCCTGCTGGAGTGGGTCATGATGAACTCCTACGTGGAGTTCTACAGCCGAATTTTTCGCCAAACGCAAGGGACTGCCATGGGAACTCCCGCGGCTGTCTGCTTTGCTGTGCTTTTTATCAGCTGGCTGGACGAGATGCTGACAAGGAGGTGGTCTGGGACGATCCCGTTGTGCCACGTACGCTACATCGACAATGGGCTGATCATTTGGCCCGGATCAAGGGTGGAGTTGGAGGAGTACCTGAACACTTTCAACTCGCTTGACCTCAATATCAAGCTCACGTGGTAGATCTCAGACAGTTCGGCTGATATTCTCGACTTGGTCATCTTCAAGGGACCACGGTTCGCCGAACGGGGTACCCTGGATCTGAAAACTTTTCAAAAACCTATGAACCGGTACTTGTACCTGCCTTTTTCCTCATTCCACCCCCGACACTGCAAGACGGGTTTTGTAAGGGCTGAACTAAAGTGGTACCTTTTGCGCTCGACATCTGCCCTAACCTTTCTAGCTTCTAAGCGCGCTTTCTTCCGGCGACTTAGAGATCGGGGTTACCCTGCTGACTTTCTCACGCCCATTTTCCATAGTGTTCTCTTGAGGCAACGCTCGCTCCTTCTGGAGCAAACAAAAGCTCGCCAAGCACACCGACTTTCTTCCTCCCCGGAACGCGGCCCCCTGGTCTTGAAGACACTGTTCACTCCGGTGACAGCCAGTCTCAGGCTGGGGGACCTTTTGAGGCGCCTCAAAAATCGTCTCAGTTCACGCGGTTTTTATATGGGGAATGTTTACATTGCATGGAGGTGTGCACGTAACTTGCAAAAGTTACTCGTGCGAGCGAAAGTTCCAAGGCTTATCGATAACCCTGACGAAGACACCACGGAAGGCTGATACTTGTAACCTTGGGTTTTTGCCCAGTGTTGTGTTGGCGAATGCCCATTGTTAGGCAATCTGGGTAGATGGGAACCTTGAAATCTGTTCGCGGTGTAGGTTGATTACTTAGCCTATGCCTAGCTGTTGGATCTCTTTGTGTTCAGAAGCACTGATGAAGGCTTGACGGGTTCTCCCGCCTTGCCGAAACATGTTTGCGACCTGTTCTGATTGAGTGAATTCGCTTTTTGCGATCAGTTTTCTTTCAACTAGGGATTTTTTTTACTCTCTTTCTTACTTGCTAAACGTTTCACTAGCACTGCTGCCCTTCCACCATGAGCGACAACGATCCTTCCCGCCCGGCTCCTCGCCCCTCTTCCGCGGCCGCCTCGTGCCAGGTGGAGAGGTGAGCCTTGTGCGCCATGGGATGATGGGCATGTGGGGTGGTATCAAATCAATCGGACATCAACAAGTAGCTGCCTTTCGTTGCTCTCCTCTCTGTGCCTCTGCCTGTGTGCCTCTGCCTGTGTGCCTCTGCCTGTGTGCCCCTGCCTGCGTTCCTCTGCCTGTGTGGCTCCCGGGTGCACCCTCATGGACTCTCCTGCTCGCAGCACTGCCATCTGCTCTCACGTGCAGCACGTGCGGTGGGGCGAGATGTCGATGGTGGATGCGGAGAGGCGCCTGCTGGAGGCGGCCGTGCAGGACGAGGCCAACAGCTTCTTCGCGCTGCTCAGTGAGAGGTGAGAGGTGGGGGGCGAGGTGAGAGGTGGGGGGCGAGGTGAGAGGTGGGGGGCGATGTGAGAGGTGGGGGGCGAGGTGAGAGGTGGGGGGCGAGGCGAGAGGTGGGGGGCGAGGTGAGAGGTGGGGGGCGAGGTGAGAGGTGGGGGGCGAGGTGAGAGGTGGGGGGCGAGGTGAGAGGTGGGGGGCGAGGTGAGAGGTGGGGGGCGAGGTGAGAGGTGGGGGGCGAGGTGAGAGGTGGGGGGCGAGGTGAGAGGTGGGGGGCGAGGTGAGAGGTGCGGCTGAGTGAGAGGTGGTGCTGACATACCACCTTTCTGCTCTTCTCAACCGGGCCTCTCTTGCCGCCCCAAATCCCCGATAGCTGCCCCTAATGGTCCCGTCTCATCCATGGAACTTTCCCCCGTGCCGTTTTCCGCTCATGCCCCTCCCCTCCCACACCCATGCCCCTGGGCAGCGTCAGCTGTGGCCTTTTTCCCCATGCCCACCCTCATACCATATCTCCCCAATGCCTCTTTTTTTCCCCCACCTGCTCCTCCCCCACGCCCATTCCCCCTCAAATCATGCCCCTGGGCGGGCGCGCATCAGCTGCATACCGCTGTGGCCGTTTGACTACGTGTACAGCTACATCGCCTCCTCCTCCGCCAGCTTCGTTGACGCGTCAGTGCTGCTCCCCCCTTCCCCCTTCCCCCTTCCTCACACCACACCGTCCACCCCTTACGCCACGTCTCGTTTCTCTCTCACTGTTTGACTGCACATGCATGTGCATACACTGGTGTAACCAGATGTGCATGCCATGCCGCTGCTCGGAGGTGAATGTGCAAGTGAAGTGAAGGCATGTGTGAGGTAGAACACCGCTTTATTCTTCCGGATTCACCACGGGTGCCAGAAACATGATGCATCCCGCCACCCGCTGTGCTGCCTCACTCATCCGGATTCACCACCTGTGCTCTGCCCACGCTCTGCCCCATGCTTTGCCCCGCACTTTGCCCCACGCTCTGCCTCACGCACTGCCCCACACACCGCCTGATGTGCTTCAACATGCAAAACCTCCCTCCTACTCCCACCGCCCCACCCCTTCCCCCTTGGCAGGTACGCGGACCCATACAGCACGTCGTTTGGGCGGTACATTCCGCACATCTTCATGCCCGTCATCCGCCGCCACCAGTTCCTCAAAGGCAACCAGGTGCGGTGCGGTGCAGTGCGGCTCACAGGCAACCAGGTGGGGTGCCACTCATTCCTGGCTGTTTGATGCAATGCATATTGCCTCGTTCCACATGTATTTGGTGTACCTGTTTTCGTGTTTGGCACAATTCACACAGTATGTTGTTTGCTGTCCTTATGTAAAAATCTGCGCCATGTCTCCAAAGATTTGACATTCAAACAACTGTGTGTGCTCCTGTGATTGCCATGCCTTGCACATCCTTGACACACTCTGATTTCATTAGCATCAATGCGCATGCATGGCACGTGTCGGATGCACATCACCGAATGAACTCCCATCCCATCCCATCCCACCACATCACACCGCATGGCACCGCATGGCGGCAGTGGTTCATCCTGCAGCGGCGGCATGCGGAGGCGGTGGTGAGGGACACGCTGCACTACACCAAGCACAACGTCAGCTGCGCCGTCAGTTCCCCCCGCCTTTTCCCTGGCCCCCTTCGCCTCTGCTCGTTACAACCTCCTCTGTTGCGCTGCTATTCTAGATCATGCGGGCCGTGACGACCTCTCCCTCAGATGCATCTTCTGTTGCTGTCCCGTCACCAGCCCTCTTTCATGACCCTCGCATGCCCCATGCCCACCCGGTCTCTCATTTTCCGTCTCCCATCCTTGGTACCCCTGCACCTGTGTGCGTGTAGTTTCGGTTGCAGTGGGGCAAGCTGTGCTGTGCGGATGAGCATTACATTCAAACCTTCTTGCATGTGGGTGTCATGTCACGCACCACACCCCCGCTGACTTGATTCGCTCTCACCACCCATGTGCTCTCTTGCAGTTGGAAAATCGCTCTTCTAAGAGGCCCTTTCATGCATGCATCAACCCGCACATGCATCAACCCCCTCATGCCATCTCACTGCCAGCGCTCTTCCTGCCATGCCCCCCCTGCCACGCCCCACACACCCCCTGCCATGCTCCTCCCTGCATTCTCCCCCCCACACCACGCAATGGCCCTCCCTGCCATGCTGCTGCACAGATGACGGACCCACGAGGCATATCGCGCTACCCCACCACCTTCACGGACTGGAGTGCCAACGAGTGGCACCCCTCACTCTACCTGGGCGCCAACATGACAGACCAAGTCATCACCACCATCAAGGTCCCCTCACTCTCTGCCTGCCGCCTGTCACGCACACGTCTCCTGTGCTCTCTGCTGCTTACATGTCCACCCCCTCTCGCAGCCTGCAGTAAATGCTATGTTTTGCTTGCCATCTGCTCTGTCATCGATCCATCTCCCTGGAATCTCAATGCCCTCAACGTGCAATCTCCCCTCGCCACTGCCCTGCGTCCTCCTCTCTCCCGGCACGCCTGCGGCAGACGGCAAGGCAGTTCATCACTTATCGCTCGTTCTGGCAAGACTTCAAGTCCAACTATTCACATGTGCGTGCCGTTCCCTTGTATGCGCGTGCGTGTGTTGCGTTTGTATGTATGTGCGTGCACTTTGTCTGTATGTATGTGCGTGCACTTTGTCTGTATGTATGTGCGTGCAGTTTGTCTGTATGTATGTGCGTGCACTTTGTCTGTATGTATGTGCGTGCACTTTGTCTGTATGTATGTGCGTGCACTTTGTCTGTATGTATGTGCGTGCACTTTGTCTGTATGTATGTGCGTGCACTGTGTCTGTATGTATGTGCGTGCACTTTGTCTGTATGTATGTGCGTGCACTTTGTCTGTATGTATGTGCGTGCACTTTGTCTGTATGTATGTGCGTGCACTTTGTCTGTATGTATGTGCGTGCACTGTGTCTGTATGTATGTGCGTGCACTTTGTCAGTATGTATGTGCGTGCACTTTGTCAGTATGTATGTGCGTGCACTTTGTCTGTATGTATGTGCGTGCACTTTGTCTGTATGTATGTGCGTGCACTTTGTCTGTATGTATGTGCGTGCACTTTGTCTGTATGTATGTGCGTGCACTTTGTCTGTATGTATGTGCGTGCACTTTGTCTGTATGTATGTGCGTGCACTTTGTCTGTATGTATGTGCGTGCACTTTGTAAGTATGTATGTGCGTGCACTTTGTCTGTATGTATGTGCGTGCACTTTGTCTGTATGTATGTGCGTGCACTTTGTCTGTATGTATGTGCGTGCACTTTGTCTGTATGTATGTGCGTGCACTTTGTCTGTATGTATGTGCGTGCACTTTGTCTGTATGTATGTGCGTGCACTTTGTCTGTATGTATGTGCGTGCACTTTGTCTGTATGTATGTGCGTGCACTTTGTCTGTATGTATGTGCGTGCACTTTGTCTGTATGTATGTGCGTGCACTGTGTCTGTATGTATGTGCGTGCACTGTGTCTGTATGTATGTGCGTGCACTGTGTCTGTATGTATGTGCGTGCACTGTGTCTGTATGTATGTGCGTGCACTTTGTCAGTATGTATGTGCGTGCACTTTGTCAGTATGTATGTGCGTGCACTTTGTCAGTATGTATGTGCGTGCACTTTGTCTGTATGTATGTGCGTGCACTTTGTATGTATGTGCGTGCACTTTGTCTGTATGTATGTGCGTGCACTTTGTCTGTATGTATGTGCGTGCACTTTGTCTGTATGTATGTGCGTGCACTTTGTCTGTATGTATGTGCGTGCACTTTGTCTGTATGTATGTGCGTGCACTTTGTCTGTATGTATGTGCGTGCACTTTGTCTGTATGTATGTGCGTGCACTTTGTCTGTATGTATGTGCGTGCACTTTGTCTGTATGTATGTGCGTGCACTTTGTCTGTATGTATGTGCGTGCACTTTGTCTGTATGTATGTGCGTGCACTTTGTCTGTATGTATGTGCGTGCACTTTGTCTGTATGTATGTGCGTGCACTTTGTCTGTATGTATGTGCGTGCACTTTGTCTGTATGTATGTGCGTGCACTTTGTCTGTATGTATGTGCGTGCACTTTGTCTGTATGTATGTGCGTGCACTTTGTCTGTATGTATGTGCGTGCACTTTGTCTGTATGTATGTGCGTGCACTTTGTCTGTATGTATGTGCGTGCACTTTGTCTGTATGTATGTGCGTGCACTTTGTCTGTATGTATGTGCGTGCACTGTGTCTGTATGTATGTGCGTGCACTTTGTATGTATGTGCGTGCACTTTGTCTGTATGTATGTGCGTGCACTTTGTCTGTATGTATGTGCGTGCACTTTGTCTGTATGTATGTGCGTGCACTTTGTCTGTATGTATGTGCGTGCACTGTGTCTGTATGTATGTGCGTGCACTTTGTCAGTATGTATGTGCGTGCACTTTGTCTGTATGTATGTGCGTGCACTTTGTCTGTATGTATGTGCGTGCACTTTGTCTGTATGTATGTGCGTGCACTTTGTCTGTATGTATGTGCGTGCACTTTGTCTGTATGTATGTGCGTGCACTTTGTCTGTATGTATGTGCGTGCACTTTGTCTGTATGTATGTGCGTGCACTTTGTCTGTATGTATGTGCGTGCACTTTGTCAGTATGTATGTGCGTGCACTTTGTCAGTATGTATGTGCGTGCACTTTGTCTGTATGTATGTGCGTGCACTTTGTCTGTATGTATGTGCGTGCACTTTGTCTGTATGTATGTGCGTGCACTTTGTCTGTATGTATGTGCGTGCACTGTGTCTGTATGTATGTGCGTGCACTTTGTCTGTATGTATGTGCGTGCACTTTGTCTGTATGTATGTGCGTGCACTTTGTCTGTATGTATGTGCGTGCACTTTGTCTGTATGTATGTGCGTGCACTGTGTCTGTATGTATGTGCGTGCACTTTGTCAGTATGTATGTGCGTGCACTTTGTCAGTATGTATGTGCGTGCACTTTGTCTGTATGTATGTGCGTGCACTTTGTCTGTATGTATGTGCGTGCACTTTGTCTGTATGTATGTGCGTGCACTGTGTCTGTATGTATGTGCGTGCACTTTGTCTGTATGTATGTGCGTGCACTGTGTCTGTATGTATGTGCGTGCACTTTGTCTGTATGTATGTGCGTGCACTTTGTCAGTATGTATGTGCGTGCACTTTGTCAGTATGTATGTGCGTGCACTTTGTCAGTATGTATGTGCGTGCACTTTGTCTGTATGTATGTGCGTGCACTTTGTCTGTATGTATGTGCGTGCACTTTGTCTGTATGTATGTGCGTGCACTTTGTCTGTATGTATGTGCGTGCACTTTGTCTGTATGTATGTGCGTGCACTTTGTCTGTATGTATGTGCGTGCACTTTGTCTGTATGTATGTGCGTGCACTTTGTCTGTATGTATGTGCGTGCACTTTGTCTGTATGTATGTGCGTGCACTTTGTCTGTATGTATGTGCGTGCACTTTGTCTGTATGTATGTGCGTGCACTTTGTCTGTATGTATGTGCGTGCACTGTGTCTGTATGTATGTGCGTGCACTTTGTCTGTATGTATGTGCGTGCACTGTGTCTGTATGTATGTGCGTGCACTTTGTCTGTATGTATGTGCGTGCACTTTGTCAGTATGTATGTGCGTGCACTTTGTCAGTATGTATGTGCGTGCACTTTGTCAGTATGTATGTGCGTGCACTTTGTCTGTATGTATGTGCGTGCACTTTGTCTGTATGTATGTGCGTGCACTTTGTCTGTATGTATGTGCGTGCACTTTGTCTGTATGTATGTGCGTGCACTTTGTCTGTATGTATGTGCGTGCACTTTGTCTGTATGTATGTGCGTGCACTTTGTCTGTATGTATGTGCGTGCACTTTGTCTGTATGTATGTGCGTGCACTTTGTCTGTATGTATGTGCGTGCACTTTGTCTGTATGTATGTGCGTGCACTTTGTCTGTATGTATGTGCGTGCACTTTGTCTGTATGTATGTGCGTGCACTTTGTCTGTATGTATGTGCGTGCACTGTGTCTGTATGTATGTGCGTGCACTTTGTCTGTATGTATGTGCGTGCACTTTGTCTGTATGTATGTGCGTGCACTTTGTCTGTATGTATGTGCGTGCACTTTGTCTGTATGTATGTGCGTGCACTTTGTCTGTATGTATGTGCGTGCACTTTGTCTGTATGTATGTGCGTGCACTTTGTCTGTATGTATGTGCGTGCACTTTGTCTGTATGTATGTGCGTGCACTGTGTCTGTATGTATGTGCGTGCACTGTGTCTGTATGTATGTGCGTGCACTTTGTCTGTATGTATGTGCGTGCACTTTGTCTGTATGTATGTGCGTGCACTTTGTCTGTATGTATGTGCGTGCACTTTGTCTGTATGTATGTGCGTGCACTTTGTCTGTATGTATGTGCGTGCACTTTGTCTGTATGTATGTGCGTGCACTTTGTCTGTATGTATGTGCGTGCACTTTGTCTGTATGTATGTGCGTGCACTTTGTCTGTATGTATGTGCGTGCACTTTGTCTGTATGTATGTGCGTGCACTTTGTCTGTATGTATGTGCGTGCACTTTGTCTGTATGTATGTGCGTGCACTTTGTCTGTATGTATGTGCGTGCACTTTGTCTGTATGTATGTGCGTGCACTTTGTCTGTATGTATGTGCGTGCACTTTGTCTGTATGTATGTGCGTGCACTTTGTCTGTATGTATGTGCGTGCACTTTGTCTGTATGTATGTGCGTGCACTTTGTCTGTATGTATGTGCGTGCACTGTGTCTGTATGTATGTGCGTGCACTGTGTCTGTATGTATGTGCGTGCACTGTGTCTGTATGTATGTGCGTGCACTTTGTCTGTATGTATGTGCGTGCACTGTGTCTGTATGTATGTGCGTGCACTGTGTCTGTATGTATGTGCGTGCACTGTGTCTGTATGTATGTGCGTGCACTTTGTCAGTATGTATGTGCGTGCACTTTGTCAGTATGTATGTGCGTGCACTTTGTCTGTATGTATGTGCGTGCACTTTGTCTGTATGTATGTGCGTGCACTTTGTCTGTATGTATGTGCGTGCACTTTGTCTGTATGTATGTGCGTGCACTTTGTCTGTATGTATGTGCGTGCACTTTGTCTGTATGTATGTGCGTGCACTTTGTCTGTATGTATGTGCGTGCACTTTGTCTGTATGTATGTGCGTGCACTTTGTCTGTATGTATGTGCGTGCACTTTGTCTGTATGTATGTGCGTGCACTTTGTCTGTATGTATGTGCGTGCACTTTGTCTGTATGTATGTGCGTGCACTTTGTCTGTATGTATGTGCGTGCACTTTGTCTGTATGTATGTGCGTGCACTTTGTCTGTATGTATGTGCGTGCACTTTGTCTGTATGTATGTGCGTGCACTTTGTCTGTATGTATGTGCGTGCACTTTGTCTGTATGTATGTGCGTGCACTTTGTCTGTATGTATGTGCGTGCACTTTGTCTGTATGTATGTGCGTGCACTTTGTCTGTATGTATGTGCGTGCACTTTGTCTGTATGTATGTGCGTGCACTTTGTCTGTATGTATGTGCGTGCACTTTGTCTGTATGTATGTGCGTGCACTTTGTCTGTATGTATGTGCGTGCACTTTGTCTGTATGTATGTGCGTGCACTTTGTCTGTATGTATGTGCGTGCACTTTGTCTGTATGTATGTGCGTGCACTTTGTCTGTATGTATGTGCGTGCACTTTCTCTGTATGTATGTGCGTGTACTTTCTCTGTATGTATGTGCGTGCACTTCGTTTCTATGGGCATTCAACTGCTTGCATGGGCATGCAATCAACGTGATTATGTGATGCACATGTGGGTATGCTACCCACATGCATGTCTTGTTGGCATCATGCATGTCTTGTTGGCATCATGCATGTCTTGTTGGCATCATGCATGTCTTGTTGGCATCATGCATGTCTTGTTGGCATCATGCATGTCTTGTTGGCATCATGCATGTCTTGTTGGCATCATGCATGTCTTGTTGGCATCATGCATGTCTTGTTGGCATCATGCATGTCTTGTTGGCATCATGCATGCACGTGCACCAATGATTGGGTGCACCTGCCATGTATGCATCTCAACTCAATCCACACAATATGCAATCCCGTCGTCTTCCTTCCCCACCCACCCCACATCTCCTCTCCACTCCCCCGCCTCCTGTTATGCTTCCTTCCCATGTGCGCTGCACTACCCATATGCGCAGATAATCGACCCCTCTGCACCGCAGCCTCCTCTGGTGAGTTCTCCTCCACCAATTCACGCACTGCATGCTCCTCCCTCCGCGCCTCTCCTTCTCCTCGCCCGCACGTGATTCTCTCTTTCCCAAATCGCCCATGAGTTCACTCAAAACTCGCCTTGCCCACTCCCCCTCCACCCGTGAGTCGCTCTCCCCACCAGGCGGTGGGCAACGGGCACTGTGTGCTGGCGGGGGAGCCGCGAAACTGCTTTCTCTTCGCGCGCAAGTTCCACCCCTCCACGCTGCCCTTCCTCATGCGCAAGTCACAGCAGCTCCTCGGCTTCTAGGGCTGCCCCACCCAAGCAACTCGCATTCTGAGTTGGCTAAGAGCATCGGCTGCCTAGTCGGACAGGCACCTCTCGTGCCTAGAGAGTAGCCTGGAGCACTGGAGTAATCATAATTTCCTGGTTGTATGTCTTGTAATTATCTAAAATGCTTTGGTGCTGCGACGTAATGTGTATGACAAAGCACATGTTTTCATGTGTAAAAGTAGCATCGCCTGCGCTTACTGGCCCATTTTCTAATTGGCTGCCAATGGTGCACACCTCTGGATAACAGGGTGAATCAACCTTAGGACACTGCGCACAAGGCAGGCACGTCATCTCCACAGTTTGGGTGCTATGATCCGTTCATTCTTTGCAAGAGCAAACCTCAGTGAACGATACAGTCTCCCAGCAATTAATCAAAACACTACAGGGACCCTAGTCCCCTTGCGATCTCATGGCACCCACATCTATGTCACCCTACACACCCCTCCCCTCCCCAGACATACACCTAGAGCAACCCCCCTCGTGCTTCACCCCTCGAGCCAGAGCGAGGGCTTGCCACGGCCTCGTCGGAGGCGGTCAGCAATGAGGAAGGCGAGCTCGAGGCTCTGAGAGGCGTTGAGGCGCGGGTCGCAGTGCGTGTGGTAGCGCGACGACAGGTCGTCAAACGTCACCTCCTTGGTGCCCCCCACACACTCCGTCACGTTCTGCCCCGTCATCTCCAAGTGCACCCCTCCTGGGTGCGTGCCCAGCTCTTCATGCACGTCAAAGAACGCCCTCAGCTCCGCCTGATGGGGGCGGGAAGGTGTTGGTGGGGGAAATGGAATTACTGAATGAGCATGAGCCAGGCCCCGGGGGTAAAGCGAGAGTATAGTTGTTGTGGTGCCCTGCCAAGATTGTCTGGTGAAGGCAATCAGCCGCCCGAGAAACCACACACAAGCAATGTTACTACAGCACTTCCACACGTCACACATGTATGCACATGCACACACACCCCCGCGTGGCTCACCCGGATGGAGTTGAAGTCGCGGGTCTTGTAGCCGTTGGGTGCCTTGATGGTGTTGCCGTGCATGGGGTCGGACACCCACGTCACCACCAGCCCCTCACGCTCCACCGCCTGCACCAGCGCCGGCAGCTTCTCCCGCAGCTTCTCCGCACCCATACGCACGATCACTGTGAGGCGGCCGGGGCGGTTGTCAGGGTTGAGGATGTGGCACACCTCTACCAGGTCCTGTGGCGGCATCTTGTCACTCACCTGCTCCGTTGGAACAGGGAGAGAGAGGGATGCAGACGGATGCGGAAAGGATAAGAAAAAACCAGCTGGCATGGCAAAGTGGTTGGGGGTGAAACGGGGATAGGGGAGAAGGGAGAGGAGATGCTTTGGAGGCACTGGCACATTCACGGTGCACCTCACTACTGGCACATTCACGGTGCACCTCACTACTGGCACTCCATTAACGGCACCATGGCACGCTCACCACTCTCTTGCACAGGTGCAGTTGTCAAGCAATCCCCACCTCCACCCTCAACACATTCCACGCTAGGACTGCCGCTGCTCCTGCTGAGCGTGGCATAAAGGTCATGGGAGTGAGCACCCATGTGATGCCCAAGTGCATGGCAGTGCACGCACCTTGATGCCGAGGGGGTTGGCAACGCCGCGGAGGAACTCAATGTGAGCGCAGTCCAGCTGTCGCGTGCGCTCGCCCACCCAGATGAAGTGCGCTGAACAGTCGTACCTGGAGTGATGTGGGAGGGGAAAGGGGGTGAGGGTGGGGAGGGGGGGCGATAAGAGGAGAAGTGTGGGGAGGATTGAGGGAGTGGGGAGTGCGGTGAAGCGCGGTTCAGTATAGGGGTGGCGGGAGCTACGTATTGAGGTGCTTTGAGCGTGTTTTCTCAGCCACCCAGGTGCGCGCGCACCACTGTTTCGCGCATTCCAATTCAATCAACTGATCTCACAAGGCAATAGTTGCACTGACGCCACGAGTTGCGTCCTCGCCACCTCATATGCGTTCGCACTAGCAGTTCGGGAATTCTCAAGTGGAGCGGCAGGCCGCAAGAGGATGGGCGGCATGTGACGAGAGGGCGGGCAGCATGTGAGGAGAGGAGGGCAGTGGGCAACGAGAGAATGGCGCGGGGTTCACAAGAGGGAGAGGATGGGTTAGGTCGGAAGCTGACCAGCGGCCGGTGGTGGAGTCGATGCGGGTGAGCGCCTGCTCGTAGGGCAGCAGCAGGCACTCGTGCGACGTGAAGAAGTCGGTGGAGCGCATGCTCGGGTGCTCCGCCGTCAGCCCGCACGCCGCCATGAACCCCAGCGCCTCGTCCACGCGACTCGCCAGCTCCTCGTACCTGCCACGTGCCAGGGGAGAGAGGATTGGCGGAAAGAGGGGAAGGAGGACAGGGGGGTAGAAAGGGAAGATTTGGAGGGAGAGGAGGGGGTCTCAGGGGATGAGTCAGGAGGACGTTTCAAGAAGGATGGGAATGGAATGTTGATACGTGCACATGCTGTGTCTCGCACACTGCCGCGCTGTGCAGCTGAGCTGCAAAGTGGAGTGGGGAGCGAGAGGCTGATGCCCTCCGCCACCTCCAACAGTTTCTTTTAAGAACCTTTGGAAAGCTTCGTTTCACAGAATTGTGTCTCCCGTCCGCCAACTACGCTGATTTCTGTTTCCGTTCTTGACGAAAAGAATGTTTCCACTCCCGTTGCCGCAACGTCAAGCCCTCCCATCCCACGCACGAGGACCAAAGTCACCTCGGCTTCACTCAGCGCCATGCCATTCGCTCACAGGATGGCCTCAACGACGCTACTTGCAGCTCGCCTGGACGCCGAGAGTTCTCGTTTCAAGAAAAATCTGGCTGCTGGTGGTTTTCATCCAGACATGAGCATCGCGATGGCACGGCGCTTAGCGCTGAGGCTACTGCTACTTTCGCGCGCCATCACTGTCGACCTGCTCGAAGCGGCTCAACTTGAAAGTAGCGACTCGCGAAAAGGCCTGCTAAGAAAAAGAGCCCAAACTAGCGGGGGAAGCTGGCATCCATCCATGACTTGATCCGGAACGACAAAGACCTTCCAAACGCCTGCTCTAAGCGAGTTACCAGCCAAGACTGACCTTGAAGCCTGTTCTAAGCGACTGACCTGGAGGCCTGCTCCTGGTTCTCCATGAAGGCGAGCTCCCACTTGCTCACGCGCTCCATCGCCGCGTACCCGCCCGTCGCGAACGCGCGCAGCAGGTTCAGCGTCGCCGCCGCCTGGCTGTACGCCTTCACCAGCCGCTGTGGGTCGGGCACGCGCGACTCGGGTGTGAAGGCGTCGCCGTTGATGTTGTCGCCGCGGTACGACGGCAGGCTCACGTCGCCGCGCGTCTCCATGGGGTCTGAGCGCGGCTTGGCGAACTGCCCCGCCATGCGCCCCACCTGCCCTCGGGGATGCCGCGGAGGGAAGGGGGTGAGGAGGGGAAGGGGGGAGGGGGAGGAGAAGGTGAGTGGAAATTCCGGATTCACAACTGCAGCGACAGACGGGGAGCAGCGACAGATACAAGAGAAAAGAGTAGAACTTCAGAATCGAAGGAAGGCATAGACAGAGTATTGGGGGTTCGATGAGTGACAAAAAAGGTCGCTGCCATGTTCGCGGTGCTGCCAGCGTGATGGCAGGCGACGACGTTAGAGCGTGGACAGACAAAGGTAGGGTTTCGGAACTGCTACTAGCGTCTTGTTCAATGATGTTAAATTATCCTACTTTTCGAATTGCCTGGCAAGACTTCGTCTTGTGCATCTCCAGGCATCTACGCGCGACTCACATGAGCGGCTGTCATATACGTGCGTATGAGGCTGACAGCATCTGCGAGACCCTGACCCTGATGACTAGATGCACCTTGACGACGCCATCTCACCTTGATGACGTCATTACACCTTGATGACGTCAGCTCACCTTGATACGTCAGCTAAACTTGATTGATGACGTCAGCTCACCTTGATGACGGGCATCTGGCCGCCGAAGGTGAGGACGACGGCCATCTGCAGCAGCACGCGGAAGGTGTCGCGGATATTGTCCGCGCGGAACTCCTTGAAGCTCTCCGCGCAGTCGCCGCCCTGCCAGGAGGACGGGGAGGGGAATCAGTGAAGCGGGGGACCAGATAGAGGCGGATTCAGTGTAAGGCGGAGCAGCCACAAGAGGGAAACAGGGGAAGCGGGAAGCGGAGGGATAAGGATGGAGATACAAAAAATAAGAAATATGACATCTTTGGCTGAATGACACTTCCAAAAGAAGGTGACGGATCGAGGGCGCCGACCAAAAGAAAAGACGCAGCCTTCGACGGGAAATCCTGCTCAAGCTCAAGCTCGCCGAAACGCGGTCGCCAGCCACGTCCTCACCTGCAGCAAGAACGCCTTCCCCAAAGCCGCCTCCCCCAGCTTCTCCTCCAGCGCGCGCGCCTCCCCCGCGAACACGAGCGGCGGGCACCGTTCGAGTTCCTCGAGCGCCGCGGCGAGCGCCTCCTTGTCGGGGTAGTCTGGCTGCTGCCACGCCTTGCGCGTCTGCCAGCTGCCCGGCGACCACGGCTCCGCCGCGCTCGACGATGCTTTCGGCACCGTCAGCGGCGGCTCGGCCGCCTGCACGCATCGCGGCGCGAGTTGCGCGTGCGATGGAGCGCGAGCTGCGGGAGACCTAACAGGCAGCGACTGCGCAATGTGCGACTTGCTGCCGAGGGCCCGCGGAGTGAGCGCCGTGATTGATGCAGAGGCGGTTGCCGCCTTGGGCAATAGAACAGCGTTTAGACTGGCCATTGCGCGCTGCGGTAAAATACAGCTGACAGCCCGATGGCAGGTACAGCGCGGCAAGCCAAGGTTGGGTGAAGAGAAGGTAACGATACAGAGGTGATGAGTGCGTATATTCAGGTTGATGGGGCTGTCTCCGCACAAGACGAGAAGTGTGATGGGGGAATGTGGAAAGTGAAAAGGTCTGAGGCGAGGACAGAACAGTTATCATAGGCTTGGAATCAGGAGGGCTTTGCGGAGGTGAATGGGGGTTGGATGGGGGGGGAATTCCCCCAGTTATTTGTGACAGAGGCTTCGACGGGAAGTGGCTTCAACCCAAACTGCAGCGCCGCTGCCTGCGCGCCCAAGGCGCAACTACTATGGCGGAACGCGCTCGAGATGGTCGGCAGCATGGGCGGGTTTCCTCCGCACCTTGGTGCTAGCGCTCGCACCCTTGCCCCCACACCTTGGGAAACAAAAGGCGTCTTGTAGCATCGCACACCCGCAGGGAAACACCGCCCAGATCTTTCCGCAGCAGATTGTTTGTGGGGGAAGCTCAAAGATGCCAGTCCGACGTGGACGCCCTCAGCCTCGATGTTGGGCGAAGGGTGGGGCAAACGACTGCCAACGAGCCATCTAGTCACGATTCCGCCTCCACGTGGTAGGCGCCGGAGCTGCTTTCCTCTGGAATTGCGCCAAGGGAGTGGTTTGATGTATCACTAACAATGTCAAATTAACACAAAAACAAATAAAGGAAAAAAAAAAACAATTGCTCTCAAACCATGTTCTATTCCAATTGCCAGTAAAGTGAAGCCAAGTCCTAAAATTCTGTGAAAATCTCAAATACATTTTCAAATATACGTGGTTCTGCACATTAAACCGGTATATTACTGTACAACGCTTGCTTGAAATGTATCCGCTTTACAAGGTCATGCATATTAGGGTGTATTCTTACGCCTCATATCAGGCAAAACTCATATCAGACTCACGCTGAAATTCCCCTACACCATAAACCCTTCGCACATTTTATCAGGCAAGTCTGATACCGTATCACCCCGGATAGTAACCCATCTGCGCTTATAATAAAATCAATTTTATAAGGGGGGGGGCGCTTGTAATTGAGTCTAGGGCATAATAATAGGTGTGTATAAGAAGGAAAAAATAATTTTGTTTTTCGGGGTACCAAATTGAAGCCATCGATAAGGCGAACACGGCCGTGAAACGTTCATGTCAGATCGTGCATGAAATGCATGCGAAAGAAGCAGCGACTCGATTTCCCACCGCACAAAACCCGTCCCGAAGCTGTCAACGGGAGTTGTTGTTGGCCCCGTCCTCGCTTGGGCGGAGCTGACTTCAGGGTCGGGTGTAAGGAGTGCAGCCGACCTGCAACAGTGAGCGAGCTGGTCGACGGGCCTGGTCGACCTGCACAAGGGCCACTGCAAGGGCGCCGAACTTTGGGAGGGCGCCAACTTTGGCTGGTCGACTTGGGAGGTCGACCAGTAGAGTGCGTCGACTTGGGTGACGCCGACCAGGGGAAGCCGACTGGGTGTGGTCGGCTGACATGTGTACTGGTCGACCTGGAGTTGGTCAACCAGGTGGGTTGTCGACCTGGAGTTGATCGACCAAAGGAGTGGTCGACCAGGTGAGGTCGACATGTGGTGGTCGTCGACTCGGGCGGTCAACGGGCCTAGGATGACACACTTGGTCGACATGGTTGCCTGATTGACCATGTTACACGGACGACGAGGTCTGCGAGGTTCGCGACTGTCGCCCAGGTGGATTGGCAATGTCGACCTGCGGTTCGGTGGCACGTGGTCAACATGACTCCTCAAGTGCAACCGTCGACATGTGGTCGACTTGGCACCTGCGCAATGTGTGTGGCGGTGCATGTCGTTACCGTCACCTTGCACCTGCGAAGTAGGTGTGCGCACATGAGCACGTGTGGTGACCTGCGGTGGCCTGTTGTTGGTGAGCTGGCATGCCAGCCTTGCAGGTCGATTGAGGACGCCTGAGGTCGACCAGCTGGCAAGTCGCCTTCGTGCTGAGCTGGTGGTCGACTTGTATGCTAGGCTTCTGATGTAGTCTACCTTACCAATCTAGTTGCTACTATTGTTCTCAACTCTTGCTAGTGAAACTCTTGCGGTTTTGCCTTGTGAACACACAAGTGCTAGAGAACGACTAAGTGAACGAACGCAGAGATCCCTCCTACCCCGTGACTAGCCCGTAGTCTAGCTCCCGTTGATAGAGTTATCTCCGCATGGTGCGGTAAGCGTGGACGGCACACGACTTACCCCTTCAGTCAGGTCGACGTAGTGGTCACTTACCTAATTCGTGTTTGTAAGCCGGCAGCTGTGCCGTAGGTGACGTAGGATTAGTGGACACCCTGGAGGCACGGCTGGAGGACGCGAGTAGACGCCATGAGGCCAACGAGTACGGGCCAAACCTACCGTTGGCGGTCATCGATGTCAGAACATTATAGTGCTTACATTTGTGTAGGCTATAGTGGGGTATCCCATAAGGGGTACAACCCAATTAGGGTTAGTACTTGTACCCAACTGTTTCATAGTTCATTCATTCTCGTTCATTCTTCTGACATGGTTTCAGAGCAGGTCCTTTGCTAGGACCGTTTTTTTCCTTGGGCCCACCACAGCGCTACCCCGCTAGCCGCCCTCTGCAGCCCTCGTGCTGCCCTTAGTGCCCGTCGCGATCCGTCGACCCCTAGGCCAGGCCCCTAGGCACCGGCCCGTAGCCCGTCGCCCGTACGCCCGTCGCCACTGGGCCCGTCGCCTCGGCCCGTCGCCCTTGCCCGTCGACACCCGGCCCGTCGCCCTAGGCCCGTCGCCCCTAGGCCCGTTGCCCCTAGCTCGGCCCGTAGGCCCTAGTCAGCGCGCCCCTAGCCCGGCCCGTCGCCTCTAGCCCAGCCCGTCGCCCCTAGCCTACGCGCGCCCGGCCCTTCGCCCCTAGCCTACGCGCCCGGCCCGTCGCCCCTAGCCTACGCGCCAGGCCCGTCGCCCCTAGCCATCGCGCGCCCGGCCCGTCGCCCCTAGCCTACGCGCCCGGCCCGTCACCCCTAGCTACGAGCGCCCGGCCCGTCGCCCCTAGCCTAAGCGCCCGGCCCGTATCTCCTGGCCCTGCGGCCCGGCCCGTCGCCCCTAGCCTACGTGCCCGGACCGTCGCCCCTAGCCATCGCGTGCCCCGGCCCGTCGCCCCTTGCCCGCGCGCCCCGGCCGCTAACTCTCGGCCCCGCGGCTAGTCGCCCTTAGGCCCCCCTTGGGCCCGTTGCCCTTAGGCCCCCGGGCCCGTTGCCCCTAGGCCCCACGACCCGTCGCCCCTAGGCCTCCGGCCAGTCACCCATAGGGCCCGAAGCCCATTGCCCCTAGGCCCCCCCCCCCCCCCCCCCCCCCCCCCCCCCCCCCCCCCCCCGGCCCGTTTCTCCTAGGCCCCGCGGCCTGTCGCCCCTAGCCAGCGCGCCCCGGCCTGTAGCCCCTCGCCCGCGCGCCCCGGCCTGTCACCTAGGCCCGTCGCCCCTGGCCCCATGGCCCCCTCTCGCTCTCGGCCCCACGGCCCGTCGCCCCTAGGCCTCCGGCCCATCGCCCCTTGGCCCCGCGGCCTGTTGCTCCTGGCCCCCCAGGCCCGTCGCCCCTAGTCCCGGCCCGTAGCCCCTGGCCCCGACACGTCGCCCCGCAGTCGCCCCTAGGCCCTCGAGCCGCCCCTCCTGCAACCTGCTGCCTGACCTGTTCCCTGCGATGCTAGGCCTCTGCCCGCCCTACGTGCTGCGCCACTATAACGTCTCTCTGCGTTCTCGTGTTCGATCATGAGGGACGCCCCTTGCAGTTTGACACGTGGCTCGACAACCTGCAGCTGTACCTATTAAGCGACTCTAGGGACAGTGTTTCGTTGTTTGACCACACGTCTGGCGCCACTCCCGCCCCTCCCGCCACAGCTGACAGTGCGACCCACTCACAGTGGTTGACTCGCGACGCTGTTGCCCGCTTAGCCATTTGCAACCACCTCCGGTTGGCCGAATGCGCTCACTTCGGACAGCACAAGACAGCGCAGACAATGTACGACGCTGTAGTCGCTCGCTACTCCTCGCCTGCCACTGCTGCTCTAGGCCGCCTCCTACTGCCCTACCTGTTCCCCGAGCTGTCCGCCTTTGCCACACTCGAGGACCTGGTTTCCCACCTTCGCACTAGCGATGCTCGCTACCGCGCTACCGCCCCTGCTGAGTTCCTTGACAGGAACCAGCCCCCGATGTTCATCACTCTCTACTTTATAGTCACCCGCCTCCCTGACTCTCTTCGCTCTGTCAGGGACCACTTTCTCTCCCTTGACCCCACCTCCCTCACTGTTGACCTACTCGAGCAGCACCTCCTTGCAGCTGAGACTAGTGCGGTAGCTGTAGGTGCTGCTCGTGGCACTCTGCGCACGACCTTCTTTGAGGGGTGCTCCCCTTCCCCCCTTGCCCCCTCCTACGCCTCTCCTGCTGCTGTAGACGTCCTTAGTACTGAGGATGTCGGGGCTGCTTCTGCTAGTGCGAAGCGCCGCAGCAGCAAGGGCAAGGGTGGCAGGGGTGGTGGAGGGGGCAGCGGGGGTGGTGGTGGGGGCAGCACTGGAGGTAGTGGAGGCAGTGGAGGTGGTGGCAGCGGTGGGAGTGGTGGAGGGAGTGGGGGCGTTGGTGGCGCGGTGGAGGCAGCGGTGGGAGTGGCGGTAGTCGCAGCGGTGGTAGTGGTGGCAGTAGGACTAGAGCGCAGCGTGGAGGTACTGGACGAGGCCAGAGGCAGCGGCAGCAGCGTCGGAGAGAATCCCCATCGCCCTAGCAGCTTTGTGAGTGGTTGTTTCAGCGTGGGGCGTTTGAGGGTAGTGTGAGCTGCCCGTATGTCATTCGCACGGGTGACCGTGCTGGTCAGACATGCGGGAAGGCGCACACGCAGCACCGCTGCTTCTCCCGTCTCGACGATGCGTGGCGTGCTGAGTTTGGTGATGAGGTCGAGTGCCCCCACTGGGCAGAGTTGCTTAGGTCTGGTGTTGCGATCTTTGACCTAGACTATGATGCTATTCTCTATACTATGTATGCTTTGTCTGCTAGTGCTGAGGGTGACTGTTACCGGTGTGTGCCGCCTGACCCAGGTATAGAGGCTGCTGCTCTAGGTGCTGGTGAGTCTTCTCTCCCTTGTACTGAGCCTGCTGAGGCCTTGCACACCTTCATGCTGGACTAAGGTGCCTCACGCTGTTTCTTTCGTGACAGCACCACCCTCAATCCTCTCCCTGCACCTGTCCTGGTCAGACTGGTAGACCCCTCCGGGGGCCCGATCGTTGCCCATTCCTCCACTCTCCTCCTGTGTCGGGCGGTTCCGTCCGGCTCACTGTCAGGTCTTCACCTCCCCTCGTTCTCTACGAACTTAGAGAGTACCGCTGTCCTCCAGGATGCGATGGTCATTACCACCACTCCTGGGGGTCAGTGTGTGTCGATCTGCACGTGTACATGGACGGGGCGTCACCTGGCCACGTTCACTCGTCGGCCAGGGTTGAGTCTGTACACACTCGCTACCGACCCTCCTCAGGTAGCTGCGTCTGCTCAGGTGTCCGCGTCAGGTCAGGTAGCCGCCTCTTGCTCGTGTGGCCTCCTGACGCACCAGACTCTTCTGTGGCACCACCGCCTGGGTCACCCCTCCTTGCCACGCCTTCGTGGCATGCATTCCCGCCTCCTTGTCTCTGGTCTTCCCAGGTCTCTGCCTCCCCTCCCGCCCTCGCCTGCCACACCTTGCCTTCCTTGCGTCGAGGGGCGGCAGCGCGCCACTCCTCACTCCTCCTCGTTTCCCCCAACGATTACTCCCCTGCAGACTCTCCACATGGACGTGAGGGGCCCAGCCCGTGTCAGTGGACAGGGCCGCGAGCGCTACTTTCGGCTGGTTCTTGACGACTACACGCGGTACACCACGGTCTTCCCCTTGCGCAGCAAGGGTCAGGTCGTTGATGTCTTGATCCCTTGGATCCGCGCAGTCTGTCTCCAGCTCCGCGAGCGGTTCCACCAGGACCTTCCTGTCCTGGGTCTGCACTCTGACAGAGGTGGTGAGTTCTCCTCCGACCTCTTGCCGGACTTTTGTCGTGGGGAGGGCATTCTCCTGTCATTCACGCTTCTAGACCCCCCTTAGTAAAATGGGATTGCTGAGCGCCGCATTGGCTTAGTCATGGAGGTCACTCGTAGCTCCATGATCCATGCGGCTGCTCCCCATTTTCTGTGGCCGTTTGCGGTCCGATACGCTGCGCACCAGCTCAACCTCTGGCCCCATGTCTCCTTGCCGAAGACCTCGCCCACACTGCGTTGGACGGGGGAGGTTGGCGATGCGTCGGTGTTCCGGGTCTGGGGTTCTCGTGCCTTTGTTCGCGATACGTCCGCGGACAAGCTCTTCGCCCATGCCCTGCGTCTTCCTTGGCTTTGTCCTTGACGCGCCTGGCTGGCAGTTTTACCACCCCACCTCGCGCCGTGTCTTCCCTTCTCAGGACGTCACGTTTGACGAGTCGGTTCCCTTTTACCGTCTCTTTCCCTACCGCTCTGCCCCTCCCCCGCCCCCGCCGCTCTTCCTTGCTCCCGGTCCCCCTCCGGTAGACCCCCTCCCGCCCCAGGGTCCTGCTCCCTCAGGTGTGTCTCAGGTAGACCCTCTCCGTGGTCCTGCGCCTAATGAGGTAGCTGTCGGCTCAGGTGCTGCTCGAGGTGCTGCGTCTGGGGGTGCTGTGTCTGGGGGTGCGGAGCCGGGGGGTGAGGAGTCTGAGGGTGCTAGGTCCGGGGGTGCTGATCTTGCGGGTGAGGAGCGTGGGGGTGCTAAGCCTGAGGGTGTTGAGCCTGGGGGTGCTGAGTCGAAGGGTGCGGAGTCTGGGGGTGCTGAGCCTCGGGGTGCTGCTTCTTCTGGAGGTCCTTCTAGAGCTTCGCCGGGACTGTCTCCGCAACAGCTGCGTGAGTGGCTCGTTCGGCGAGCATGCCTTCGGCGTGGAGCTACCGGAGCTGGAGGCGTTGGAGACGCTGGAGCTGGAGGTACTGGAGTTACTGCTGGAGATGGTGGTACTGAAGGTGCTGCGGCTGCTGGTCCTGGAGGTGCTCGTACTTGGGGTACTGGAGCTGCTGGTACTGCTGGTGTTGGGGGCACTGGAGCTTGAGACCCTACGGAGCCTGGAGCTGCTGTAGCTGGAGGCTCTGGCACTGGTGGCGCTGGAGCTGGAGGAGCTGAGTCTGGTGGCACTGGTGCTGGAGGCGCTGGAGCTGGAGGAGCTGGAGTTGGAGGAGCTGGAGTTGGAGGCACTGGCGCGGGAGGCGCTGGAGCTAGAGGAGTTGGATCTGTTGACCCTGGAGGCCCTGTGCGGCGGCGACCGTACTTCGTTCCCCTGCTTCAGCAGGTTCTTGGTGTCCCGTCTTCTACTAGCCTTACTCCTCCCCTCTTGTCTCCACCGCCTGACCAGTCGCAGACGCCGTTACTGTCAGCCTCCCCACTGCCTGCTCCTTCTCCTTACACTGAGCAGTCTGACGGTCTTACAGAGCGTCGTGAGCCTGCGTCTCGTCCTGTCTCGTGTGTTTGCACTGCTCGTCGCATTCCTTGTTCGCGTCCTCCTCCTATCCCCGGCACGCACACTATGGCACTCCGTCCTTCCTCTGTTCCACTGCGTGTTCCTCTGCCTGATCTTCCTGAGTCCTCTTTTCCTGAGGTCCCTAACCCTGAGTCTGACCGCGCTCATGCTGCCAGTCCCACTGTCTCTCTTCTCCTCGCCACTGCTGACACTGACCCTTCCTTTGAGTCTGCTGCTGCGTCTGCTCTCGTTGCTGAGCTGCTTGACTTTGCTGCTGCCCGCCGTCTAGACTACGCCACTGCTCTTGTTGCTGAGTCTGAGTCTGCCAGTCCTCCGTCCGTCGGGGGT
Organism: Closterium sp. Naga37s-1; assembly: GCA_947471745.1. Taxonomy (NCBI): domain Eukaryota; kingdom Viridiplantae; phylum Streptophyta; class Zygnematophyceae; order Desmidiales; family Closteriaceae; genus Closterium; species Closterium sp. Naga37s-1. Next base: position 888,474 of record CANJKZ010000069.1, read on the forward strand.
GAGTGTGCTCTTGGCACGGACGTCCTTGAGGACAGGCAAGAGGACTTTGAGTGTCTTGCAGCTGCTGTACCTCGTTTCGCGTCCATGCTGCTTGTCCCTAAGGGAGACCCGGATGCACCAGACACCCTGACCCCGCGCTATTACGCAGAGGCGATTACGGGTCCTTACTCCTCTCAGTGGCAGGCAGCCATGGATGCCGAGATGGCATCCTGGAAGTCCATAGGCACCTACGTTGACGAGGTTCCCCCACGTGGGGCGAACATAGTCGATGGCATATGGATTTTCATGGTAAAGCGGCCGCCGGGTTCTCCGCCTGCCTTCAAGGCGCGTTACGTTGCTCGAGGCTTCAATCAGCGACAGGGGGTTGACTAGTTTCATACCTTCTCTCCCACCCCGAAGATGACTACTCTTCGGGTGTTGCTGCACGTCGCTGCTCAATGTGACTACGAGTTGCATTCTCTGGACTTCAGTACAGCTTTCTTGTAGGGCAGCCTGCACGAGGAGATCTGGCTGCGCCGCCCACCTGGCTTCACTGGGTCGTTTCCTGCAGGTACTCAGTGGAGCCTCCGGAGGCCAGTCTACGGTTTTCGCCAGGCGCCTTGCGAGTGGCACGACACACTGAGGACTACACTTGCGGCTCTTCGGTTTGCTACTTCTACTGCTGACCTATCGCTGTTTCTACGCACCGACACCTCGCTACTGCCGTTCTACGTCCTCGTGTACGTCGACGACCTCGTCTTTGCCATTGCTGACACTGAGGCGCTGACCCTTGGGAAGTCGGAGCTGCAAAAGAGACACACCTGCACTGACCTGGGTGAACTGCGCAACTATCTTTGCTTGCCGATCACCCGGGACAGAGCACGGTGCACCATCACACTGACTCAGTCACACATGGTGCACCAGGTCCTTCAGCGCTTCGGCTTCCAGTTCTCCTCGCCACAGCCCACTCCTCTGTCTACCCGCCACTCGCTCTCAGCTCCACCTTCGGACGAGTCCGTAGAGCCGAGTGGTCCGTACCCAGAGCTTGTGGGTTGCCTCATGTACCTGATGACGTGCACTCGATCCGTCTCAGCCTCTTGGCTCACTACGTGGCTCCCAGTAGGCACCGAAAGGTGCACTGGGATGCTGCAAAGAGGGTACTGCGTTACTTGTGCAGTACTTTGGGCATGGGGCTCATGCTTGGAGGACGGGGTCCAGTTGTCCTCACTGGTCACGCAGACGCTTCTTGGGTTGACGACTCAGCTACGCAGCGGTCGTCACAGGGTTACACCTTATCAAAGGGCTCACGAGCAGCTACAACCTGCTGAAACGACTGTCGTTAGCGCCGAGTACTAGGGCAACACTCAACGAGGATTCCCTTACCTCGTACATCCTGCAGGATGAGGCAATGCTGGAAGCTGAGCGGCCCTCGCAGCTCCTTGCACAGGTGAACTACGTCGCCCTGGTGAAGCAAGGTGGTCTACCGGGGCAGCGCGGGCAGTCTGGCGGCGGTGGTAGCAGTGGCTGGAACCCGACCAAGGACGCCGACAAGAAGAAGTCGGCCAAGGATAGCGGTCGTGGAGGAGGAAGTCGACGTCGGGAGTTCTGGCTGTGCGGCGACCCCAACCACCTCTTCTTCGAGTGCCCCGACCGCAGTGACTCTGACGACGACGACGCCAAAGGAGGCCGCGGGAGGTCTGGCAACTGTCGTTCCCGTCAAGGCAGAAACCAGCCGCGTAAAGAGAAGCTGTCGACCAGGTCGTCGACCTCGGCGAAGGACGCTGACTCCTCTGCTGGTGGCAAAGGGCGAGACAACAAGGAGGCGTCGTGCTCGCTGGTCGGCGTCGTAGAGCTGACCGTCTCGCTGGCGCCGGAGGCCGGCGAGGACTTCCAGGCGATGGCGGCAGCCGTGCAAGCAAACCCGGCGGTAGTTCTGCTCGATAGTGGTTGCTCCCACCACTTGATGGGGACGAAGGAGGTCTTCGTCGACCTACAGTCGAGCAGCGACGTCAAGCACGTGCGCGGCTTCAATGGGGCACTGCAGGACGTTCAAGGCCGCGGTACTGTCGATCTGCAAGGGGAGGCCGGGCATGCGAGCGAACCTGCTTTCGGCCGGTCAGTTGAAGGAGAACGGCGTGAAGCTGCAGGAGGACGGCGATGGGATGTTGCTCGTCTCGGCGGCGGGAGACGTCCTCGGTCGGGCGTCCTACACCGGGCGAGTCCTCAGCACCGACTTGCGTCCCTGCTTGGCGAAGTCGACAATGCCCACGACGGAGGTCGTGGCCCTGCGGACGATCATCTCAGTAACAAAGTCGACGCCGGACAGGCTGCATGCGAGGCTTGCACACGTCGGCATGAACACCATCCGGAGCTCGGCAAAGCACGAGGTCGCCACTGGGCTGGACCTCAATTCGGCGTCTGGCGCCGACTTGCCGTCTGTCTCGTGCGTCGGCGGGAAGCTGGCGCGGCACACCTTCCCCGACAAGGGCTCTGACGCAGACGACGTGCTGGCCGTCGTGCACGTCGACCTGTGCAGGCCATTCCGGGTGGTTGCCAAGGATGGCAGCCTGTACTTCTTGCTGCTGAAGGACCGCAAGACCCGCTACGTGTGGGTGAGGCCAGTCGCCAAGAAGTCGGATACGCTGCAGGAGTTCGTGCAGTGGTTGGCGGTGACTGAGCGACAGATGAAGAAGTCGGTGTTGATCATGCACTCTGACCGGAGAGGGGAGTTCCTCGGGAAGCAGTTCACCGTTTTCGTGAACGGCAAGGGGATCGTCCATGATCTGACCTGCCCCTACACCCCGTAGCAGAATGGCATGGCGGAGCGCGAGATGAGGACGGTGGTGGAGTCGGTGCGAACGATGCTGCTGCACACTGGTGTGCAGCATCATTGGTGGCACCTCGCTCTACGGTAGGCCGTCTAGGTCCGCAACTGCCTGGAGCGGTCGACGCTGCAACCGGGGACAACGCCATACCAGCTGCTGACCGGGAAGAAGCCCGACTTGTCGCTGGCACGGGTATGGGGCTCCACGGCGCAGTTCTTGGTCCCTGAGCAGGAGCGTGGTGGAAAGCTGAAGCCGAAGGCCAGGTGGGGTCTTCACCTCGGCGTGTCGGAGGAGAGCAAGGGCTGGGAGCTCCTCGACATCGCCGACAACCGGGTAGTCACCACGTCGGACGTGGTGTTCTACGAGAACATGTCACTAGAGGTGTGGAAGTCGGAGCACGGGCCGCGTCGGGCCGGACGCCGACCATCCCGCCGATGAACACCTCGACGTCGACACTCCCTCTGCTCGCCAAGGTCGGTGAGCCTGCTGCTGAGGACGTCGAGGATGTCCCCTCTCCCTCCCCCTCCCCTGCCCTTCGTGCCCCTCCCCTTGTGGCCGACCTGCGTTGGCTGACTCTGGTGTCAGCCTCCGGCGATGAGGGGAGAAGTGGGGCGTTGCGTGTGGCGCCGGCCAAGAGCATCGCCGGTGGCCGACATGACGTCCAGCAAGTCGACGTGAGAGTGAAGTCGACGCCGCCAGGGGAGGAGCAGGCCGAGGAAGTGCACCCGACGGTGGTGAAGTCGGCAAAGGGGGCAGGGGAGCAGGCAGCAGCCAAGCCGACCAAGATGCAGTCCGCAACCAGGCAGTCAGCAGAGGAGCCGACAACAGGGGAGAAGTTGGCAGGGAAGCCGGCTGAGGTGCAGCAGGACGATGAGGGCAGTGAAGCTGGTGACGATGTAGGGGACGCCGAGGATTCCACCGACAGTGACGTGGTGGAGGTCCAGCGTGGACCACGACAGTCAGGCCGAATTCAGAGGCCGCCCGACTTCTACGTACCGGCTGCCTTCACCACGGTGTACGACGAGGTCAATGACGACCTGCAGTACGACGACATCGAGGAGGACGAAGACTTTCCGGAGCTCGACCCCGACATGCACGCCGACCCCGAGCACCGTTGGGATATCTTGACGATGACGGTGAAGGAGGCGTTGGCAAGCTGGAAGGGCAAGGCGGTGAAGGCCGCCATGGAGGAGGAGATCCGCAGCCTCGTCGGCATGGGGACCCGGGAGTTGGTCGAACGCCCACCGGGAATGAACATCATGAAGAACCGGTAGGGGCTGACGAGGAAGTACCACATCGACAACACCGTCGAGCGCGAGAAGGCAAGGCTGGTCGTGAAGGGCTTCACGCAGGTGTATGGCGCCAACTACGACGAGACGTATGCGTCGCTGAGCAGCTACATCACTCAGAGGATCTTCCTCAGCATCGTCGCCGTCCTCGACCTCAACCTGATGCAGCTCGACATGAAGAACGCCTTCCTACAGAGCAAGCTCGACCGAGTGCTGTACATGTACCAGTCGGACTACTTCAACGACGGGACCGGCCGGGTGTGCAAGCTGCTGAAGAGCCTCTACGGCCTGAAGCAGTCGCCGTTGTTGTGGTACAGGGCTCTCGACAGCGTGCTGCTGGGCGCTGGCTAGAAGAAGAGCCAAGTCGACACGGCGCTCTACTTCAAAGTCGGCGACGACAAGGTGACCTGCTGGGTGCTGGTCTACGTCGACGACCTGTTCGCCCCCAGCAGCAGTGCAGCAATGCTGAAGGAGCTGAAGGAGCTGCTAAAGGCCGCCTTCGAGCTATGGGAGATCTCGCCGGTGCAGAAGTACCTCGGGCTGGAGATCGTGCGCGACATGTCGGTGAGGAAGCTGTGGCTGCATCAGCAGGGCTACGCCGACAAGCTGCGTTGGCGGTTCCTCGACGAGGAGCAGAACGGGTGCACCCTAAAGACGCCGGTCTCGGTCGACGCCTATGCCACACTCACCTTCGATGACGAGGAGGCACAGGTGCGCGAGGAGGAGGAGTACCGGCAGAAGGTCGGCTCGCTGCAGCTCGTGGCGACGACGACGAGGCCGGACATCGCCTTCGCCTGCAGCAAGCTGGGGAGCGGTCTCACTATGAGGAGTGACCAGCACTGGCTCAAGGTTGACCACTGCCTCGCCTACCTCTCCAACACCCGTGACACCGCCCTGAAGTTCGGCGGTGGAGCAGAGTCGCTGAAGCTGGTCGGCTACGTGGACGCGACGACGCCGGCGACAAGCAGAATCGGACGAGCACGGGCGGCTACGTGTTTGTCTTTGGAGGGGCCGCCGTCTCTTGGTCGAGCCAGCGCATCAAGTGTGCGACGCTGTCGTCGACCGAGTCGGAGTACGTGGCAGCAACCGAAGCCAGCAACGAGGGACGTCGCCTTCGCTTCCTCCTTGCACAATTCCGGCAGCTGGATTTTGGGACGCCGACTGTCCTTCGGGTGGACAACAAGTCGGCCATCACAGTCGCCGATGGCATGGGGTTGACGGGCAACCTCAAGCACATGGAGCGACGACAAGCCTGGCTGCAGCACATGGTGAAGCGCGGGAAGTTTTCACTAAGGTACATCCCGACCGCTGAGCAGCCAACCGACTTCCTGACGAATGCGCTGCACTGCCCGGCCTTCAACCGGTGCTCCATTGCAATCGGCCAGGTGCGCCTAGTTGACGTGGGCGACGGTGACAACGACGTGCAGCAGTAGGTGCCATGCCCTCTTGCATGGCTGGTGCGGTGACCGGCGTGCTGTGTGCTGGGTGCACGACGACGAGCTATTCTCCAAGTAATGCTGCCGTCTGGGCTGGGGGGCCCAAGCGTGAACGCGGCAGGGGAGTGTCAACGGGAGTTGTTGTTGGCCCCGTCCTCGCTTGGGCGGAGCCGACCTCGGGGTCGGGTGTAAGGAGTGCAGCCGACCTGCAACAGTGGGCGAGCTGGTCGACGGGCCTGGTCGACCTGCACAAGGGCCACTGCAAGGGCGCCGACTTTGGGAGGGCGCCAACTTCGGCTAGTCGACTTGGGAGGTCGACCAGTGGAGGGCGTCGACTTGGGTGACGTCGACCAGGGGAAGCCGACTGGGTGTGGTCGGCTGACATGTGTAGTGGTCGACCTGGAGTTGGTCGATCAGGTGGGTTGTCGACCTGGAGTTGGTCGACCAGGGGAGTGGTCGACCAGGTGAGGTCGACATGTGGTGGTCGTCGACCTGGGCAGTCGACGGGCCTAGGATGACACACCTGGTCGACATGGTTGCCCGGTTGACCAGGTTGCCTGGACGACGAGGTCTGCGAGGTTTCGCGACTGTCGCCCAGGTAGATGGGCAATGTTGACCTGCGGTTCGGTGGCACGTGGTCAACAGGACTCCTCAGGTGCAACCGTCAACATATGGTCGACTTGGCACATGCGCAATGTGCGTGGCGGTGCATGTCGTTACCGTCACCTTGCACCTGCGAAGTAGGTGTGCGCACATGAGCACGTGTGGTGACCTATGGTGTCCTGTTGTTGGTGTGCTGGCACGCCAGCCTTGCAGGTCGACTGAGGACGCCTGAGGTCGACCAGCTGGCAAGTCGCCTTCGTGCTGAGCTGGTGGTCGACTTGTATGCTAGGCTTCTGATGTAGTCTACCTTGCCAATCTAGTTGCTACCATTGTTCTCAACTTTTGATAGTGAAACTCTTGCGGTTTTGCCCTGTGAACGTACAAGTGCTAGAGAACGACTAAGTGAACGAACGCAGAGATCCCTCCTACCCCGTGCCTAGCCTGTAGTCTAGCTCTTGTTGATAGAGTTATCTCCGCAGAAGCAACGCATCCGCCAACGCTGACTCGAAACCTGCCAGACAGGAGCATCTCATTCGAACCCTCAAGAAGGGGGTCGAATATGCCTTGCCAGCGCGGCATGTGTGGTACTGCGAACCCTCCTCTACGGGTTCAGGCAGGGGGTTTCCCGTCTCTCATTGATGAGGACCCCGAGCCGCTAATGTTAAAATGAGCTTAGTAGTGCCTAGGGTTTGGGTGCTAGGCAACTGTCGAGAGTAGAAAGGAAGAGATGGTTTCACTAAGAGAACAAGGTACAAGATATAGGAGTGAGAGATGGCAAAGGGTGCACCACCTACAGGGACTATGACAGTAACTACATTAGAGCTAGAACTACATGCAGTTATACAGAAATATATATAAAATAGATTCTGACACACCCCCTAACGGCATGCAGGAATTTCCATGTGCAGAACACCCGCTGAAGGGGTACACCCTGCGCAGTGGAAGACAACAGAGAGGTAAGTGAGGAGGAGGAGACGAGAGAGAGAGGGGAGAGGAGAAGAATGAGGAGAGGAGGTGGGGGGAGCCACACGGCGAGCCCCTCTTACTAACCCCCGTTCTACTAAGGGGGGAGGGGTGAGAGAGGGATGAGGAGAGGAGGTGGGGGGAAGCCTAGCGCGGTGAGCCCCTCTTACTAACCCCCATTTTACAAAGGGGGGAGGGTGAGAGAGGGAGGAGAGGAGGTGGGGGGGAGCCTAGCGTGGCGAGCCCCTCTTACTAACCCCCTAATGCCACGCCACCTTTCAGCCACCCCCTCAACCTCACCCCCCTTGTCAACCGCCCCCTGGAACCTCACGCCTCCCCCCCACCCTTCCTCCAAAGCCTTCCCCACCCACGGTGGTCCCTGCTCAAGCCTTCACACGGCGGCCAGAAACCTGCCACCCCCTCACCCTCCCCCCCACAGCAGCACGTGCAGCAGTGAGAGAGAGAGGAGGAGCGGCGGCAGCTGGGTGCTCACACCCGCCACCCCAAATCCACCCCCCCCCACTGTTGCACGCGCAGCAGGGAGACAGAGGGGAAGGCGAGCGGCAGCGGCAGCAGCTCCTCCCGTCACTCGCACCACTCCACCCTCTCCACCCTCCCCCCCCACAGCAGCAGGTGTGGCTGTGAAAGAGAGAAGAGGAGGGTGGTGCTGTTGGTGCCACCTCCCCTTTACACCCCCTCCCCCTCCCCCCAAATTGCTGCACACGCAGTTGGGAGAGAGAATAGAAGGGAGGGGGGAGCGAGGTGTGCGATCTGGTGGGGCGGGCGCAGGCGGGCAGGGCGCACGAGGTGCGGGGCAGAGGCGCACGAGGCGCCGGGCAGAAACCGCCGCTGCAGTTGGAGCAGCAGGGGGGGAAAGGAGAGGCGGAGGTGGGGGAGTTGCTGGCTTGGTGACGAAGCAGAGCAGCGAGGCGCTGGAGGTGCAACCACCCCCCACCGCCACTCCTGCGTCCTCCCAACACCCCCCCCCAAACTGCTGCACGCGAAGCAGGAGAGGGAGGAGGAAGCGGGCGGCGGGGACGACGGGAAGCAGGGCAGTGGGGCCCCTGCGCAACGGGCAGAAAACTGTCGCACGCTAGGGGCGAGCGACGGGCAGAATACCGTCGCGTGCTGGGGGCGCGCGACAGGCAGAAACTGACGCACGCCCAGGGCGCACGACGGGCAGAAACCGCCACGCGCCCGGGGCGTGCGACGGGCAGAAACCGCCGCGCGCCAAGGGCGCACGATGAGCAGAAACCGCCGCGCGCCCAGGGCGCACGACATGTTTAGCATAAGCTCCTGAAACAGCAGCGGATTTCGCGCCAGCAGCACAGTGGGCAGCCACGGCACAAGGCGGATTTGGTGGGCCCATGTAGAATAGGTCCTAGAAAAGACCAGACTCTGATAACATGTGAAAATGAGCTTAGTAGTGCCTAGGGTTTGGGTGCTAGGCAACAATCGAGAGTAGAAAGGAAGAGATGGTTTCACTAAGAGAACAAGATACAAGATAAAGGAGCGAGAGATGGCAAAGGGTGCACCACCTACAGGGACTATGACAGTAACTACACTAGAGCTAGAACTACACACAATTATACTGAAATATATATAAAATATATGCTAACTCGTAGGGGTCCCCTCTGAACTTCATTTGTTCTCACATTCTTGCAGTTTCAGATTCAGTTTTCCATGTTTCGCCCGCCAGGCTGTGAAAGCCATGGCAAAATTTAGCGGCACGCACTTTCTTTTCAAGAAGAAGCCTAGCCCCACCTTTCGAGTTACCGAGGACGGATGGTACAGCCATGTCCCACCAGAGCCCCCAGAGCCACCACAGCCTCCCGCGCCACCTGCGCCGCCATCTCCTAGGGTTGTTCCCTCTACAATGTACCCCAGTATAGACTACAGCACTATGAGTGCATACTTTGACAAACCCCCATAGCCTAAGTGGGGCACAACAAGCGGTCACAAGACCAGTCAAGCAAGAGAACAAAGCAAAGCAATGCAAAGCCCAGGGTGGATCTCAAGATCACCACACATTCTGAGCACAAACAAGTGGCCACAAGGCCAGTTCACATGCAGAGTTTATAAAAGAAATTGCAGTACACTAATCACAACCTAGCAAGAGCAAACATGCAGGTATAATCATATATATCAGAGTACAGCAAGTGCAAGGCAAGATCAAGAGACAAACAGGTGAGGCAAAGAAGGCACAAGCCCAAGAGCAGTGCAAAAACGCTGATGATCACTAGACCCAAGGGCCTTGGTGAAGACATCAGCAGTGTTGGCCTGTGTGGCTATGTAAGCAAGACGAAGCTGACCACGCTGCTGCAGCTCTCGCATGAGGAAGTAACGGAGAGCAATGCGCTTCGTTCTGTCCTCCAATCTCTGGTCCTAACACAAGGCAATCATGGCCTTGTTGTCAACGTACCGACTTGGAGGAGAAGGAGGCCGCTCACCCAAGTCGGTCAGCAGGTAGGTCAGCCAGCGTAACTCCTGTGCAGCCATAGCCCCGGCATAGATCTCGGCCTCACAGCTGGAACTAAGTATGGAAGAAGAGCGAGTGGACCTCCATGAGATAGAACCTGTGCCGAGGCTGAAACTGTGTCGACCGGTGAGTCGTCTGGTCGTCAGCCCAAGAAGCGTCTGAGTGACCGGTGAGAACAGCTGAACCTCGTCCTCCAAGCACGAGCCCCATGCCCGATGTACTACACAAGTAACGCAATACCCTCTTCGCAGCATCCCAGTGCATCTTTTGATGCCTAACGGGAGCCACGTAGCAAGCCAGGAGGCTGAGAGGGTACGCGAGGTCAGGTTGTGTGCACGTCATCAGGTACATGAGGCAACCCAGAAGCTCTGGGTACGGACCACTCGGCTCTACGGACTCGTCCGAAGGTGGAGCTGAGAGCGAGTGGCCGGTAGACAGAGGAGTGGGCTGTGGCGAGGACCACATGAAGTCAAAGCGCTGAAGGACCTGGTGCACCATGTGTGACTGAGTCAGGGTGATGGTGCGGCGTGCTCTGTCTCGGGTGATTTGCAAGCCAAGATAGCTCCGCAGCTCACCCAGGTCAGTGCAAGTGTGTCTCTCCTGCAGCTCCGCCTTCACCAAGGCCAGAGCCTCAGTGTCAGCAGTAGCAAAAACCAAGTCGTCAACGTACACGAGAACGTAGAACGGCGGCAGAGAAGTGTCTGTGCACAGAAACAGCAAAGGGTCAGCAGACGAGGGAGCAAAGCCAAGAGAGCAAGTGTAGTCCTCAGTGTATCGTGCCACTCTTGGGGCGCCTGTCGTAGGTCGTAGACTGGTCGCTGAAGACTCTACTAGGTACCCTCAGGAAACGACCCAGTGAAGCCACGCGGACAGCGCAACCAGATAGCCTCGTGAAGGCTGCCCTGCAAGAAGGCTCTCGAGAAGTTGAGGGAGTGCAGCTCGTAGTCGCGTTGTGCTGCAACGTGCAGTCACACCCGAAGAGTGGTCATCTTCGGGGTGGGGGAGAAGGTTTGAAAGAAGTCGACCCCCTCACGCTGACTGAAGCCTCGTGCAACGTAACGCACCTTGAAGGCAGGCGGAGAACCCGGCGGCCACTTCACCCTGAAAATCCACATGCCATCGACTATGTTCGCCCCAGGTGGGGGAACCTCGTCGACGTAGGTGCTTGTGGACTTCCAGGAAGCCATCTCTGCGTCCATGGCTATCTGCCACTAAGAGGAGTACGGACTCGTGATCGCCTCTGCGTAAGTGCGCGGGGTCGGGATGTCCAGTGCACCCAGGTCTCCCTCAGGGCAAAGTAGCGTGGACGCGAGATGAGGTGCAGCTGCCGCTAGGCACTCCAGCTCAAACTGCCTGTCCTCAAGGACGTCACAACCAAGGGCAAGCTCACTCCCAACGGACGGAGGAGAGGAAGAGTAAAAAACATGACTCGCAACATAGTCAAGGCGGCACAAAGAAGTGAAGTCAACAAGCTCAGGAACTAAGGCAGACGTAGCAGCAGACTCAAAGGAAGGGTCAGTCACTACCATGGCAGGGAGACAAGTGACAGTCGGATTTGCAGCACGGACAAGGTCCGACTCAGGGTCAGGAACGTGAGGAAGGGAAGACGTAGGAGGAGACGGCAGGACAACACGCTGTGGAACAGAGGAAGGACGAAGTGCCATACGGTGAGTGCTTGGCAGAGCTGGAGCACGAGGGCGGACAACATGACGACCACGACAGGAGTGGAAGCACAAGTCTCAGGCTCACAACGCTCAGGAGTGGAAGCACGAGTCTCAAGCTCACGACGCGCACTCAGGGACGCAGTGACCTCCGTGTGAGGAGCAGGAGCAGGCAGCGGGGAGCCAGGTAGTAGCTGTGGCTGGGACAGGTCAGTCGGTGGGAACAGTAACGGAGGAGTAGAACCAAGAACCAGGAACTCTGTAGTAGCAGGCGGGAGACTGAGAATTTGACAAAGCACAGATTGCTGTGGCGGTGTAGTCGCACCCCCAAAATCTCCAGCTCTAGTAGCAACAACACCCCCAGAACGAGCGCCTACACCTCCACCACTGGGACTGCCCCAACGAACAACCCTCTCGCGAAGCTACAGCGGCAAGAGCTACTCCTCTTGACTAGCACCACTAACTCCAGTACCTCCAGCAGTACTTCCAGTAGTACCTCCAGTGCCAGCACCTCCAGCAGTACCTGCACCTCCAGTAGTACCTGTGCCTCCAGTACCAGGAACACCAGCACCAGCACCTCCAGGGCTAGTACCTCCAAAACCTGCACCTCCAGCACCTCCAGCAGCACTTGTGCCTCCAGTACCAGGAACACCAGCACTAGCTCCTCCAGGGCTAGCACCTCCAAAACCTGCAGCTCCAGCACGTCCAGCGCCACCACCAGAACTGCCCGCAGCAGTACCCACAGCAGCAGCACCTCCAGTGCCTCCAGCTCGAGGAGAGAGAGCACGGCTAGCTCCACCACCAGGGCTGCCCCACTGTACAGCCCACTCGCGAAGTCGCTCTGGCGAGAGAGTCTCCTGCCGACGTGCACCAGTGCCACCAGCACTAGCAACCCCAGTACCACCAGCAGTAGAGCCTCCAGCTCCAGCGGTGCCAGCACCTCCAGCTCCAGCATTCCCAGCACCTCTCACTCTAAGACGGCTAGCTCCACCACCAGGGCTGCCCCACTGGACAGCCCACTCGTGAAGCCGCTCCGGCGAGAGAGCCTCCTGCCGTCTCGTAGCAGAAGCACCAGCACCAGTACCTCCAGGACCTCTTGTACCCAGAGTACACTCAGCAACCCCAGAACCAGCACCCCTAGAACCAGCACCCCCAGTGGTACCACCTCCTGCAGCACCAGAGTCCACAGCGACAGGCTGCAGTGGCGTTTAAGACGGTCAAGGCAGAAAACCAGGAGGGACCGCCAAGCGTGCAGAGCGGCGAGGGGTCACAGTGGTAGCAGGAGTCGGGTCACCCCCCTCAGCTGGGCCGGAGGTGTTTGAGGAGACCTCTAAAGGCTCAACCAAGGGGGGTGGGTCTACCTGAGACACACCTGAGGGAGCAGGACCGGGAGGAGGGAGGGGGGCTACCGGGGGGGGGGGGGGGGTCGTCCACCAGGGAGAGAGGCAGGAGGGGTACCGGGGAACTTCGGTGGGGGTGAAGACAGTAGAAGCAGATGGACTCATGAAAGGTGACATCGCGGGAGGACAGCATACGACGAGAGCCCAGGTGGTAAAACTGTTAGGGCGGTGCGTCGGTGGGAAAGCCAAGGAACACGCAACGAAGAGTGCGTAGAGAGAGCTTGCTCGCAGGCAAATCGCGGACAAGAGAGAGGGAACCCCAGACCAGAAACGCCGACGCATCACCAACCTCGCCCGTCCACCACAAATTGGGGGAGGTCTCCGGGTGGGAGACACGGGGCCAGAGGTTGAGCTGCTCAGCAGCGTATCGGACAGCAAGCGGCCACAGAAAATGGGGAGAAGCTGCATGGATCATGGAGGTGCGAGCAACCTCCATGACAAGACCAATGCGGCACTCGGCAATACCATTTTGCTGTGGAGAGGCCGGAAGCGTGTACAACTAGACGATGCCTTCAGCACCACGGAAGTCCTCGAGGAGGCGGGAGCAAAACTCACCACCTCGGTCAGAATGCAGCCGCAGGTCAAGGAGGTCCTGCTGGAACCGAGCGCGAAGCTGGAGATGGACAGCGCGGATCCAGTGGATCAAGACACCGCGGACATCCGCCTTGCTCTGCAAGGGGAAGACCGTGGTGTAGCGTGTGTAGTCGTCGACAACCAACAAAAAGTAGCGCTCGCCACCCTGGCCAGTGACGCGGGCGGGGCCCCACACGTCCATGTGCAGGGTCTGCAGAGGAGCAGTGGTAGGAGGAAACGAGGAGGAGTGAGGAGCGGGGCGCTGCCGCCCCTTGACACAGGGAAGGCAGGGCGGTGCAAACGACCTCGGGAGCGGGGGCAGGGACCTAGGGAGACCAGACACAAGGAGACGGGAGTGCATGCCATGCAGGTGTGGCAAGGAGGGGTGGCCAAGATGGTGGTGCCAGAGGAGAGTCTGGTGCGTGAGGAGACGACACGAACAAGACGAGGCGACCTCAACCGACGCAGCTACCTGACCTGACTCAGCTACCAGTGCAGACTCAGTGGTCAGTGTGTACAGGCCAGACCTAGGCCTCCGAGTGAACGTGGCAAGGTGCTCACCAGTGCGCGAGTCCATATAGATTGCCACTAGCTCGCCTCCATGCTTGGTGACAGTGACCCACTGGTCCTAGAGGACAGAGGTAGCCACCAAGTTCTTAGCGAACGAGGGGAGGTGGAGACCTGTGAGGAGGCCCGAAGGGGCCGCCAGACAAGGGAGAATAGTGGCGCCACGCACGACTACCGGGCCCCCAGAGGGGTTGGCCAGTGTGACAAGGACAAGGACTGTGAGCGGTGTGACTGTGGTGCTGTCGCGGAAGAAGCAACGAGACGCTCCTGAGTCGAGAGTAAAAGTGTGTAAGGCCTCCTCAGGCTCTACACCTGTGCTAGTTGAGTCAAACGCACCAAGAATAGCAGCCTCTACGCCACCAGGTGCCTCTCCACCCCCAACACTAGTACCCCAAGCTCCGCCATCGAGGCTGCCCCACCGGACAGCCCACTCACGAAGCTGCTGCAAAGAAAGAGTCTCCGGCGCACGCTGCTGCCGCTGTTGTCCACCCCCAGAACCTCCGCGTCTACCAGCGGCACTACCAGCAGGAGTAGACTCATAGGGACCTCTAGTATTAGCACACCAGGCTCCGCCACCGGGGCTGCCCCACCGGACAGCCCTCTTGCGAAGCTGCTGCGATGAGAGCGGCTCCCGCTGATGAGTAGAGGACCGCCAGCACCAGCACCTCCAGCCCTAGCACGGCTAGCTCCGCCACCGGGGCTGCCCCACCAGATATCCCACTCGCGAAGCTGCTGCGGCAAGAGAGACTCCTGCACACTCGGCTGCCACTGACGTAGGACAATGGTAGTGGCCATGGCAGGCAGTGGCAGCTAGTAGCAGTCGGGTGGCAGAAGCACCTAGGGCGGCAACCGCAGGCGGTAGCACCTAGGGCGGCAGCAGCAGGCGGCAGCACCTAGGGCAGTAGCAGGCAGTAGCTCCTAGGGCAGCAGCACCTAGGACAGGGAATGGAACGGGAGGGGCAGTGCGGTAGGGGAAGAGATGGTAAAAGGGAACCGACTTGTCAAACGTGACATCCTGAGAGGGCAGGACACGGCACGTGGTGGGGTGGTAAAATTGCCAGCCAGGCGCGTCAAGGGGAAAGCCAAGGAAGACACAGGGAATGGCGCGGGAGAAGAGCTTCCGCGATACCTCGCGGACAAAGGCACGACGCATCGCCAACCTCCCCCGTCCAACGCAGTGTAGGCGAGGTCTCCGGCAAGGAGACACGGGGCTAGAGGTTGAGCTGATGCGCACAGTATCGGACCGCAAACAGCCACAGAAAATGGGGAGCAGCCGCATGGATCATGGAAGTACGAACGACCTCTATGACTAAGCCAATGCGGCTCTCAGAAACCCCATTCTGCTGCCGAGAGGCTGGAAGCGTGAACGACTGGCGAATGCCTTCCCCACGACAAAAGTTCCGCAAGAGGTCGGAGGCGAACTCGCCACCCTTGTCAGAGTGCAGACGCAGGACAGGAAGGTCCTCGCAAAACCGCTCGCGGAGCTGGAGACGGACAGCGTGGATCCAAGGGATCAAAACATCAAAGACCTCCCCCTTGCTGCGCAAGGGGCCCTTGCTGCGCAAGGGGAAGACCGTGGTGTAACGCGAGTAGTCGTCAACAACCAGCAGAAAGTATCGCTCGTGGCCTTGTCCACTGACGCGGGCTGGGCCCCACACGTCCATGTGGAGAGTCTGCAGGGGAGAAGTCGTCAGGGGAAACGAGGAGGAGTGAGGAGCGGCGCGCTGCCGCCCCTCAACACAGAGAAGGCAGGGAGGGGCAGGCGAGGGTGGGAAGGGAGGTAGAGACCTGGGAAGACCAGAGACAAGGAGGCGGGAGTGCATGCCACGGAGGCATGGCAGGGAGGGGTGACCAAGGCGGTGGTGCCAAAGGAGAGTCTGGTGCGACAGGAGGCGACACGAGCAGGGGGCTGCTACCGGACCTGACGCAGACACCTGAGCACAAGCAGCTACCTGCGGAGGCTCAGTAGTCAGTGTGTACAGACTCGACCCAGGCCGACGGGTGAACGTAGCCAGGTGACGGCCCATCCGTGTACACGTGCAGATCGACACACGCTGACCCCCAGGAGTGGTGGTAGTGACCATGTCATTCTGGAGGGCAGCGGTACTCAGCAAGTTCATAGAGAACGAGGGGAGGTGAAGACCTGAGAGTGAGCCGGACGGAACCGCCGGACACGGGAGAACAGTGGAGGAACGGGCAAGAACTGGGCCCCCTGAGGGGTCAGCCAGTCTGACTGCAACAGGTGCAGGGAGTGGTGTGACTGTGGTACTGTGAAGGAATAAACAGCGGGAAGCACCTAAGTCAAGCATGGAGGTGTGCAAGGCCTCAGCAGGCGCAGTACTAGGGAGAGCAGACTCACTAGCACCTAGAGCAGCAGCCTCTATACCTGGGTCGGGCAGCACACACAGGTAACAGTCACCCTCAGCACTAACAGTCAAAGCATACATGGCAGCAAGGATAGCATCATAGTCAAGAGCAAAGATATCCACACCCTACCTAAGCAGCTCCAGCCAGTAGGGGAGCTCAGCCTTGTCGCCAAACTCTGCGCACCAAGTGTCGTCAAGACGGGAGAAGCAGCGGGACTGTGTGTGACCAACCTTCCCGCATGTCTGACCAGCGCGGTCACCTGTGCGAATGACGTACTGGCAGCGAACACTACCCCTGGACACCCCATGTTGAGCAAACCACCCACGAAGCTCCTTGGGCGTAGGGGTCTCACAAGGACGCTACTACTGGTGCCTCTGACCACCGCGAGAACCTCCCCTCTGACCGATTCCACCCCGACCACCACCACTGCCGCCGCCACCACTCCCACTTCCGCCACCATTGCCGCCGCCACCACTCCCACTGCCGCCACCACAGCCGCCACCAACGCCTCCACTCCCATTACCACTCCCTCCGCCACCACCGCCACCTCGACGGCCTCCACCGCCCCCACCACCACCTCCATCGCTGCCACCCCCACCACCCTTGCCTCCCTTGCCCTTACCGCTGCGGCGCCTCCCACTAGGAGCAGACGCAGCCCGGACCTCCTCAGCACGAAGGAAGTCAACAGCAGCAGCAGAAACGAAAGAGGGGGCAAGGGGGGAGGGGGAACACCCCTAAAAAAGGGAGTACGAAGAGTGCCACGAGCAGCACCTACAGCGCCTATGCTAGCCTGAGCTGCAAGGAGGTGCTTCTCGAGCAGGTCGAGTGTGAGGTCCGTGGGGTCAAGGCGAGAAAGAGGTCCCTGAACGCGCTAAGAGAGCCAGGGAGGCAGGTGACGATAAAGTAGAGAGTGGTGTACATGGGGGGAGGTTTCTCGTCTAGAAACTTGGTGGGAAGCGCAGCGCGATAGCGAGTGTCGCTAGTGCGAAGGTGGGTGATGAGGTCGTTGACTGTGGCAAAGGCGGACAGCTCGGGAAAAAGGTAGGGCAGTATAAGGCGGCCGAGAGCAGTAGTGGCAGGGGAGGAGTAACGAGCGACTACAGCGTCGTACAAGGCTTTAGCGGTCTTGTGCTGGCCAAAGTGAGCGCGTTCGGCTAACGGTAAGTGGTTGCAAACGGCTAGGCAAGAAGCAACGTCATAGGTAAGCCACTGTGAGCGAGTCGCACTGTCAGCTGTGTCGAGAGGGGCGAGAGAGGCTCCAGACGTGAGGTCAAACAACGAAACGCCGTCTCTAGAATCGCTCAGTAGGTACAGCTGTAAGTCATCGAGCCACGTATCGAACAGGATCGGAAGCCCTGAGGATCGAATGTGAGGACGCTGAGAGTAGCCATAGCGGGCAGAGCAGGGTGGCGCGCGAGCAGTAGGGCAGCACGCAAGCAAGGACGGCGCGACGGGCAGGGCGGCGCACAAGCGCTAGGGAAGCGCGCAGGGCAGGGCGGTGCACGGCTGGGCAGGGCGGCGCAACTGGCAGGGCAAGGCGGCGGCCAGCAGGGCGGCACGCGGGCAGGGCAGGGGAGAGCGGCGGCCAGCAGGGCGGCGCGTAGGCAGGGCAAGGCGACGCGGCGGCCAGCAGGGCGGCGCATGGGCAGGGCAGGACGACGCGGCGGCCAGCAGGGTGGCGCCCGGGCAGGGCAGGGTGGCGCGGCGCTAGCAGGGCAGCGTGACGGGCAGGGGAGGGCGGCGCGCGACCAGCAGGGCGGCGCGACGGGCAGGGCAGGGGGGCGCAACGCTAGCAGGGCGGCGCGACAGGCAGGGCAGAGAAGCGCGCGGCCATCTGGGCGGATGTGAAACCATGTCAAGAAACTGAACAAGGATGATTGCATTCAGAAGAAAGGTGGTACAAGTACTTGGGTTGTACCCCTTATGGGCTACCCCACTACAGCCTACACAACCTAAACATAATAATAGTTTGACAGAAGTGTCTCTCGGAGTGGTAGAGAACCGCCGCCTTCCTCAAGGAACCATGCTCTGCACGGAAGCGTATGCACGGTCGCGGGAGATCGTCGTGGTACAGGCCCATGGAGTTGAAAGTGTACACTAAGCTACTAGACTGGCGCCGCAAGGGAGTTGCCTATATGAGGTCCACTGGTGATCCCCGATTGATCATAGGGAAGGGTTACATGCATGTTGGCATGGGGGGTTACGGGCGCACTGGCCCGCTACTTAACAAGCCCTTTTATCCCAATGGTCAAGTGGTTGGGATTCTGACATGGTATCAGAGCGAAGGTCTCGGGTTCGAATCCCAGTGTGTGCACTTCGGGCATCCCAGTGCGGGGGGGTGTCAGAGGTCCACTGGTGATCCCCGATTGATCCTAGGGAAGGGTTACAGGCTCGTTGTCCTGGGGGGTTATGGGCGCACTGACCCGCTACTTAACAAGCCCATTTATCCCAATGGTCTAGTGGCTAGGATTCTGACATTGCCGTCTCCGTCGACCGTCTGTAGAAGTGGTCGCGAGAGTGCATGAAAGTACTTTTCCCCGACGTGAAGCGGAAGGGGAGCCAATGGTGGTCGGAGCACTTTCGGAAGCGGTGGAATCCGAGCATTCGCATGAAGACGAAGATTGCCCAGAAAACCGCCGCCCGTAAGAATGATTTGTTATTCTATACATATTGTATTGTATTACGGTACATGATCTTTACTAACCCATGCGTCTCCCCACTGCATCCCCATGGTTCGCAGATGTCGCGGAGCAGTGCCATAATTTTCTGGCAGTTCGTCCATGACAAGCGTCGTGAGCGCGGAATCGAAACCCACTGGATTATCAATGCTGACCAGATGTTTCTATGGCTGGAGATGCCCACCACCACCAATGTGGACCAAACGGGCGTTCGGTCGGTGCCCATCAGGAGCGCGGGGTACTAGAAGGAACGCGTAACCGTGATGTTGGCGTGCGCGGCCGACGGGGAGAAGCTCAAGCCGTGGGTTTTTTTCAAACGCAAGAGGGTGCCGAAGAGTGATTTCCCGCCATATAAGATAAGATCATGGTCTTGCATGTTTCTTTGCTTTTTACCGTGCTGTAATTAACAGAGATTTATATACTGCTCGTGTATGCGCACATGTGGTCATGGCGGTCCACCCGAACGGCTGGATGGACGCCGATGGCGTCATGCGCTGGCTCGACGAGTGCATCAAGCCCTTCAAAAGGCCACGGTTCAGCAGGCAGGCGAGGAGTGCGATGGTCGTGCTGGATTCGTGTTATGTGATGCTATCATTTGCATTCACGTCTGTCTGCCTCCCATCATATGTTCGTGCGTTGCATGCGTGGTGTGTGCAGGGAACCTGTGTTTGGCATGGTTTGGATTTTTTGAGTGTGTGTGAATGCTATTTGGCTTGGGCAGGTATCTGAAGTGACTCGTCTGCTCAAGAGCTTTCCGACGAACCAAGAATCGTTGCGATCGGAAGAAGAACGAGAAAGATATGATCGTTCGAAGTTTTGATTGTGATGCGACGACTATGGGAATTTGTAGAGTGACTCAATATGGGGTGCAGACTTTTGGGGGTTGGGGAAATTCGTCACTCTACTGTAGATTGATGCCAAGTGGTTGGGAGAAGCCAAATCAGGTTGGCAAGTGTGGCCAAGTTGGGTGAGGTGGATGGCATGAGTTGGGAAAGTGACAAATGTCAAAGTTGGGGTGCCTATAGAGGGGGGGAATTGTGTGGTATGGGGTTTCCTTGGTTGGGGACTCTCTTGGGACCTTCCCTCTCGTCCTCCTCATCCTCTCCTACCTGGTTTATTGCTACTTCAACTTTCTTGTGTGAACTTGTGAGTAAATTGTGTTTGAGTTAAGTTTCTATGGCAGCTTACCCCCTAGTGCGCTGAAATTCATAACTCGAGTTGTACTCCATATTTTGATACAATTAAAATTGGAAAAGATAGCCACATTCAAGGGCTACAACATACTCGAGATTGAGAGAATTATAACTGTGCGTTAATCGTCGACGACGTTTCTTGTGACGACGATTTTTCTGTCCAGAATTGTAGTTGACGATTTTGAGATATTTCAGCCCCTAATCTTCATAGACCCCGTCCTTAGTCTCTAACAATTCGTAGCGCGGTCACCTCACGGATGCCGTGAAGTTCGCCAACCTTGATATCGTGCCAGCGGTGATCCCTGGGGGCTGTACGGTGGAGGTTCAGCCCCTCGACGTCTCGATCAGCAAGCCTTTCAAGGCCTCCATCTGCCAGCAGTACTAGTGCTGGTTTGAAGAGGAGGGCCAAGAGAGGCGGACTCCTGCAGGTAAGACACCCACCGTTGACAATTTGTGCGCGGTTTTTTATTCCCCCCCCTTTGTTGATCTAACGTCTTCTCCCCTTCTCTGTCTTGTGGTGCAGGGAACATCAAGAAGCCGCCACCTGCGGTGGTGCTTAAGTGGATCTCACGGGCCTGGAAGGCCATGCCACCCGAGCTCATAAAGAAAGCCTTCCTCACCTATGGCATCAGCAACGAGCTTGACGGCAGTGAGGACGGGCTCACCATGGCGCATAGGCGGAGCCAGCTGACCCACGAGGTGGACGTCGATGATGAGATCATCGCCAATGGATTCTTTGGCAACAACTGCGAGGAGCCAGAGTCTGACAATGAGTAGATTCTAGCTAGAAATGGAAAACTTTGAAATAGACACGTCCAAGGAAAAATGAAGCATGTGTAGATCTCAAATTGTTACGGTAGAGCAAATGTAATCACGTATAGATTAAAATTTAATGAAGGATAACCATCTAATAGAAAGGATGCGCTTATAATACTACAGGAATTCTAAGGGGTGCGCTTATAATTGAGGACCAGCCAAAAGCGCATGGCTCCAGATAGAAGCGCCGGCGCGTTTAATCGGATGGTGCTACTATCCAGGGGCGATACGTTATGAGGTTTGCCTGACACGAGGCGTAGGAACACGCCCTTATAGTAGCAAACAGTCTTGCTGTCAAACATATATGCTATAGTCTGTCTAGGCTGTAGTGGGGTAGTTCATATAGGGTACAACACTTTAGGTTTCCCACTTGTACCCACCTGCTTGCTAATTCAGTCATTCCGTTCTTTATGATTCTGACATGGTATTTTGAGCACGTTCCCTAGTGGGAACGTTTTTTTTTAGGACCCACCACGATTTTTTTTCCCTGCCCTGCCCGAAGCGCGCATCGCGCCTGCCTCACCTGCGCCGTCGCGCGCCCTGCCCTAGAGCCGCCCGTCGCAGCCCTACCTTCTCAGCCCGTCGCAACCCTGCCCTAACGGCCCGTCGCAGCCCCCCCCCCCCCCCTGCCTTCTCGGCCCGTCGCGGCCCCCTACCCTAACGGCCCGTCGTGGCCCCCCGGCTTCTCGGCCCGTCGGGGCCCCCTGCCCTGCTGCCGCCCTGTCGCGGCCCTGCACTGACGCCGCCAAGTGGCGGCCCTGCCCTGCTGCCGCCCCTGTCGCGGCCCTGCCCTGCTGCCGCCCTGTCGCGGCCCTGCCCTGCTGCCGCCCTGTCGCGGCCCTGCCCTGCTGCCACCCTGTCACGGCCCTGCCCTGCTGCCGCCGTGTGGCGGCCCTGCCCTGCTGCCGCCCCAGTCGCGGCCCTGCACCCGCCCCTGGTAAGCACCCGCGCCGCCCACCGAGCCGCGCCGCTCCACCGAGCCGTGCCGCCCTGCCGCGCCGCGCCGCCAGGAGCCGAGCCGTGCCGCCCAGCCGAGCCGCGCCGCCCTACCGAGCCGCGCCGCACTGCCGAGCCGCGCCGCCCTACTGAGCCGCACTGCCCTGCCCGCGCTGCTACTGCCGCTATGGCTAGCCCTACTGTTCTTACCTTTGATGCTGAGGGGCGTGCGGTTGACTTTGACGTGTGGGTTGACGACCTGCAGCTCTTTCTTCAGTGTGACTCTAAGGACGGAGTATCCTTTTTCGATCACACGTCCGGTGTCTCTCCTGCACCTGCTGCCACTGTTGACAGTACGGTTCGCTCGCAGTGGACCACTCGTGACGCTGTTGCTCGCCTTGCTGTTCGTAATCACCTGCCGTCTGCTGAGCGCGCGCACTTTGGCCAGTACAAGACTGCTAAGTCTTTGTATGACGCTGTCGTAGCCTCCTCCCCAGCCACTGCTGCCCTGAGCCGCCTCATGCTGCCGTACCTGTTCCCTGACCTTGCCGTCTTTGCCACAGTCGCTGACCTCATTACTCACCTCCGCACTAGTGACGCCCGCTATCGTGCTGCACTTCCCACTGACATCTGTGCCAAGAACCCTCCCCCCATGTACATCACCCTTTACTACCTAGTCACCCGACTCCCTGACTCCCTTACTTCAGTCAGGGACCACTTTCTCTCCCTTTGCCCCACCGAGCTCACCGTCGACCTGCTAGAGGAGCGCCTCACTGCAGCTGAGAAGAGTATCGTTGCTGTAGGTGCTTCTCGCGGCGACCCTCGCGCCCCTTTTTTTGAGGGGTGTTCCCCTGTCCCCCTTCTCCCCTTTGTTGCTTCTGATGCTGCTGTAAACCTCGTTGGCGCGGAGGTCGGGGCTGCGTCTGCTCCTAGCGGGAGGCGCCGCAACAGCAAGGGCAATGGGGGCAAGGGTGGTGGAGGGGACGGTGGGGGCGGCGGTGGAGGCGGTGGGGGAGGAGGAGGGGGTGGCGCTGCGGGTGGGGGTGGTGGCGGGAGTGGGAGCTTCGGTGGCGGCGGTGGGGGTGGTGGAGGCAGCGGCAGCGGCGGTGGTGGAGGTGGCGGCGGCGGTGGAGCTGGTCGAGGTGGAGCCGCGCAGCGTGGAGGCTTTGGTGGTAGCCAGCGCCAGCAGTAGCCACGTTCCCGTGAGACCCTGTCGGCCCAGCAGCTTCGTGAGTGGTACGCTGGGCGTGGGAGGTCTGGGGGTGTTGGTCCCTGCACTTATGTTCTTCGCACCGGCGGGCGCCTTGGGGAGATGTGCGGGCTGCCACATACTGCGCAGCGCTACTTCGGTCGCCTGACTGACGCCTGGCGCGCCCAGTTTCCTGACGCTGTTGTGCTCCCTCGCTGGGGTGATTTGCTTAGGCAGAATGTTGCTATCTTTGATCTTGATTTCGATGTTATCCTTGCTGCCATGTATGCTTTGACTGATAGTGCTGAGGGTGACTGTTACCTGTGTGTTCCCCCCGACCCGGGCATTGAGGCTGCTGCTCTAGGTGCTAGTGCGTCTGCTGCTCCAGGTACTGGTGAGTCTGCTGCTCCACGTACTGGTGAGTCTGCTGCTCCAGGTGCTGGTGAGTCTCCTCTCTCTGGTACTGCACCTACTGAGTCCTTGCACACTTTCACACTTGACTCTGGTGCTTCGCGCTCCTTCTTTCGCGACAGCACCACACTCACGCCGCTCAGTCGGCCTGTCGCAGTCTCCCTGGCTGACCCCTCTGGGGGCCCAGTCCTTGCGCACTCTTCCACAGTTCTACCGTGTCCTGCGGCCCCGTCGAGCTTGCTGTCGGGACTCCACCTCCCCTCGTTCTCTACAAACTTGGTGAGTGGAGCTGACCTTCAGGACTTGTGGGTTGACCAGTTCACCCCTGGAGGTCAGCGTGTGACCCACTGCACTTGCTCTCGGACGGGCCGCCACCTGGCCACGTTCACCCGTCGGCCTGGGTCGAGTCTGTAAACACTGACTTCTGCGTCTCCTCCGGTTACTGCGTCTAGTCAGGTAGCCGCGTCTGGTCAGGTGTTTGCTGCCGCGTCCAGGTCTATTCCAGTGTCTGCCCCCTGCTCGTGTCGTCCTCTGTCACACGAGACTCTCCTTTGGCACCACCGCCTTGGTCACCCCTCCCTGCCTCGTCTTCGAGGTATGGCCTCCCATACCCTTGTCTCTGGTCTCCCCAGGTCCCTCCCTCCCCTTCTCTGTGTTCCTTTTGTCGAGGGCCGGTAGCGCGCCGCTCCTCACTCCTCCGAGTTCCCTCCGACAGAGGCTCCCCTGCAGACTCTCCACATGGACGTGTGGGGCCCAGCCCGCGTCAGTGGATAGGGTCACAAGCGTTACTCCCTGCTGGTCGTTGACGACTACTCTCGTTACACCACTGTCTTCCCCTTGCGCCGCAAGAGTGAGGTCACTGAGGTGTTGATCGACTGGATCCGCGGTGCCCGTCGCCAGCTCAGCGAGAGTTTCGGCTCGGACCTTCCTGTTCTGCGTCTGCCCTCAGACAGAGGTGGTGAGTTTTCCTCCGACCTTCTGAGGGCTCTCTGTCGTGCGGAGGGCATCCGCCAGACGTTCACGCTTCCGGCCTCCCCACAGCAAAATGGGATTGCTGAGCGCCGCATTGGCATGGTCATGGACGTCGCTCGTACGTCCATGATCCATGCGGTTGCTCCCCATTTTCTGTGGCCGTTCGCGGTTCAGTACGCTGCGCATCAGATCAACCTTCAGCCTCGTGTCTCCTTGCCGGAGACCACACCTACTCTGCGGTGGACGGGGAAGGTTGGCGATGCGTCTGTGTTCTGTGTCTTGGGATCTCGAGATTTTGTCCGCGATACTTCCGCGGACAAGCTGTCCTCCCGTGCCATTCCCTGTGTCTTCCTTGGCTTCCCCCCTGACGCACCTGGGTGGCAGTTCTGCCACCCCACCTCGCGTCGTGTTCGTTTGACGAGTCGGTATCCTACTACCGTCTCTTTCCCTACCGCACTGCCTCTCTCCCCCCCCCGCCCCTCTTCCTAGCACCAGGTGCTCCTCCGGTAGACCCCCTCCCCCCTCAGGGTCCTGCCCCCTCAGGCGTGTCCCAGGTAGACCCTGTCGAGCCTGTCGAGGTAGCTGTCGACTCTGTTGCTGCTAGGGGTGCTGAGCCTGCGGGTGCGGGGCCTGGGGGTGCTGAGCCTGGGGTTGCTGAGTCTGAGGGTGCGGAGCCTGGGGGTGCTGAGCTTGAGCGTGTGGTGTCTGGGGGTGCTGAGCCTGAGCGTGTGGAGCCTGGGGGTGCTGAGTCTGGGGGTGCTGAGCCTTGGGGTGCTGAGCCTGAGCGTGCTGAGTCTGGAGGTCCTCCGGGTGTCCCATCACGGCGGGAGCCCCTCTCTCCGCAGCGGCTTCGTGAGTGGTACGCTCGGCGCTGTAGCCGTGCTGCTGGAGCTACAGGGCCTGCTACTGGAGGTGCTTCTGGGGCTAGAGCTGCTGGAGGTGCTGGAGGTGCTGGAGCCGCTGGTCCTGGAGGTGCTGGTGCTGGAGGTACAGGCGCTGTTGGAGGTCCTACTGATGTTGGAGCTGCTGGATGTGCTTCTGGAGCTGGAGCTGCTGGAGGTGCTGCTGGTGCTGGCGTTGCTGGAGCCGCTGGTCCTGGAGGTGCTGGTGCTGGAGGTACTGGCTCTGTTGGAGGTCTTGCTGGTGTTGGAGCTGCTGGAGGTGCTGGTGCAGCTGGTCCCGGAGGTGCTCGTACTGGAGGTACTGGAGCTGCTGGGGCTGGTGGTGCTGCAGGAGTTGGAGCTGTAGGTGCTGGAGCTGTTGCTACTGGAGGTGCTGCTGGAGCTGGAGAAGCTGGAGGTACTGGAGCTGGTGGTGCTATGGGAGTTGTAACTGGAGACCCTGGAGCTGAGGGTACTGGTGCTGTCTCTGCTGTTTTTGGAGGCGCTGCGCGGCCGCGGCCGTACTACGTTCCGCTCCTTCAGCAGGTTCTTGGTCTCCCGCCTTCTACTGGTCCTCCTCCTCCCTTACTGAGTCAACTGCCTGTCCAGTCACAGTCGCAGTTACAGCCAGCCTCTCCACTGCCTGGTCCTTCTCCTTACTCTGGACCGCCTAGAGGTCTTATGGAGCATCGTGAGCCTGAGTCTCGCCCTGCATCGCCTGAGTCTCGTCTTGAGTCACCTGAGTCTCGTCTTGAGTCGCCTGTTCGCACTTGTCGTCGTGTTCCGCGTCAGCGTCCTCCCCCTGTCCCCGGCACTCACTCTATGACTCTGCGTCCTTTCACTGCTCCACAGCGTGTCCCTCTGCCGCCTCCTCCTGCGTCCTCTCTTCCTGACGGTTCGGACCCTGAGTCTGACTCCCTTCGTGCTGCTAGTCCCACTGTCACGCGTTTTCCGGCCACTGCTGTCACTGATCCTTCGTTTGAGTCCACTGCTGCGCCTGCTCTAGTTGCTGAGCTTGTTGACTTTGCTGCCGCCTGTCGTCTAGACTACGCCGCTAGTCTTATTGCTGAGTCTGAGTCTGCGTCTGTCTGTCCTCCGTCCGTCGGGGGTGAGTGTGCTTTTAGCACGGACGTCCTTGAGGACAGACAGGAGGAGTTTGAGTGCTTTGCCGCTGCTTTACCTCATCTCGTGTCCATGCTGCTTGCCCCTGAGGGAGACCCGGATGCACCAGACATCCCGACCCCGCGCTCTTACGCAGAGGCGATAGAGGGTCCCTACTCCTCTCAGTGGCAAACAGCCATGGACACAGAGATGGCTTCCTGGAAGTCCACAGGCACCTACGTCGACGAGGTTCCCCCGCCTGGGGCGAACATCGTCAGTGGCATGTGGATCTTCAAGGTAAAGCGGCTGCCGGGTTCTCCGCCTGTCTTCAAGGCGCGTTACGTTGCTCGAGGCTTCAGTCAGCGACAAGGAGTTGACTTCTTCCAGACCTTCTCCCCTACCCAGAAGATTACCACTCTTCGGGTGCTGCTGCACGTCGCCGCTCAGCGTGACTACGAGCTACACTCTCTTGACTTCAGCACAGCCTTCCTACAAGGCAGCCCGCACGAGGAGATCTGGCTGCGCCGCCCACCTGGCTTCACTGGGTCGTTTCCTACTGGTACCCAGTGGAGCCTCCGGCGGCCAGTCTACGGTCTCCGCCAGGCACCCCGTGAGTGGCACGACACACTGAGGACGACTCTTGCTGCTCTTGGGTTTGCTCCTTCCACTGCTGACCCGTCACTGTTTCTTCGCACTGACACCACTCTACTGCCGTTCTACGTTCTCGTGTATGTAGACGACTTAGTCTTTGCTACTGCTGACACTGAGGCACTCGCCCACGTGAAGTCGGAGCTGCAGAAGAGACACACGTGCACAGACCTGGGTGAGTTGACAAGCTATCTTGGCTTGCGGATCACCCGGGATAGAGAACAGCGCACCATTACCTTGACTCAGTCACACATGGTGCAGCAGGTCCTTCAGCGCTTCGGCTTCACGTACTCCTCGCCACAGTCCACTCCTCTGCCTACTGGTCACTTGCTCTCAGCTCCACCTTCAGACGAGTCCGCAGAGCCGAGTGGCCCGTATCCAGAGCTTGTGGGCTGCCTCATGTACCTGATGACCTGCACTCGACCTGACCTTGCCTACCCTCTTAGCATATTGGCACGCTATGTCGCTCCTGGCAGACACAGGAAGGAGCACATGGATGCAGCTAAGAGGGTGTTGCGCTACTTGTGCAGTACGTCGGGAATGGGGCTCGTGCTTGGAGGACGGGCTCGAGTTGTCCTCACTGGTCACGCAGACGCTTCCTGGGTTGACGACTTGGCTACGCAGCGGTCGTCACAGGGTTACACCTTCAGCCTTTGCTCTGGCTCTGTCTCTTGGCGGTCTACCTGCTCGTCTTCTGTTCTCAGCTCCAGTTGTGAGGCTGAGATCTACGCTGGGGCTATGGCTGCACAAGAGGTACGCTGGCTCACCTACCTACTGACCGACTTGGGAGAGGCGCCTCGTTCTCCTCCAGTTCTGTATGTCGACAACAAGGCCGTGCTTGCCTTGTGTCAGGAGCACAGACTGGAGCACAGAACGAAGCACATTGCTCTGCGCTACTTCCTTGCTCGAGAGTTGCAGCAGCGTGGTCAGCTTCGTCTTGCTTACGTGGCCACTCAGGCCAACACTGCTGATATCTTTGCCAAGGCACTTCAGCCTTGTGATCATCAGCACTTTTGTACTATGCTAGGTCTTGTGCCTACTTGGCCTCACTTGCTCACTTCTTGACTCTGCTTGTACTGTGATCTCTATACATATACTTGCATGCTTACACTTGCTAGGTTGTGTTCACTGTATTGTTTGTTCTCCTTTATATAACTCTGCATGTGAACTGGCCTTGTGGCCATTTGCTTGTGCTCAGAATGCGTGGTGACGTCGTGATCCACCCTGAGCTTGCTTTGCCTTTCTTGACCGGTCTTGTGACCTCTTGTTCTCCCCCACTTTGCCTATGGGGGTGTGTCAAACATATATGCTATAGCCTGTCTAGGCTGTAGTGGGGTAAGGGAAAAGGTATCATCCATGATACAA
The DNA here is from genome assembly GCA_947471745.1 of Closterium sp. Naga37s-1. Lineage (NCBI taxonomy): Eukaryota > Viridiplantae > Streptophyta > Zygnematophyceae > Desmidiales > Closteriaceae > Closterium > Closterium sp. Naga37s-1. The sequence goes on from CANJKZ010000069.1 coordinate 916,806, forward strand.
CTCGGTGAAGGCAACCCGTGCCTTTATATCAATATAGGTCATTTAAATTGTACTTTGTTTATAAAATGTATGGACCGTAACCAGGGCCTTGGATTGGTTTTCGGGTACCCAGAGCACTCTGTGTCCCTAGGTGGTGTAACACTGATTTCAGTGTCGCCTGGTGTGAAACACTTATTTTACAGGGTAAAAAAAAAAAAGGCTGATCATTCAGGGTTTCTAAAACACTTATCAGCATAATAGATTGTACATTGTACAGAGTGCGCATATCTGACAAGAACGCACAAATTCAGCCAATAGAGCAAAAAAAATCAGTGGCGTAGGGTGGTGTCGGTGCAAAGTGGGTAAAAGAATTTTGACGGTGAAAACCTATGCTACGCGCCAAACTTGGCGAAACTGCGAGAATTTCGTAGTTTCCTGTTTCAAGGTCGAGTGCGATACAACACCAATTCTGTCAGAATGTATTTGCTGTCTAGCCTGCAGTGGGGTACTCTGTAATGAGTACAACCCAATTTAGAGTGTTGTACTTGTATCCCAACTCTTGCTAGTGAAACCTCATTCTCGCCTACTATTCTCAGATGGTATTAAGAGCATAACTTTCCTAGGACCTAATGTCAATGGGCCCACCACCTACGTACCTGCTAGCCTAGGCCCCGGCCCGTCGCACCTTGGCGTCGCCCATAGCCCCTAGGCTCGGCCCCTTGGCCCGTCGCCCCTAGGCTCGGCCTCTTGGCCCGTCGCCCCTAGCTCGGCCCCTCGGCCCCGCTGGCCCCGTCGATTCCGTCGCCCGCGCCCGGCCCGTACCTAGCCCGCGCTCGGCCACGTTCCTAGCCCCGCGTCCGGCCCGTACCTCGCCCGCGCTCGGCTCCATCCCTAGCCCCGCGCCCGGCCCGTACCTAGCCTTGCGACCGGCCCGTACCCTGCCCGCGCTCGGCCCCATTCCTAGCCCCGCGCCCGGCCCGTACCTAGCCTCGCGACCGGCCCGTACCCTGCCCGCGCCCGGCCCCGTCTCTCGCCCGCGCTCGGCTCGTACCTAGCCCCGCGCCCAGCCCGTACCTAGCCCAGCGCACGGCCCCGACCCTAGCCAGCGCCCGGCCCCGTACCTAGCCCGCGCCTGGCCCCGTCTATCGCCAGCGCTTGGCCCCGTACCTAGCCCGCGCCCGGCCCCGTACTTAGCCCGCGCCCCGGCCCCGTACCTCGCCCGCGCCTGGCCCGTACCTAGCCTCGCGCCCGGCCCGTACTTAGCCCGCGATCGGCCCGTACCTAGCCCGCGCTCGGCCCCTTTCCTAGCCCCGCGCCCGGCCCGTACCTAGCCCGCGCCTGGCCCCGTACCTAGCCCGCGCCCGGCCCATACTAAGCCCGCGCCTGGCCCCGTCCTTCGCCCAGCGCCCGGCCCCGTTTCTTGCCCGCGCTCGGCCCAGTACCTAGCCCGCGCCCGGCCCCGTACCTAGCCCCGCGCCCGGCCCTGTTCTGCGCCCAGCGCCCGGCCCCGTACCTGCCAGCGCCCGGCCCCGTACCTGCCCAGCGCCCGGCCCCGTACCTGCCCAACGCCCGGCCCCGTACCTGCCCAGCACCCGGCCCCGTCCCTAGCCCAGCACCCGGCCCCGTACCTAGCCCCGCGCCCGGCCCTGTTCCGCGCCCAGCGCCCGGCCCCGTACCTGCCCAGCGCCTGGCCCCACGACAACACCTGCGCCCGGCCCCTCGTTTGGCCCCGCGGCCCCTCAGCCCCACCTCAAAGCCCGGCGCCCGGCCCCCCGGCCCCTTGTTTGGCCCCTCGGCCCCCCCTAGGCCCCTCGGCCCCCCTAGGCCCCCCGGCCCCTTGTTTGGCCCCGCGGCCCCTAGGCCCCTCGGCCCCACCTCAAAGCCCGGCGCCCGGCCCCCCGGCCCCTTGTTTGGCCCGTCGGCCCCCTAGGCACCTCGGCCCCCCCTAGCCCCCCCCCCGGCCCCTTGTTTGGCCCCTTGGCCCCTAGGCCCCTCGGCCCCACCTCAGAGCCCTGCGCCCGGCCCCCTGTTTGGCCCCTCGGCCCCGCCCCTCGGCCCCGTGTGATTGGCCCCTCGGCCCCCCCTAGGCCCCCCGGCCCCTTGTTTGGCCCCGCGGCCCCTAGGCCCCTCGGCCCCACCTCAAAGCCCGGAGCCCGGCCCCCCGGCCCCTAGTTTGGCCCCTCGGCCCCCTAGGCCCCTCGGCCCCCCTAGGCCCCCCCGGCCCCGTACCTGCCCAGCGCCTGGCCCCGAACCTGCCCAGCGCCCGGCCCTGTACCTGCCAGCGCCCGGCCCCGTACCTGCCCAGCGCCCGGCCCCGTACCTGCCCAACGCCCGGCCCCGTACCTGCCCAGCACCCGGCCCCAACCCTAGCCCAGCACCCGGCCCCGTACCTGCCCAGCGCCCGGCCCCGTTCCTAGCCATGGCCCCGTTGCCCCTAGCCATGGCCTCTCGCGACCTGCCGCCCCTAACCGCGGCCCCGGTGCCCTGTTGCAACGTGGTGGGTGAGGGGGTGGCAAGAGGGGGTTCCTCCTGCCCGCGTGCCCTACAGTCGCACGCGCAGCTCCGCCCCCGCCCCCCTCCCCCCCCTCCCCCCCCTCCATGGGGATGGCGGGGAGAAGGGGGGGAAGCTTGGAGGTTCAAGGGGAGGCAGGAGGGGATCTACAGCACCAGGTCCCCCACCCTTCTCCTACCTCCCCCTGCTGCGGGTGCAGCAGAGGGGGGGAAGGGGATCTGCAGCACCGACCCCCCCCCCCCCCCACCCCTCCCCCCCCTCCATGGGGATGGCGGGGAGAGGGGGGGGGAAGCTTGGAGGTTCAGGGGGAGGCAGGAGGGGATCTGCAGCACCAGGTCCCCCACCCTTCTCCTACCTCCCCCTGCTGCGGGTGCAGCAGAGGGGGGGAAGGGATCTGCAGCACCGACCCCCCCCCCCCCCCCCCTCCCACGGTGTGGGGGGGGGATCTGCCAACCCCCTGCTGCGGGTGTGGCGGTGGGTGGAGGGGATCTGCAGCTCCAGCCCCCCCCCTTCTCCTCCGTCTCTCTGCTGCAGGTGCAGCAGTGGGGGAGGGTATGGGGGTGGCGGGTGTGGCAAACCTGCTGTCGCCCGAGCGGCTCCTGCACCGCCCCTTCTCCTACCTCCCCCACTGCTGCGGCACCAGCCCCCCCCCCCCTTCTCCTACCTCCCCCTGCTGCGGGTGCAGCAGTGGGGGGGAGGGGATCTGCAGCACCAGCCCCCCCCCCCCCCTCCCTTCTCCTACCTCCCCCTGCTGCGGGTGCAGCAGTGGGGGGGAGGGGATCTGCAGCACCAGCCCCCCCCCCCCCGCCCCCCCCCCACCCCTCCCCCTTCTCCATCCCCTGCTGCAGGTGCAGCAGTGGGGGAGGGTATGGGGGTGGCGGGTGTGGGTGCAACTGCGGGGTGGCGGGTATGGGGGTGGCGGGTGTGTGAACCGTCCCCTGCTCCTCCTCCTCCTCCTCCGTCTCCCACTGCTGCAGCTGCCGCTGAGGGGGGTGGGTGTGTGGGAGCCTAGGGAGTGGTGCTAGGGGGGTGACGTGGGAGTGGAGCTAGGGGTGCAGCAAGGGGTGTGTGAAAAGGGGGTGGGACAGTTGGGGGAGGTTGAGCGGAGGTACCTGTCGTGTCGCCAGCAGCGCCAGAAGTCCAGAGGCTACAATCCCCGGTAGCCCAGCGAGCCTGCTGCGCCAGTCGCCTGTGGGTCCGTTGCTCCTGCCGCTCAGAGTTAGCCGTAGAGCCAGTTACTCTTGTAGTCCGGGGATACGGCCCCGGTAGCCACAGTGCGCGCCGCTCCTGTTGCCCGTGTGTCTGCAGCATCAGCAGTCGCCTCCTATCTCCTCTCCTCTCACAGTCCAGCCTCCTCCTCACTTGCCCTTTGTGTATGCCTCTAGCTTTGCTTGTACTTGTGAACCTGCTCTATGACTGCTTGCTCTGCTGATTATACCCCACTTTGACTATGGGGGTGTGTCAGAATGTATTTGCTGTCTAGCCTGCAGTGGGGTACTCTGTAATGAGTACAACCCAATTTAGGGTGTTGTACTTGTATCCCAACTCTTGCTAGTGAAACCTCATTCTCGCCTACTATTCTCACAAATTCATCAGTGTCGAAAATCACAAAACACTGAAAACACAGAGTTGGAATCCAAAAAACATTGAAAATAAAGTGACGTTAAAAAATATAGGCGTAAAGTTCAGGGTCACTTAAAAAAAACCCTGAAAAATCAGGAAAGCTGGGTAAAAATCCTGCCTTATGAGGCCCTGACCGTAGCATCCCAGAGCGCTCTTTAGTAATCGTATAAGAAATGGGGTGGGTCAGTTGCTTGGAATACAGAACAGCCGGACGCATATATTTGAACATTTTTGCCTTATGAAAAAATATATAGATTAAGCGTAGCTAAAATCATTACTTTCATGCACTCTACTCGAGCTACGTTCCATTCATTGTGTCACTCATCAACGTGCTGAACCTTTGGAGTCCCTCTCCGCCTCTACACGAATCTATGCGTTATCCTTCACACTATTGTTCTCTCCACTTGGCTTGTCACATCATCTGGACTTCGACGTCCTGTTTTGCCTCGCCGACGTCCTTGCTACAACCAGTGTCCACTTGGTGGTAGATTTTTCTCACGTGTATCTAGACAGGGAATATTCCAGGTGGGGTTTTGTTGCCTTTCATGCTCCCTATTACCACTATACATGATCACCTCACTCCGTGGTGTTGAAGAAGCAGTTGGAATAACTTTATGAAGAATATGTCATCAAGCATACTCGACCCTGGTGGGTCCGAGAGTCTGCCAAATACCGTACCATCATCCGGCTGGTTTTACACGGCAACTGGTTTGTGGTCATTTCGTTCCTTATCGTGTCTCTTGAATCTGGCATACCAACGTCACAAGAGCAAACTCCATGCAAGCCAAGTATTACATCACCAAGGCCATTGCAAGAGCCATCATGCGCTTTGTGCACTGCCTTCTTGGCTTCTCCGCCTCAACCCTAAACCCTCTTACTTATGCAATCCTTCTTCGACCATCTTCCATCCGCTTCACGCGATGGACCATTCACTACACTTCGACGCCATGATGGCTGATAACAGGGACTGTAGCCCTCTATTAGTGATTTCTTCATTGATGGTGCCCTGCTACTAAAAAGGTGGGCTTTGGTGAAGCCTCCTCATCAGCCCCGCTGGACGTTCGCACGCCTCATGCCGAACCTCTTGCTTTGGCCTCCTCGGCCCCTTTGCAGGCCACACGAGTCGTTTCCGACACATCTGCCGCAACCGTGAGTTGGTGGGAGAAGCCATGGAGAACTTGGTCTGCGATCTTAACACGCTCATCATTATCATGTTCCTAAAACAGCTGGTTGAGGAATATCGTATCCACATCGTCTTGAGCATCCGTGCTACTATCTGCAGGTGAGGATTTACCAGCCGTGGGGTGCAACCTTTCGATTCGTCTGTGGGGGAAGTCCTCCGTTTTCCGTGTCGCTTTTACGTGAGGCACATCTTTTACAGCCCGAGTACCACATGGTAGTTTTCAAAATCAAGTTTATGAAGTTGAGTTCATAAAAAACAATGTTACCAACTAGTTCACAGCAAGCCATTGCGTTGAAGTGGTAGAGGTGATCCATGATTGGCCAATGACAAACTAGAATAATCAGCGGGAGACATGCCAAACAAGACAACTTTGTTCCTCTTGAGTAAGCCTGAAAACCATCGGGTACGCCATGGCCAGCATGTTATGACGCATACTAGTACTAGTTCTCCTGTCACGAACGGGCAAAATTCCTCCGTACAGCTCATTTGAAAGAAACGATACAAGCATTTGTTGAAGTATATTTACATATTTTCTTTATAATTGTCAGCAGTGTAGAGTGTAGTACATTTCATTTGCTGTAGGTGGTGCACCATGCTTCTCCTTGCTATATCTTGTACTGCCCTTTCTTAGTAAACCATTCCTTCTCGAATTTTCTCTCGACATTCACCGTGGCTACGGTTTCTCCTAAGCCTCGGTTCACCTACTATTTTGACATGGTATCAGAGCAGTTACGACCCTTGGGCCCACCACCTGCTGCCCTGCGCGCCGCCCTCGTGCGGCCCTACTCTCGACGTTCGGCACGGCCCGTCGCCCGTCGCCCCTAGGCCCGTCGCCCCCAGGCCCCGGCCCCGTGGCCCGTCGCTCGCGCCCGTCGCCCCTAGGCCCGTCGCCCCTCGGCCCGTTGCCCCTCGGCCCGTTGCCCGTAGGCCCGTCGCTCCTAGCCCGGCCCATCGCCCCTAGCCTCCGGCCCCCGGCCCGTCGCTCGCGCCCGCCGCCCCCAGGCCCGTCGGCCCCATCACCTGTCGCTCCCCTCGGCCCGGCCCGACGCCCGACGCCCCTAGGCCCGTCGGCCCCGTCGATTTTCTGCCCGATGCGCGCCATGGCTGCACGTCGGTTTCTGCCCGTCGCGCACCCCGGGTGCGCGACGGTTTCTGCCCGATGCGTGCCCCGGCTGTGCGTTGGTTCCTGCCCGTCGCACGCCCCGGGCGCGCGTCGGTTTCTACCCGTCGCACGCCTCGAACGCACGACGGTTTCTTCCTGCCCGTGCGCCCTGCAGTCGCACGCGCAGCTCATTCCCCGCCCCCGCCCCCCTCCCCCCCCCTCCCCCCCCCCCCCATGGGACAGGGTGGGAGAGGGTGTGAGGGGGTGGCGGAAAAGCCTCAGCAGCAGCAGCTGCCGCCACGCCTCCTCCTCTCTCACGGCCGCATCCGCTGCTGCGGGGAGAGGGTGTGAGGGGGTGGCGGATGTGCCTCAGCAGCAGCAGCTGCTGCCACGCCTCCTCCCCTCTCACGGCTGCGCCTGCTGCTGTGGGGGGAGTGGGGGAGAGGGTGTGAGGGGGTGGCGGATGTTTTTCGTGCGACCTGCGGTCGCCCACGCAGCCTCTGCATGGCCCCCCAGCCCCCTACCCCCCCCCCCCCCCCCACCTTCTCCTCCGTTCCCCTGCCGGTCGTACAGCAGGGGGGGGGAGGGTATGGGGGTGACGGGGGTGGATGCAGCAGCGGCTCCCGCCACTTCTGCTGCTTGTGCAACCGAAGAGGGGGAGGGGGGAGGGTGTGAGGGTGGCGGGTGTGACCAGCCAGCAGCAGTCCCTCCACCTCTTCTTTCTTCCCCCCCTGCTGCTCCTATTGCAGTGGGGTAAGGGGGGAGGGTGAGGGGGTGGTGTAAGGGGTGTAGTTTGGGGGATGGCTGAAAGAGGGGTGCGGTTTTGGGGGTGGTTGAACAGGGGGGGGTGTGGACTTGGAGATTCGTAAGAGGGGCTCGCCGCGTTTGGCTCCCCCCCACCTCCTCTCCTCCCTCTCTCACCCCCTCCCCCTTTGTAAAAAGGGGGTTCGTAAGAGGGGCTCGCCGCGCTTGGCTCCCCCTCACCTCCTCTCCTCATCTCTCTCTCTCTCCTCCTCCTCACATGCCCTCTCCTACTTCTGCTGCACCTTGGTGTACCCCTTCAAGGAATGTTCTGTACATGGTTTGTTAGAATGAGAACGAATGAATGGCTGAACTAGAAAGCAGGTGGGTACATATAGGAAACCTAGAAGTGTTGTACCCTGTAAGAACTACCCCACTATAGCCTAAACAGACTATAGAATATAAGTTTGACACACCCCCATAGGCAAAGTGGGGGAGAACAAGAGGTCACAAGACCAGTCAAGAAAGGCAAAGCAAGCTCAGGGTGGATCACAAAGTCACCACGCAGTCTGAGCACAAGCAAGGGGTCACAAGGCCAGTTCACATGCAGAGTTGTATAAAGGAAAACAAACAATACAGTGAACACAACCTAGCAAGTGGAAGCATGCAGGTATAAGTATATAGAGTACAGTACAAGCAAAGTCAAGAAGTCAGCAGGTGAGGCACAGTAGGTACAAGGCCTAGGACAGTACAGAAACGCTGATGATCACAAGGCTGAAGTGCCTTGGTGAAAACATCAGCAGTGTTGGCCTGAGAGGCCACGTAACCAAGACGAAGCTGGCCACACTGCTGCAACTCTCGAGCAAGGAAGTAGCGCAGAGCAATGTGCTTCGTTCTGTGCTCCAGTCTGTGCTCCTGACACAAGGCCAGCATGGCCTTGTTGTCGACGTACAGAACTGGAGGAGAACGAGGCGCCTCTCCCAAGTCGGTCAGCAGGTAGGTGAGCCAGCGTATTTCCTGTGCAGCCATGGCTCCAGCGTAGATCTCAGCCTCACAACTGGAGCTGAGAACAGAAGAAGAGCGGGTAGACCGCCAAGAGACAGAGCCGGAGCCAAGACTGAAGGTGTAACCCTGTGACGACCGCTGCGTAGCCAAGTCATCAACCCAGGAGGCGTCAACGTGACCAGTGAGGACAACTCGAGCCCACCCTCCAAGCACGAGCCCCATGCCCGACGTACTGCACAAGTATCGTAACACCCTCTTCGCAGCATCCCAGTGCACCTTTCGGTGCCTGCCGGGAGCCACGTAGCGGGCCAGAGGGCTGAGAGGGTATGCGAGGTCAGGTCGTGTGCAAGTCATCAGGTACATGAGGCAGCCCACAAGCTCTGGATACGGGCCACTCGGCTCTACGGACTCGTCTGAAGGTGGAGCTGAGAGCGAGCGACCGGTAGGAAGAAGGGGTGGACTGTGGCGAGGAGTAGGTGAAGCCGAAGCGCTGAAGGACCTGCAGCACCATGTGTGACTGAGTCAAGGTAATGGTGCGCTGTGCTCTGTCCCGGGTGATCCGCAAGCCAAGATAGCTTGTCATCTCACCCAGGTCTGTGCACGTGTGTCTCTTCTGCAGCTCGGACTTCACGTGGGCGAGTGCCTCAGTGTCAGCACTAGCAAAGACGAGGTCGTCTACGTACACGAGAACGTAGAACGGCGGCAGAGTAGTGTCAGTGCGTAGAAACAGAGAAGGGTCAGCAGTGGAAGGAGCAAAACCAAGAAAAGCAAGAGTCGTCCTGAGTGTGTCGTGCCACTCACGGGGTGCCTGGTGGAGACCGTAGACTGGCCGCCGGAGGCTCCACTGGGTACCAGCAGGAAACGACCCAGTGAAGCCAGGTGGGCGGCGCAGCCAGATCTCCTCGTGAAGGCTGCCCTGTAGGAAGGCTATGCTGAAGTCAAGCGAGTGGAGCTCGTAGTCACGCTGAGCAGCTACGTGCAGCAGTACCCGAAGAGTGGTCATCTTCGGGGTAGGGGAGAAGGTATGGAAGAAGTCAACTCCCTGTCGCTGACTGAAGCCACGTGCAACGTAACGCGCCTTGAAGACAGGCGGAGAACCCGGCGGCCGCTTCACCCTGAAAATCCACATGCCACTGACGATGTTCGCCCCAGGTGGGGGAACCTCGTCTACGTAGGTGCCTGTGGACTTCCAGGAAGCCATCTCTGCGTCCATGGCTGCCTGCCACTGAGAGGAGTAGGGACCCTCTATCGCCTCTGCGTAAGAGCGCGGGGTCGGGATGTCTGGTGCATCCGGGTCTCCCTCAGGGGCAAGCAGCATGGACACGAGATGAGGTACAGAAGCAGCAAAGCACTCAAACTCCTCCTGTCTGTCCTCAAGAACGTCCGTGCCAAGAGCACACTCACCCCCGACGGACGGAGGACAGACAGACACAGACGCAGACTCAACAACAAGACTAGTGGCAAAGTCTAGGCGACAGGCAGCACCAAAGTCAACAAGCTCAGCAACGAGAGCAGACGCAGCAGTGGACTCAAACAAAGGGTCAGTGACAGCAGTGGCCAGAAAACGCGTGACAGCTGGACTAGCAGCACGGAGGGAGTCAGACGCAGGGTCCGGACCGGCAGGAAGAGAGGACGCAGGAGGAGAGGGCAGAGGGACAGGCTGTGGAGCAGTGGAAGGACGCAGAGTCATAGAGTGCATGCCAGGGACAGGAGGAGGACGCGGACGCGAAACACGACCAGCGCGAACAGAACGGACAGGCGACGTAGAACGAGACACGGGCGACACAGGACGCGACTCAGGCTCACGACGCTCCGTAAGACCTCTAGTCGGTCCAGAGTAAGGAGAAGGACCAGGCAGTGGAGAGGCCGGCTGTAACTGCGACTGAGACGGGACAGGCTGTAGACTCAGGGAAGGAGGAGGAGGACTAGGAGAAGGCGGGGAGCCAAGAACCTGCTGAAGAAGCGGAACGTAGTACGCCCGCGGCCGCACAGCGCCTCCAGAAACAGCAGAGACAGAACCGGTACCCTCAGCCCCAGGGTCTCCAGTCCCAGCAGCACCTCTAGCAGCTCCAGCACCAGCAGCACCTCCAGCAGCTCCAGCAGCACCTCCAGCAGCTCCAGCACCAGCAGCACCTCCAGTACCAGCAGCACCTCCAGTAGCACCAGCACCAGCAGCACCTCCAGCACCAGCAGCACCTCCAGAAGCTCCAGCAGCACCTCCAGCAACAGCAGGACCTCCAGAAGCCCCAGCAGGACCTCCAGTAGCTCCAGCAGCACCCCGACAGCGCCGAGAGTACCACTCACGAAGCTGCTGTGGAGAGAGAGGCTCCCGCCGCGGCGGGACACCGAGAGCACCTCCAGACGCAGCACGTGCAGGCTCAGCACCTCCAGACACAGCACCCGCAGGCTCCACACGCCCAGGCTCAGCACCCCCAGGCTCAGCACGCCCAGACTCAGCACCCCCAGTCCCCGCACCCGCAGGGTCAGCACCCCGAGCTGCACCTGAGTCGACAGCTACCTCGACCGGCTCGGCAGGGTCTACCTAGGACACACCTGAGGGGGCAGGACCCTGGGGGGGGGGGGTGTACCAGGGGAGTACCTGGTGCCAGGAAGAGCGGCGGGGGGGGGGGAGAGGCAGTGCGGTAGGGAAAGAGACGGTAGTACGACACCGACTCGTCGAACGTGACGTCCTGAGAGGACAGAACACGACGCGAGGTGGGGTGGAAGAACTGCCACCCGGGTGCGTCAGGAGGGAAGCCAAGGAAGACACAGGGAACGGCACGGGAGGACAGCTTGTCCGCTGTAGTATCGCGGACAAAAGCTCGAGATCCCCAGACACGGAACGCGGACGCATCGCCAACCTTCCCCGTCCACCGCAGAGTAGGAGTGGTCTCCGGCAAGGAGACACGAGGCTGAAGGTTGATCTGATGCGCAGCGTACTGAACCGCGAACGGCCACAGAAAATGGGGAGCAGCCGCATGGATCATGGACGTACGAGCGACGTCCATGACCATGCCAATGCGGCGCTCAGCAATCCCATTTTGCTGCGGGGAGGCCGGAAGCGTGAACGTCTGGCGGATGCCCTCCGAACGACAGAAGGCTCTCAGGAGGTCGGAGTAAAACTCCCCGCGACAGGCGGCAACGGGCTGGCGACGGGCGGCAGCGGGCCAGCGACAGCCGGGGACGGGCGGCAGCGCGCCGGCGACGGGCCGGCAACGGGCGGCTGCAGGCCGGTGACGGGAGGCAGCGGGCCGGCGACGGGCGGCTGCAGGCCGGTGACGGGCGGCAGCGGGCCGGCAACGGGCGGCAGCGGGCCGGCGACGGGCGGCTGCGGGCCGGCGACGGGCGGCAGTGGGCCGGCGACGGGCGGCAGCGGGCCGGCTACGGGCGGCAGCGGGCCGGTGACGGGCGGCTACGAGCGGCAGCGGGCCGGCTACGGGTGGCAGCGGGCCTCTAGGGCGGGGCCGCGACGGGCCTCTAGGAACGGGCCGCAACGGGCCTCTAGGGCGGGGCCGGGGCGGGCCTCTAAGGAGGGGCCGGGACGGGCCTCTAAGGCAGGGCCACGACAGGCCGCTAAGGCAGGGCCACTACGGGCGGCACAGGGGAAGAGCGCGCGACGGCGTAGGTGAAACAGGCGCGAGGCGCGCTTCGGGTAGGAAAAAAAAAATTTCGTGGTGGGCCCAAGGAAAGACGTTCCCACTAGGGAACCTGCTCAGAATACCATGTTAGAATGAGAACGAATGAATGGCTGAACTAGAAAGCAGGTGGGTACATATAGGAAACCTAGAAGTGTTGTACCCTGTAAGAACTACCCCACTATAGCCTAAACAGACTATAGAATATAAGTTTGACATGGTTCTCACTGCAATCAATTAGGGGGTGTGTTGAAATATATTTACATATATTCTTTATAATTGTCAGCAGTGTAGAGTGTAGTACATTTCATTTGCTGTAGGTGGTGCACCATGCTTCTCCTTGCTATATCTTGTACTGCCCTTTCTTAGTAAACCATTCCTTCTCGACTTTTCTCTCGACATTCACCTTGGCTACAGTTTCTCCTAAGCCTCGGTTCACCTACTATTTTGACAGCATTTTCCCCGTTCTCGTTGCAGGCAAGCCGTGGCCATGTATTAGCCTCTACTTCGATCAAAAGCGTTTACACGATTTTGAGTTGCTCTGAAACTTAGTCATAGGCTAAGCAAAGAGCGACGCAAACGTGTTCCCAGCCTGCCGCCTCCTCCGCCAATCCCGTTTACAAGTCCATCCTCACGCCTAAAAAGTAGCCTTTCATTTAGGCAGAAAATGTGGGCTTGCGCTGACGGTGCACGCTCTCATCCCTGCCGCCTCTCCCCCGCTTCTACACACCAATGCATACATCGCGCCGTTGCATCATATTCCCCACGCCTACCACGTAACCACGCTTCCCCCATGCTACCCCCTTGTCGACCTTGCCACAACTCGGGCACAACTCTCACACACGCGTCACCGAAATAAAACACTCGTAACACGCATGTCACGCTCGTGCTTCCCTGCCCGTCGCCTGGCTGTCGCTGCCCGTTGCTCGCGCTAGATGATAGCGCGTCACCCTCGCTTCGCCTACCCCATCGCCCGAAAAAATCCCCTCCTTGTTGTTTACGTTTATCCTGCTCGTCATCATTTTCGCTTAGCCCTATTCGTCATTGTTTTCGCTTAGCCCTGCTCGTCATCATTTTTGCTTAGTCTTGCTCGTCGTCGTTTTCGCTTAGCCCTGCTCGCCCCCTCCTCCCCCCCCACCTTTCTCGTCCCTTTAAGAAGGGGGTTGAAATCCTTGACAACGGGCTGCCCAACCGGAATGGGGAAGGGAAGGACAAGCACTCATCATGGGCTACATAACGAGTGCGTGGCTCGAAGCTGGCTTCACTTACCATACAGAGGATGCACAGTACACGTCGGTCGAGACCTCTTTGCGGATGTTGCCATCTGCCGTCCCGACACTGGTGAAATCTGGATCAATTACGTCAGTTTCATAGACCCGATCTTCTACTGCAACAAACACGCAAGGAAAGGCACGGGTTGGGCTGTAGCCGCCTCCAGGAAGATGGACAAATACACCGTGAGGAACGATTGGGTGGGGTTCATTCCCATGGCAGTCAAAACATACGGCTTCACTTCCCAGGGCGTGTTTGAATTCCTGAAAAAGTGCGCCACCCTCGCAGCCATGCGTCGGTTCAACGCGACACTGACCTCCCTAGAGGCGGGTAAACTGTTCACGAAATACAGGCAGAGATAGAGCATTAACTGGCAGCGGGGACAAGCACACGCACTCAACCAACGAACACGGACACGGAGGCAGATGCGGTCAAAATAGCGGACAGATTGGAGCCCCTAGACGCCGGTTACCTGTTCCAGCTCCTAGAGCCACCATTCGAGGCCCCCGGGACCGAGCGGTAGGTGTGTAAGACCCTTGATGGACCATCTCCATTTTATGCATGTCAATCACTGATACAAAGGATCATTAGAGAGAGAGAGGGGGGGTGGGAGAGAGAGAGAGAGGGAGAGAGAGAGGGAGAGAGAGAGAGAGAGAGAGAGAGAGAGAGAGAATGCGGGGGGAAAGGCAAGCGTGGGAGGGAAGATCGGTGGTGAGGGAGGGGGATGGAGGCAGGTATGGCTGATTGGCGGTGGTATGTGTGGGGGGGATAGAGGTGGGTATGTGTGGAGGAAGGCGGGTGGTATATGGGGGAAAAAGGGTTTTTTTTGTAGAAGGAATGAGGGTGGTATGGTGGGGGAGGAGGATGGTGTGGGGAGTGTTGGAATAACCAAGGGTTATTATCACATTCCTGAGGGTTCTCCCTTAGTGCACCGCTTCACAACAAAGAAGCGCAACTATACCAGTACCGCGTTAGTTCATATAGAGCACGCACGCGAAGGTCAACAGTCATAGGAAGTCAATGGTCGCGGCTGTTGACCATCCCGCAACCGTAATCAAAGGTTATGCACTGCAATGTGGTAACCGTCAAACAATTTAGTAAGGGAATGTACCCCTCAAGAGTACATGGCTAGCTAGGAATGCTATATAAACCCCTTGTATTGCTATCTTTATCATATTGTTTTCTTTCAACTTATTATAAACAAGGTCATTCAGACTTCCACTGTCTTAAGTTTCACTTGGCCAACTTTATCCTATCCACCTCGATTCCTTGGTTATATCAACAGGGGGGATGGAGGCAGGTATGTGGATGGGAAGGCGGACGTTGTGGTGGTGGGAGAGGGGGGGGAAAAGATGGGGGGAAAAAAGGAGGGGGGGGGGGGGATGAAGGGGGGAGGGGGATCATCGCTTCAGTTTTGGTTTTAGGTGCACAAGTCAATTGCGATTCATTTTCGAAAGGCGTTCTCCCAGGGTAGCGAGTGTTACTTCTAACCAAGTAGGGTAACTTGTCTTTAGCAATGTAAGTGTCAAAATGTTATATGGCTTACTTTGTGTCCAGCGGTTCCATCCAGCTCACTGTCAGGTCTTCACCTCCCCTCGTTCTCTACGAACTTGGTGAGTACCACTGCCCTCCAGGATGCGATGGTCACTACCACCACTCCTGGGGGTCAGCGTGTGTCGATCTGCACGTGTACACGGACGGGCCGTCACCTAGCCACATTCACTCGTCGGCCTGGGTTGAGTCTGTACACCCTGTCTACCGAGCCTCCTCAGGTAGTTGCATCTGCCCAGGTGTCCGCGTCAGGTCCGATAGCACCCCCCTGCTCGTGTCGCCTCCTGACGCACCAGACTCTCCTGTGGCACCATAGACTTGGTCACCCCTCCCTGCCACGCCTACGTGGCATGCAATCCCGCCTCCTTGTCTCTAGTCTTCCGAGGTCTCTGCCTCCCCTCCCGCCCTCGCCTGCCCCGCCCTGCCTTCCTTGCGTCGAGGGGCGGCAACGCGCCGCTCCTCACTCCTCCTCGTTGTCAGAATGTGTAGTTTGTCTAGCCTGCAGTGGGGTACTCTATAGTGAGTACGGCCCCTTAGGGTTTCCTATATGTATCCACCTGCTTGCTAGTGCAACCCTCTCCTTTTGCCTATTTTCTCTTACCTAGCTAGCTAAACCCTAGCCATGGCTCCTTATTCCTCGTACATTTCTCACACTCGTTTCCCCCGACGACTGCTCCCCTGCAGACTCTCCACATGGACGTGTGGGGCACAGCCCGTGTCAATGGACAGGGCCGCGAGCGCTACTTTCTGCCGGTTGTTGACGGCTACACACGTTACACCACGGTCTTCCCCTTGCGCAGCAAGGGTGAGGTCCTTGATGTCTTGATCCCTTGGATCCGCGTAGTCTGTCTCCAGCTACGCGAGCGGTTCCGCCAGGACCTTCCTATCCTGCGTCTGCACTCTGACAGAGGTGGTGAGCTCTCCTCAGACCTCTTGCGGGACTTTTATCGTGGGGAGGGCATCCTCCAGTCGTTCACGCTTCCGGCCTCACCGCAAAAAAATGGGATTGCTGAGCGTCACATTGGCTTAGTCATGGAGGTTGCTCGTACCTCCATGATCCATGCGGCTGATCCCCATTTTCTGTGGCCGTTTGCGGTCCAATACGCTGCGCATCAGCTCAACCTCTAGCCCCATGTCTCCTTGCTGGAGACCTCGCCAACACTGCGTTGGACAGGGAAGGTTGGCGATGCGTCGGTGTTCCGGGTCTGGGGTTCTCGTGCCTTTGTCCGCGATACGTCCGCGCACAAGCTCTCCGCCCGTGCAATTCCCTGCGTCTTCCTTGCCTTTCCCCCTGACGCGCCTGGCTGACAATTTTACCACCCCACCTCGCGTCGTGTCCTCCCCAGGATGTCACGTTTGACGAGTCGGTTCTATTTTACCGTCTCTTTCCCTACCGCTCTGCCCCTCTCCCACCCCTGCCGCTCTTCCTTGCTCCATGTCCCCCTCCGGTAGACCCCCTTCCCCCTCAGGGTCGTGCTCCCTCAGGTGTGTCTCAAGTAGACCCACTCCCTGGTACGGTGCCTGTTGAGGTCGCTGTCGACTGCGGTGCTGCTAGAGGTACTGCGTCTGGGGGTGCTGAGCCTGGGGGTGCTGAGCCTGGGGGTGCTGAGCCTGCTGGTGCGGAGACTGGGGGTGCTAAGTCTGAGGGTGCGAGGTCTGGGGGGGGCTGAGCCTGGGGGTGCGGAGCCTGGGGGTGCTGAGCCTGAGCGTGCGGAGCCTGGGGGTGCTGAGTCTGAGGGTGCGTGGTCTGGGGGGGCTGAACCTGGGGGTACTTTCTCTCCTAGAGGTCCTCCGAGTGCCTTGTCGCGGCGGGAGCCTCTCTCTCCAACGCAGCTGCGCGAGTGGTTTGCTCGGCGCACCCGCCTTCGGAGTGGCTCGGCTGGAGCCGGAGGGTCTGCCACTGGAGACACTGGAGCTGTTGGAGCTAGAGGTGCTGCAGGAGTTGGAGCTGGGGACCTTGGAGTTGGAGGCACCGGAGATGGAGGCGCTGGCCCTGGGGGTGCTGGTGCTGTTGGTGCTGGTTCTGGAGACACTGGACGGCCGCGACCGTACTTCGTTCCTCTGCTTCAGCAAATTCTTGGTCTTCCGTCTTCTACTGGCCTTAATCCTCCCTTACTGTGTCCACCGCCTGACCAGTCGCAGCCGCCGTTGCAGCCAGCCTCCCCACTGCCTGCTCCTTCTCCCTACACTGAGCAGACTGGAGGTCTTACAGAGCGTCGTGAGCCTGTGTCTTTTCCTGCCTCGCCTGTTTGCTCTGTTCGCACTGGTCGTCGTGTTCCATGTCAGCGTCCTCCTCCTGTCCCCGGCACGCACCCTATGGCACTTCGTCCTTCCTCTGTTCTACAGCGTGTCCCCCTGCCGTCTCATCTTGCGTCCTCTCTTGGTGACGGTCCGGACCCTGAGTCTGTTCGTGCTGCCAGTCCTACTGTCACACGTCTTCTAGCCACAGTTGTCACCGACCCTTCGTTTGACTCTGCTGCTGCGTCTGCCCTAGTTGCTGAGCTTGTTGACTTTGCTGCCGCCTGTCGTCTCGACTACGCCGCTAGTCTTGTTGCTGAGTCTTCATCTGACTGCCCTCCGTCCGTCGGGGGTGAGTGTGCTCTTGGCACGGACGTCCTTGAGGACATGTAGGAGGACTTTGAGTGTTTTGCAGCTGCTGTACCTCATCTCGTGTCCATGCTGATTGCACCTGAGGGAGACCCGGATGCACCAGACATCCCGACCCCGCGCTCTTACGCAGAGGCGATTACGGGTCCCTACTCCTCTCAGTGGCAGACAGCCATGGACGCATAGATGGCATCCTGGAAGTCCACAGGCACTTACGACGACGCAGTTCCTCCTGCTAGGGCGAACATAGTCGATGGCATGTGGATTTTCAGGGTGAAGCGGCCGCCGGGTTCTTCGCATGCCTTCAAGGCTCGTTACGTTGCACGAGGCTTCAGATAGCGACAGGGAGTTGACTTCTTTCAGACCTTCTCCCCTACCCCGAAGATGACCACTCTTCGGGTGTTGCTGCACGTCGCTGCTCAGCGTGACTACGAGCTGCACTCTCTTGACTTCAACACAGCTTTCTTACAGGGCAGCCTGCACGAGGAGATCTGGCTGCGCCGCCCACCTGGCTTCACTGGGTCGTTTCCTGCAGGTACCCAGTGGAGCCTCCGACGGCCAGTCTACAGTCTCCGCCAGGCGCCTCGCGAGTGGCACGACACACTAAGGACGACGCTTTCGGCTCTTAGGTTTGCTCCTTCTACTGCTGACCCGTCGCTGTTTCTACGCACCGACACTTCGCTGCCGCCGTCCTACATCCTCGTGTACGTCGATGACTTGGTCTTTGCCACTGCTGACACTGAGGCACTGACCCTTGGGAAGTCGGAGCTGCAGAAGAGACACATGTGCACTGACCTGCGTGAGCTGCGCAACTATCCTGGCTTGCAGATCACCCGGGACAGAGCACGGCGCACCATCACCCTGACTCAGTCACACATGGTGCGCCAGGTCCTTCAGCCCTTCGGCTACCGGTACTCCTCGCCACAGTCCACTCCTCTCCCTACTGGTCACTCGCTATCAGCTCGACCTTCTGACGAGTCCGTAGAGCCGAGTGGCCCGTATCCAGAGCTTGTGGGTTGCCTCATGTACCTGATGACCTGCACTCGACCTAACCTTGCTTACCCTCTTAGCATCCTGGCACGCTACGTTGCGCCCGGGAGACACCGTACTACTTGTGCAGTACTTCGGGCACGGGGCTCGTGCTTGGAGGACGGGGTCCAGTCGTCCTCACTGGACACGCAGACGCTTCTTGGGTTGACGACTTGGCTACGCCTTGGCTCTGGCTCTGTTTCCTGGCGGTCTACCCGCTCGTCTTCGGTTCTCAGTTCCAGTTGTGAGGCTGAGATTTGCGTAGGGGCCATGGCTGCACAGGAGTTACGCTGGCTCACCTACATGCTGACCGACTCGGGAGAGTGGCCTCGTTTTTCTCCAGTTCGTTACGTAGACAACAAGGCCATGATTTCCTTGTATCAGGAGCACAGACTGGAGCATAGAACGAAGCACATCGCTCTGCGTTACTTCCTTAATCGAAAGTTGCAGCAGCGTGGTCAACTTCGTCTTGCTTACATGGCCACTAGGGCCAACATTGCTGATCTATTCACCAAGGCACTTCAGTCTGGTGACCATCAGTGGTTCTATACTATTTTAGGCCTTGTGCCTACTTTGCCTCACTTGCTTACTGCGTGACTTTGCTTGTACTGTGATCTATAAAAATACCCGCATGCTTACACTTGCTAGGGTATTATCACTGTACTGTTTGTTCTCTTTTATGTAGAGGCATGTGAACTGGCCTTGTGGCCTTTGCTTGTGCTCGGAATGTGTGGTGACTTTGTGATCCACCCTGAGCTTGCTTTGCTTTTCTTGACTGGTCTTGTGACCTCTTGTTTTCCCCCACTTTGCCTATGGGGGTGTGTCAAAATGTTATATAGCTTACTTTGTGTAGGCTATAGTGGGGTAGCCCATAAGGGGTACAACCCAATTAGGGTTAGTACTTGTACCCAACTTCATTCTCAATGCATTCATTCTCGTTCGTTAGTTTGACAGTAAGGGTGCATGTGTTTTGGAAATTATTTGCAAAACTCGAGTTTTGAGTTGAACTGTACACATTTGAACCTAGGTCGACCTAGGCTAGAGTATATCCACTTCTGCATCCCGAGTCGCTGCTCCTCAACTCACAAGAGTCACAGGACACACAAAATTTTGACTATCGAAGTTGAACTTTTTACAGCTTTCCCGAGTCACGACCAGCCTACGTAGGTTACCCGGTTTAGCTACATCCGCCGGAACCCTGATTTCCGAATTCGTTAGTGCGCACGATGGTTTCGCGTTTGTCGCAGAATTCGCAGCTTCCTCGTGTATGGTCATGAGGACACACGCGTGACTTTTCGTGCACGCATGGTTTGTGTCGAAAGCTCGACCCAGGTTTAGTGTCCAACTTCATCCATCGTGTTGGGCAAGGACGTGTTAGAATAGTAGCTAGACTTAGGAGCCATAGCTACGTTAGAGTGTCGAGAGAGTTGAGTGTCGAGAGGAATTGAGTAAGGGAGAATCGAGAAAGAGATGGTTTCACTATAGGAAGTTGGGATACAAATAGCAAACCCTAAATTGGGTTGTACTCACTACAGAGTACCCCACTGCAGGCTAAACAGCAAATACATTCTGACACACCCCCATAGTCAAAGTGGGGTATAATCAGCAGAGCAAGCAGTCATAGAGCAGGTTCACAAGTACAAGCAAAGCTAGAGGCATTCACAAAGGGCAAGTGAGGAGGAGGAGGCTGGACTGTGAGAGGAGAGGAGATAGGAGGCGGCGGCTGATGCTGCAGACACACGGGCAACAGGAGCGGCACGCACTGTGGCTACCGGGGCCGTATCCCCGGACTACAGGAGTAATTGGCTCTGCGGCTAACTCCGAGCGGCATGAGCAACGGACCCACAGGCGACAGGCGCAGCAGGCTCTCTGAGCTACCAGAAGCAGAGCTCCGGACTACAGGAGTTGCGGACGACAAGACGGCAGCCTCCGCTCAACCTCCCCCAACTGTCCCACCCCCCTTTCACACACCCCTTGCTGCACCCCTAGCTCCACTCCCACGTCACCCCCCTAGCACCACTCCCTCGGCTCCCACACACCCACCCCCCTCAGCGGCAGCTGCAGCAGTGGGAGACGGAGGAGGAGGAGGAGCAGGGGACGGTTCACACACCCGCCACCCCCATACCCTCCCCCCACTGCTGCACCTGCAGCAGGGGATGGAGGAGAAAGGGGAGGGGGGGGGGGGCGGGGGGGGCGGGGGGGGGGGGGGGGCTGTGCATGGCGCGTGCAGAGGGAAGCAGGGCGCACGGGGCGCACAGGGCAGCAGGGTGCACAGGGCAGCAGGGCAGCAGGGCGCGCGGGGCGCACAGGGCTGCAGGACGCGCGGGGCGCACAGGGCAGCAGGGCGCACAGGGCTGCAGGGCAGCAGGGCGCGCAGGGCTGCAGGGCAGCAGGGCGAACAGGTCTGCAGGGTAGCAGGGCGCGCGGGGCGCGCAGGGCTGCAGTGCGCGCAGGGCGCGCAGGGCGTGCAGGGCAGCAGGACAGCAGGGCGCGCAGGGCTGCAGGGCGCACGGGGCGCAGCAGGGCTGCAGGGCGCGCGGGGCGCGCAGGGCAGCAGCAAGGGCTGTAGCGGCAACAGCAAGGGCTGTAGCGGCAGCAGCAGGGCAGCAGGGCGCACAGGGCTGCAGGGCAGCAGGGCGCACAGGGCTGCAGGGCAGCAGGGCGCGCGGGGCGCGCAGGGCTGCAGGGCGCACGGGGCGCACAGGGCTGCAGGGCACGCGGGGCGCACAGGGCAGCAGGGCAGCAGGGCAGCAGGGCGCACAGGGCTGCAGGGCAGCAGGGCGCGCGGGGCAAACAGAGCAGCAGGGCGCACAGGGCTGCAGGGCAGCAGGGCGCACAGGGCTGCAGGGCAGCAGGGCGCGCGGGGCGCGCAGGGCTGCAGGGCGCACGGGGCGCACAGGGCTGCAGGGCGCACAGGGCGCACAGGGCAGCAGGGCGCGCGGGGCGCGCAGGGCTGCAGGGCGCGCAGGGCTGCAGGGCGCGCATGGCGCGCAGGGCAGCAGGACAGCAGGGCGCACAGGGCTGCAAGGCAGCAGGGTGTGCAGGGCTGCAGGGCAGCAGGGTGCGCGGGGCGCGCAGGGCTGCAGTGCGCGCAGGGCGCGCAGGGCAGCAGGACAGCAGGGCGCGCAGGGCTGCAGGGCAGCACAGGGCTGCAGATCCCCTCCCCCCCACCGCTGCACCCGCAGCAGGGGGATGGAGGAGAAGTGGGGGGGGGGGGGGGGGGCTGGGAGGGGGGGGGGGGGGGGGAGGGCTGATGCTGCAACTCCCCTCCTCCCCACTGCTGCACCCGCAGCAGGGGGATGGAGGAGAAGGGGGGGGGGGGGGGGGGCTGGGGGGGGCTGGTGCTGCAGATCCCCTCCTGCCTCCCCCTGAACCTCCAAGCTCCCAACACAGGGTGCGGCAGGGAGAGAGAGAGGAGAAAAGGGCGGGGGGGCGGGGGGGGGGGGGGGGGGGGGCTGATGCTGCAAATCCCCTCCCCCCACTGCTGCTGCAGATCCCCTCCCCCCACTGCTGCACCCGCAGCAGGGGTGGAGGAGAAAGGGGGGGGGGGGGCGGGGGGGGGCTGGTGCTGCAGATCCCCTCCTGCCTCCCTCTGAACCTCCAAGCTCCCCCCCCCTCCCAACACAGGGTGCGGCAGGGAGAGAGAGAGGAGAAAAAGGGGGGGGGGGGGGGGGAGGGGGGCTGATGCTGCAAATCCCCTCCCCCCACTGCTGCTGCAGATCCCCTCCCCCCCACTGCTGCACCCGCAGCAGGGGTGGAGGAGAAAGGGGGGGGGCGGGGGGGGCTGGTGCTGCAGATCCCCTCCTGCCTCCCCCTGAACCTCCAAGCTCCCCCCCCTCCCAACACAGGGTGCGGCAGGGAGAGAGTGAGGAGAAAAGGGCGGGGGGGGGAGGGGGGGGGGGGGGGGGGGCTGATGCTGCAAATCCCCTCCCCCCACTGCTGCTGCAGATCCCCTCCCCCCCACTGCTGCACCCGCAGCAGGGGTGGAGGAGAAAGGAGGGGGGCGGGGGGGGCTGGTGCTGCAGATCCCCTCCTGCCTCCCCCTGAACCTCCAAGCTCCCCCCCCTCCCAACACAGGGTGCGACAGGGAGAGAGTGAGGAGAAAAGGGCGGGGGGGCGGGGGGGGGCTGATGCTGCAAATCCCCTCCCCCCACTGCTGCTGCAGATCCCCTCCCCCCACTGCTGCACCCGCAGCAGGGGTGGAGGAGAAAGGGGGGGGGGGGGGCGGGGGGGGGCTGGTGCTGCAGATCCCCTCCTGCCTCCCTCTGAACCTCCAAGCTCCCCCCCCCTCCCAACACAGGGTGCGGCAGGGAGAGAGAGAGGAGAAAAGGGGGGGGGGGGGGGGGGGAGGGGGGCTGATGCTGCAAATCCCCTCCCCCCACTGCTGCTGCAGATCCCCTCCCCCCCACTGCTGCACCCGCAGCAGGGGTGGAGGAGAAAGGGGGGGGGCGGGGGGGGCTGGTGCTGCAGATCCCCTCCTGCCTCCCCCTGAACCTCCAAGCTCCCCCCCCTCCCAACACAGGGTGCGGCAGGGAGAGAGTGAGGAGAAAAGGGCGGGGGGGGGAGGGGGGGGGGGGGGGGGGGCTGATGCTGCAAATCCCCTCCCCCCACTGCTGCTGCAGATCCCCTCCCCCCCACTGCTGCACCCGCAGCAGGGGTAGAGGAGAAAGGAGGGGGGCGGGGGGGGCTGGTGCTGCAGATCCCCTCCTGCCTCCCCCTGAACCTCCAAGCTCCCCCCCCTCCCAACACAGGGTGCGACAGGGAGAGAGTGAGGAGAAAAGGGCGGGGGGGCGGGGGGGG
The DNA here is from genome assembly GCA_947471745.1 of Closterium sp. Naga37s-1. Classification (NCBI taxonomy): domain Eukaryota; kingdom Viridiplantae; phylum Streptophyta; class Zygnematophyceae; order Desmidiales; family Closteriaceae; genus Closterium; species Closterium sp. Naga37s-1. Next base: position 939,845 of record CANJKZ010000069.1, read on the forward strand.
GCTGATGCTGCAAATCCCCTCCCCCCACTGCTGCTGCAGATCCCCTCCCCCCCACTGCTGCACCCGCAGCAGGGGTGGAGGAGAAAGGGGGGGGGCGGGGGGGGCTGGTGCTGCAGATCCCCTCCTGCCTCCCCCTGAACCTCCAAGCTCCCCCCCCCTCCCAACACAGGGTGCGGCAGGGAGAGATAGAGGAGGAGGCGCGGCGGCAGCTGCTGCTGCTGAGGCACATCCGCCACCCCCTCACACCCTCTCCCCCCCGTCCCCATGGAGGAGGGGGAGGGGGGGGAGGGGGGCGGGGGCGGAGCTGCGCGTGCGACTGCAGGGCACGCGGGCAGGAAGTCATCACCCCTCTTGCCATAGCTAGGGCCGACGAGGCCAGTGGGGCCGAGGAGCGCGGCTAGGTACGGGGCCGGGCGCTGGGCTAGGGACGGGGCCGGGTGCTGGGCAGGTACGGGGCCGGGCGCTGGGCAGGTACGGGGCCGGGTGAGGGCTACGTACGGGGCCGGGCGCTGGCTAGGTACGGGCCGAGCGCGGGCGAGAGACGGGGCCGGGCGCGGGCAGGGTACGGGCCGGTCGCGAGGCTAGGTGCGGGCCGGGCGCGGAGCTAAGAACGGGGCCGAGCGCGGGCAGGGTACGGGCCGGTCGCGAGGCTAGGTACGGGCCGGGCGTTGGGCGCGGAACGGAGGCCGGGCGCGAGGCTAGGTACGGGCCGATCGCGGGCTAGGTACGGGGCCAGGCGCGGGCTAGGTACGGGGCCGTGCGCGAGGCTAGGTACGGGCCGATCGCGGGCTAGGTATGGGGCCAAGCGCGGGCGAGGTACGGGCCGGGCGAGGGGCTAGGAACGGGGCCGAGCGCGGGCTAGGTACGGGCCGATTGCGGGCTAAGTACGGGCCGGGCGCGGGGCGACGGAGTCGACGGGGCCAGCGGGGCCGAGGGGCGCGGCTAGGGGCGACGGGGCCAACGGGGCCGAGTGTCACAGCAAGGGGCGACGGGGCCAAGGGGCCGAGCCTAGGGGCTAGGGGCTACGTCAAGTGGCGACGGGCCGGGGCCTAGGCTAGCAGGGCATTAGGTGGTGGGCCCATTGATGTTAGGTCCTAGAACTTATTGCTCTTAATACCATGTTAGCATAGTAGCTAGACTTAGGAGCCATAGCTACGTTAGAGTGTCGAGAGAGTTGAGTGTCGAGAGGAATTGAGTAAGGGAGAATCGAGAAAGAGATGGTTTCACTATAGGAAGTTGGGATACAAATAGCAAACCCTAAATTGGGTTGTACTCACTACAGAGTACCCCACTGCAGGCTAAACAGCAAATACATTCTGACAGGACGCACAGTTGACTGACGAAACATTTGGCGAGATTCGCGAAAAGGGTTACCATCAAAAGTTCAAGGGAAAATATGTGATTGTTAACTTATATAGGGCACTATAACGTGTACGGTAACCATTACACGATGTTTTCGCGCATTTGGTAACTCGCTTCACGCGTTTAGTAACTCACTTCACGCGTTTGGTAACTAAACACTAGCAGCAGATCACGCTAATGGTAACTATTAAAATCATCAGGTCTTACATGACCACGATTTCAGGTTTTCCCGCTCGCGCGAAAATAGATTGACGAATCCAAACGCATCGCGTTTTGCCTTTCACACGCATTTTCTGAATCAAGGTAATTAGCGCGCAGGTAGTTTTCTGCGTACTATTTACGAGTTTTAATGAATTGTTTCTAGCACACTTCTAGAATGCTACGTTTGTTTACGTCTATCGTATATTCGAGGCAAAAAGACATAAAACCCTTTAAGATGGCATGCGATCCTGTAGCATCAACCCTAAACACCTTGCGACAATGTGTCTAGGGTTTATATTTACGAAATTGCATGTATATTTTTTTCGTGCCTATAAATTTTGACCATGCTTGAATATGATAGGGCCCTGTGTCAGAATGTTATGTTTGTCTAGCCTGCAGTGGGGTACTCAATAGCGAGTACAGCCCAATTTAGGGTTTGCTATATGTACTCAACTGCCTGCTAGTGAAAGCCCTCTTTCTTGTTTCTAACTTTCAATTGCCATTCCAACACCTTGAAATGTTAGGTCCGTAGAAATAAGCAAAACACGATTCTCATAAAGCGCGGCGAGAGCCATTCACGGATTCAAAAAGCGGCAACGAATCTAAAAAAAACTAAATTTCATGAAATCGGGATCTTTTCGGGCGGGGGTTTCTTATAATTACCATTCGCGTGATTATTCGCCACTCTCGAATTACCAAACCCGTTAAGAGAGTTACCAAACGCGTGAAACCATACTGAAATTATTACCGTACGCGTTACAGAGCCCCATAAAACTAACCATTAGCATATTTTCCCAATGTTCAACCAATTTTTCGAACCTCTACAGAAAAAGACACGCACCCTAACCACTTCAAACAAACCATAATGTACACTTCTCAAGTTTAGCTAGGTTCAGAAAGGTCGTTCACTGGTGTTGGGCAAAGATCAAACAGGGGCCAAAAAATAGCAGGGGGGTGTCCAAATAAGGGCCGGGTAACCGAACTTGAACACTTGGAGTTAATAACATGGTTTCCCATAATCGCGTGATTTGGTTCTCTTCTTAATGGTTCTAACGTGTCGTAACTGATTGAGAGGAAACTTGTTAAACTAACGAACGAGGATAAATGAACTATGAAAGAGTTGGGTACACGTACTAACCCTAATTGGGTTCTACCCCTTATGGGCTACCCCACTATAGCCTACACAAAGCAAGCAATATAACATTCTGACACACCCCCAGAGGCAAAGTGGGGGAGAACAAGTGGTTACAAGACCAGTCAAGAAAAGCAAAGCAAGCTCAGGGTGGATCACAAAGTCACCACACAGTCCGAGCACAAGCAAAGGGCCACAAGGCCAGTTCACATGCAGTGTTATATAAAGAGCACAAGTAGTACAGTGATCATAGCCTAGCAAGAGTAAGCATGCAGGTATATATTTATCACAGTACAAGCAAAGTCATGTAGTGAGCAAGTGAGGCAAAGGTAGCACAAGGCCTAAAACAGTAGAGAAGCGCTGATGATCACCAGGCGGAAGTGCCTTGGTGAATATATCAGCAGTGTTGGCCCTAGTGGCCACGTACGCAAGACGAAGCTGACCACGCTGCTGCAACTCTCGAGCAAGGAAGTATCGCATAGCGATGTGCTTCGTTCTGTGCTCCTGACACAAGGCAATCATGGCCTTGTTGTCTACGTACAGAACTGGAGGCAAACGAGGCTGCTCTCCCAAGTCAGATGTCAGAACATTATAGCTTTTACATTTGTGTAGGCTATACTGGGGTAGCCCATAAGGGGTACAACCCAATTAGGGTTAGTACTTGTACCCAACTTCTGTTCAATGCATTCATTCTCGTTCGTTATTTTGACATGGAATCAGAGCAGGCTCCTTGGGCCCACCACCTGCTACGCTGCTAGTAACCCCCCCTAGGCCCGTCGCCCCTAGGCCCGTCGACCCTAGCCTACGCGCCAGGCCCGTCGACCCTAACCTACGCGCGCCCGGCCTGTCGCTCCTAACCTACGCGGCCCGTCGACCCCTAGCCCGCAGCCCGTCGACCCCTAGTCCTCGGCCCGTCAACCCTAGCGCCCGATCCCGTCCCTAGCCCGCGCCCGGCCCCGTTCCTAGCCCGCGCCCGGCCCCGTCCCTAGCCCGCGCCCGGCCCGTACCTAGCCCAGCGCCCGGCCCCGTACCTAGCTTGCGCCCGGCCCCGTACCTAGCCCAGCGCCCGGCCCCGTACCTAGCCCAGCGCCCAGCCCCGTACCTAGCCCGCGCCCGGCCCCGTACCTAGCCTGCGCCTGGCCCAGTCCCTAGCTCGCACCCGGCCCCGTACCTGCCCAGCGCCCGGCCCCGTCCCTCGCCCAGCGCCCGGCCCCGTACCTAGCCCGCGCCCGGCCCCGTACCTAGCCCGTGCTCGGCCCCGTACCTAGCCTCGCGCCCGGCCCCGTTCCGTACCCAGCGCCCGGCCCCGTACCTGCCCAGCGCCCGGCCTCGTCCCTAGCCCAGCGCCCGGCCCCGTACCTAGCCCGCGCCCGGCCCAGTACCTAGCCAGCGCCCGGCCCCGCACCTAGCCCTGCGCCCGGCCCCGTTCCGCGCTTAACGCCCTGCCCCGTACCTGCCCAGCGCCCGGCCCCGTCCCTAGCTCGCGCCCGGCCCCGTACCTGCCCAGCGCCCGGCCCCGTCCCTCGCCCAGCGCCCGGCCCCGTACCTAGCCCGCGCCCGGCCCCGTACCTAGCCTCGCGCCCGGCCCCGTTCCGTACCCAGCGCCCGGCCCCGTACCTGCCCAGCGCCCAGCCTCGTCCCTAGCCCAGCGCCCGGCCCCGTACCTAGCCCGTGCCCGGCCCAGTACCTAGCCAACGCCCGGCCCCGCACCTAGCCCTACGCCCGGCCTTGTTCCGCGCCCAACGCCCGGCCCCGTACCTGTCCAGCGCCCGGCCCCGTCCCTAGCCCAGCGCCATGCCCTGTACCTAGCCCGCGCCCGGCCCCGTACCTAGCCCGCGCCCGGCCCAGTACCTAGCCAGCGCTCGGCCCCGTATCTAGCCCTGCGCCCGGCCCCGTTCCGCGCCGAACGCCCGGCCCCGTACCTGCCCAGCGCCCGGCCCCGTCCCTAGCCCAGCGCCCGGCCCCGTACTTAGCCCGCGCCCGGCCCCATACCTATCCCGCGCCCGGCCCAGTCCCTAGCTCACGCCCGGCCCTGTACCTAGCCCCGCGCCCGGCCCCGTCCCTAGCCCAGCGCCCGACCCCGTACCTAGCCCGCGCCCGGCCCCGTACCTAGCCCGCGACCGGCCCCGTCCCTAGCCCGCGCCCGGCCCCGTCGTCCTCTTAGCCCCACTGTCACTACTGCTACTGCTACAGCTGCTACTGCTGCTCCTACGTACTGCACAACTATGGCTTCGCTTCGGGTCCTTGCGTTTGATCATGAGGGTAGACCAGTTCAATTTGACACGTGGCTTGACGACCTGCAGCTGTACCTACTGAGCGATTTTAAGGACAGTGTCTCGCTGTTTGACCTAGCGTTAGGAGCTGCTACTGCCCCTCCCGCCACAGCTGACAGTTCGACTCGATCACAGTGGCTTACTCGAGATGCTACTGCCCGCTTAGCCATTCGCAACCACCTGCCATTAGCTGAATGCGCTCACTTCGGACAGCACAGGACAGCACAGGCGCTGTACGACGATGTAGTCGCCCGCTACTCCTCCCCTGCCACTGCTGCTCTAGGCCGCCTCCTTCTACCCTACCTGTTCCCTGAGCTGTCCGCCTTTGCCACAGTCGAGGACCTGGTTTCCCACCTTTCGCTAGTGACGCTCGCTACCGCGCTGCCGTTCCTGCTGAGTTCCTTGACAGGAACCCGCCCCCGATGTTCATCACTCTCTACTTCATAGTCACCCGCCTCCCTGACTCTCTTCGCTCTGTCAGGGACCACTTCCTCTCTCTTGACCCTACCTCCCTCACTGTTGACCTCCTCGAGCAGCATCTCCTCGCATCTGAGACTAGTGCAGTTGCTGTAGGTGCTGCTCGTGGCACTCCGCGCCCGCCCTTCTTTGAGGGGTGTTCCCCCTCCCCCCTTGCCCCCTCCTACGCCTCTGCTGCTGCTGCAGACGTCTCTGTTGCTGAGGACGTCGGGGCTGCTTCTGCTAGTGCAAAGTGCTGCAGCAGCAAGGGCAAGGGTGGCCGGGGTGGTGGTGGTGGCAGCGGCGGTGGTGGAGGTGGCAGTGGGAGTGGTGGTGGGGGCAGCAGTGGAGGTGGTGGCGGCGGTGGGACTGTTGGTGGGAGTGGGGGCTCTGGTGGCGGTGGTGGAGGCAGCGGTGGGAGTGGCGGCAGTGGAGGCGGTGGGACTGGTGGCGGTGGGACTGGAGCTCGGCGTGTCGGTTCTCGGGGTGGCCAGCGTCAATAGCAGCAGCGTCGGGGCGAGACCCCGTCTCCCCAACAGCTTTGTGAGTGGTTTCTGCGTGGGGCGTCTGGGGGTAGTTGCCCGTATGTCATTCGCACGGGTGACCGTGCTGGTCAGACTTGCGGGAGGCTGCACACTCAGCACCGCTGCTTCTCCCGCCTCGACAACGCTTGGCGTGCTGAGTTTGGTGACGACGTCGAGCTCCCTCGTTGGGCAGATCTGTCTAGGATTGCTATCTTTGACCTAGACTTTGATGCTATTCTCTCTGCTATGTATGCATTGTGTGTTAGTGCTGAGGGTGACTATTACCGGTGTGTGCCGCCTGACCCAGGTATAGCCGCTGCTGCTCTAGGTGCTAGTGCGTCTGGTACTCTTCCTGGTACTGCGCCTGCTGAGGCCTTGCACACCTTCACGTTGGACTCAGGCGCCTCGCGCTGTTTCTTTCGTGACAGCACCACCCTCACTCCTCTTCCTGCACCTGTCCCGGTCAGACTGGCTGACCCCTCCGGGGGACCAGTCGTGGCCCGTTCCTCCACTGTCCTCCCGTGTCCGGCGGTTCCGTCCGGCTCACTGTCAGGTCTTCACCTCCCCTCGTTCTCTACGAACTTGGTGAGTACCGCTGCCCTCCAGGATGCGATGGTCACTACCACCACTCCTGGGGGTCAGCGTGTGTTGATCTGCACGTGCACACGGACGGGCCGTCACCTGGCCACGTTCACTCGTCGGCCAGGGTCGAGTCTGTACACACTCGCTACCGAGCCTTCTCACGTAGCTGCGTCTGCTCAGGTGTTCACGTCAGGTCAGGTAGCCGCCTCTTTCTCGTGTCGCCTCCTGTCGCACCAGACTCTTCTGTGGCACCACCGCCTGGGTCACCCCTCCCTGCCTTGCCTTCGTAGCATGCACTCTCGTCTTCTTGTCTCTGGTATACCCAGGTCTCTGCCTCCCCTGCCGCCCTCGCCTGCCCCGCCCTGCCTCCCTTGCGTCGAGGGGCGGCAGCGCGCCGCTCCTCACTCCTCCTCGTTTCCCCCGACGACCGCTCCCCTGCAGACTCTCCACATGGACGTGTGGGGCCTAGCCCGCATCAGTGGACAGAGCCGCGAGCGCTACTTTTTGCTGGTAGTTGACGACTACACATGGTACACCACGGTCTTCCCCTTGCGCAGCAAGGGTCAGGTCGTTGATGTCTTGATCCCTTGGATCCGCACGGTCCGTCTCCAGCTCCACGAGCGGTTCGGTCTGGACCTTCCTGTCCTGCATCTGCACTCTGACAAAGGTGGTGAGTTCTCCTCCAACCTCTTGCGGGACTTTTGTCGTGGGGAGGGCATTCTCCAGTCGTTCACGCTTCCGGACTCCCCTCAGCAAAATGGGATTGCTGAGCGCCACATTGTCTGAGTCATGGAGGTCGCTCGTACCTCCATGATCCATGCGGCTGCTCCCCATTTTCTGTGGCCGTTTGCGGTCCAGTACGCTGCGCATCAGCTCAACCTCTGGCCCCGTGTCTCCTTGTTGGAGACCTCGCCCACACTGCGTTGGACGGGGGAGGTTGGCGATGCGTCGGTGTTCCGGGTCTGGGGATCTCGTGCCTTTGTTCGCAATACGTCAGCGGACAATCTCTCCCCCCGTGCTCTATCTCATGCGTCTTCCTTGGCTTTGTCCCCGACGCGCCTGGCTGGTAGTTTTACCACCCCACCTCGCGCCGTGTCTTCCCCTCTCAGGACGTCACGTTTGACGAGTCGGTTCCCTTTTACCGTCTCTTCCCCTACCTCTGTGCCCGTCCCCCGCCCCCACCACTCTTCCTTGCTCCCGGTCCCCCTCCAGTAGACCCCCTCCCGCCCCAGGGTCCTGCTCCCTCAGGTGTATCTCAGGTAGACCCTCTCCCTGGTCCTGCGCCTGTTCAGGTAGCTGTCGACTCAGGTGCTGCTCGAGGTGCTGCGTCAAGGGGTGCTGCGTCTGGGGGTGCCGAGCTTGGGGGTGCGGAGTCTGAGGGTGCTGAGACTGGGGGTGCTGAGCCCAGGGGTGTTGAGACTGGGGGTGGTGAGCCTGGGAGTGCTGAGCCTGAGGGTGTTGAGCCTGGGGGTGCTGCGTCGGAGGGTGCGGAGTCTGGAGGTGCGGAGCCTCAGGGTGCTGCTTCGTCTAGAGGTTCTGCTGGTGCTTCGCCGAGCCTGTCTCCGCAGCAGTTGCGTGGGTGGTTTGTTTGGCGTACAAGCCTTCGGAGTGGAGCTTCTGGAGCTGGAGGTGCTGGCCCTGCTAGAGCTGGATGTCCTGGAGTTTCTGCTGGAGCTGGTGTTATTGGAGGTGCTGCAACCACTGGTCCTGGAGGTGCTCGTACCCGGGGTACTGGAGCTGCCAGGACTTGTGGTGTTGAGGGTACTGGAGCTGGACACCTTACGGAGTCTGGTACTACTAGCGCTGGTGGCGTTGGAGCTGGAGGAGCTGGATTTGGTGGCCCTGGCACAGGAGGCGCTGGAGTTGGAGGCCCTGGTGTTGGAGGTGCTGGAGCTGGAGGAGCTGGAGATGTTGACCCTAGTGGCGCTGTGCGGACACGACCGTACTTCGTTCCCCTGCTCCAACAGGTTCTTGGTACCCCGCCTTCCGCCGCCCTTACTCCTCCCCTCCTGTGTCCCCCGCCTGACCAATCACAGCCGCTGTTGCAGCCGGCCTCTCTTGTGCCTGCTCCTTCTCATTACACTGAGCAGTCCGAAGGTCTTACAGAGCGTCGTGAGCCTGCGTCTCGTCCTGCCTCGCCTGTTCGCACTGCACGTCGCGTTCCTCGTTCGCGTCATCCTCCTGTCCCTGGCACGCACGCTATGACCCTTCATCCTTCCTCTGTTCCTCTGCGTGTTCCTCTACCTGCTCCTCGTAAGTCCTCTCTTCCCGAGGTCCCTGATCCTGAGTCTGACCACGCTTGTACTGCCAGTCCCTCTGTCTCTCATCTCCTCGCCACTGCTGTCACTGACCCTTCCTTTGAGTCTGCTGCTGCGTCTGCTCTCGTTGCTGAGCTGCTTGACTTTGCTGATGCCTGTCGTCTAGACTACGCCATTACTCTGGTCGCTGAGTCTGCGTCTGCCAGTCCTCCGTTCATCGAGGGTGAGTGTGCTCTTGGCACGGACGTCCTTGAGGACAGACAGGAGGACTTTGAGTCTCTTGCAGCTGCTGTACCTCGTTTCGCTTCCATGCTGCTTGCCCCTGAGGGAGACCCAGATGCACCAGATATCCCGACCCCGCGCTCTTACGCAGAGGCGATAGAGGGTCCCTACTCCTCTCAGTGGCAGGCAGCCATGGACGCCGAGATGGCTTCCTGGAAGTCCACAGGCACCTACGTCGACGAGGTTCCCCCGCCTGGGGCGAACATCGTCAGTGGCATGTGGATCTTCAGGGTGAAGCGGCCGCCGGGTTCTCCGCCTGTCTTCAAGGCGCGTTACGTTGCATGTGGCTTCAGTCAGCGACAGGGAGTTGACTTCTTCCAGACCTTCTCCCCTACCCCGAAGATGACCACTCTTCGGGTACTACTACACGTCGCCGCTCGGCGTGACTACGAGCTCCACTCGCTTGACTTCAGCACAACCATTTTTACAGGGCAGCCTGCACGAGGAGATCTGGCTACGCCGCCCACCTGGCTTCACTGGGTCGTTTCTTGCTGGTACCCAGTGGAGCCTCCGGCGGCCAGTCTACGGTCTCCGCCAGGCACCCCGTGAGTGGTACGACACACTGAGGACGACTCTTGCTGTTCTTGGTTTTGCTCCTTCCACTGCTGACCCGTTGCTTTTTTTACGCACTGACACCACTATGCCGCCGTTCTACGTTCTCGTGTACGTAGACGACTTGGTCTTTGCTACTGCTGACACTGAGGCACTCGCCCACGTGAAATCGGAGCTGCAGAAGAGACACACGTGCACAGACCTGGGTGAGCTGACAAGCTATCTTGGCTTGCGGATCACCCGGGACAGAGCACAGCGCACCATTACCTTGACTCAGTCACACATGGTGCAGCAGGTCCTTCAGCGCTTCGGCTTCACGTACTCCTCGCCACAGTCCACTCCTCTGCCTACCGGTCACTCGCTCTCAACTCCACCTTCGGACGAGTCCGTAGAGCCGAGTGGCCCATATCAAGAGCTTGTGGGCTGCCTCATGTACCTGATGACTTGCACACGACCTGACCTCGCATACCCTCTCAGCCTTCTGGCTCGCTACGTGGCTCCCGGTAGGCACCGAAAGGTGCACTGGGATGTTGCGAAGAGGGTGTTGCGCTACTTGTGTAGTACGTCGGGCATGGGGCTTGTGCTTGGAGGACGGGCTCGAGTTGTCCTCACTGGTCACGCAGACGCCTCCTGGGTTGACGACTTGGCTACGCAGCGGTCGTCACAGGGTTACACCTTCAGCCTTGGCTCCGGTTCTGTCTCTTGGCGGTCTACCCGCTCGTCTTCTGTTCTCAGCTCCAGTTGTGAGGCTGAGATCTACACTGGGGCCATGGCTGCACAGGAACTATGCTGGCTCACCTACCTGCTAACCGACTTGGGAGAGGCGCCTCGTTCTCCTCCAGTTTTGTACGTCAACAACAAGGCCATGCTTGCCTTGTGTCAGGAGCACAGACTGGAGCACAGAACGAAGCACATTGCTCTGCGTTACTTCCTTGCTCGAGAGTTGCAGCAGCGTGGCCAGCTTCGTCTTGGTTACGTGGCCTCTCAGGCCAACACTGCTGATGTTTTCACCAAGGCACTTCAGCCTTGTGATCATCAGCGTTTCTGTACTGTCCTAGGCCTTGTACCTACTGTGCCTAACTTGCTTACTTCTTGACTCTGCTTGTACTGTACCCTATATACATATACCAGCATGCTTACACTTGCTAGGTTGTGTTCTTTGAATTGTTTTTTCTCCTTTATATAACTCTGCATGTGAACTGGCCTTGTGGCCATTTGCTTGTGCTCAGACTGCGTGGTGACTTTTGTGATCCACCCTGAGCTTGCTTTGCCTTTCTTGACTGGTCTTGTGACCTCTTGTTCTCCCCCACTTTGCCTATGGGGGTGTGTCAAATATATATGCTATAGTCTCTTTAGGCTGTAGTGGGGTAGTTCTTATGGGGTACAACACTCTTAGGTTTCCTACTTGTACCCACCTGCTTGCTAGATCAGTCATTCATTCTGTCAATATTCTAACAGCAAGGAGACGAGAGCCCGTGGGACTGGCAGCACGAGCAAGGTCAGACTCAGGGTCAGGGACGGCAGGAAGAGAGGACTCAGTAGGAGGCGGCAGAGGAGCACGCACTGGAACAGAGGAAGGACGAAGTGCCATAGCGTGAGTGCCGGGGACAGGAGGAGGACGCGGACGAGGAACCCTATGACCAGTGCGAACAGCGCGAACAGGCGAGGCAGGACGAGACTCAGGCTCACGACGCTCTGTAGGACCTCCAGTCTGCTCAGTGTAAGGAGAAGGAGCAGGCAGTGGCGAGGCAGGCTGTAACGGCAGCTGCGACTGGTCAGGCGGTGGACACGGTAAGGGAAGAGTAAGGCCAGAAGAAGATGGGAGACCAAGAACCTGCTCAAGTAGGGGAGCAGCCGCACAGTGCCTCCAGCAGTAGTACCGCCAGACACAGCACCCCCAGCTCTAGCACCTCCATCTCCAGGGTCAACAGTCCCAGCGTCTCCAGCTCCAGCTCCTCCAGCTCTAGCGCCTCCAGGCTCCGCAGGGTCTCCCGCTCCAGCTCCTCCAGCTCCAGCGCCCCCAACACCACTAGTCCCGGCAGCTCCAGTACCCCTGGTACGCGCACCTCCAGGACCAGCAGCTGCAGCACCTCCGGTACCACCAGCTCCAGCAGTAACTCCAACACCTCCAGCTCCAGTGTCACCAGCGGCAGAGACTCCAGCTCCTGCAGCTCCACTCCGAAGACGGGTGCGCTGAGCAAACCACTCATGCAGCTGCTACGGGGAGACAGGCTTCGGCCGGGGAGACAATCGTGCCGAAGCACCCGCACGACCTCCTGAAGAAGCAGTACCCCAAGGCTCAACACCCCCAGACTCCGCACCCGCAGACTCAGAACCCCCGGGCTCCGCACCCTCAGGCTCAACACCCGCAAGCTCCGCACCCCCAGGCTCAGCACCCCTAGGCACAGAACTCCCAAACCGGGCACCCTCAGACTAAGCACCCCCAGGCCCCGCATCCCCAGACGCAGCACCCCCAGACGCAGCACCTCGAGCAGCACCTGAGCCGACAGCTACCTCAACAGGTACAGTACCAGGGAGAGGGTCTACCTGAGACACACCTGAGGGAGCAGGACCCTGGGGGGGGAGGGGGTCTATCGAAGGGGGACCTGGAGCATGAAAGAGTGGCGGGGGTGGGGGAGGGGCAGAGCGGTAGGGGAAGAGATGGTAAAAGGGAATCGACTCGTCAAACGTGACGTCATAAGAGGGGAAGACATGGCGCGAGGTGGTGTGGTAAAACTGCCAGCCAGGCGCGTCTGGGGGAAAGCCAAGGAAGACGCAGGGAATAGCACGGGCGGAGAGCTTGTCCGCGGACGTATCGCGAACAAAGGCACGAGAACCCCAGACCCGGAACACCGACGCATCGCCAACCTCCCCCGTCCAACGCAGTGTTGGCGAAGTCTCCGGCAAGGAGACACGGGGCCAGAGGTTGAGCTGACGCGCAGCGTACCGGACCGCAAACAGCCACAAAAAATTGGGAGCAGCCACATGGATCATGGAGGTACGAGCGACCTCCATGACTAAACCGATGCGGCACTCAACAATCCCATTTTGCTGAGGGGAGGCCGGAAGCGTAAACGACTGGAGAAGGCCCTCCCCACGACAAAAGTTTCGCAAGAGGTCAGAGGAGTACTCACCACCTCTGTCAGAGTGCAGACGTAGGAGAGGAAGGTCCGCACGGAACCGCTCGCAGAGCTGGAGACGGACTACGCGGATCCAAGGGATCAAGACATCAACGACCTCACCCTTGCTGCGCAAGGGGAAGACCGTGGTGTAACGCGTGTAGTCGTCAACAACCAGCAGAAAGTAGCGCTCGCGGCCCTATCCACTGACACGGGCTGGGCCCCACACGTCCATGTGGGGAGTCTGCAGGGGAGCAGTCGTCGGGGAAAACGAGGAGGAGTGAGGAGTGGCGCGCTGCCGCCCCTCGACGCAAGGAAGACAGGGTGGGGCAGGCGAGGGCGGGAGGGGAGGCAGAGACCTGGGAAGACCAGAAACAAGGAGGCGGGAGTGCATACCAAGAAGGCGTGGCAGGGAGGGGTGACCAAGGCGGTGGTGCCATAAGAGAGTCTGGTGCGACAGGAGGCGACACGAGCAAGGGGTGGCTACTGGACCTGACGCGGACTCCTGGGCAGACGCAGCTACCTGAGGCGGCTCGGTAGCCAGTGTGTACAGACTCGACCCAGGGCGACGAGTGAACGTGGCCAGGTGATGGCCCATCCGCGTACACGTGCAGATCGACACACGCTGACCCTCAGGAGTGGTGGTAGTGACCATCGCATCCTGGAGGGCAGCGGTACTCACCAAATTCGTAGAGAACGAGGGGAGGTGAAGACCTGACAGTGAGCCGGACGGTACCGCCTGACACGGGAGAAGAGTGGAGGAACGGGCAAGGAGTGGGCCCCCTGAGGGGTCAGCCAGTCTGACCGGGACAGGTGCAGAGAGAGGAGTGAGGGTAGTGCTGTCGCGAAAGAAACACGTGAAGCACTTGAGTCAAGCGTAAAGGTGTGTAAGGCCTCAGCAAGCGCAGTACGAGGGAGAGCAGACTCGCTAGCACCTAGAGCAGCAGCCTCTATACCTAGGTCAGGCGGCACACACAGGTAACAGTCACCCTCAGCACTAACAGACAAGGCATACATAGCAGCAAGGATAGCATCATAGTCTAGGTCAAAGATAGCAACTCCTCACCTAAGCAACTCTGCCTAGCAGGGGCGCTCGGCCTCGTCACCAAACTCTGCGCGCCAAGCGTCGTCTAGGCGGGAGAAGCAGCGGTGCTGAGTGTGAGGCTTCTCGCATGTCTGACCAGCACGGTCACACGTGCGAATGACATACGGGCAGCTACCACTACCCCCAGACGCCCCAGGCTGAGAAAACCACTCACGAAGCTGCTGGGGCGACGGGGTCTCGCTCTGACGCTGCTGTTGCTACCTCTGGTCACCACCAGAACCTCCACGCTGAGTAGCTCCAGCCCTACCGCCACCTCTCCCACTGCCGCCACTACCGCCACCCCCACCGCTGCCTCCACCGCCGCTGCCAAAGCCCCCACTCCCGCCACCACACTTACCACCGCCACCACCTCCACTGCCCCCACCACCTCCACTGCTGCCCCCACCACCACCCCCGCTGCCACCACCACCACCCCTGCCACCCTTGCCCTTGCTGCTGCGGCGCTTCCCATTAGCAAAAGCAGCCCCAACGTCCTCAGCACCAAGGACGTCAACAGTAGCAGGAGAGGCGTAGGAGGGGGCAAGGGGGGAGGGGGAACACCCCTCAAAGAAGGGCGTGCTAGGAGTGCCACGAGCGGCACCTACAGCGACTACACTAGTCTCAGCTGCAAGGAGGTGCTGCTCGATTAGGTCAACAGTGAGGGCTGTGGGATCAAGTGCGAGAAAGTGGTCCCTGACAGCGCGAATAGAGTCAGGGAGGCGGGTGACTATAAAGTAAAGAGTGATGTACATCGGGGGTGGGTTCTTGTCAAGGAACTCTGCTGGGAGGGCAGCGCGGTAGCGAGCTTCGCTAGTGCGAAGTTGGGAAACGAGGTCCTCAACTGTGGCAAAGGCGGACAGCTGGGGAAACAGGCAGGGCAGTAGAAGATGGCCTAGAGCGGCAGTGGCATGCGAGGAGTAACGGGCGACTATAGCGTCGTACAGTGCCTGTGCAGTCCTGTTTTGTCCGAAGTGAGCACATTCGGCTAACGGCAGGTGGTTGCGAATGGCTAAGCGAGCAGCAGCGTTATGAGTAAGCCACTGTGAGTGAGTCGCACTGTCAGCTGTGGCGGGAGGGGCGGGAGAGGCTCCTGACGCGTGGTCTAACAACGACACGCTGTCTCTAGAGTCGCTCAGTAGGTACGCGAGCCACACGTCCCTCATGATTGAACGCGAGTACGCGGAGAGAAGCCATAGCAGCGCAGCACGCAATGCGCGCAAGAGTCGGGCAGCGCAAGGAAAAGGGTAGGCAGCAGCAAGGGGCGGCAAGCGGGCTGCAAGTGGCGGCGCGCAGGCTGCAGGAGGGGCGCCTCGTTGGCCTAGGTATGGCTGGCAGGCTTAGGGGCGGCGCGCGGGGCTGCAGGGGCGGCGGGCAGGCCGCAAGGGGCGGCACGCAGGGCTGCATGGGCAGCTCGCGGGCTGCAGGGGCAGCGAGAGGGCCGCAAGGGGCGGCTAGCAGGGCAGCAGGGGCGGCTAGAGGGCCACCAGGGGCGGCGCGCGGGGCTGCAAGGGCGGCTCGCGGGCTGCAGGGTCGAGGGGCGGGCCGCAAGGGGCGGCGCGCGGGGCCTGGGGTCGACGGGCGGGCCGCAAGGGCGGTGCGGGGCAGCAGAGGCGACGGGCGGGCCGGGGCCTAGGGTCGACGGGCGGGCCGGGCCTAGGGTCGACGGGCTCGCCGGGCCTAGGGTCGACGGGCGCGCGGGGCAGCAGGGGTCGACGAGCGGGCCGGGCCTAGGGTCGACGGGCACCCGGGGCAGCAGGGGTCGACGGGCAGGCCGGGCCTAGGGTCGACGGGCGGGCCGGGCCTAGGGTCGACGGGCGAGCCGCAAAAGGGCGGCGCGCGGGGCAGCAGGTGCGGCACGAGGGCTGCAGGGGCGGCACGAGGGCAGCTAGTGGGGCAGCTCTGTGGTGGGCCCTAGAAAAAAAATGGTCCTAGCGAAGGACCTGCTCTGAAACCATGTCAAACTAACGCTCGAGGATGAATGAACTATGAAAGAGTTGGGTACAAGTACTAACCCTAATTTGGTTGAACCCCTTATGGGCTACTACACTATAGCCTACACAAAGCAAGCAATATAACATTCTGACAAAACTTTACGTCGTTAGTGCCACCAAACACTAGACGACGCTACCAGGAATTGCTAGGGCATGGCAGCAAAACTAAAACCCTTAGAGAACTTGGACGCCTTTTCGGGAGGGATCAACCCTAAACACGGGAACTCGCCTGGAGTTTAGTGTTGATGCCTCCCGATTCGCATCCGTTTCCGAGCAGGTTTTATTTTTTAGGTCAGGTATAATAATGAGTTTCCAAAATATATACACGACGAAACATACTCCCAGAGGAATACGGCGCGAGCTTCGTATGAGAAAAACATTGAATAAACAACGTCAACATTTTGATAATTTCTTCAAAACCTTGGTTTGGGTTATCGGCCCAGCCACATGAGCAGCTTCGGAGATGTATCGAATGGTTATGATTAAACCGGCCCTAATTTGGACACCCTGTCAGAACATATAGCTCATGCACATTGTGTAGGCTATAGTGGGGTAGCCCATAAGGGGTACAACCCAATTAGGGTCATTACTTGTACTCAATTCATTCATAGTTCATTCATTCCTTGTTTCTTCTCATGGTATCAAGCAGGTTCCCCTGTGGGAACTGTTCCTAGGGCCCACCGTTTTTTTTTTCCTGCCCGGAGCGCACTCAGCCCCTGCCCGAGTCGCACTCCCCTCTCTCGCGCCGCCCTAGCGGCCCCTTAGCGCCGCCCTCGCGGCCCCCCTTCGAGCCGCCCTCGCGGCTCTATCCGCCGCCCTTCGCGGCCCCTACTCCGCCGCCCTCGCGGCCCCGATCCGCCGCCCTCGCGGCCCCGATCCGCCGCCCTTCGCGGCCCCAGATCCGCCGCCCTCGCGGCCCCTTCTCCGCCGCGCTCGCGGCCCCTATCCGCCGCCCTCGCGGCCCCGCTCCGCCGCCCTCGCGGCCCCGATCCGCCGCCATTCGCGGCCCCTATCCGCCGCCCTCGCGGCCCCGCTCCGCCGCCCTCGCGGCCCCGATCCGCCGCCATTCGCGGCCCCTATCCGCCGCCCTCGCGGCCCCGCTCCGCCGCCCTCGCGGCCCCGATCCGCCGCCCTTCGCGGCCCCGATCCGCCGCCCTCGCGGCCCCTACTCCGCCGCCCTCGCGGCCCCGATTCGCCGCCCTCGCGGCCCCGATCCGCCGCCCTCGCGGCCCCTTCTCCGCCGCGCTCGCGGCCCCTACTCCGCCGCCCTCGCGGCCCCGATCCGCCGCCTTCGCGGCCCCGATCCGCCGCCCTAGCGGCCTCCGGCCCCTGCTCCTACGGCCCCGGCGCCTGCTCCTACGGCCCCCGCGCCTACTCCTACGAGCAGCCCACCCGCCGAGCCGCCCAGCAACCGAGCAGCCCAGCCGCTGAGCCGCCGAGCCGCCCAGCAACCGAGCCGCCCAGCCGCCGAGCCGCCCAGCAGCCGAGCCGCCCAGCCGCCGAGCCGCCCAGCAGCCGAGCCGCCCAGCAGCCGAGCCGCCCTGCCGCCGATACGCCCAGCAGCCGAGCCGCCCAGCAGCCGAGCCGCCCCGCCGCCGAGCCGCCCAGCCGCCGAGCCGCCGAGCCGCCCAGCAGCCGCGCCGCCCAGCCGTCGAGTCGCCGAGCCGCCCTGCAGCCGAGCCGCCCGAACCGCCCTGTCCGGTAAGAGCAGCGCCTCTCTCACAGCACTGCCCTCACCCTACTGTTTGCACTGCTAGTCTACTGCTGTCATGGCTACCCCTAGTGTCCTCGCTTTTGACGCTGAGGGTCGGGCCATTGACTTTGACGTCTGGATAGATGACCTGCAGCTCTTCTTACAGTGCGACAGAGCAGACGGCCTCTCCCTCTTTGACCTCACTTCTGGTGCCTCTCCTGCCCCCGCTGCTGATGCTGACGCCACTGTTCGCTCACAGTGGGCCACGCGCGATGCTGCTGCACGTCTTGCTGTGCGTCGCCACCTACCTACCTCTGAGCGTGCGCACTTTAGCCAGTACAAGAGTGCTCAGACCTTGTACGACGCTGTAGTTGCACGCTACTCCTCCCCTGCCACTGCTGCACTGAGCCGCCTCATGCTACCGTACCTCTTCCCTGACCTTGCTGCCTTTCCCGCAGTCGCTGACCTCATTACGCACCTCCGCACTAGTGACACTCGCTACCGCGCTGCGCTTCCTGCTGAGTTCTGCGCCAAGAACCCCCCCCCCATGTACATCACCCTCTACTACATAGTCACCCGTCTCCCTGACTCCCTTCGCGTAGTCAGGGACCACTTCCTCTCGGTTTGTCCCACCACTCTCACCGTTGACCTCCTCGAGAAGGCCCTCCTAGCAGCAGAAAAGAGCATAGTCGCTGTAGGGGCCTCTCGTGGTGACCCTCGCACCCCCATCTTTGAGGGGTGTTCCCCCTCCCCTCTTTTGCCCTCTGTTGCCTCTGCTGCTGCGGCCGACCTCGCTGGTTTGGAGTCGGTTGGGGCAGCGTCTACCCCTAGCGGGAGACGCCGCCCTGGCAGGGGCAAGGGGGGCAGGGGCGCTGGAGGAGCTAGCGGGGGCGGTGGAGGCGGCGGTGGAGGCGGTGGAGGAGGTGGGGGTGGCGGTGGGGGTGGTGGCGGGGGTGGAGGTGTAGGTGGCGGCAGTGGAGGCGCAGGCGGCAGTGGCGGTGGCGGAGGGAGCGGAGGTGGCGGCGGTGGAGGAGGAGGCGGCGGAGGAGGTGGAGCTGGTCGGGGTGGCGCTGCGCAGAGGGTCAGCTCCGGTGGTGGTCAGCGCCAGCAGCAGCAGCAGCAGCAGCAGCAGCAGCAGCAGCAGCAGCGCACTCGTGACGTCCCCTCCCCTCAGCAGCTCCGTGAGTGGTACACTGCACGCCAGAGGGGTGGGGGTACTGGTCCGTGCACCTACGTCCTGCGCACCGGCGACCGCGCGGGTGAGCAGTGCGGGGGTGCGCACTCCACCCAGCGCTGCTTTGGCCGCCTGACGGACGCTTGGCGTCACCAGTTCCCTGAGGCCACTGAGATCCCCCGCTGGGGTGAGCTGTCTAGGGCGGGTGTAGCTGTCTTTGACCTTGACTTTGATGCTATTCTTGCTGCCATGTATACTGTGACTATTAGTGATGAGGGTGACTGTTACCGGTGTTTTCCGCCCGACCCGGGCATTGAGACTGCTGCTCTAGGTCCTGGTGAGGCTGCTGCTCTAGGTGCTAGCGAGGTTGCTGCTCTAGGTGGGTCTGCTCCCTCAGGTACTGGTGAGTCTGCTCTCTCAGGTTCTGCGTCGGCTTCGGCCTCCCACACCTTTACCCTTGACTCGGGGGCTTCTCGCTCCTTCTTTCGAGACCGCACCACACTCACGCCACTTGGCCGGCCAGTTGCGGTCTCTCTGGCAGACCCCTCTGGGGGTCCTGTCCTTGCTCACTTCTCCACTGTCCTCCCGTGTCCGGCGGCCCCCTCTGGCACCCTGTCTGGTCTTTACCTCCCCTCGTTCTCTACGAACTTGGTGAGTGGTGCTGACCTACAGGATGCGGGGGTTCACCAGTTCACTCCTGCGAGTCAGCGGGTGACCCACTGCACGGACGCTCGGACAGGCCGACACCTGGCCACGTTTACACGTCGGCCGGGGTCGAGCCTGTACACACTGACCACTGCGTCTCCTCCAGTCACTGCGTCTGGTCAGGTAGCTGCGTCGGGTCAGGTGTTTGCTGCAGCGTCCAGGTCTGGTCCTGAGTCTGCCCCCTGTTCGTGTCGCCTTCTGTCTCACGAGACTCTCCTCTGGCACCACCGCCTTGGTCACCCCTCCCTGCTTCGTCTCCGAGGCATGGCCTCCCGTATCCTTGTCTCTGGTCTTCCCCGGTCCCTCCCTCCCCTTCCTCCGGGGCCTGGCCCTACCTGCGTCCCCTGTGTCGAGGGGCGGCAGCGGGCTGCCCCTCACTCCTCCCAGTTTCCTCCGACAGAGGCCCCGCTGCAGACACTTCACATGGACGTGTGGGGCCCGGCCCGCGTCCGTGGACAGGGTCACGAGCGCTACTTCCTGCTGGTGGTTGACGACTACTCGCGTTACACCACAGTCTTCCCCTTGCGCAGCAAGGGTGATGTCACTGAGGTGTTGATCGACTGGATCCGCGCAGCTCGTCTCCAGCTCAGGCAGAGCTTCGGCTCGGACTTTCCTGTTCTGCGTCTACACTCTGACAGAGGTGGAGAGTTCTCCTCTGGCCTTCTGCGAGCCTACTGTCGTGCACAAGGCATCCGCCAGACCTTCACGCTTCCGGACTCTCCACAGCGAAATGGGATTGCTGAGCGCCGCATTGGCATGGTCATGGACGTCGCCCGTACGTCTATGATGCATGCGGCTGCCCCCCATTTTCTGTGGCCGTTTGCGGTTCGGTACGCGGCGCATCAGATCAACCTTCACCCCAGGGTCTCCATGCCGGAGACCTCCCCAGCTTTGCTGTGGACGGGGAAGGTTGGCGATGCGTCTGCGTTCCGTGTCTGGGGATCTCGGGCGTTTGTCCGCGACTTGTCTGCGGACAAGCTGTCCCCTCGTGCTGCCCCTTGCGTCTTCCTGGGTTTCCCCCCTGACGCCCCAGGGTGGCAGTTCTACCACCCCACCTCTCGCCGTGTTCTGTCCTCCCAGGACGTCACGTTCGACGAGTCGGTTCCCTACTACCGCCTCTTCCCCTACCGCACTCCGTCCCTCCCCCCGCCACCGCTCTTCCTGGTACCAGGTCCCCCCCCGGTAGACCCCCTCCCCCCTCAGGGTCCTGCCCCTTCAGGTGTGTCCCAGGTAGACGCTGTTGAGCCTGTCGAGGTCGCTGGTGACTCTGGTGCTGCTGAGGGTGCTGAGCCTGGGAGTGCTGACTCTGGGGGTGCTGAGCGTGTGGGTGCTACGCCTGGGGGTGCTGAGCCTGAGGGTACTACGACTGGGGGTGCTGAGCCTGGGGGTGCTGAGTCTAGGGGTGCTACGCCTGGGGGTGCTGCGTCTGGGGGTGCTGAGCCTGGGGGTGCTACGCCTGGAGGTGCTGAGCCTGGGGGTGCGGAGCCTGAGGGAGCTGGGCCTACTGGTGCTGTGCCTGGCGGTTCTCCGGGTGCTTCTTCTCGCCGGGAGCCACTCTCTCCACAGGAGCTGCGTGAGTGGTTTGCTCGGCGCTGGAGGCGGGCGTACTGGAGCTGCTGGACCTGCGGGTACTTCTGGAGCTGGAGCTGCTGCGGGTGTTGGTGCGGAGGCTACTGCTGTCGGTCCTGGAGGCGGTCCTGCTGGGGGTACTGCTGGTGCTGCTGGGAGTACTGGAGCTGGAGCTGCTACTGGTGCTGGTGCTGCCACAGGGGGTGCTGGTGCTGTCCCTGCTGTGTCTGGAGTCGCCGCGCGGCCTCGGCCGTACTTCGTTCCGCTCCTTCAGTAGGTTCTTGGTCTCCCGTCTTCTACTGGTCCTCCTCCTCCCTTAGAGTGTCCACAGCCTGTCCCGTCGCAGTTACAGTTACAGCCGGCCTCCCCACTGCCTGCTCCGTCTCCCTACACTGGTCCTACTGGAGGTCTTGCTGAGCGTCGTGAGCCTGCGTCTCGCCCTGCGTCGCCTGTCCGTGCTGCTCGCACTAGTGGTCGCGGTTCGCGTCAGCGTCCTCCTCCTGTCCCTGGCACGCACCGGATGTCTCTGCGTCCGTCCACTGCTCCTCTGCGTGCCCCTTTGCCTTCTCCTCCTGAGTCTTCTCTTCCTGCTCTTGCCGACCCGGAGTCGGACTCTCTTCGTGCTGCCAGTCCTACTGTCACGCGTCTCCTTGCTACTGTTGTCACTGACCCTTCCTTTGAGTCCACTGCTGCGTCTGCCCTAGTTGCTGAGCTCGTCGACTTTGCTGCTCGCTGTCGCCTAGACTACGTCGCCAGTCTTGTTGCTGAGTCTGAGTCTGCCTGTCCTCCGTCCGTCGGGGGTGAGTGTGCCCTTGGCACGGACGTCCTTGATGACAGGCAGGAGGAGTTCCAGTGCTTGGCCGCTGCTTCACCTCATCTCGTGTCCGTACTGCTTACCCCTGAGGGAGACCCGGATGCACTTGACATCCCGACTCCGCGCTCTTACGCGGAGGCGATAGAGGGTCCCTACTCCTCTCAGTGGCAGGCAGCTATGGACGCAGAGATGGCTTCCTGGAAGTCCACAGGCACCTACGTTGACGCTGTTCCCCCTCCTGGGGCGAACATCGTCAGTGGCATGTGGATTTTCAGGGTGAAGCGGCCGCCGGGTTCTCCGCCTGTCTTCAAGGCGCGTTACGTGGCTCGTGGCTTCAATCAGCGGCAGGGAGTTGACTACTTTCAGACCTTCTCTCCCACCCCGAAGATGACCACTCTTCGGGTACTGCTGCACGTAGCTGCTCACCGTGACTACGAGCTACACTCTCTTGACTTCAGCACTGCTTTCTTGCAGGGCAGCCTGCACGAGGAGATCTGGCTGCGTCGCCCACCTGGTTTCACTGGGTCTTTTCCTCCTGGCACCCAGTGGAGCCTACGGCGGCCAGTCTACGGTCTCCGCCAGGCACCGCGTGAGTGGCACGACACACTGAGGACTACACTTGCGGCTCTTGGGTTTGCTCCCTCTACTGCCGACCCGTCGTTGTTTCTGCGCACCGACACTTCTTTGCCGCCGTTCTACATCCTCGTGTACGTCGACGACTTGGTCTTTGCCACAGCTGACACTGCTGGACTCGCCCACGTGAAGTCCGAGCTGCAGAAGAGACACACGTGCACTGACCTGGGTGAACTGCGCAGCTACCTTGGCTTGCAGATCACTCGGAACAGAGCACGCCGCACCATTACCCTGACTCAGTCACACATGGTGCAGCAGGTCCTTCAGCGCTTCGGCTTCACGTACTCCTCGCCTCAGGCCACTCCTCTGCCTACTCGCCACTCGCTCTCAGCTCTGCCTTCGGATGAGTCCGTAGAGTCGAGTGGCCCGTACCCAAAGCTTGTTGGCTGCCTCATGTACCTGATGACCTGCACACGACCTGACCTTGCATACCCTCTTAGCATTCTCGCACGCTATGTTGCTCCTGGGAGACACAGACCGGAGCACATGGCTGCAGCGAAGAGGGTGTTGCGCTACTTGTGCAGTACGTCGGGCATGGGGCTTGTGCTTGGAGGACAGAGTCCAGTGGTCCTTACTGGGCACGCAGACGCTTCTTGGGCTGACGAACAGGCTACGCAGCGGTCGTCACAGGGTTACACCTTCAGCCTTGGTTCCGGCTCTGTTTCGTGGCGGGCTACTCGCTCGTCTTCTGTTCTCGGCTCCAGTTGTGAGGCTGAGATCTACGCAGGAGCCATGGCTGCACAGGAGCTTTGCTGGCTCACCTACCTGCTGACTGACCTCGGAGAGCCGCCTCGTTCTCCTCCAGTGCTGTACGTAGACAACAAGGCCATGCTGGCCTTGTGTCGGGAGCAGCGACTGGAGCACAGAACGAAGCACATTGCTCTCCGCTACTTTCTTGCTCGTGAGCTGCAGCAGCGTGGTCAGCTGCGTCTTGCGTACGTGGCCTCTGAGGCCAACACTGCTGATATCTTCACCAAGGCGCTTGCGCCTTGTGACCATCAGCGCTTCTGTACTCAGCTGGGCCTTGTGCCTACCTTGCCTCACTTGCTCACCTCTTGACCGTGCTTGTACTGTTACATATATATATACCTGCTCTTGCTTGTCTAGCCTTTTTATATATATGTACTCCTGCATGTGAACTGGCCTTGTGGCCTTGAACTTGTGCTCGGAATGTGTGGTGACTTTGTGATCCACCCTGAGCTTGCTTTGCTTTGCTTTACTTGACTGGTCTTGTGACCCCTTGTTCTCCCCCACTTTGCCTATGGGGGTGTGTCAGAACATATAGCTCATGCACATTGTGTAGGCTATAGTGGGGTAGCCCATAAGGGGTACAACCCAATTAGGGTCATTACTTGTACTCAATTCATTCATAGTTCATTCATTCCTTGTTTCTTCTCACACCCTTCTACTATTTCTCGGCCCCAATTCGATCTTGGGTTATTATACGAATGGTCACTATACAAGGCGCGCTATTGGAAAATAAATAAACCCTATAGGATGGCATGCCCTTTCGGGAAGCATCAACCCTAAATACCATGCGACAAGGTTTTTAGGGTTGATGCCTCCCGAAAATTATCCAATCTGAATGGGTTTTATATTTATTTTATGTTTAGAAAAATAAAAAATTTGGAGTTTCACCCATCTAAAAATGATATTCCAGGGTCATTATGCATTGTTCCTGCATCGAGATGATCCAACTCGATTGGGCCCACGTCCTAACGCGCTAATAGTCCCTAAATCGCAATAACGTGACATCGCATGGAGAAGGATTTCAACTTTCGGGCGGGCGTTTATTTTAGTCACCATTCGTGATAACATTGTGGGATGACGAATGACCATCTGTGATAGTCTTTTACCATCTGTGATAGATTCACCATTTTCAATGACCGTTCGTGATTACCTTTATGACCATTTGTGATAGCACGCTCTCTATTGTGACCATTCGTATAATAACCCTTTGATCTTTGCCCACTGGTGTTCACCATTGCCCACCAGACCGCACCTTACTAAGTTGTGAACGAACGAATTTGACATGTGACAGTTCCGCTGCACAAGGACAAACCTGCCAAATCATCAACGCAAGCAGGAGTGCGATCCACATTGTGCTCTCCAATTGGATGCGTCTCGCACATGGTCGGAGGCTTGGAGGAAAGGGGAAAGATTCCCGCACCACGTCATCAGTGAATCGAGCCTTCCTTCGATAGTGGTCCCCACTCCAGCTCGGATGGCATAGCGTGTGAGGCAGCAAACGGATCAAGGTAGGGCAATTCACGAATCACGGATTTCCAACCACAGCGTGGCTTTGGGTGGTGCATCTAGAATCTAGATTCCTCTCATGAGACCATCGCAAGTTTGTTTGTCTCCTATTTGCCTGCTGTGGCTTCAGCTTGCTCAACACATTCCTGCCAGTCAATTCAGTGAGCCGCCACGCTACACATTCTAGTTTGTGTTGTTCGGCTTCTTGAAATGAACGCGTGCTCTCGTTCCCTAGCATCAAATTGCCTCTCAGCATCTCCTTTACAGCAGCTGGTACGAGGCCGAACGAGTCTCTTTCCACATCGCGTCGTCATGGCGACAGCATCGCAGCCAATCAGCTGCCCGCCAGCGAGCGGAGCGGCGCGCATGGTGCGGGTGTCGTCGACGGAGAAGATGGACTTCGCGCCGCACCTGCGCGACGTGTCGCAGTTCTCCTCCACGCCCACCTCGCGCCTAGCCGGCACGCCGCCGTCGCGTGGCGAGTCGCTGGGAGACTCCCAAGGCGTGGCGGCGCGCGCGTTCTTCAACTTCGGCAAGCCGGCGCTGCCCGACGTGGTGGAGGCGGGCGACCCCGTGCTGCACGAGCCCGCGCGCCCCGTGCCCGCCACCGTGAGTGCCGCTCGCCGTGAGTGATGGCGGTGAGTGGCGCGGAGTGCCCTTGTGGATTAGTGCGTAGGGAGTGAGTGATGCGGGAGAGTGCGTGGGGCGTGAGTGGCCGTGAACTCATGAGACTCAGGTGCCCACTGCCTCTGCTCCTGGTAGGTTTGCGTCGTCTTCGTGGCTGTGTTACAATGCGGATCAGTTTCCCCATATAAACGGCAACCCTGGGAAAGCACGTGCTTAATATGAATGGCACGTGCCTTTTCTGCTCTTTCCCGTGTTCTCCTTCTCTCCACCCGGTTACAAAATCCACCTCCGTGACACGTGGCATCAGGACATTGGCAGTCCAGAGATAGAGAAGATCATCAACGACATGGTGGCAGTCATGCGCGCAGCGCCAGGTGTCGGCCTCGCAGCCAACCAAATCGGCCACCCTCTGCAGGTACGGGCACTGCAGGTACGGGCACTGCAGGTACGGGCACTGCAGGTACGGGCACTGCAGGTACGGGCACTGCAGGTACGGGCACTGCATGTACGGGCACTGCATGTACGGGCACTGCATGTACGGGCACTGCATGTACGGGCACTGCATGTACGGGCACTGCATGTACGGGCACTGCATGTACGGGCACTGCATGTACGGGCACTGCATGTACGGGCACTGCATGTACGGGCACTGCAAGCACGGCCGTCAGTTATGCTGGTGGATTTCACCATTCATAATGAAGAATCAAGGAAATGAACAGACAGGGATGGGAGGAAGGGCCTAGGGAAGATTGAAAGCCTTGCTTTACCCCCACCACCCATGGCACTTCTTACCGCCTCCCTGTGCGCCCCGCCTGTCCCCCTGTGCGCTCACTGGCACTCGCGTGTGAGTGAGTGCGTGTGCGAGCAGATCATCGTGCTGGAGGACACGGTGGAGCTGATGAAGGCGTGCGACCCCGACGAGGTGAAGCTGCAGGAGCGCCAACCCTTCAACCTGCTGGTGCGTGCGGATTCCGTGCTTGCATGGTTGACTGCATGAGCGAGTCAGTGGTTGTCGAGTCAGTGATTAAACAGAATGGGGGATTGAATTGACGAACGACCGACTGCCTTGGCATGAAATATTTGATGCTCCACTTTCAAGGAAATCAACGAGAGGGAATTGGATTAAGGTAGAATGAACGAATGGCCCACTCTGTGCTGGCCACTCCACTCCCCTCACATGTCTGCCGCTCCTTGCCTTGAGCAAGTCTGTCTGCCTGCCTGTGTCTGGCTGCATTGCAGCCCTCGACACCACTGTGCGTTCACTTTTCTTCTTCCCACCGTTTCATTACTCTCACCTCCATCTGTCCCCCGCTTGTTGCTGCACTGCGCGCCAATGCATGCAGGTGATAATCAACCCCGTGATCAAGCCAGTGGGCGACACCAAGGCCCGCTTCTTTGAAGGCTGCCTCAGGTGCCCTAATGCTCCCTCCCCCCTCCCTCCCTCCCTCCCTCCCTCCCTCCCTCCCTTCCTCCCTCCCTCCCTCCCTCCCTCCCTCCCTCCCTCCCTCCCTCCCTCCCTCCCTCCCTCCATCCCCCCCCTCCCTCCCTCCGTCCTTCCTTCCCTCCCCCCCTCCCTCAATCCCCCCCTCCTTCCCTCCCCCCCTCCCTCAATCCCCCCCTCCTTCCCTCCCCCCCTCCCTCAATCCCCCCCTCCTTCCCTCCCTCCTTCCCTCCCTCCCTCCCGCCCTCCCTCCCTGCCTCCATCACTCCCTCCCTCCCTCAATCCCTCCCTCCCTCCCTCCCTCAATCCCTCATCCCTCCCGCTCTCCCTCCCTCCCTCCCTCCCTCCCTCCCTCCCTCCCTCCCTCCCTCCCTCCCTCCCTCCCTCCCTCCCTCCCTCCCTCCCTCCATCCCCCCCTCCCTCCCTCCGTCCCTCCTTCCCTCCCCCCCTCCCTCAATCCCCCCCTCCTTCCCTCCCTCCTTCCCTCCCTCCCTCCCGCCCTCCCTCCCTGCCTCCATCACTCCCTCCCTCCCTCAATCCCTCCCTCCCTCCCTCCCCCAATCCCTCATCCCTCCTGCTCTCCCTCCCTCCCTTTCCCTCACCCCACACAGCACCGACAATTCTCACTTGCATTGTCCACTCGCACTGCTTCCACCGTCATCCTTTCGCCTTCTTGCCAATCGCCAGTCGTCTCTCCATCTCGCTCTCCACTCTCTGCCATTGCGCCTTTCTCTCCTCCGCCCTCACGATTCCCTCTTCACGATGACCTTCATGCATGCCCAACCCTTGACCCAAGTGCCGTCCCTTTGCTCTCTTTTCCACCCACTGCTGCCCGTCCTTCACACCACTCCCACCAATTTCTCCTGTCACATTTCCTCTTGTCACATGATGTGTCACAATGGTGGTCCATTGAATGCCTCCCTTGGCCCGCTCACCTCCGTTGTTGCTGCGTTGTGAACTCGTACGGAGTCCGGCATCTCTCACTTGCCTCACAACGCACTCACCAGCCTCTCCACTACTTCTTTTCACAAACACACCCCTCAGTCCCCCCACCTCCCCCGCTCCGCTGCTGCTGCGGTGTGACAGAGGCGCCTCAATGCCATCACGAAGTCAAGTCTCACCTGTCTCTCCACGTCTTCCTTCCTCTGCGCGTGCCTTTACCCGTCTGTGTGCATTGCAGTGTGAATGGGTACCGGGGCATGGTGGAGCGGTACAGAGAGGTTGAGGTGTCAGGGCTGGCACGGGATGGCAAGCCCATCACGGTGCATGCGACGGGCTGGCAGGCCCGGATCCTGCAGGTGAGAGGAGGCCCGGATCCTGCAGGTGAGAGGAGGCCCGGATCCTGCAGGTGAGAGGAGGCCCGGATCCTGCAGGTGAGAGGAGGCCCGGATCCTGCAGGTGAGAGGAGGCCCGGATCCTGCAGGTGAGAGGAGGCCCGGATCCTGCAGGTGAGAGGAGGCCCGGATCCTGCAGGTGAGAGGAGGCCCGGATCCTGCAGGTGAGAGGAGGCCCGGATCCTGCAGGTGAGAGGAGGCCCGGATCCTGCAGGTGAGAGGAGGCCCGGATCCTGCAGGTGAGAGGAGGCCCGGATCCTGCAGGTGAGAGGAGGCCCGGATCCTGCAGGTGAGAGGAGGCCCGGATCCTGCAGGTGAGAGGAGGCCCGGATCCTGCAGGTGAGAGCACTGCGGTGGCTTCTGCTCTGGTAAAGGCAGCAATGCGATGGAAATCTGAACAAGTTGGATAGGCTATTGCTGGCTATTTCAGCAAAGCACTGTGTGGAGGACTTTGTTTCGGAGGTTTTCACTCTCGTGCTCTCACTTCACACCCCCTCTCTCTGCAGCTTCCTTACACCGTGAGGAAGCCCGTTCACTGACTCTACTCTTTTCCCCTATCTCTTCCCACCATGAAAGTCACTTGGTCAACAATTTCTGCCCACATTGAATTTCTGCCCTCACGTCCCAACCCACCCATCCCCCCAACATGTCCCCCACCCCCCAATACCTGTTGCTCCTGCGCTGCACCGTCACCAGCATGAGTGCGACCACCTGGCAGGGCTAATTTACGTTGACAGGATGGTTCCACGCACCTTCCGCACCTCCGGCAACCTGCGCCTGCCCCTGCCTGCGGGGTGTCTCCAGCCCGGCTGCTGCTAAGGGGAGGAGAGCCGCATGGGTGCAAGGGCTTTGGGGAATACAAGGGCTTCGGTAGATAGTGCTTTGATGAAACGTCAGAGGGGGCTTAGCTGGAAGGAAGACGGAGAGGGATGGATGGTTGTAGCTAAGGTGGGGCAAGTTTTTTCCTGAATTTTGTCTGCCCTTGATAAAGGCAGTCAGGCTGGGTACTGCTAGGGAGCAGAGGGAGAGGGAAGATGAGGTGAGTGAAAGGCGGCTGAAAGCTCTGGCACTGACTGACCTGTGTGCTGCCTGCACTGGTGGTGGCAGGCAAGGGGGGGTGCAGCAGGGAACTGAGGGGTTGATGTGACGGTGGTACGGTAAGGAGCGAATGGCACAACATAGAAACCAGAGTATTTTACTGATGACTGACTGAGACGAGGGCATGTGAAAGGAAGCAGGTGGGAAGTGATGGGGCAGGTACCGTGAATACCTCACCGTCAAAGTGGAGTGGGTTACGGTAATAGGAGGTTATGCATGTATTGATTGGATGATGTGTATGTTAGGAACTGAATTGTAGAGTATGTAGGCTGATGTTGCCCGTTTGTGTTGTTTATACGATGGAAATCTTGTTGGATGTCAGAAGATGAAATTCTTATATAATTAAATGCATAGCTAGTAGTGTAGTATCATCATATATTTTCGTTAGGTGGTATACCTCCCTTGACCACCTAGACGGGCTTGCGCAGTTTCGCGAGAGTGAGCGCCACCACAATCTATTCTCTCCGCCGAGCGCTCTCGCCATGTCCGCCGCTGATCTGCTTCGAGATTTCCTGAGCGTCCAGGCAGATCGCGCACGGATCTACCATGCTTTTGAAGGGTAAGATGCCACCGGCCCATGTCGAGTCTCGCGTTCGCATCAACCCCCCTTGTCCTCAGCCGCACTCAGATCGCTAGAGCCCAAGTCCTGCCGCTTCAGGCCCGACCGTTCAGCCGAGCCTGACTCACAACGCATTCCCAACAGCTCGATCGGAGTGGCGCTCGTAGCGATTAGTCCGCTTGGACTAGTCCGCGATTTCGCCGCCCAGCCCACGATTTCGCCGCCCAGCTCGGGATCTAACCGCCTAGTCCGCGATTTCATCGCCCAGCCCACGATTTCGCCGCCCAGCTCGGGATCTAGCCGCCCAGCCCGCAATCTCGCCGCCCAGCCCGCGATCTAGCTCCCAGGCCCGTGATCCAGCCGCGCAGCCCGCGATCTAGCAGCCGAGCCGGTGATCTAGCCGCCTAGTCCGCGATTCTGCCGCCCAGCCCGCGATTTAGCCTCCCAGCCCACGATTTAGCCTCCAGGTCCGCGATTTAGCCGCTTAGCAGCGATCTAGCCGACCAGCCCGTGTTCTAGCCTCAAAGCCGGTGAATAGGCCGCCCGGAGCGCAGCTAGGCAGCAAAATTCGCGCAGGCTCTTTTCACGTACTGGCAGCGGAAACCGCGCCACAGCAGCGACATCCGCGCCACAGCAGCGAAATCTGCGCCACGGCAGCGAGATCCGCGCCAAAGCAGCGAAAGCCGCGCCATAGCAGCGGAATCCGCGCCATAGCAGCGAAAACCGCGCCTTAGCAACGAAATCCTCGCCATAGCATCGAAATCCGCGCCATAGCAGCGAAACCCGTGCCATAGCAGCGAAATCCGCACCATAGCATCGACAATAGAGTAAGCGAACAAGCCTTGGCCAGAGCTTGGAGCCATGGCAGACGACCCGGACCCCGGGGATCCCGGGGCCTGTGTGTGGGTCGGTCTGGACAGCGACATGACGGGGGCCTTCAGGGGCGAAGGGGGGGCAAGCACAGTAGCAGCTGGTGGGTCGCTCCACCTATTGGCTGGTCACAAAAGACGGGGGGGGGGGGGGGCTGAGTCTGCGCTCCAGAGCCCACGCATCCGTCGCCTCCACCACGAAGACCTTTTATGCCTCTTTGGCAAATCATCCAAGAGACAGTGTTATGAAGTGGGCCGTCCGATTTCAGCAATGACAAGTGGGCAATCCCTTGAAGACCTTCCCAACACCCGGGCTGACCAGAGCGACGACCCCGAACCTGCAGTCATCAACGAAGAGAAGGGGGGGAGTGATAAGTGACAAGGGTGCGGTCGTCGAGGTGGCGGTAACTCCAAGGGAGGCATCGGAGGTAGCGAGGGCAGCTTGGGAAGAGCACTGTAGGCGCTTGCAACAACAGCATGACACCCGCAGAAGCGGCCTATCTGAGAGGGTAATGCTGCACAGTGCTGGCTCGGCCGACGCCGCAATCTCCCTGGTCGTGCCACGTCTTGCACGGCGGCAGGAGCGGAGGCTCTGGAGGACGGTGGGGAAAGACAGGCAGCAGGAGCCGCTAGTGGGGGGCCGGTGGGACCTGCAGGTGGGCGGGCCGCAGGGGGCCCGGGAGAGGGCCCGGCAGCCGCCGGTGGGGACGGGGCAGCAGCAGCTGCGGAGCGGAGGGCAGCAGGAGCTGCAGAGCGGAGGGCAGCAGCAGCTGTGGATCGGAGGGCAGCAGCAGCTGCAGAGCGGAGGGCAGCAGCAGCTGTGGATCGGAGGGCAGCAGCAGCTGCAGAGCAGAGGGCAGCAGCAGCTGTGGATCGGAGGGCAGCAGCAGCTGCAGAGCGGAGGGCAGCAGCAGCTGTGGATCGGAGGGCAGCAGCAGCTGCAGAGCGGAGGGCAGCAGCAGCTGCAGAGCGGAGGGCAGCAGCAGCTGCAGAGCGGAGGGCAGCAGCAGCTGCAGAGTGGAGGGCAGCAGCAGATGCGGAGCAGAGGGCAGCAGCAGCTGTGGAGCGGAATGCAGCAGCTGCTGCAGAGCGGAGGGCAGCAGGCGTGGGAGGCTGGGGGGCAGCAGAAGCTGAAGGCTGGGGCCCAGCAGGGGCTGCAGGCTGGGGGGCAGCAGGAGCTGGCTGGAGGGCAGCAGGAGCGGGCCGGAGGCCAGCAGGCGTTGGAGGCAGAGATGGAGGTGGAGCAGGGGGGCGGGGAGCAGCAGGAGCTGCAGGCTGGGGGGCAGCAGAAGCTGCAAGCTGGGGCCCAGCAGGGGCTGCAGGCTGGGGGGCAGCAGGAGCTGGCCAGAGGCCAGCAGGCGTTGGAGGCGGAGATGGAGGTGGAGCAGGGGGGCGGGGAGCAGCAGGAGCTGCAGGCTGGGGGGCAGCAGGAGCCGCAGGAGATGGAGATGGGGATGGAGGAGCCACAAGAGGAGGCGCGAGGGGAGCTGCCAGTAGGCGTGCAGGAGGGGAGTCAAACAGGGAATCAGCCCCAGTTGCAGGCAGGGCGGCAGCAAGGGTGTCATGAGGGGAACCAGCCCTTGCCTGGAAGCGTACAACAGGGGTTGCCGATGAGTGAGTCGCAGGAGTTGCAGGCGCAGGATCAGCAGGTCATCTTCGGTGGTCGGGGAGAAGGTCTGAAAGTAGTCACTAGCCCGGGCGGCACAGGCCAAGCGGAAAGGCCGCGGGCACGGCACCGAAGGGGGCGACGACAGGGAGGGCAGAGGGCTGGGGGCCAGCCGGGGGTGACCGGAGCAGCTCAGGGAGAGCAGCAGCCAGGGGGGCAGCCGGGGGTGACCGGAGCATCCCAGAGAGAGCAGCAGCCAGGGGGGCAGCCGGGGGTGACCGGAGCACCCCAGAGAGAGCAGCAGCCAGGGGGGCAGCCGAGGGTGACCGGAGCACCCCAGGGAGAGCAGCAGCCAGGGGGGCAGCCGGGGGTGACCCGAGCACCCCAGGGAGCAGAGCAACCAGGGGGACAGCCGGGGGTGACCGAAGCACCCCAGGGAGCGCAGCAGCCAGGGGGGCAGCCGGGGGTGACCCGAGCACCCCAGGGAGCGCAGCAGCCAGGGGCGCAGCCGGGGGTGACCGGAGCACCCCAGAGAGAGCAGCAGCCAGGGGGGCAGCCGGGGGCGAACGGAGCACCCCAGGGAGCGCAGCAGCCAGGGGGACAGCCAGGGGTGACCGGAGCACCCCAGGGAATGCAGCGGCCAGGGGGGCAGCCGGGAGTGACCGGAGCACCCCAGGGAGAGCAGCAGCCAGGGGGGCAGCCGGGGGTGACCTGAGCACCCCAGGGAGAGCAGCAGCCAGGGGGGCAGCCGGGGGTGACCGGAGCACCCCAGGGAGAGCAGCAGCCAAGGGGGTAGCCGGGGGTGACCGGAGCACCCCAGGGAACGCAGCAGTCAGGGGGGCAGCCGGGAGTGACCGGAGCACCTCAGGGAGAGCAGCAGCCAGGGGGGCAGCCAGGGGTGACCGGAACACCCCAGGGAGCGCAGCAGCCAGGGGGGCAGCCGGGGGTGACTGGAACACCCCAGGGAGCGCAGCAGCCAGGGGGGCAGTCGATGGCCGACCAGGAGCAGCAGTTGGAGGAGTGGAGCCGAATTTTGGAGTTAGATACCCCCATGGTGACTGCGGAGGAGTCAGAGGTGGACGGAGAACCTCCCAGGCCGCCTTCCCCATGCCCCCGTTTTCCGTGTGACACGTGTTTTCACACGTTCGCTACGCGAGGGGCTGCTGCGAACCACATGAGGGTATGCCGGGCGGCTGAGGCGGAGAGGCGTGCGCAGGCACTTGGCTCGATCCCGTCTCTAGTGGAGACCGACACGCAGGAGCGACCGACGCCGCGGGAATTTGGGGACGAGGCGTGGGCCGGGGCTACGTCATGGGAGTGGGAAGCATTTTTAAGTGTGGAGGCGGTTGGAGGGAGGACAGTGCGCCGGATCCCACAGCGGGTCCGGTCGGGGGTCTTAGATGCGCTCTGTTGCGTCTTAAAGCGTTTGAAGAGCCGACTGGGGGATGAAGCCGCTACCCTCCTACTCTTGGCGTTTCCGCGCCTCATCCTAGCCATGCCTCCCAAGCCAGGCATAGGTCAGAAGGCGCTGATCACAGAGCGGCTGGGGGCGTTCTGGGAGGGGAGGTGGCGGGAGCTGTTCGACTCTGCCATGGTGGCGGCACGGCCAGCAGTTCGCCCACTTGCCTACACTTGCTCTGACCAGGACCCGGATGCCATCCGCCTGTCATGGTGCCGATCTCGGTGTAAAGTGGGAGAGTGGAGCCATGGATTGGCTTGCCTTACAGCAGGAGAGTTGGCTCGACCGTCTGAGGCCATGGTGCAGTCGCTGCGAGAGAAGCACCCTGCTAGCACTTGCGAGGTACTACATTGGGTCCATGATTTCATCGTCGATGCTCCTCAGCGGCCTCCACTCACGACCGACATCCTGGCCAGAGCAATCCATACAGCCGCCCGCGCTTCAGCAGCAGGGCCATCAGGGTGGGTCACAGAGCATCTGCGCGACACCTTCCTCTCTGAACCTTCCTGCCTTACCCACCTGTTGGAAGTGTTCAACCAATGGGTGGCGGGACAGGTCCCCGAGCGGGCTCGGCCTTGGCTCACCGCATCCAACCTAGTTGGGCTTTCCAAGCCTAACGACGACGTCCGGCCGGTGGCGATTGGGGAGGTGCTTCCGCGTATCCTCGCTCGAGCTCTCTGCATCTCGCTCCGCCCTGCGATGGCTTCCTACTTTCTGCCGTGCAACCAGCTGGGAGCGGGCACCAGGGCCGGGGTGGAGATTCTTACTCATTCTTTCCGGTCAGCGCTGGCCACTCACCCCGACTGGTGTGCGCTGCAGATAGACGTCGCGAACGCCTTCAATTCGTTTCACCGTCATGCGATGTTTGAGGGGCTGCGGGATTCGCCTTTCTCAGGGTTGATCCCATTCTTGCGTGTTTTCTACGGGACACCTAGCGACCTGTACCTCCGAGTGGGCCCTTTCATACAAAGCCTTGAGTCAGCACGAGGATCGCGGCAAGGGGACCCGCTCGGCCCTTTTCTTTTCGCATTTACGCAGCAGCAGGTGATGGAGTCGGTGACCAGAGAGTTCAGGGACCTACTTCTCCTGAGTTATGCAGACGATACCTATATCTTGGGACCAGCGGCTAGGGTTCTAGAGGCTTTTGGGGTGCTGCGGGAGCGGTTGGAGTGGGTGGGGCTGGAGGTGCAGGCGCACAAGTGCCGGTTTTGGGAGCGCGAAGGCGGGGATGTGGAGCGGGCACTGCCATTAGGGATGCAGCGGGTGGAGGAGGGTCTCACTGTGGTGGGCGTGCCTATTGGGGAGGAGGATTGGGAGGTGGTCCGCTTACGGGAGCGGCTTCGACAGTTGCAGGCGCCATTGCCATGGCTCCCCCTGCTCGACCACCCCCAGATTGCTTCACATCTCCTCGCCATTGCAGTTTCAGCACGGCCGATGTACCTGGCCCGGACTATGCCGCCGCGTCCGGAGGTGGTGGATGCCTTTAGGGATTGGGATAGCTGTCTGGAAGATTGCTTTGAGCAGCTTTTCCCACCTGGCACTTGGGAGCAGGACCCCGACCAGTCTAGGTGCACACGCATGCAGGTGCATCTCCCTGTGCGACTCGGGGGGTTTGGGATCCGGGCGGCTGCCTCTTTGAGTCCACTGTCCTATGTTTGTGGGTGGGCGCAGGCCGCGCGGGATATTGCATAGTTGGGGGTGGCAGGCGAGGAGGCGATGTTTGCCGAGTACCTCACCACTTCGGCAGGGGCGGAGTTTCTTGACCCGTGGTTTGCCAAGGCTATTGAGCAGCTAGCTGCCTGCGACTATACGCCAGGAGATGCCGGGCTTACCTCTGTGTGTAGCGGCCCCTCCTCTTCGGCTTTTCCAGGCGCGGCAGCGGCAGTTGGCTGTAGAGGAGCTCCAGGCACTGCGCTGCTCAGCTCGTGACGATGCCATCCTAGCCCGTTTCACATCCCTTCAGGGCCCGGGGGCTGGTGCATGGGTTTCGGCGGTCCCGGCTCACTCAGATCTCACATTCACTGCGGCTGAGTGGGGCATTGCTGCTGCTATACGGCTTGGGCTCCCAATTCAGCAGCTGCAGGTGGCGGGGAGGTGCGTTTGTGGAACAGCGTATGTCGACACAGCAGACCCGCATCATGCCCTGAGATGCAAGCACCAGCACGATCCATCTTGGGTGCATGATGAGGTGAACTTTGCGGTGGCGAGGATCTCTAAGGCGCCAGGGGGGGTGGTGACGATGGAGGATAGTGTGGTGCTGCCGGGGAAGCGGGTTGACGTAGCGGTGCGACGACCAATGGCCGGGGAGGCTCACGCTCTAGAGATCAGTGTCGCGGACCCGCTATCGCTATCTCCATCTCTGCTAGGGCAGTGTGGGCGTTCTATAGGTGTGGCGGCAAAGGAGTGGGAGCGTCGCAAAACAAGTGATTACGCGCCTTTGCTTGCACGCAACAGGGGCGTGCAGTTCACCCCTTTGATACTAGAGACGTGGGGGTGTCTCGGCGGTCGTTTCTGGCGGTGGATTCGACAGCAGGGGGACGCGCACGTGGGGCTAGCTGTGTCACGGGGGGCTTGTCGGGAGGACGACACTTCGTTTTCAGCTTATCTTTTGGGGTCTCTGAAGGCGCTCATCGGGGTGGCATTACAACGGGCGCAAGCTCGTGTCATTCTGCTTCGGGCGGCGTCTTCCATGGGAGGGATGAATGTGGATTTGGTGGACCGGGAGAGGGACGACGTCGAGGTGGAGGGCAGGGCTCTTTGGGTGGAGGCCCCGTACATGGTGGATGCGCAGATGTGACTGAGGGGGGGTGAAATGGGGTGCGGGATGGGGTGTCTTGATGGGGTGTCCTGACTGGGTGTTTTGATTGGGTATTTTGATGGGGCTTTTTATGGGCGTTGCGTCTGGGATTTTTTGGCAGTTTTACTTCCCTTCTCCCTTTCCTTCTCCACCTCCCTTCTCCTTCATTTATGTCTCTCTTTCCCCTTTTCCTCTTTCTGTCTAGGATCAAGAAAGTTGGGAGATCAGTGCTGGTCCTGAAACAGACTTGGTACAATTGTGCAACTAGTTGCAAAGCGTGTTGACCTCCCATTTACTATATCTTGTATCTTCCTTGTTATTGCAATTCTCCTCTTTGGCCAACTCTCTCTTACCCCAAACCCTAGGCTACTAAGTTACTATCTTAACATGGTTTTAGAGCTACTACGGTCTTAGGACCTACTTTCTTTCATGGAACATGGGCCCGTCCACACTGCAGCACGAAATGCGCTATTTTTTTTTCGTCACCAGTCGCGCCCGAGGTGCCTACCCGTCCCGTCCCGTCATGCCCATCGCGCTCTGCCCGGTCGCGCCCTAAGCGCCTGCCCGTCCCGTTCCGTCGTCGCCCTGCGCGCTGCCCGCCATGCCCGTCGCGTCCATCGCTCGTCGCACCCGTCACGCCCGTCGCCCTGCCCGTCGTAAGCGCCAGCGCGGACCGCCAGCGCCAGCGCGGAGCGCAAGCGCCAGCACCAACACCTGCGCCCAGCGTCAGCGCCAGCGTCGGCGCCTACGCCTACGCCTACGCCAACACCAGCGCCAGCGCCGGCAGCAGCTAACGCCCCCCCCCCCCCCCTCCCCCCCCCCCCCCCCCCGGCCCTCCCTTCCGCGGCTTCCGTCGTGGGGAGGGGGGAGGGGGAGATATGGGGGTGGCGGGTGTGAACCGCCAGCAACCCGTCCCTCCCTTCCCTCTTCCTCTCTTCCAGCATCACTAGTTGCTGTAGGGGTGGGGGGGGGGGAGGAGAGAGGTTAAGGGGGGATGAGAGAGGTTAAGGAGGGATGAAAGAGAGAGAGAGATTTGTTAGAATTAGGAACTAGGTGCTGGTAACTAAGTAGGAAGAAGTGTGGGCATTAGGTCAAAGGAGGGGTACAAGAAGAATGTCGAGAAGATTTGTGTACCCCCTAAGGCTAAACCCACTACAGCCTAAGAAAACATACAAACATATGTTTTGACACACCCCCATAGGCGGAATGGGGGATAGCTAGAGCAAGCAATGGTCACAAGACCAGTCAAGAGAAGAAGCAAAGCGAAGCAATGCTCAGGTTGGATCTCAAGATCACCACGCATTCCAAGCACAAGCAAGTGGCCACAAGGCCAGGTCACATGAAGAGTTTATAATAGCAAGGGCAGTACACTGATCACAACCTAGCAAGTGTAAGCATGCAGGTATACTCATATATATCAGTGTACAACAAGAGCAAGATCAAGAGACAAGCAAGTGAGGCAGAGTGGGCACAAGCCCAAGAGCAGTGCAGAAACGCTGATGATCACCAGACCCAAGGGCCTTGGTGAAGACATCACCAGTGTTGGCCCGCGAGGCCACGTAGGAAAGGCGGAGCTGACGACGCTACTGCAGCTTGCACGCAAGGAAGTAGCGAAGAGCAATGTGCTTCGTTCTATGCTCCAATCTCTGCTCATGACACAAGGCAAGCATTGCCTTGTTGTCAACGTACAGAATTGGAGGAGAACGAGGCTGCTCCCCCAAGTCGGTCAGCAGGTAGTGTTAGAGACTAAGGACGGAGTCCATGAAGATGAGGAGCTGAAATATCTCAAAATCGTCAACTACAATTCTGGACAGAAAAGTCGTCGTCACAAGAAACGTCGTCAACGATTAACGAACAGTTAGAATTCTCTCAAACTCGAGTATGTTGTAGCCCTTGACTGTGGCTATCTTTCTAAATTTGAATAGTATCAAAATATGAAGTATAACTCGAGTTATGAACTTCGGCGCACTAGGGGGTATGCTGCCATAGAAAACGTAACTCAATCACAATTATCTCACAATTTCACACAAGAAAGTTAGAGTAGCAATGGAACCAGGTAGGAGGGGATGAGGAGGACGAGAGGGAAGGTCCCAAGGGATCCCCAACCAAGGAAACCCCATTCCACACAATTCCCCTCTCTATAGGCACCCCAACTTTGACATTTGTCACTTTCCCAACTCATGCCATCCACCTTGCCCAACTTGGCCACACTTGCCAACCTGGTTTGGCACCTCCCAACCACTTGGCAGCATCTACAGTGATGTTGACGAATTTCCCAACCCCCAAAAGTCTATACTCCTTATGGAGTCAACACCACTACTTCCCATAGTCACCACAACCAAATATCAAAAGCATACGAACTTCCAATGTTCGTAACTTTCTTGTTCGTGCTCCGATTGAAGCGATACTTGGTTCGTCGGAAAGCTCTTGAGCAGAGGAGTCACTTCAGATATCTGCTCAAGCCAAATAACATTCACACACACTCAGAAAATACCAAACCGCACAAAACACAAATTCTTGCATACGCTCACACCACGCATGCAACGCACGAACATATGATGGGAGGCAGACAGACGTGAATGCATATGATTGCATCACACAACAAACTCCCCCTCTGGCTGCCAACCATCATCCCACATGTCATAGCACAAGCATGCACCCTCAATGCACACTCATCCCAGCAAGCTTCATGCCCTTCCAAAACTCAGATTCAGCCAGGCGCTTGGTGAGAATGTCAGCCGCCTGCTGATGGGTCTTCACAATCTCCAGCCGCACCTCCTTGTCCAGGAGCCTCCTCACCCAATGCCACTTAGGCCTGATGTGCTTCGTCAGCCCATGAAGGCAAGCGTTCTTAGCAAGCTTCACAGCCGACTCGTTGTCACAGAAAATCACAGTTGGCTCCTTCTGGCACACTCCGATCTCCTCCAATAAACGCCTCAGCCACACCACCTCCTTTGCCCCATGATGCAGGGCCATGTACTCTGTCTCACACGAGGACAGCCCCACCTCGTTCTGCTTCTTGCTGCGCCAGCTCACTGCACCACCTCCAAACAGGCACAGATAGCCTCCAATGCTGGTGCCATCCGCCTTTACAGAGTTGA
Organism: Closterium sp. Naga37s-1; assembly: GCA_947471745.1. Taxonomy (NCBI): domain Eukaryota; kingdom Viridiplantae; phylum Streptophyta; class Zygnematophyceae; order Desmidiales; family Closteriaceae; genus Closterium; species Closterium sp. Naga37s-1. Next base: position 979,396 of record CANJKZ010000069.1, read on the forward strand.
AGCTAGCGTCGGTGTAGCAAGTCAAGAGCATCTCCCCCTTGCTCAAATCAGCTGCACCCCTCTGCAGCCTCTGTCGCACAGCACTGTACTCCAAACCCACAGATGCTGTAGCACTCACATAGCGGACCAACCTCTTAGCCGCTTCTAGCTGCTCATGACTTGGGCGTGAGACCACACTTGCAAGCCTGGATGTAGCAAAGGCAATGTCAGGCCGCGTGTGGTTAGCCGCATAGTTGAGTGCCCCCACCATGGAATGAAACAGCTTCCTGTCACTCTCACCCACCACCTCCTCATCAGCACAAGGCTCCACAGTGAAACCCGAAGGTATTGGGGTGGCTGGCTTTCCTCCATCTTGCAGCCCATACTTCTCAGCCAGCCCCTCACAGTACTTCCTCTGGTGCAACCTCAACACTCCCTTGTCAAGGTCTCTCTCCACATGCATCCCAAGGTAATACTTGACATCTCCCATTTTCGAGTACTTGAACTGCATCTCTAGCATCTCCTCCACACGCTCAATCGTTGCAGACGACTCAGAGAAGAGAAGGATGTCATCCACATACACCAGGAGCATGAGGAACTGCTCCTTCTCTTGCAGCAGGAACAAGCTGTGATCACACTCGCTCTTCTTGAGACCCCCAGCCAGCAGTGTCTCCTCCAGCTTGTGGTACCATGCACGAGGAGCCTGCTTCAGGCCATAGATGGCCTTCTTCAGCCTGCACACCCTGCCGCTCCCATCATCCAACCCCTCAGGCTGCAGCATGTAAAGCTCCTCTAGGATGATCCCATTGAGGAAAGCAGTTGTGATGTCCATCTGCTTGATCCTCCATCCACGGTTTGCAGCCGTTCCCAACATCACCCTTAGTGTAGTCCCTTTCCCCACAGGAGCAAAGATCTCGTCAAAGTCCTTCCCCTTTGTCTGCTGGAACCCCTTAGCCACAAGCCTTGACTTGTAGCGGGTCAGCTCCCCATCAGGTCCGTACTTGTGCCTGAAGATCAGCTTGGAAGAAATGGCCTTCTTCCCAGGAGGCAGCTCACACAGCTCCCACGTTTCATTCTCCAGCAGAGAGTCATACTCCTCCTTCACACTCTGCTTCCACTTCTCAGCATCGGGCCCACTCAAGGCCTCAGCTAGCGTCTTGGGCTCAGGGACGGCTGCCCAGTAGCAGTGTGCTATCTCTTCCTCATCACACTGCTCAGCCACACTCCCAGCTCGTACCACCTTTGGCTTGCCAAAGCTCGGATAGGTCAGCCGGTTAGGAGGGCGCACATCCCTCCTAGGACGGTCAGCCGGACGTGCGGCACCTTGTGGAGCATCTTGCTGCTGCTTCTGCTGCTGCTCCTCCACCTCAGGTTCTCCCCCATCCTCAGTCACCCCAGAAATCTCCTCCTCTGAGACAGTGACCTGCACTTGCCTCGAAGGCCGCTGCACCTCATCGGCCTCAATGATCAGCGGTGTAGTAGGAAGCTTCTGCTGCTGCTGCTTCCACTCCTTGTAGTACAAGGACTCAAGGAACTTCACATCCCTTGACACAGTCAGCTGCTGGCTGGTCAAGTTCCATATCAACCAGCCCTTATGATCCTTAGCAAGCCCCAAGTGTACTCCCCATTTCCCACTAGCCTCCAACTTTCCCCTCTTCTCCTTAGGCACATGAAACACCACCATGCAGCCGTAGGCTCTCAGCATGTTGACTGCTGGTGCACTCCCATACCACTTGGTGTAGGGGACCCACTGCTTGTCCCCCACAGTCGCCAACACCCTGTTCTTCACAAGGGCGACCTGCCGCAGTGCAGTCACCCAAAACGGATCCGGCAGCCCTGCACGCCCAAGGAGAGTGCGAGCACCTTCCTGCAGGGTCCGGTTGAAGCGCTCAGCCACACCGTTCTGCTGAGGGTTATAGGGAACCGTGAGCTGATGCTGGATCCCCTTCTTCTTCAGCACCGCCTCAAAATCAGCGCCAATGAATTCTCCCCCGTTGTCGGTGCGGATCACCTTCACCTTGTGTCCGCTCTCCCTTTGAGCTCTCGGCATCCACTCCTTAAGAACAGCCGCTGCCACTTCCCCCTTAGTCTTGAGAGGGTACACCCACACTGCACGTGTGTGGTCATCCACAATGGTTAAGAAGTAGCGGCTGCCCGAGAGAGAAGGGGCCCTCGTAGGGTCCACCACATCCATGTGCACAAGCGCGAGCGGGGCCTTGGCTGGTCCCGTGCCGCTGCTGAACGGAAACTTTGTGAACTTGGTCTCAAGGCATGTAGGGCAGCTCCCAATCTCCTTTGCTACCCCCTTCACCTCCAACCCCTTCAAGCTCCCATCCTTCACTAACTTCTGCAGCATAAGAATGTTGATGTGACACAACCTCTCGTGCCACGTCTCCCAATCGGCATCACCATTCCCAGATGAAGCCTTTGCCCATGCAGCGGTTGCATCCACACCAGCAAGCACCTCACCATGTGGCTGCTGTGACTGCTGCACCTTCTTGACTGCATCCAGGGCCCCATCAGTTGGTGCAGTCTCCTCTCCTCCCGTCGTTGCTTTAGCCGTTGCCGCTGCCGCTGCCGTTGCTGGTGGTTTCCCATTCCAAGGGATGATGGGCAGCTGCCACAGGTCCTTGATGCAGCTGCTCTTCTCCTCCAAATCCCACAGCAGCAACTTCCCAAGCTTTGCACGGCAGCTGGTTGGGCCGAAGGTCACTTTGGCCTTGCTTTTCTGCAGCCGGCGCACAGAGAGGAGGTTAGCGGACAAACCTTCAACCAGCAGTACATTCCCCAGCCCCACAAGGCCCCCATTGGCTCCCATTACCTTGGCATTCCCAACACCAATCACAGGGAGCAAAGCACCTGAAGCGGCAGCCACAAACTTGATCTTCCCAGGGGGCTTTACCTCGTCAAGCAAATCTGCCCGTGGGGTCATGTGACTTGTGCAACCTGAATCTATCACCCAGTGAGTGAGGGGGTGCATCACAACCTTCCCAACTGAGCCCACATCACCCTCACTCTCTTTCACATCCTCAACCATGAGGAACATCCCAGGGTTGGCTTTACCTTGTGCACCTGAACCTTGCACAGCGCCACCTCGTGCACGTTCACCACTTGGAGGCTTCATGCCTGGAGGCGCCCATCCCTCAGGCCGGCTGAAACACTTGAACCACGGGTGTCCAGCCTTCTTGCAGTACCAGCAAGCACCCTCCATTCGAGTGCTCCCCCTGCCACCAGAGCTCCCATGCCCCTCGTTGTAGTCACCTCGGCCTCTCCCTCTGCCAAAGCCTCTCCCACGGCCTCGGCCTCTCCCTCCCCCTCTTCCTCTGCTGCCTCCTGCAGCTCCATACCCCTCAGCAGTTTTGTTGGCAGCACCACCACCCGTGTGGCGCCTGCGGAAGTCCTCCTGCAGAATCTGCTGCCGTAGCCACTCAGGTGTCCACTGGTCCTGCTGAGTGTTGAGGGTGGGGATGAGGTTGTCCCACGAGTTGTCGAGCACCGAGATGATCTTGGTGCACTGCTGCATCTGCGACACCTTGCTGCCCGCCGCTGCCATCCTCGCATAGGTATCCTTGATCTTGTCAAGGACCGGCTTCACATCATCGCCGGGTCGCATGGAGAGGGCAGCCAGCTCCTTCTCCAACACAATCACCATCGGCAGCGTGTTGGGCTGAATCACGTCGCGCAGTAGCTTCCACGCCTTTGGTCCGGAATCATCCAACTCCACCAAATCCTTGATGTGTTGGAACATATCGTTGTTGACCGATTGGAGGATTAGGTCGTACAGCACCGCCCTCTTCTCAATCCACCGATCGCGGGCATCTCCTTCCTCCGGCATCTTCTCTTCACCCATCGCAAGTTTCAGCAGCCTGTAGCGCTTGAATGCACTCCGCATCCGCCCGCTCCATTCCTCATAGTTTGAGCCATCCAATGCCTCGATCTTGGATGGTGGCGGCTCATTTCTCTTCTCAGCTGCATCTCCACTCCCTTGACTCATTTCCTCTGCTCCCAAACACAGGTTCCAGCTCCCCCTTTGCTGTCGACACCGAAGTCCCACTCAATTTCCACAAGTGTCGGCACCAACAAAATTTCGGCAGAGTTTCCCCTTAGCGGAAGTCACATGCAACCTCCAGAACTCCACTTAGGCACGCCCACAGGCCATGGTGGGTCTAGGAGGGTCTTCACACTTCAGTAGACTCTCCACAAAGTCCTTAATCAGCTCTGATACCACTTGTTAGAGACTAAGGACGGAGTCTATGAAGATGAGGAGCTGAAATATCTCAAAATCGTCAACTACAATTCTGGACAGAAAAGTCGTTGTCACAAGAAACGTCGTCAACGATTAACGAACTGTTAGAATTCTCTCAAACTCGAGTATGTTGTAGCCCTTGACTGTGGCTATCTTTCTCAATTTGAATAGTATCAAAATATGAAGTATAACTCGAGTTATGAACTTCGGCGCACTAGGGGGTATGCTGCCATAGAAAACGTAACTCAATCACAATTATCTCACAAGTTCACACAAGAAAGTTAGAGTAGCAATGGAACCAGGTAGGAGGGGATGAGGAGGACGAGAGGGAAGGTCCCAAGGGATCCCCAACCAAGGAAACCCCATTCCACACAATTCCCCTCTCTATAGGCACCCCAACTTTGACATTTGTCACTTTCCCAACTCATGCCATCCACCTTGCCCAACTTGGCCACACTTGCCAACCTGGTTTGGCACCTCCCAACCACTTGGCAGCATCTACAGTGATGTTGACGAATTTCCCAACCCCCAAAAGTCTATACTCCTTATGGAGTCAACACCACTACTTCCCATAGTCACCACAACCAAATATCAAAAGCATACGAACTTCCAACGTTCGTAACTTTCTTGTTCGTGCTCCGATTGAAGCGATACTTGGTTCGTCGGAAAGCTCTTGAGCAGAGGAGTCACTTCAGATATCTGCTCAAGCCAAATAACATTCACACACACTCAGAAAATACCAAACCGCACAAAACACAAATTCTTGCATACGCTCACACCACGCATGCAACGCACGAACATATGATGGGAGGCAGACACACGTGAATGCATATGATTGCATCACACAACAGGTAGGTCAGCCAGCGTAGCTCCTGTGCAGCCATGGCCCCAGCGTAGATCTCGGCCTCACAGCTGGAACCAAGCACAGAAGAAGAACGAGTGGACCTCCAGAGCCAAGACTGAAGGTGTAACCCTGTGACGAACGCTGAGTCGCCTATTCATCGGCCCAAGAAGCGTCGGAGTGTCCTGTGAGTACCACTGAACCCCGTCCTCCAAGCACGAGCCCCATGCCCGATGTACTGCACAAGTAACGCAGTACCCTCTTCGCAGCATCCCAGTGCACCTTTCGGTGTCAACCGGGAGCCACGTAGCGAGCCAGAAGGCTGAGAGGGTACGCGAGGTCAGGACGCGTGCAAGTCATCAGGTACATGAGGCAACCCACAAGCTCTGGGTACGGACCACTTGGCTCGACGAACTCGTCCGAAGGTGGAGCTGAGAGCGAGTGGCCGATAGACAGAGGAGTGCGCTGTGGCGAGGAGAACTGGAAGCCAAAGCGCTGAAGGACCTGGTGCACCATGTGTGACTAAGTCAGAGTGATGGTGTGCCATGCTCTGTCCCAGGTGATCTTCAGGCCAAGATAGCTCCGCAGCTCACCCAGATCAATGCAGATGTGTCTCTCCTGCAGCTCCGCCCTCACTAGGGCCAGCGCTTCCGTGTCAGCAGTAGCAAAAACCAAGTCGTCAATGTACACGAGAACGTAGAACGGCGGCAGGGTAGTGTCGGTGCGTAGAAACAGCGATGGGTCAGCAGTCAAAGGAGCAAACCCAAGAGCCGCAAGTGTCGTCCTCAGTGTGTCGTGCCACTCGCGAGGTGCCTGACACAGGCCTCGTGAAGGCTACCCTGTAGGAAAGCTGTGGAGAAGTCAAGGGAGTGCAGCTCGTAGTCACGCTGTGCTGCAACGTGTAGTAACACCCAAAGAGTGGTCATCTTCGGGGTAGGGGAGAAGGTATGGAATTTGTCGACCCTCTGTCGCTGATTGAAGCCTCGAGCAACGTAACGCGCCTTGAAGGCAGGCGGAGAACCCGGCGGCCGCTTCACCCTGAAAATCCACATGCCACTGACGATGTTCGCCCCAGGTGGGGGAACCTCGTCGACGTAGGTGCCTGTGGACTTCCAGGAAGCCATCTCTGCGTCCATGGCTGTCTGCCACTGAGAGGAGTACTCACCCAAGATCGCCTCTCTATAAGAGCGCATGGTGGGGATGTCAAGTGCATCCGGGTCTCCCTCAGGGGCAAGCAGCATGGTCGCAAGATGAGGTGCAGCGGTCGCAAGACACTCCAGCTCCTCCTACCTATCCTCAAGAATGTCACAGCCAAGGGCAACCTCACCCCCGACGAACGGAGGACAGGCAAGGTTAGGGTCAGAAACGAGACTCGCACGGTAGTCTAGGCAGTACACAGCAGCAAAGTCAACTAGCTCAACGACTAAGGCAGACGCAGCAGGAGACGAGAGCGTAGAGTCCGTCACAACCGTAGGAAGAAAGTGAGTAACAGTCGGACTGGACGCACGAGCAAGGTCAAACGGAGGGTCAGCACTAGCGGCAAGAGAAGACTCAGGAGGTGAAGGCAGGACAACATGCAGTAGAACAGAGGAAGGATGAAGTGTCATATCGTGAGTGCCTGGGACAGCCGGAGCACGAGAACGACGAACACGAGGAACACGAGCACAGACAGAAGCTCTAGTCTCAAGCTCTTGACGCTCAAGAGTGGAAGCACGAGTCTCAGGCTGTCGATGCGCAGGAGTGGAAGCACGGGTCTCAGGCTGTCGATGCGCAGGAGTGGAAGCACGAGTCTCAGGCTCTCGACGCTCAGTCAGGGACTCTGTCACAGCAGTGTAAGGAGCAGGAGCAGGCAGTGGGGAGTGGGGCAAGAGCTGTGGGAACAGTAACGGAGGAGTTGTACCAGCGATTGGGAACTCAGTAGGAGCTGGCGGAAGGGCGAGAAGGTGGCTAAGCGCACCAGCAGGTCCAGTACCTCCAGTACCAAGAGGACCTCAAGTACCTCCAGCAGTGGTAGCTCCAGCACCTCCAGCACCTGCAGCACCTCCAGCACCTCCAGCACCTACAGCACTAACAGCTCCAGCACCTCCAGCACCTCCAGCACTAGTAGTACCTCCAACACCTCCAGCACTAGCAGGACCTCCAGGACCGGTAGCTCCAGCACCTACAGCACTAGCAGCTCCAGTACCTCTAGCACCAGCAGCACCTCTAGTACCTCCAGCAGTACCTCCAGCACCTCCAGGACTAGTAGCTCCAGCACCAGTAGGACTGGATTCTCCACCGCCACCAGGACTCGCAGCACCCCCAGTCTCAGCACCCCCAGAACCAGCAACCCCACTCGCAGCACCCCCAGAACCCTCACCCTCCGCCTCAGCACCTCCAGGCTCAGCACCAGCAGTCTCAGCTCCAGAGTCCACAGCAGCAGGCTGCGGAGGCACCGAAGACAGCCTAGGGGGAAAACTAGGGGGGGTCTCCAAGCTTGGAGAGCGGCGAGTGGCCGCCGTGTCGTCAGCAGCGGGGTCACCCCCCTCAGCTGGGCCAGAGGAGTCAGAAGATATCTCCGAAGGCTCAACTTAGAGGGGTGGGTCTACCTGAGACACACTTGAGGGAGCAGGACCCTGTGGGGGGAGGGGGTCGATTGGTTGGGGGACTGGTACCAGGAAGAGAGGTGCGAGGGGCACAGGGTGGGACGCGTGCGGGTGAAGCCTGTAATAACAGACAGACTCGTCAAAGGTGACGTCCTGGGAGGAGAAGACTCGACGCGAGCTCGGGTGGTAGAACTGCCACGGCGGGGCGTCGGTGGGGAAGCCAAGGAAGACGCAGCGAAGAGTGCGAGGGGAGAGCTTGCTCGCAGTGGTATCGCGAACAAGGGAGAGCGCGCCCCAGACCCGAAACACCGACGCATCGCCAACCTGTCCCATTCAACGTAGTGTGGGCGAGGTCTCTGGCAAAGAGACACGGGGCCAGAGGTTGAGCTGATGCACAGCGTATCGGACTGCAAACGGCCACAGAAAATGGGGAGCAGCGACATGGATCATGGAGGTACGAGCAACCTCCATGATCAAGCCAATGCGACGCTCAGCAATCCCATTTTGCTGAGGAGAGGCCGGAAGCGTGAACGACTGGCGGATGCCCTCGTCTTGACAGAACTCCGCAAGGAGGTCAGAAGAGAACTCACCGCCCCTATCAGAGTGCAGACGCAGTACTGGCAAGTCCCGACTAAATCGATCGCGCAGCTGGCGTCGAGTAGCACGGATCCAAGGGATCAAAACACCGCTGACGTCCGCCTTGCGACGCAAGGGGAAGACAGTGGTGTAGCGTATGTAGTCGTCAACAACCAGTAGGAGGTAGCACTCCTTCTCCGTTCCACCGACGGGGGCCGGGCCCCAAACGTCCATGTGGAGAGTCTGCAGAGGAGCAGTGGTCGGAGGAAACTTGGAGGATTGAGGAGCGGCGCGCTGCCGCCCCTCGACGCAGGGAAGGCAGGGCGGTGCAGGCGAGCGCGGGAGGGAGGGCAGGGACCTGGGAAGCCCAGAGACAAGGAGACAGGAGTGCTGGCTACTAAGCCTAGGCCCACTTAAACCTAACTACTTATGCCACTATCTCAACATGGTATCAGAGCAGGTCGACCCTCCTAGGTCGATCCTGTTGATGGGCCCACCAAGTCTTCCGCTGCTGTCCTGCCTATCGCGCGCCTCGAGCGCGCGCTGTTTTTCTGCCCGTCGTGCGCCTCGAGGTGCGCGACGGTGCCCTGCCTGCCTGCCCGTCGTGCGCCCCGTGGCGCGCGACGGTGCCCTGCCTGCCCGTCGTGCGCCCCGTGGTGCGCGACGGTGCCCTGCCTGCCTGCCCGTCGTGCGCCCCGTGGCGCGCGACGGTGCCCTGCCTGCCCGTCGTGCACCCCGTGGCGCGCGACGGTGCCCTGCCTGCCCGTCGTGCACCCCGTGGCGCGCGACGGTGCCCTGCCTGCCCGTCGTGCGCCCCGTGGCGCGCGACGGTGCCCCGCCCGTCGTGCGCCCCGAGGCGTGCGGCGGTTTCGTCGCCTGTTGCGGCGCACCGGGGGCCCGCGCCCCCCCCCCCCCCCCCCCCCCCCCCCGCCTTTTCCCGTCGCCTGTCGAGGCGACCTGGGGGGGGCGCGACCTGGGGGGGCCGCGACCTGGGGGGGGTCGCGCGTCGCCCCCTCTGTCGCCCGTCACGGCGCCCTGGGGGGCCGCGCGTCGGCCCCTCCCGTCTTCGTCGCGGCCCTGCCCTGCCCTGCCGTCCTGCCCCGGCCCTGTCCCGGCCCTACCCTGCTGCCGCCCCTACTTCGGCCCTGCCCTGTGTTGGGGTTTGGGGGTGGCGAGTGTGGGGGTGATGGGTGGTGTGTTTCCCTTCCCCTCCTCCTCCTTTCGTTCCCACTGCTGCAGCTCCCGCTGGGGGGAGGGTGTGAGGGTGTGGGGGAGCCAGGGGAGTGGCATTGGGGCGGCGGGTGTGAGACCAACCAGCCCCCGTCCCTCTGAGGTGGGGGGGGGGGGGGGGAGGAGAGTAAAGGGGTGGCAGGAGTGCCTGCCCCTTTGCTGCTGTACCTGCTCTGTTACCTTGCCTGCTGTTGCTGTTTTCTCTATCTGTGGTGTACCCCTGCAGGTTGTGTTCTGCACTTAGCTATTCCTGCATGCAGTTACGGGGGGATGTCAGAATTATATTCTTATACCTGCATGTAGTTCTAGCTGTAATGTAGATATTAACTTTATAGGTGGTGCACCTCTTTGTTTGCTATATGTTCCCTAGTGCTATAGTGAACATCCATTCTCCTCTCATTTTCTTGACTCTCCCTCCTTGGCACAATCTAGCTCGACCCCCTTTGGCCTAGGCTACTAAGCCTAGGCCCACTTAAACCTAACTACTTATGCCACTATCTCAACACCATTTTCACTTTGTTTAACTTTCGAGGACCTACTGGTTGCGCGTCCAGTCAGTATGAGTTGGCACGCGGGCAAAATGACGTGCCAAAGCTCTGTGCACCATCAGAAAATCGCCCTTGCGCGATTCTGATTCTGGACCCTGTAAATTTTCGATTCGATTCAACTTACGAGACTGAAATGTACAATTTGGTGCGTTTAAGTTGTATTTCTGTATTTGTCGTTATATAAGCGCCGGCGCTTATGGCCGATATTCAATTACAAGCGCCCCCCTTAAAAAAACCGATTTTATTATAAGCGCATATGCGCTACTATCCGGGGTAATACGGAATATTTTTTACTCGATTATAAGCGCACCCCCCTGAAAAATCATGTTTTATTATAAGCACAGGTGCGCTTATATCCGGGGTGATACGGTAACATTGGAGCAGGTTGTGTATCTGGCAAGCCAATTCACCAAGACAGATTCATATCGCCCGTACAGGCATAAGGCAATATACCGTACGGTAACGGTATGAAATTGGAACCTGATGTAGAGAGGGTCAAGATGTAGCCCCTTCATGTTGCACATTTCTCGCACATTTACAGTGCTTGTATCGTGGCTCGGGACGGTTCCACATGGTGGAAAGCGGTTCTCAAGGTTTACCGGTTTGCACCGTCACAAAACGAAGTTGACTAGAGTGAGCGTACAAAAGTTGTGCAACCTGACGTCGCCCTAAAGAATGCCAGTGCACTTCCAGCACATGCTTACCAACTGTGTAATGATGGATACCGGAATGGGTTGGGTTCCTGTATGGACACAGTAAAAATAACAAAAAAACACTATATACACAGATACAAATATACACAAGGTTCTGAATCATACACACTGGAATTGTAAACACTCAGTGTGGCAACCTCGCAACTGAGCCACAACAAAACCCCATCACCTTCAAGAGCACACTAGGAGTAACAAAGTGGCAAGCCACGTGTCACCACCACACAGTGCACGGTGTGCAGCCATGGGCACATCACATGCGGAACACTCCATATCTGGGACCATTCTCCACAGGGGCGTGAGCAGTGGGCATGCCGGCGGAGGTGGCAGCAAGGGCGAGGGAGAGCACAGTGCGGGAGTGGGCGGGGTCGATGATGCCATCGTCCCACAACCGCGCCGTGGAGAAGAACGCTGACCCCTCGCTGTCGTACCGCTGTGCTATGCCCTGCTTGAACGCCCTCTCCTCCTCCTCGCCCCACTGCAGTGCACGGTATAAGTGGGACCAAACTCATGGGTGAAGTATGAGTGCATGGGTGCATGAGTGCATGGGTGCATGAGTGCATGAGTGCATGGGTGCATGAGTGCATGAGTGCATGGGTGCATGGGAGGAGGAGCGGAGGTGGTGGGTCTCACCGGAGTGCCATCACGTGCTCTCTTGTCCTTCTCCACTTGCGCCAACACCCCTGCTGCCTGCCATTGTACCGTGCCATCAATGCCATGCCAACCCAAGGGAAAGAGAACCACAAAGGCCACGGGGAAATCCAGGGAATGTTTCAGGGAGAAGTGTTTGAGAAGGTGGTGAGAAGCACAGTGAACGGAGTAAAGAGAGGCAAATAGCAATACCACGTTGCTCTGCCATCTGCTCGCCGCCCACACTCACCGCCCCCCCAGAATCACCTGTTGCTTGCCCATCGTCACCTGTTGCCGACCCATCCTCACCTGCTGGCCGCCCAGACTCACCTGCTGGCCGCCCAGACCCACCTGCTGGCCGCCCAAACTCACCTGTTGGCCGCCCAGACTCACCTGCTGGCCGCCCAGACCCACCTGCTGGCCGCCCAGACTCACCTGCTGGCCGCCCAAACTCACCTGTTGGCCGCCCAGACTCACCTGTTGGCCGCCCATGACTGAGATGCGCGCGGAGGGCCAGAGGAAGAGGAAGTTGGGCGAGTAGGAGCGGCCACACATGCCGTAGTTGCCCGCCCCAAAGCTGCCGCCCACCACCAGCGATATCTTGGGCACCTGCGCACGGTGGGCGCGAGTGGCACATGGGATGAACGGAGATGGAGGGTGGGTGGGTGGTGGAGGGACGATGTGAGAGATGATGGAAGATGTGAGAGATGATGGAAGATGTGAGGGACTCTCTGCTGTGGTTCTCCCAGTCACTTGTGGGACATGTTGATGCACAACTGTGGAAACATGCATGGACATGACATGTTGCGGCCATGGCACATGGCATCGGCATGGGCATGGCATACCTGTGCACATGCGACGGCCATGACCATCTTGGCCCCTGCCTTGGCTATGCCCGCACTCTCTGCTGCCCGCCCCACCTGCACACACAGAGGAGACGAGAGGAATGGGTCTGTGTAAGGGTGCCATACATGCATGCAGACACGGCAAGTGGTGCTAACTCTTGTGACACTTGGACTCACATGCCACGTGGACTCACATGCCACGTGGACTCACATGCCACATGGACTCGTACGGGATATGTGCAATGTGCGATGTGCATGCACCACGCCTCACCATGAACCCCGAGATGTTGTGCAGGAAGAGCAGCGGCACCCGGCGGTGGTCACAGAGCTGCACGAAGTGGGCGCCCTTGAGCGCGGCGTCCACCACCAGCACGCCGTTGTTCGCCACCACTCCCACCTCCCTCCCCTGCACGCGCGCAAACCCACACACCAGTGACTGCCGCCCGCCACAGGGGAAATGGGAGGGACCAGAGGGGAGGGTGGGGAGGGGGGTTGGAGAACCATTAAGTTAAAGAGAAACATTTGGAGAAGCAATGCAACCATCCTTTAAATGTTTCTCATAGAGCATTCAACATTTGGAGGATGGCTGCATGTGCACAGGTATGCCCATGCAACAGCACACTGTCTGCAAAGCGAGCATGGACCCACGGAGCCATAGAGGCGCTTGAACTCGTCCAGCTGGCTGCCATCCACCATCCGCGCGATCACCTCCCGCATGTCCACCCCCCTCGCCTCCGCCGCCCCCTCCTCCTCCCCCCCCTCGCCCTCCCCCTTGCGCCCCTCCCCCCCCACTATGGGCGCCAGCCCCCTGAGCTGCTCCGCAGGGAAGAGCGGCTCCTCCCACGCAGGGGGGGAGAGGGGCGCTGGTGAGGCGGCGGATAAGGCGGGGTGGGAGGAGGGCAGCGAGGCGAGAATGCGCCTGGCGATGGCCAGGGCGTGCAGCTCGTCTGGGAGAAGGGGGAGGAGGGGGGGTCGAGATGGATACATTTAGATCTTGTGGGCTGAGCCATGCAGGTGTGCACGTGGTATGGGGCCACGAGCAGCTCAGTGTGACAAGACAGAATGTGCATCTTTGTGTCCGCGTGCATCTGCCCACCCTCCCCTCTCCTCACCCCGCCCTGCCCTGCTCGCCAGAGCCCAAGCAGCTGTCACTCACCGCGGGCCAGGTGGTCTGTCACCCCCGACACTCTGCTGTGCACCGCCCCTCCCCCCAACGCCTCTGCTGTCACCTCCTCCCCCGTGGCCGCCTGCAACAGATGGCGCACACGCATGCACGCACGCATGCATCCATGCAAGCACACATACCGACGCACATACACTAGTAAGCACAAATGAACGGGAGCTCTCATGATGCCATTGGGATGCAGTCAGCCCAGCCAGCCCAGCCAGGCCTTCTGTATCACTTCAATATTTTGCCTTTCGTCTACCCTCATGTGTCTGCTGCTCACCAGAATGGACCAGAACTCTTCATTGACAGTCTGTTATTGCATATGCATGACTGTTCCAGCTGCCTTTGCCCGATCGTGTGGCTCATAGACAGCTTGGTAGCTGTACGGCAGACCCAGGGGCAGAGAGAGGTGTCAGATTACTATCCTCATTGTAACCTACATCAATCATATAAGCCTAGGTCAGAGATAGACACCCGAACTTAGTTAGGGTGTAGAACTAGGGTTAACCCTAGTTGGGGGTTGGATCTCAACCTTGGCCAAATTACTTGGCCCCCAAGGTTGGGTTGGGAATTATTGGTCCCCCCAATAATGTTGAACCACTTGGTCAACATTATTGGTCCCCTAACAATCCCTCAACCCAAATTATTGGTGGGGGCCAATAATGTTGGCTAGGTTCCCAACCAAACCCCTCATCCTAGCACTATGTATACCCCTATACTTCCTAATCAAGCTATCGCTTCTTCTTCACGTTTTCTCACATGGTATTCAGAGCCACTACGGCTTACGCCTTTCTCCGATCCTAAGGACCTCACGTCCCGCATGCCGTATCATGCCCCCCTCCCTCACACGGCTCGTTGCCGCTCTTCGCGCCTAAGTTGCGCTATTACGCCTTCACGGCCCCCCTCCCCCCTCGTACTCACGCACTCTCCCGTGCCTCCCCCGCATAAGTTACGACCGGCAGCCCGCTCCCTCCCCCTCCCCTCCCCTCCCTCACCGCGGCGCTTTCCGCCAACGAGGGCGGACACGACCACCGCGGCGGATTCCGCCGACGAGGGCGGATGCGACCACCGCGGCGGATTCCGCCGACGAGGGCGGACGCGACCACCGCGGCGGATTCCGCCGACGAGGGCGGAGGCGATCACCGTGGCGATTTCCGCTGACGAGGGCGGACGCGACCACCGCGGCGATCTCCGCCGACAAGGGCGGACGCGACCACCGCGGCGATTTCCGCCGACGAGGGTGGACGCGACCACCACGGGCGCTCGCCGTGACCTCAACCACCCCGACAAGGGCAGACGACACAGTCGCGGGCGGACGGCGCAGCCGCGGGCGACAAAGCGCAGCCGCAAGCGAAAAGCGCAGCCGCAAGCGAACAGCGCAGCCGCAGGCGAGAAGGCGCAGCCGTGGGCGGACAGCGCAGCCGCGGGCGACAAGGCGCAGCCGCGGGCGGACGGTGCAGCCGCAAGCGACACAGCGCAGCCGCGGGTAACCCGGCGCAGCCGCACGCAACGTGACCGCACCACCCCTCCAGGTGGTGCCGTCTCCCCTCCTTGACCGCACCACCTCTCCAGGTGGTGTCGTCCCTCCCCCCCTCCCCCCCCCCCCCTCCTCCTCATTGCGGACGATTCTACTCCTCTTGAGCTCGGAGCCATTGACAACTTCGAGCTTCTCCATGACACTACGGCCGTAAACTGAGAGTCGTTTGAAGACACACTTCACACGCACCTTGGCTCCGTCATCATTCAAGACTATTGCCTTCTTGATGTAGTCCTCGAGCACCCTAATGGCCTCCCACCTGTTCTCCCCTCTCCTCTTGAACCTCCTCCCCCTGACGCCCCTCCTCCACTCGAGCCTCTTCCCGACCCCCCGCGTGCCCCAGTTCATGATGACAACCCGGATCGTTGGGGGGCCAACCTGAACGCCTACAACAAGCTTCGCGACACCTACACCCTCCAGCGTGAGGCGTACCATGTTGCGGAAGAGGCACACGCTAATGCTACTACACGCATCCTCTCCTACGCTCAAGATGAGAAAGACTATGCTGCAGCGTGGGGTGTTGCTGATCGTCGTGCACTCGCCATCATCTTCTCCTGCATCCCCTCTCACCTCAAACGCGACCTTGGTCCCACCTCCTCCTCTGGACTCTGGAAAACCCAATCTACTCAATACGATCGTCAGGATCTTCGCTCCCTCCTCCCACTCTTTCGCAAATTCTAAGACATCACCCTTGACTCCTCCCCCACTGCTGCGGCCTACACCCGTCGCCTCATTGACACTGCACAACGCCTCAATGACCGGGGCACTATCATCGCTGAGTCCCTTCTCACTGCACGCATCCTTGACTGCCTCCCTCCCACATATGACACCTACCGCATCACCTTCACCTCCCGCTACCGTCATCCTCCTCCTGTGGCTGACACCATCGAGTAGCTACTTGACAGCGAAGCGGACATTCAACGTGACTCTGCTACTGTCAATGCTGTCCAGACCCGCAAAGCTATCACAGGCAACCACAACAGCGGAGGAGGTGGCGGCCCAGGTGGCGCCGGCAGTGGTGGTGGTGGACGTGGTGGTGGGCGAGGAGGAGGACGTGGTGGTGGCCGAGGTGGTGGCCGTGGTGGGCGTGGCGGGCACCCCCCCCCCCCGTGTGAGTACATCATTCGCTATGGCTCCAACAAAGGTCAGCCATGCTCACAGTCCACTCATACCATTGACACGTGCTTCAAAACCCTCACTGACGAATGGTTTGACAGTGGCAATGTTGGCACCCCACCTCGCTAGAACACTGTTTTCCCACGCCCCTCTCCCCATGAAATCCGCACTCTCTCCGCCTATCAACCCTCCACCCCCAACCTCCACAATGTCCTCACTCAACATCTCCCATCTCACATCCTTCAACAAGTCCAGCATCTTCTCCCCTCATCCACCCCCACTCCCACTCCTCCTCCACCCACACCTCCGCCTCAAGCCCCTCCCCTTCACTACCCTCCACCCTATGCTGGCTGGCCTTACCCTCCTTACCCACCTCCTGGATATGGTCATAGACCTACTCCACCAGTTGCTAATCCTGCTGAACAGCCCTCCTCTTCCTCCAACCTTCCTAGCTTTACTCCGTTCCCCTCTGCTGGATTCATAGGACATGTTAGCACTGCTCTGCTGATTCTCTGTATGCCCATGCTATTAATGAGTCTCTCTTCCAGTACTCTGCCTTTTCCTCCTCTTCATGCCTTGAGTTTATCCTTGACAGTGGAGCCACACACACTGTCCTTCGGGATGCAGGTACACTGGTACCTCTCCACACTCTCTCCATTATCCACGGAGCTCACTCCAGCTTCACCATCACAAGTTGACACACCTCCACCCTCTCGTGTCCCATCTTCCCCTCAGGTACAGTCACAGGTCTATACATCCCCTCCCTACGCAACAATCTGGTTGCACTGTGTGACCTCACCAGGTTCGGTATCACCGCCCTCTTCCCCGGTCATTCACGCCACTGCGACCTCTTTCATACCACCACTGGCCGCTTCATCTGTCGCATTCCCCTCTGCCCTCACACAAACCTGTACACATACCGCACCCCTCGCACCTCCATTCACCACCTCATCGCCCCCACCTCACCCCCTCCCCTCACCTCACCTCCCGTCTCCCTTCCCTCCCTTCCCCTCCCCTCCCCTCCCCTCCACCTTCCCTCCCCTCCTCCCATCCCCTCCCCCCCCCTCCCCTCCCCTCCTTCCCCCCCCCCCCCTCCCCCACCTCCTCTTGTCACTGTCGTGACTTCACCCACCCCGCAATTCTGCTTCACCATAGGTTGGGTCATCCCAAATTTGCCACCCTCCGTCAAACTGTCTCCACTCAACTCCTCGAAGGCCTCCCCCTCACCCTCCCCCCTCTCCCCCCATCACCCTCCCCTCCCTGCTCAGTATGCGTTGAAAGAAAACTGAAACGCAAGAGTCATCCCTCCTTTCTCCCCAGCCCCTTGATCTCGTCCACATGGACCTCTGGGGCCCCAATCCTTCCCCCACCAGGCAAGGTCATAAATACCTGCTCATCCTGGTGGATGACCACAGCCGGTACTCCTCAGTCTCCCTCCTCCGCACGAAGGCGGAGGCCCCGGCTGCTATTATTGCCTGGGCTGAACAAGCACGCACCCACTTCAAACACTCTGTCTCTCGCTTCCACTCTGATGGCGGTGGTGAGTTCCTTAATAACATGCTCTCATCCTACTGCACCACTCATGGCATTATTCACACCTACACCCTACCTCATTCCCCTCAGCAGAATGGCGTGGCGGAAAGCATTGTCCGTGAGGTCACCAAGACTGCTCGGTGCCTCATGGTCCATGCCTCCTGCCCGCCCTCTCTCTGGGGCTATGCCATCCTCCACGCTGCCATCCTCACTAACCTGTAACCTCATCCCTCCCGGCCCACCACCACTCCCGCTGCACTCTAGACGTCCAAAAAGCCTGACATCACCCCCCTGCGCGTGTGGGGCTCCAAGGCGTATGTTCTCATACACCCTGTCGACCGCTCACGTAAAGCTGGGAAGCTAGCCTCCCGCACTCTCCCCTGCATTTTCCTTGGTCACAACACCTCCTCCTCGGACTATCTCTTCCTCCAGCCCCCCTCAGGTCGCCTCATTCGTAGTCGGGATGTAGAGTTCGATGAAGCCCACCCGTACTACACCTCCCCCAAAGTCCCTAACCCCCTCCCTCTAACCACCCGTCCCCTCCTCTGGACTGACACCATTCCCCCCCCACCCCCTCTCCCCTCCCCTTCCCTTCTCCCCCCCCCCCACCATTGTCCCCACTGCACCCCCACCCCCTCCCCCCTCTCCCCCCGCCTCGTCAGGAGACATCCTTGACCCCGTCCACCCTCCCTCCCCACCCGTTGCCCCTCCCCCTCCCTCCCCACCCGCTGCCCCTCCCCCTCCCTCCCCACCCGCTGCCCCTCCCCATCCCTCCCCACCCCCTCCCCCTCCTTCCCCTCTCTCCCTCCCTGCACAACATCCCCCACCTCCCCCCTCCCCACGCCCTCCCCCACTCACTCCACCTCCATCCTCCCGGCCCCTACTTCCCACTCCCCCTCTCATACTCCGCCACTACCCTCACACCCACTCCACAGTCCCCGTTCTTGGTACCCCAAGGTCCACCCCCCCCTCCCTCCAATCTCTCACATCCATCCCCCTTCTCCGCCACCATAGCACCTCCCCTCTCCCCCGCACCAGCCCCTCAGGTTCTCTTAGCAGTCGCGCTCCCGTCTCCTTGCCCCTCACAGCAACTCAGCGAAGCCGAGCTGCAATGCAACTGTCTCCCTGCCCCGACCCTCAGCGCAGCAGAGCACCGGTGCAGCTGTGTCCCCGCATCGGCCCGACCCTCCAGCGCAGCTGTCTTGCAACTCCACCGCCTCCTTTTCCTCCTCCGCTCTCTCCGGACCTCTCTAAAGACTCTCACGATGAGCTTCTTTTCCTCCATCTCCTCTCACCCACCATCGCCCCCGTCGTCCGCACAATGGCTGGCACTACTGTCCTTCTCTTCTCCACCACCCCCACCATCTACGAACCCACCACCTATGAGCAAGCACTTGCCTGTCTTGACGCACCTCTCTGGATCGAGGCCATGGTCAAGGAGAGCAACGCCTTCATCAGCAATCGCTCCTTTCTCGACGTTACTCGTCCCTCTAAGCACAACGTGGTCAAAGGCAGGTGGCTCTTTCGAGTGAAACTGATCCCTGGCAACGCTCCGGTCTGCAAGGCTCGATATGTGGCAAAAGGTTTCACACAGACCTATGGCTCAGACTTCTTCGAGACCTACTCACCCACCGCCACTCCGCCGGTCATTCGCGTGTTTTTGGACTTTGTTGGCAGACGCGGGATGATCCTTCACTCCATGGACGTCACCATCGTCTTTCTGCAAGGCGACCTTCATGAGCTCATTCTCCTGGAACGTCCCAAAGGCTTCCACGCTCCTCACGACCCTGCCACTATTTGGAAGCTGTTACGCCCTGTCTACGGGCTCAAACAAGCACCTCGGGAACGGCACGCCAAACTCTCCTCCACCCTTCGCGCACTTGGCTTTCGCCCCTCCCGTGCCGCCTCTTGCCTCTTCCTCCGCTTGTCCCCATCACCCTTCTACACCCTCGTCTACGTCGACGACATGCTGCTGGCCGCTGACACAACTGCTGAACTCCAGGAGGTCAAGGATGAGCTGCAGAAACGCCTCGCCTGCAAAGACCTGGGGGAGGTCCACAACTACCTCGGCATGGAGATCACCAGTGACCTCACTGCCAAGACCATCACCCTCTCTCAGTCTTTTTACATCGAGAAGATTGTTGAGAGGTTTGGCATGTCCACCTCAAAACTCATCTCCACACCACTTGCCTTCGGGCATCGGCTCTTCCCTCCCACCACTCCGGTCACCTCCCCTCATCCCTATGCAGAACTTATTGGGGCCCTGATGTACGCCATGGTCTGCACTCGTCCCGACCTTGCATACCCAGTCAGTGTTCTAGCACTAATGTTGGCTAGGTTCCCAACCAAACCCCTCATCCTAGCACTATGTATACCCCTATACTTCCTAATCAAGAAATCGCTTCTTCTTCACGTTTT
This sequence comes from Closterium sp. Naga37s-1, assembly GCA_947471745.1. Lineage (NCBI taxonomy): Eukaryota > Viridiplantae > Streptophyta > Zygnematophyceae > Desmidiales > Closteriaceae > Closterium > Closterium sp. Naga37s-1. The sequence goes on from CANJKZ010000069.1 coordinate 999,358, forward strand.
CTCACAAGAGGCGCACCTTGACAAGCGGCGGCCCCCCCAGGAAGATGGTACCCTGACGGTGCACGATGATGCTCTCGTCCGCCATGGCTGGCACATACGCCCCCCCTGCCGTGCAGCTGCCCATCACCACTGCGATCTGCGGTATGCCGTCCCGTGACATGCGCGCCTGGAGGGGGGCGCAAAGGAGGGCTCGGACGAAAGGGGGGGGCGCTTGGAGCATGACGGAGAGGGAAAAGCATTGGATGACTGGGGTGAGATGGGGTTAAAGATAGGGGCGTTGCATGTGCATGGTGGGCACGGGCATGGTGCCGGCACCTGCGGGAATGGGAGGGAGAGTGGCGGGACGATGGGTGGAGAGGGGAGAGCGTGGAAGTGTGGAAGGCGGGGTGCTGTTTGGGGCGAGATGTGGTTAAAGGGAGGGAGAGTGGAGGATGGAGGAGCGAGGGGCTACACGTGCAATACAGGCACTGTGAGCAGGGGCTACACGTGCAATACAAGCACCGTGGTGCAGGAGATAAAAGGGTGGGCAGAGCATGGAAGGAAGGGGTTGCGGCACCTGGTTGAAGAAGATGCGCCCGAAGTGGTCGCGGTCGGGAAACACATCCGCCTGCCGTGGCAGGTTGGCGCCTCCACTGCCCATGGGTGGGTTCAGGTGAGTGTCATGATGGTGGAAAAACAATGTGAATCAAGCCTAGAAATCTGGATGGAGAGTTGTGAAAGAAGTTGGTTAACGTCTACTAGGGCCAAATTAAAAGGAATTCAACTGTTACAACCTAACTAGCACTGCATCCCTTGCTCTCAAAGTGAGTGTGACATACATACAGTAATATGTCACCGATGTTTGCCCAAAAGAGCAAATTGATAGACAACCCTGAAAGCTCTTCAATGGATGTCATAGATTCTTGTTAAGAGAGCGCTCACAAATCAATTTGATTTTCTTCTGATTTCATGTCAGAGCTGTCTATGTTTTTTGCATCAGTGGTGTCTATGTTTCGATATTTCAATCATTTAGTTACCAACCTATTGATCAGAAGAGAGGATTCATACAGTGCATTACAGCGTGAGAAAATGCACACTAGATGGCGCCAATTGCATAAGTGGAATTGAATAGGACAACTGGGAAACGATTCTGGAAAATTTGGAGCAGGCTGTACCTGTCAACGAGGTAGATGCAGGGCAGGCGGCACTGAGCAGCGATCTCCTGCACCCTGAGGTGCTTCTTGACTGTGATGGGGTAGTACGTGCCGCCCTTCACTGTAGCGTCGTTCGCCACTATCACACTCACCCGCCCGCCCACGCGCCCTAGCCCTGTCACGATGCCCCCCCCCGGCACCTCCTCCTCTCCATACATGCCCATGCCCGCCAGCTGTGCGTGATGGGAAGAGGTGTGAGGCCGAGGTGGGGAGTGGTGGGCGCAGAGAGTGGGGGAGAGGTGGGGATGTTGAGGAGGAGATATGGGGAGATGGAGTGAGGCCTAGCCTTGTGGAGTGAAGAGGTGAACGGGCAGGGATGATGGACAGAGGAGGGAGGGGGGTGCAAGTGCGAAGGGGGAAAGGGGGAGTGCGAGTGGGAGCGCGGAGGGACCTGGGAGAGTTCGAGGAAGGGCGAGGCGGGGTCGAGCAGGCGGTCGATTCGCTCGCGGGGCAGCAGCTTGCCGCGGCTGTGCTGCCGCTGCACCGCCTTGGGACCACCCCCCTGTAGCACCTGGTAGGCGGCCGGGTGGGGCAGCAGGAAGGGTGCATGGGCGTGGCATGAGAGTGAGGGAGGGCGGCGAGATTCACAGACACTATCACTCAGTCTATCTAAGTACGCCTCACTCCACCACCACCACCCGCTTGCATCTTCCCACCTCCGCCCATTTGCCCGCCCTCGCCACGCCCACCCTCCCCTGCCCTCGCAGCTATGTGTGTGCGACGTACAGTGCGTGTCGCCTGACTGCTGAGCGACGTACCGTGCGTGTCGCCTGACTGCTGAGCGACGCATCGTGCGTGTCGCCTGACTGCTGTGCGACGTACCGTGTCCGTCGCCTGTCGCAGCTCGCCCAGCAATCGCTCCATCGCCTTCTCTCGCAGTCGGAACGCCGCGCCGTGCACGTCCACGTCGCCGCCAATCGCGGCCACGCGGGGGACGGGGGAGAACGGCACGCGCCTGGCGGAACTGGCGGGGCTGGCGGAGGACGCGGCGGCTGAAGGCGACGCGGCTGAAGGACAGATGTCGGACGTTGATTGGGTGGGGCAGGCGGAGAGCGAGAAGAACGGGCGGCCAGGAGCTGTGGGCAAAAGCGCTAAGGCCGCCGACACGGCAGCTGTCGCATGGCGATGCGATGGCAGCAGCCGCCTTGGGACCTCCGCGGCTCCTCTCCACGAAGCGCGCACAGCGACTGCCATCATGGCGCCCGCCGGTGCTTTGCTGCTGCGCGGTGTATGCTGATGGTGGTGGGTGCTCTAGCTGGTACGCGGAGTGAGGTGGCGGGGGTGTGGGCTAGTCGTGGGGCGGTAACGACCAGCCTTTGACCTGCTCTCTCTGCTCTTTGCTCTCTGTTGCTGGGGGTAAGGGGGGAGAGCAATTCAAATCAAAGCTGTAAAGAATGGAGGTCGATGGCAGCAGACATTTGTGGTCACTTGTGCTGCTGCTTGCAGCAGTGCGAGCCAAGTGACGGTTGCATAGAACGAGTGAGTTTTGGCTGCCGCTACTGAGTGCCCCGGTAAGAAGTTGTGCTGAGAGTTGGAAAAGTGTTCGCCAGACACAAGCTCGATGCTGTGACGTGGCATCGACGTGGAATGACATGTTCCGACGAACACCCACGGTAGAGGTGATTGACTGCCTCCTCTACAGGCTCACCATAAGTTCCACCGGTAAAAGCAGTTCAGGAAGTACACGCTTCGCAATTACCTAAGTATACATTTTGTAAAGGGAGTTTCAAACTTTTGAAAATTGAAAAGCTGGTTTCCCTGTTACAAACCATTTCCCTCCGCTAACAAGGTACGGTCCCCCCCTTAACACTCACAATGATGGTGTTTCAAATGTTTTGAAACAATATATATATATATATATTTTTTTTCCGTGTTCCTGCCACTTCGCGCTGTTGGAAACAAGTGATTTATAACGCTTCTGTCGTATCGAAGCTTCGACACAAAACGGAACTGACTACAGCGAAGAAACACTCGGGTCAACCAAGGCAACCGTCAAAGGTTGCGCGAAGGTCAAAGGTCTCCGACCTTTGACCTGACGAAACATACAGTGCGACAGCAAGGACACATAACTGACTCGTTACAGAGCAGTTACCCAAGTCGGCACTGTATCGAACCGCAACAGCAAAAACAGTTAAAATAGAACTTTCAATATTCATTTGTAATCATATAAAAGCCTTATACTTCTCTGCTATTATCAACTTATCTTGTTCTCACAAACTAGCACAAGGTGGTTCACGACAACTCTTCATTAAAACGCTTCCGCTGTTACAACTCTACGTCAACACCCTATCTTAGTCCTGAAAGTTCCTAAGGGCTTTTCTCAGCCCAACATGGTATGAGAGCAAGGCAGGACAAGATCACTTTTTATTTTTTTACAATACAAGTCATGGCTACACAAAAGGAGAGGAGCTCATCCAACGGATCTCTCGGCACCACCCCTACTCCACCTCCAGTCTCCGGCCTACAAACAGAAGAAGGCATAAGACCAGCTGCAGAGTCAACGGAAACTCTCGTGAATCAACAATCAGGCTTCGACCCAAACATGATGGAGAAGTTCTTCTCCTTCATGTCCTTCTACGAGTAACATCAGCAAGCAGCTCCTGCGCAATCAAACAACAGCAACAGCAACAGAGCAACACCAATGAGTCTTGATGGTTCATCATACGCGCGCGGAAATCAACAACCTACCTTTGCTCCGTATGAGCCTCAACGCGGCTCTGTCAGTTTCGCGCCACAGCCGCAGTCTTCACCTGGACAAGAGAAGACACTGGACGCGCTTCAGGTGCAATCGCAATTCGCACACGTTCTCAAATTACAAACATCAAAGCTTTTCGACGGGAAGGACTTTTATACCTGGTCCTTCGAGTTTGAACTGATGATGGAGGGCGCGCAAATCCTCGGATTCTTCGACGGGTCCCTGCCATATCCAGTACACGGGACACAGTACGACAAGCAGCAATACACGTATCAGTCGCTGATGGCGTATACGATACTTCTTCGAAACTTGACGCCAAACGAGCAACAGAACATTCGTTCTTATCGAGGATACGGCAACTCCGCCGAGCTGGCATACGACCACCTGAAGAGCCTTTATTAAGCAACAGACAGCGTTAACCAGAGTCGTCTCATGGCACAGTTAACAACAGTGGAAATGAAACCCGGAGAAAAGGGAATGGCTTATATTAGCCGTTGTCGCGGACTACGCGACAGACTCCTTCGATGCGGAGGGTCAATTTCGGAAGAAGCATTTGTAACAGTCATCATCGCCGGCCTTGGTCCTCATTGGCGCTCCACTCGAGCACTTCTTCGAGCTCACGGGAAAATCTCCAAAGCAGCACTCTGCGCCGAAATCCACGCTGAACAGCAAGACATGGACCTGCACGAAGAACGACACAAGAAGAAAGCATTAGCACCAGAGTTCGCCTTCCATACTCAACGACGCTACAACAACAACAACAACAACAACCGACACAATAACCGACAAGTATGTCAGATATATATGCCTTAGCCTATGTAGGCTGTAGTGGGGTAGACACCAAGGGGTACAGGTTTCATATTTGTATCTCACACTTTCCTAGTTCATTCATTCCTGCTGTTTCTTCACATGGTATAGAGCGGGTTCCCTCATGGGACCGTTCCTTCCTAAGGGCCCACCATAACATTTTTTTTTTAGCTGCCCGAAGCGAGTCTCGCGCCCTGCCCTAATTTTTTTTTTAGCGGCCCCTACGTGGCCCCTTCGTCGCCTAGCGCGCCCCTACGCGGCCCCTACGCGGCCTCCACGCGACCCCTACCCGGCGCCTAGCGCGCCCCTACGCGGCCCCTACGCGGCCCCTATGCGGCCCCTACGCGGCCCCTACGCGGCCCCTACGCCGCCCCTACACGGCCCCGTCGCTGCCCCGTACCTGACGCGGCCCCTACGCGGCCCCTACGCGGCTCCTGCGCCGCCCCTACGCGGCCCCTACGCGGCCCCTACGCGGCCCCTACGCGGCCCCTACGCGGCCCCTACGCCGCCCCTACACGGCCCCGTTGCGGCCCCGTACCTGACGCGGCCCCGTACCTGACGCGGCCCCGTACCTGACGCGGCCCCGCCCCTACGCGGCCCCTACGCGGCCCCTACGCGGCCCCTACGCGGCTCCTGCGCCGCCCCTACGCGGCTCCTACGTGGCCCCTACGCGGCCCCTACGTGGCCCCTACGCCGCCCCTACACGGCCCCGTCGCGGCCCCGTACCTTACGCGGCCCCTACGCGGCCCCTACGCCGCCCCTACACGGCCCCGTCGCGGCCCCGTACCTGACCTGCCCCGGCCCCGACCATTTCGCGGCCCCGTCCCTGACCTGCCTCGGCCTCGTCCCGGACCTGCCCCGGCCCCGACCCCGTCCCGGACCTGCCCCGGCCCCGACCCTGTCCCGGCCCTACCCCGGCCCCGTCGCGGCCCCGTCCCGGACCTGCCCCGGCCCCGACCCTGTCCCGGCCCCGTTGCTGCCCCGTCCCGGACCCTGCTCGGCCCCGACCCTGTCCCGGCCCTGTCACAGCCCCGACCCAGTCCCGGACCTGTCGCAGCCCTGTCCCGGCCCTACCTCGACTCCGCCCCTGGTAAGAGCATAGCAGGGCCGAGCCGCGCTGCCGAGCCGCACTGCTTTGCCGAGCCGCCCTGCCGAGTCGCGCTGTCCTGCCTAGCTCAGTTGGACTGCTGCCGCTGCTAGTCTGCTGCTGCTCCTATCATGGCTAGTCCTAGTCTTCTTACCTTTGATGCTGAGGGTCGAGCGGTTGACTTCGATGTCTGGCTAGATGATCTGCAGCTTTTCCTTCAGTGCGATAGCAAGGATGGTCTCTCACTGTTTGATCTTGCGTCTGGCGCCTCTACTGCCCCTGCTGCTGATGCTGACAGTACTGTTCGCTCACAGTGGCTCACGCGCGATGCTGCTGCCCGCCTTGCTGTGCGTAGTCACCTACCGTCTACTGAGCGCGCGCACTTTAGTCAGTACAAGAGTGCTAAGACTCTGTACGACGCTGTAGTTGCACGCTACTCTTCCCCTGCCACTGCTGCGCTTAGCCGCCTCATGCTACCGTACCTGTTCCCTGACCTCGCCGCTTTTGCCACAGTCACTGACCTCATTACGCACCTCCGCACTAGTGACACTCGCTACCGCGCTGCGCTTCCGGCTGAGTTCTGCGCCCAGAACCCCCCCCCCATGTACATCACCCTCTACTACCTAGTCACTCGACTCCCTGACACTCTTCGCTCGGTCAGGGACCACTTCCTCTCTCTTTGCCCTACCACCCTCACTGTCGACCTCCTCGAGGAGCGCCTCCTTGCAGCAGAGACTAGTATTACCGCTGTAGGCGCCTCTCGTGGTGACCCCCGTACCCCTTTCTTTGAGGGGTGCTCCCCCGTTCCTCTTTTGCCCTCTGTTGCCTCTGCTGCTGCTGTCGACCTTGTTGGCACCGAGTCAGTCAGCGCTGCGTCTGCTCCTAGTGAGAGGCGCCGCATCAGCAAGGGCAAGCGGGGCAAGGGCGCTGGAGGAGGTGGTGGGGGCGGCGGTAGTGGCGGTGGAGGCGGAGGAGGGGGTGGGGGTGGGGGTGGTGGCAGAGGTGGGGGCTTCGGTGGCGGCGGTGGAGGTGGAGGCGGCGGTGGCGGTGGCGGGAGGGGTGGAGGAGGCGGAGGCGGCGGCGGCGGAGGTGGAGCTGGTAGAGGCGGAGCTGTGCAGCGGGGACCCCAGCAGCAGCAGCGCTCTCGTGAGACCCCGTCGCCCCAGCAGCTTCGTGAGTGGTACGCAGGGCGCCAGGGGTCTGGGGGTGCTGGTCCCTGTACTTACGTCCTGCGCACCGGCGACCGCACTGGAGAGCAGTGTGGCGGCCTGCACGCCACCCAGCGCTGCTTCGGTTGCCTGACAGACGCCTGGCGTGCCCAGTTCCCGGACGCCACTGAGATCCCTCGTTGGGATGATCTGCTCAGGTCGGGTGTAGCTATCTTTGATCTTGACTTTGATGCTATTCTTGCTGCCATGTATGCTGTGTCTATTAGTGCTGAGGGTGACTGTTACGTGTGTGTTCCGCCTGACCCTGGTATTGAGGCTGCTGCTCTAGGTGCTCGTGAGTCTGCTGCTCCAGGTACTCGTGAGTCTGCTGCTCTAGGTGCTGGTGAGTCTGCTCTCTCAGGTACCGCGTCGGCGCAGGACTTGCACACCTTCACCCTCGACTCTGGTGCTTCCCGCTCCTTCTTTCGAGACCGCACCACCCTTACGCCGCTCAGTCGGCCGGTTGCGGTCTCCCTTGCGGACCCCTCTGGGGGTCCTGTTCTTGCTCGCTACTCCACTGTCCTCCCGTGTCCGGCGGCCCCGTCCGGCTCCTTGTCTGGTCTCTACCTCCCCTCGTTCTCTACGAACTTGGTGAGTGGTGCTGACCTTCAGGATGCAGGGGTTGACCAGTTCACTCCTGCGAGTCAGCGAGTGACCCACTGCTCGTGTGCTCAGACGGGCCGCCACTTGGCCACGTTTACTCGTCGACCGGGGTCGAGCCTGTACACACTGACCACAGAGTCTCCCCCGGTTGCTGCGTCTGGTCAGGTAGCTGCGTCGAGTCAGGTGTTTGCTGCAGCATCTCGGTCAGGTCCTGAGTCTGCCCCCTGTTCGTGTCGCCTCCTGTCCCACCAGACCCTCCTCTGGCACCACCGCCTTGGTCACCCCTCCTTGCCTCGTCTCCGAGGCATGGCCTCCCGTGTCCTTGTCTCTGGTCTCCCCTGGTCCCTCCCTCCCCTTCCCCCGGGGCCTGCCCCTACCTGCGTTCCCTGCGTCGAGGGGCGGCAGCACGCCGCTCCTCACTCCTCCGAGTTTCCCCCGACAGAGGCTCCGCTGCAGACTCTTCACATGGACGTGTGGGGCCCAGCCCGCGTCCGTGGACAGGGTCACGAGCGTTACTTCCTGCTGGTGGTTGACGACTACCCGCGTTACACCACTGTCTTCCCCTTGCGCAGCAAGGGTGAGGTCACTGAGGTGTTGATCGACTAGATCCGCGTTGCTCGTCTCCAGCTCAGAGAGCGTTTCGGCTCGGACTTTCCTGTTCTGCGTCTGCACTCCGACAGAGGCGGAGAGTTTTCCTCCGACCTTCTGCGAGCCTTCTGTCGTGTGGAGGGCATCCGCCAGACGTTCACGCTTCCGGCCTCTCCACAGCAAAATGGGATTGCTGAGCGCCGCATTGGCATGGTCATGGATGTCGCTCGTACGTCCATGATCCATGCGGCTGCTCCCCATTTTCTGTGGCCGTTCGCGGTTCAGTACGCGGCGCATCAGATCAACCTTCAGCCCCGGGTCTCCCTGCCGGGGCCCACACATACTCTGCGGTGGACGGGGAAGGTTGGTGATGCGTCTGCGTTCCGTGTCTGGGGATCTCGAGCTTTTGTCCGAGACTTGTCTGCGGACAAGCTGTCCTCCCGTGCTGTTCCTTGCGTCTTCCTCGGCTTTCCCCCTGACGCGCCTGGTTGGCAGTTTTACCACCCCACCTCGCGTCGTGTTCTGTCCTCCCAGGACGTCACGTTTGACGAGTCGGTTCCGTACTACCGTCTCTTCCCCTACCGCACTGCCCCCCTCCCCCCCCCCGCCGCTCTTCCTCGCTCCCGGTCCCCCCCCGGTAGACCCCCTCCCCTCTCAGGGTCCTGCCCCCTCAGGTGTGTCACAGGTAGATGCAGTCGAGCCTGTCGAGGTAGCTGCTGACTCTGGTGCGTCTGGGGGTGCTGAGCCTGAGCGTGCGGAGCCTGGGGGTGCTGGGTCTGGGGGTGCTGAGCCTGAGCGTGCGGAGCCTGGGGGTACTGGGTCTGGGGGTGCTGAGCCTGAGCGTGCGGGGCCTGGGGGTGCTGCTTCTGGGGGTGCTGAGCCTGGGGCTGCTGGGAGTGGGGGTGTGGAGCCTGCCGGTGCTGGACCTGGCGGTCCTTCGGGTGCTTTGTCCCGGCGGGAGCTTCCCTCTCCACAGGAGCTGCGCGAGTGGTTTGCTCGCCGCTGGAGCCGTGCTGCTGGAGCTGGAGGTGCTGCCGGTGCTGGAGGTTCTGCTGCTGCTGGAGGTACTGGAGCTGGTGGTGCTGCTGGAGCCGGTACTGGAGGTTCTGCTTCTGCTGGGGGTGCTGGAGCCACGGGTCCCGGAGGTGCTCGTACTGGAGGTACTGGAGCTGCTGGGTCTGGTGGTGCTCCTGGTGCTGGAGCTACTGGTGGAGCTGGAGCTGGTGGTGCTGCTAGAGTGGGTACTACTGGAGGTACTGGAGCTGGAGCGGCTGTGTCTGCTGGTGGTCCTGCTGGAGCTGGAGCTGCTGGAGGTACTGGAGCTGGTGGTGCTGCTGGAGTTGGAGCCGACGCTGGGGGTACTGGTGTTGTCCCTGCTGGTTCTGGAGGTGCTGCGCGGCCGCGGCCGTACTTCGTTCCGCTCCTTGAGCAGGTTCTTGGTCTTCCGCCTTCTCCTAGTCCTGCTCCTTCCTTAGAGTGTCCTCCGCCTGTCCAGTTCGAGTCACAGTTACAGCTGGTCTCCCCTCTGCCTGCTCCTTCTCCCTACGCTGGTCTTACTGGAGGTCTTGCTGAGCGCCGTGAGCCTGAGTCGCGTCCTGCGTCGCCTGTTCGCACTACTCGCACTAGTCGTCGTGTTCCACGTCCGCGTCCTCCTGCAGTCCCGGGCACGCATCAAATGGCACTGCGTCCTTCCACTGCGCCACAGCATGTCCCTTTGCCGTCTCCTCCAGAGTCCTCTCTTCCTGCTCTTACTGACCCGACGTCTGACTCCCTTCGTGCTGCCAGTCCTACTGTCACGCGTTTCCTAGCCACTGTTGTCACTGACCCTTCCTTTGAGTCTACTGCTGCGTCATCCTTAGTTACCGAGCTTGTCGACTTCGCTGCTCACTGTCGTCTAGACTACGCCGCTAGTCTTGTTGCTGAGTCTGCGTCTGTCTGTCCTCCGTCTGTCGGGGGTGAGTGTGCTCTTAGCACGGACGTCCTTGAGGACCGACAGGAGGAGTTCCAGTGTTTTGCTGCTGCTTTACCTCATCTCGTGTCCACGCTGCTTGCCCCTGAGGGAGACCCGGATGCACCAGACATCCCGACCCCGCGCTCTTACGCAGAGGCGATAGAGGGTCCTTACTCCTCTCAGTGGCAGGCAGCCATGGACGCAGAGATGGCTTCCTGGAAGTCCACAGGCACCTACGTCGACGAGGTTCCCCCACCTGGGGCGAACATCGTCAGTGGCATGTGGATTTTCAGGGTGAAGCGGCCGCCGGGTTCTCCGCCTGTCTTCAAGGCGCGTTACGTGGCTCGAGGCTTCAGTCAGTGGCAGGGAGTTGACTACTTTCAGACCTTCTCCCCGACCCCGAAGATGACCACTCTTCGGGTTCTGCTGCACGTTGCTGCTCAGCGTGACTACGAGCTTCACTCCCTTGACTTCAGCACTGCTTTCCTACAGGGCAGTCTGCACGAGGAGATCTGGCTGCGCCGCCCACCTGGCTTCACTGGGTCGTTTCCTCCTGGTACCCAGTGGAGCCTCCGGCGGCCAGTCTACGGTCTCCGCCAGGCGCCACGTGAGTGGCACGACACACTGAGGACTACGCTTGCGGCTCTTGGGTTTGCTCATTCCACTGCTGAGCCGTCGCTGTTTCTTCGCACCGACACTTTGCTGCCGCCGTTCTACATCCTCGTGTACGTCGACGACTTGGTGTTTGCTACAGCTGACACTGCTGGACTCGCCCACGTGAAGTCCGAGCTGCAGAAGAGACACACGTGCACAGACCTGGGTGAACTGCGCAGCTATCTTGGCTTGCAGATCACCCGGGACAGAGCACGGCACACCATTACCCTGACTCAGTCACACATGGTGCAGCAGGTCCTTCAGCGCTTCGACTTCACGTACTCCTCACCTCAGGCCACTCCTCGGTCTACTCGCCACTCGCTCTCAGCTCTGCCTTCGGACGAGTCCGTAGAGCCGAGTGGCCCGTACCCAGAGCTTGTTGGCTGCCTCATGTACCTGATGACCTGCACTCGACCTGACCTAGCATACCCTCTGAGCATCTTGGCACGCTATGTTGCTCCTGGGAGACACCGACCAGAGCACATGGCTGCAGCGAAGAGGGTGTTGCGCTACTTGTGCAGTACTTCGGGCTTGGGGCTAGTGCTTGGAGGGCGGAGTCCAGTGGTCCTCACTGGTCACGCAGACGCGTCTTGGGTTGACGACCTGGCTACGCAGCGGTCGTCACAGGGTTACACCTTCAGCCTTGGTTCCGGCTCTGTTTCGTGGCGGTCTACTCGCTCGTCTTCTGTTCTCAGCTCCAGCTGTGAGGCTGAGATCTACGCAGGGGCCATGGCTGCATAGGAGTTACGCTGGCTCACCTACTTGCTGACTGACCTGGGAGAGCCGCCTCGTTCTCCTCCAGTTCTGTACGTAGACAACAAGGCTATGCTGGCCTTGTGTCGGGAGCACAGACTGGAGCACAGAACGAAGCACATTGCTCTTCGCTACTTCCTTGCTCGTGAGCTGCAGCAGCGTGGTCAGCTGCGCCTTGGTTACGTGGCAGCAGCGTGGTCATCAGCGCTTCTGTACTATGCTAGGTCTTGTGCCTACTTGGCCTCACTTGCTTACCTCTTGACTTTCCTTGTACTGTGATCTATATATACCTGCACTTGCTTGTTTACCTTTATATATGAACTTGCATGTGAACTGGCCTTGTGGCCTTTAAACCGATGCTCAGACTGTATGGTGACGTTGTGATCCACCCTGAGCTTGCTTTGCTTTGCTCTGCTTGACTGGTCTTGTGACCCCTAGTTCTCCCCCACTTTGCCTATGGGGGTGTGTCAGATATATATGCCTTAGCCTATGTAGGGTGTAGTGGGGTAGACACTAAGGGGTACAGGTTTCATATTTGTATCTCACACTTTCCTAGTTCATTCATTCCTGCTGTTTCTTCACAAAGTACAACAGTACGTCCCACCGTTTTGTCACCTTTGCAAGACGTCCGGTCATCCGCGCACACATTGCCCGAACCAGCATCAGTCGACAACACCGCAACGTCAACTTCGGCCTTTAAGCAGCCAAGTAACTTCCACGGAGACACATCCCGCCAGTCAAGTGCAAACTTCAACATCTTCAACATCGCAATTTGCACAAGGAACAAGAAATATCGTTAGCTGCATGACAAGAACGACAGACTCCTGCATCACCGGATCACCACCCTACTACTCACCAGAAGGCCAACTTGATGAAAGGAATCCCCGCCGCGAATCACTGGAGCCCAATCCAACATATGCAGCTATCGCCCAGAGCGAGCCGTCTGGGCAAGACACCTGGTTCTTGGACAGTTGCTGCGGACAACATATGTGTTCCTCGAGCCGTTTCGTCCAACAAGAGCATCAACTTCAGCGCGAAGTCGTCATCACTATGGCCAACAACCAGAAACTGCACACACGACGACAAGGCGTAGTACAACTTCAATCCTGAGAGACTAACGTCATCTTGCAAATGTCTAAAGTGTTGATTGCAGAAGGACTTGGCTACAACTTACTGAGCGTCAGCCAACTGATGGCGAAGGGGATCCATCTTGAAGCAGATAGTACCACACATGAGTTCAAACTTTTCCACGGTCGAAGAGGGCTCTACATCGGCAAAGCAGTCTTGAAAGATAACGTCTTCGTCCTCGACTTTGTACCAGATCAAGGAACGGCCGATAGCGACGGCATCGCCAACTTCGCCTCCTGGACGCACCCACCGGACCTCGATCCTGACTTCAGCCTCGGAGGGTTCTGGTATTCACATACCATACCTGAAGCAGAAAGAACACGGGCATTAGCAACAATCCGACAAGAAGCAACAACATCGACAGCAGCAGAGACAACATCGGCAACACCAACAACACTTACAACACCAATCGCGAGCTCATCAACGGCATCACCACCCATCGACGACACTCCACCGACTCCTGCGCAGCAGCTAGCTCCCACTCCACGAGAAGTTCACAGAAGCGCCAACTTCACCGCCGCCTTTTACTCCAACTCCAACCTATATAGGCGCTCACCCGGACATCGTGCAAGTGAGTCCCTGTGGCACGAACGACTAGGACATCCAAGAAGAAAATGTTAAACAACACAAACAAGGCAGCAGTGCTCGACAAGGACTCACTCCTTCTACCCGACGGCAGAGAACTCCAACGAGTCCGCGGAACATGCTTTACCTATCCCGAAGCCGACTTACCGCATCAACCGTTCGCCTCTCACCACAATCCAAGTGCGCCAGCTTATGCACCACTCGAGAAAGTATACAGCGACATTCTGTATACTCGCGAACAAGGACAAGGCACATATAATTACGTAATCACTTTCATCGACGCCGCCACCCGTTACGTCTGGCACCTTAATCTTCCAAGTCGCGACATGGCCTTCGAAGCCTTCGTCGCCCGGCTACCTGTGGCAGAACGAGAATCGGGCGCAAAGCTGAAAAGCTTCCAGTCTGATGGAGGAGGGGAATATCAGTCCCAGAGGTTCAGGCAGTACCTCGCAACACGAGGCATCAAGCGACTCATTTCGCTTCCCTACGCCCATCAACAGCAAGGCGTGGCAGAACGGATGAACAGAACTCTCCAGAACACCATGCGCAAATTGCTGCGTGGCATGCGACTGCCCTATCACCAGTGGCCTGAGGCGATGGACCACGCTGTCATGCTGCACAACTTGCTTTCGTCGTCGTCACTTCCGAACAACGCATCACCGCACCTGCTGTGGACAGGAAAGTTGGGCAACACAAAAATGTTACGAGTCTTCGGTTGCATGGTACAGTATCGTCCGCACACTGCAAGAGCCGGAAGATTTTCTCAACGCGCACAATGGGGACTACACCTGGGCATCAAAAAGCATTACAACGCATGGAAGATTTTTGACGTCCACTCGAAGGAAACAGTGGCAGCACATGATGTCATCTTCTACGAACGACTCACACTTCAAACGTACCTGGACAACCTGACAGCAAATCGAGACCTCACGGGCGGCTTCCGTGGCAACCGAGCCTTTGCTTCAGCAGTAGACGAAGCTGACTGGGATGAACAAAACGTGGACAACGCATCTGAAGAAGCAGGACCACTCCCATACTGCTCCGTGCCTATCCCGATGGACGACGAAAATCCTCGCGAAAGTGTCAACGCCGAAACTTATTTCGACTTCGACGACACCGGTTACGTTACACCTCAACCGGTCGCCACCAACATCTCCGAACGCATAGGACCAAATTTCTTACCAGACCCCGAAGCAGGAGACGAAGCAGCTTATCTAGAGGACACAAATCTCCCCCACTACACACAGAGTGGTCTGCAGATACTGGGACTTGTCACCGCCATCCACGGAACGGAACCACCTAAAGAGCCTGCGACAATTCAGCAGGCTCTGGGGGGGGAACACAGGGAAAAATGGCGTGAAGCCATGGACAAGGAATTGAAGGCGCTGCAGGAACGCAACACCTGGAAAGTCGTGCCTATCGAATTGGCACACAACAAAACTATCCTCACGGGAAAATGGGTCTTCCGCGTGAAAACGAAAGCCGACGGAACAATCGACAAGTTCAAAGCACGCTGGGTCGTGCGGGGCTTCGACCAAGAGCAAGGGCGAGACTTCACGGAAACATTCGCCCCAGTAAGCCGACATACCTCACTGCGGATTCTCCTCGCAATCACCGCCATGAACCGAAAGAAGCTTCGACAAATTGATGTCACCAACGCCTTCCTCTATGCCCCCGTCGACGCTGAGATTTTCGTCGAACTCCCACACGGATCCAACGCAGGCCCCAACCAAATCTGTCAACTGGAGAAGTCACTGTACGGGATTAAGCAAGCCCTAAGACTATGGCAGCAGCACCTTCACGCCCGCCTAGTTCGCATCGGATTTCTTCAGCTACCACACGACCAAGGAATGTATCGACTGACAAAAGGCACCAACTACATCCTACTTATCGTCTACGTCGATGATCTTCTCTACATAGGCTCCACCGACACTGTGACGACATGGTTTGAAGGGGAGCTGCAGGGAGATCTAACTCTCACCGTCGCAACCACCGTGACGCAGTACCTAGGACTGAACATCGAAGACGGCGACGATGCCATCTACCTCAGCGCTGCTAAATGCTTCGGACTCATCCCAACGGCTATCTCCACACCATACCGCTACACCGACGGAAATAAAAAAGGCTCAGCCCTACTCAAACCTGCTGGCGTCCGCGACTACCAAAGGAAACTAGACTGCCTACTCTTCGCAGCCGTCACCTGTCGACCGGATCTATCCTACTCAGCTAGCCAACTTGCTACCTACCTCAAGAAACCTGAAGTAGAACACATGCTCGAACTCGACTGAGCGCTTCACTATCGTGTCAGCACTCCGACGATCAGCCTCACCTACCACAAGACCAGCACCGCAACACCTAAACTAATCGGTTATGTCGACGCCGATCATGCTG